>JAYKQN010000010.1:25457500-26057500 GCA_036785175.1 Eupleurogrammus muticus | reverse complement strand
TGGGCCTGAAACAGTGAGAGTGAAAGCTTCAGTCATTGTAGGACAGCTGGCAGGACGTCCTTTAGGAAAGCCGCAACCCTTTCTACAACCCGCTGGCACTAAAGTGGTCTCCAGAGACGGATTATGCTGTCTGACATCTGAATCTGAATCTGGATGTGTGTTTGTATTTCAGATTGTGTGAGAGGAGCTGGAGGAGCAATGGGGACAAATTATCTTGAGAAGGTGATACTGTTTCAAATCCACTGACAGACACTTGTTTGACCCTTACCTCCATAGCAACCAAGGAAAGCTAATACATAACAAGGCTTTCAACAAACCCTGCAGGTAGTCAGACCAGCATTGACACCACCCAGCCTGTAAACACAGGTGGTACAACTACAAGCTTCGTACCTGGGGCACAGTTGTCCACCAGAGCTCCCAGGGCTTTGCCATCCCTCCAGTCCCGGTTGAAGTTGTTAATGGGCAGCTGGGGCACTTTGTTCTGTATCCAGCCTAGGAGACGCTGCTTGGGTGTCATCTTCTTCGTCTCCTCATCATCCTCATCGTCCCACATGGGCATGGAAATGGAGTAGTGGAGGATGAGCGTCCAGATAAGACCCAGAATCAGCTTTAGATTCCCATCCACAATGGCTTTGCTATCTGTAGTGGACAGTAGAGACAACAAAGTTCATGAGGATTTACAACTCACAGAAGTTTACATAATACCCCTGCAGCCATTAAGGCCCTCATTTATTAATCCAGTGTATAAACCAGTGCAGATCCAAATCCAGAAATCACTGTGCAACAGGGTTTATGTCTAATTTATCTCATCAAACAGTGTTTGATAACAACTATCAACAATTATTGTGCATTGATAAATGTGGCAGCTAACACACATCATTTAAATATTGTGCCTGATTAGTGACCCTGTCCATAGGGTTCACCATATAGAGATGCACAACACAGCCAAGAAGGAATACTTCTCCAATATACACATTGACACCATAGTCCAACAGAATGAGTAGTTACTAAACTGGCAGCCTTAAAAGTGGCGTAAAGATAACCAAAAAGGTAAATCACACTGGTGTGAATAATCTAATTCCAGCTGAGGTTAGAATATTGTAGCGACCCTAGATGACCAGATTCATAAAGACTTCACTGGACTTTGACTAGTAGTCCACCATTTAGATGAGTGGTTAAAGCTGTCTGTGATCTGGAAGGTTTGAGTTCACCATCTCAACTATGATACAAGATGTAATTTAAACATCTATGATATCCTAAGCTATATAACTATCAATCAAAGAATATTTATTTGTTACATAAGATCAGATTGTAAATATCACTGTGAAATATACACATATACAGTATAGGCTATATCTGCAGTTAGGAGTGTGTGGCGACACCCACATGATGTGCCTCACTTTTAGCGTATCTGGGGAGGGCAACACTGAAGGATAATGATATAAATATCACTTATTAGTATGTGTAGTCTATATTTGAATGCACTCAGTCCATTTCAAATAAACAAGTACTAAAAATGGAAATAAAAAAACACATAATTGCAGAGGTATTTGTTTAATTGCTTTGTTTGCTGCATAAGATGAATACTACTAATAATAATATTAATAATAATAATCAACTATACTGTATTGTCTGCTTGACAGGCACTGCACTAGTGTGGTCTCTGACACAGCCAGATGTGCTGCACTGTAAATCCTTTCTTTTGTAATAGAGGTAAGACATAACATGAGTTTTGATTGCATCCTCAATTCATGTCAAAACTGGTAAATGTTTATCTTTGCATTGCGTTGTGTATACAGTCAGTATTCTGTTGTACTTTCATTTGATAAATGAGGGCCAGCATGTTTTGAAATATTCTGCATCTCTTAGGTATATTTTTCATAGGTAATTGTTTATGGAACCTTCTAGTGAAATGGGCTAAATTATATTTATTGTTGTCCATGATCAAGATACACCAAAGCTAGGCCATAAGAAATGCAAAACTAATATTGATGCAGTGTATTATATCAAAATAGTCGTTCCTTGCTGTTCTGCAGAGTTTACCAGGCTATTCTGAGAAATATAAACAATGATGATTGACTGCTGAGGAGACAGGAATCTAATGCTCCTCACTGCTTCCCCTGAGCCCCTTTCTCCCAGACAGCTGTCTGGCTGAGGACCCCTGACAATCTGTCATCCAGTCACAATGGCCCTCTGATGACAGTGACAGCTGAGGATATGTGGAAGTGGATCCTGCTCTGCATAAATACCACTTGGATTTCAATTACCTCTCAAAACTTTGTAGCGCCAGAGTGTGAACATTCGAATAGGTAGAGATTAGATTCATTGACAGCAGGCATGCAGCTCATTTCCTGAAGTTCCTCAGATGAGGAGTTTGTCAAATTTTGTCATTTTAAACCCACTTTTATTTAGAAATTCAGCCATTTAAGCTAGAGGAGTGCTGGACTCTTATGCTGCATCAGCTAATCTTGTTTGTAACACACACAGTTAATTTAGTCAGGTAATAATAGGGAATGGATGATATCAGTTGTTTTTATACAAAAGTATTTTATCGAGACTATTTATGTTTTCATAACATCTATCAGTGGCATCAAACAGAGGGTAGTGTTTGAAATGTCACCAATGACTGGCCCAGGCAGGTGGCAAAAAATAGAAAAGTGTGTACTTTTGATCCCACCCTGTCCTACATTTAAGGCAAATGTGTAACCAAAGAGACATCCATCGAATGGTCTCCAGTTACGTGATACATGTACTACTAAGCCAATGGTTACTTTTTATTGTCACTGGATCACTTTAATGTGAGGATAAATATTATCTTAAGATAGTATTGCTCAATGCAGAAAACACATACAGCAGTATTGAGTTTCTGAATATTAGTGACTGTATAGTTAAGACAGTCGCCATCAGTCACAGGCATTCAATTTGACCAATCAGACGAGAGGATCATTCATATTAATGAGACACAACTACCAGAAAGATGTTTGAGAGAAAAGATGTAAAACTATAGTATGATGATTTCTGGTACTTCATACTGGAATGATATCTTGTCGATTCCATCAAAACTTCAAAGATAATCCAGGAAAAGTGAATGATGTGGGACCTTTAAGACAACCTTTTCCAGCAAACATGCAGTCTGCAACCTTTCAGGCAAGCCTTTCCTCCTGAGCACTCTTGGGGATTGAGCTTTCCACTGAAAAATTCCCTTCAGTGCCATCACACCCTCAAACAAACACATATCCACCCAGACACACTGAGGCCTTCACAGGCCAGCAGCCAAAGCATCAGTCATACCAGGAATTTCACTTAAGCGTGTGGTAGGATAAGGTATGTATGAATCGTGAAGTCTGAGCTTAGCTATCGTAGACCAATGCCCTGACAGCATCCCGGCTTTCAACAAAGAGCTCTAGCTGACCCCTGACCTGTCATTGAGTGTGAGTGTGTGTGTGTGTGTGTGTGTGTTTGTGTCTACAGGCATGTGTGTGACCCCTATTCACATAAAAACGGTGGCATTCTCATTAGCACGGTCCTAGTGAATTTCCAGCCCATAGCTTACAAGACAGCACATATGGAGACACTAAGCCTTACTGGTGCTGACACAAATTAATGACTTCAGTGGCACCTCTGCAGCAACTTTCCAATGAGCTTTCCATTCCTCACTGCTGGCTGACACCTGGGCCGATAACAGCAGGGCAGCTACATAGTGTGTTTGTGAAGATATGATATGGTGTGAAATGATTTTTACATAGCTCAAATATAGATAATAATAATATTAAATTTCAATATTGAAGGATTTTACTTGTACATTATTGTATGTAGATCAATGTTATCAATTCGAATTATTTGTATTCTATGTGACATGTCCTTTAACCCCGCAAATACATCTTACCGATTGAGACCAGCTTGATATGTTCTCTCTCCAGGAACTCTAGTGCCACAGAAACATTCTCCAGTTTCATCTGACGGAAGTTGGGTCTGGTGTGGTGTTTTCTGTACATTTTCTTCTGGCTCAAAACCTCCAGAAGTGAAATTAGCTTGAGCCCATCGCTAAAATCCCTCTGCAGGTCAGTGACGGTCTTGTTGACGCACTTGAGGTGCTCGTTGGTCCACCTGGTGAAGGTGTTCTGCTGGATCTTCTTCCATGGCGCGTCCTCGGCCAGGTCCTTCTCCCCGGCTGGCATCTCGTCGTCCTCTTCGTCCCCAAAGTCGGTGGCCTGGTAATACTGCGGAGGCAGCTGGTCGTCGTTGTAGTTATTGCTCATCATGGTGGCTTTTTCCGTGTCCACTTTTATACCTCGTTGACACTAACGTGTTGAATTGTGTGCCCAGCGGCGCAGCGAACTTTGGCGGGTCGATGGCAACGCGCGTTCTCGCCTGAGGAAAGTTCAAACTTGGAGGAGTTTTTTCGGAAGCACTTGCGAAGAAACCACTTATGTCAGGACAGTGATGGATGAAATTATCCAACAGACACAAGCCGGGCAGCTGATCGTCCGCTTTTTTTTAATTGGCACTCTCTTGACAAGTCGCTCCTCTCTGGTATGACCCCTCAGAAGATGTCGCTTTATGAAGAAGTGGAGTTTGGCGGCAGGTGAGCTGGAGCGCACTGTTTGACTTGTTGCTTTAACTTGAAATGTTGAGAGAAGAGAGAGATGGGTATATAAAGGACCCCTCCGGCCTACGTCACTCAGCCTCTGTGATCATACTCTATTTGCTAATGTGTTAGCGGAGTTGTGTTTAGGGGAGGGGGGTCAGTGATTGGTCAGACCCCAGGCAGCGCCGCAGATGCGCCGCGCTCCGTATTTTTAGGCGATCCTATTTGGGCGCTGGGGGGCTGGGATTTAGCGATTGTTGTGGATGTGTGTCATGCTCAGGGACCAAGTGGCTGAACAACTGAGCTAAGAAAAGAAAGTGAGAAGAGAAGTCTCTCTTGACTGAATTGCCATTTTTACAGAGGATAAAAAAGTCGGGTATTATTTCTCTGACAAGGCCTTGGAGAGAAATATTTGAAAAGATGAGGTCACCCTGGTTAAGATGAAGCAACTGCATTACGTGTGTTTCACAGTAATCTGCCACCCTTGGGTGAAATACATTTCCGTGTAGACAAGCAAAGGTCAATACAAGATCAGGATGTTTTATAGATTGATGTTTGATATTAAAGCGTAGCAGTGTGCTTAGATTTTGATATACATCTGGTAATATTTTTGAACTATCAAGTATATTGAGCATACTATAGCAAATTTCTTCAGTTATGTTACTTACAGGTCCATTTCAGTTCTCTCAACTCATCAGAGGGGCTGTTGTTATGAGAAAGGACAGAAATTAACTTCTTCATCTAATATCTACAACTGTGGTACAGGAGAGAAGAGAAGTCTGTTAACCACAGAAATATGTAAGATAATGAGTCAGTAAATACTGTGTGCGCAGCAAGTTCAGGACCTGTCATGGTTTTGTGACTCAGCAGACAGTGACATGGCAGAGCAGCTAGTGGCATCCTTGATGAAAATAGTGGGAGGTAAGAATAACATGTGACACATGGCATTCCCAGGATACTCTCTGTCTGCATACAGCCAGGGGTCACACCGTGTAATAAGATACTTAAAGGACATTATCTGTTTGTCTTTTGAAGCCATTTCCCATCTCAATCTGATAAATTTGACTTTAGTGTCACAGTATAAATTCCTGCTTACTGAAATCAGTCACTGTCATCGATTATTTTCATATAATAATAGTTATCATGGCTCATTTGGGTGCATTAAATCTGTCCCAATTTAACATTCACATAATGTAATCAACAGAAAAAATAGAAGAAGTGTATTTTTTCATTTAATAATAGATTTATTTTCCAGGTGGAAACATTTGAAATTGAGATGAACACGTTCAACATTTTAACATGTATTTTTTAATCTATACTTGTTATATATTATAATGTGTTATGTCCTTGAAAGGAAACATAAAGTGTGTGAAAAACAAAAAACAAATCACAGAACTATTTCTCTTGACCTGGGCAATGTACAGTTGACAATATATCACCAGAGAACACCCTTGGCTACTATCACAGTTAGCTTCATACTTCACTTCCTAATTACTTTTTCCCTGTTGGCTTGTCAGTTGAGTATATTTAATACTTTAAAAGGGATTTGGGTGGTAATGTCCTGGACAGATTGGCCTGGTCCAGGGGACAATTTATTAGGATTTACAGATGATCTGAATTTAACATTTCTTGCCATAAGATACTTATGATCTTTATTTCAAACTCTGGTGTGGGAAATGAATTAATTAACTTTAACCCATAGGTGATAGAGATTTATGCTATCCCATGACTCGTTCCTCATAGAGCTAAATATACAAACATATGATGACAAACTGGCCTTAAAACAAACCAAACCATGAGTCTTTGCTATGTACTATTGAGTGTATTTGAGAAGCCCTCATTTACAACACTGACACACCAGTTCCTGCCATCTGAAAAGAGTTCATGTCTGGGAGCATATGTCACATTTCTGGAGTGAAGGTTATTAATATCCATACTACCCATGTAATGTGAAGCTAGCGGACAGACAGTGCTCAGGTTGTCTGCTAGTGATTTCATGAATGGGTTTTTATGACACCGTGACAGCCACTGACTCCAATTCCAAGAAAAGGAAGTGCTTAGACATCATGTGGAGTGGATATATTTATTTTCTCATGTCATTTGCAGTACAAAATAGACCTCCAGGTAACAAAATAGCCACTATGCTAAAAACAACAATGACATTAATATGCGAAGCAACAAGCTGAGACACAGCTAGAATTATTATTCATTCAATGTCCATTTCATATAAATGCAAAACAAAATTCCAGTCCAGCGGCATATTATTTCCTAAGTAAGTTATATTTAAATGCAGAAATGACATTGGTCAGACATTGCTTATCAATGTTCTGTTTAATTGCAAATGTTAAATGGTAAAACCCATAGTCAATTGGTCATTCTGGTCACTGAGGTCAAATGCAATCTAAATGCATGCAATTACAACACCGCCTTTGAACATAGAAGTAATGAAAATTATTAGCGATGATAAAAGTTTTTCTTAATAACATCACCATAAATAAACTGTAGCATATACTTTGGCTATCAAATATATGATGCTCTTTCAAAATAGAATAAACTTTCTACAAAGCTAGTACAAATGGACTTAAGAAATATCTCTCTAGTAGTTATTTACATGAAATACAAAGTTAACAGTAATCAGTATAACACAACATAACTTATACATTGTGCTTCTATATATTGTCTAGCATGCTTTTTTCAGTTCTTAAGATTTTCACACAAAAAAAGAACATGTTTCACAAATGTAAACAACAACCGGGTGACTTTCATGTGTAAATTTCTATATCTTGTACACCTTCCTATGTATATATTTTGTAATCATATCAATGTCTAGTATTCCCTCAGCAGATTATGATCGCTCACTTCAGATGCGTGATTTAATCTAGATGTTGATGCCAAGAGCAGACTTTATGAGCTTCTATTCGACCATCCTACCAGTAAACAAGTTGGATGCCAATAGTCAACACCCTCATACTGTACCTGGAACCATAACTCTTAGTAAGAATACAACCAGAAACCCAAGCCATTTATATCTGGCTACAGAAAGATCGAAGGAGAGCAAAGCCTTGACAATTGGTGCCACATAGAAACGCTAAATCATCCCAGAATTTGCTTCTAAGGTTGCTGAGAGGCTTTACTAGCACATAACGAAAAGACCATACTATCATCAGAAAGCTGGGTGAAAGGTTCTAAAATTAACTGTTAACAGGTAGGATGAAGCAGAAATACAACACTGACTTTCTGGCTGTTGGTTAACTGATGATTAAAAAGGATGGTAAGAGTTGTCTGAGTTCAGGGTGAGACACGAGACAATGAACAGTGAAAGGCAGGCAGAAGGGGCAAAGCACAAAGCTATAATAACACTTCTATTTTAGACTCTTAGCTTTGATGGACATTGCTATAACTAGCTATACACATGCTTTATTTTTGAGGTGTTTACAATCGAAAGAACTGATATTCAAATTAGGCTAATGCAATATCCCAAATTTAGTAACATGTTGAATTTCTGCCCAAATACTGTAATAAATAATTATCAAACCAATGAGGTTGTATTGTTGTTTTTAAGTTATTTTCTTTGTTGCAGCAGACATGCAGTTTTTTTGGCATTTGTTTCTGATAAGCAGAGCATAAAAACCGCTGCTTCTCCATTACTCGATTACTACACACATTGTACATTTAGTAATCAAAGCAATAAACTGAAGCTTGCACTCTCAGCAGGGCAGACTGTTAAACGAAATTAAATAAAAATGTAAAATAGAAAATCAATATTTTGATGTGAAAAATATTGCATACAGTGAAAATATCATAATATTTCAATATGTATCAAAAATTGTCTCAAGTCTAATTCAAATACTGAGAAGGGCAGATTAACAGTGTGGATAATTGAGGGCAAGCAAAAAGTATTCAATAGTAAAGAACTCATGAGCAAAAAATGTACAACTGCTTGTTCAGTAAGTGTTATGAGGGCAGACATGTCTGGGATTTCAGTGCATTCAAAGCAGACTTCATTTTTTGTTATTATTATCAGTAACAAGTATGAACAATATTTAAACAAACAAATAAATTAATAATGGTAGATACATGTAAAACTTTGTGTGCATATTAATAATCAAAATTTTCATTCTATCACATTGTTAGCTAAAGAAGAGAGAAATAATATTCACAAGAAAGAGAAAGAATGACAGCACTACTGTTGGAGTGAGATCAGTCCTTGTGTGGGGCTCTGCAGGTCAACTCACTGTCACAGCTGTCTTCAAACTCAAATGAGACTAAGTGCATCATTTTCATTCTGTGTGCATGTAGTACCTTGTCATCTCATTAGAGACTTTTTTCCCCGTACAGCTTATACTACACAGTTGCTCTATCACATAAAGAGAATTCCAGTTCCATCTCGGCAGGACAGAGAACCAGGGCTGGTGTGACGCAAACATCTGTGCTCATGTAGTCGTTGATCCAATCAGCATCGGACGACAGCTCTCAACAAGGTCGTCACTATGAGTAGCAGAGCTGTGGCTGCAGTGACAGTCAAAACGGAGTTCCAACCTATCTCACCCCCCTGGGTGAAGACAGGACAAAAGTGAGTGATGTTACGTAACCTCGGCTGCTGCTGGCCATCTTTGACATTTTAGGAAAAATGTTGTTTACTTTCTCAGGGAATCAGACCGTTAACACCCACATATCTGTATGTAAATAGGCAATTAGCCTATCTTAGCATTACAACTGAAACAGAGGGAAGCAGCAAGCTCACCGAGATGACTATAATTAATACATTGTATCTTGTTTATTTAATCCATACACAAATAAAAAATATCAAAGCAACAATTTGTGGTTTTAGTAGAGTTACAGTGCTGTTTATCTGTACCCCATCACTTCGGTTCGGTTGGTTGGCCGACATCCTCACACTGATAACCTAGAAAATGAATGATGACTCTTGGCCAAGAAAAAACACAGCACTCAGCTCCCACTAAAACCATAAAATGCTGTTTTTTTTCATTGCAGCTTATTTATGGAATAAGTAAAGATACAACATGGTAATTAGCCTGCTAGTAAAGACATTTTTGAAATTTGGACAGTTCTGAATTTAGATAACTGCATTCTTTATTGTGCGCCCCATATAAAATAATCTCCTCCTGACTCTGGCTCTGTGCATAATGCACATATAGGAAAGCAGTATCAATAATCTTTGAAGGTTAACTGTTGGGAAATAATTAAAGCAAATTTGCTAAAATGTCAAACAATTCTATTGCATTACAAGGATACCGGAACTATTTTGTTATGATTTGCCAAACTGCCCACCTGTCCCATGTCCACCTACCATCATTTCCTCATTTTAGACCCTCCCATCACAACCACCACTCTCACCCAATGGATCCTGAACAATAAATTAGATTAAAGGGTTTTTTAATACAGATAATCCTTGTTGTATTTGCTCAGCTTTAGGGGTTATTTATGCCCAATACAATTCTTGTGCTTCTTTGAATAGAACATGTCTCTATAGAGACAGTGTCCCCTGTAATCTGCCGACTACACTGTCAACAAAAGCACAAAAGTCATATTTACATTAACTGTTTTCTTCTGTTTCATCTGTCTCACTTTCACTGCCTCATTCATCATCTGTTAGGCTACAAGCAGAACAGTAGAGCCTAGTCATTTTCATGCAGGTATACAGCAATGTTTTTATGTTAAGTCTTTAAAACTTTTGATTTAATTAAATTATTATTAATATTTCAATTCATGAGTTGGTTGAAAAGGATTAGTTCTAATAGAGGAATGTGTATCGCTGCTTGGACGATTTCTGCCAATTATATGTATAATGATTGTCTTTGAATGTTTAACATCTCTGACTGAACAACTTTTCAGTGACTTAAAACTCCCTATGAAACTGTTGACGGTGCAATACCAGTATCTGTAGAACTCCTTTTGTTTTACTTCTGTTGCAAAATTCTCAAAGATAGATATCTCTAAACTTGGGCACATTAATCTCCAACTGCAGTATATGCATGGCCTTGTACCAGTAGAAGTAAGTGCAGAACATATTTTTTGTCTTTTTTTTGTTGAACTAAACCTTTTATCTTTGTGCATCATTGCGGGTCAAATAGAGATAAGCTCCTGCCATACCTTACTCTCTGGGACGCCAACTCCGACAACCAGCACCAGACCACAGCCACTATTACAATCATTCCTATGAAGGGGATGGAGAGAACAGGGTGCTCAGACGGATGGATGAATCTCTGAAGAGGGAACAAAAACAAACACAAGGACCACGGGATGAAGGGAATGAATGAGTGAATAAATGAATAAATGGGCGGATGGATTTTTACAAATAATAAACATACAAATAGATGTAGGTGTGACACCAAACAAAAAAGCATGCCCCATCTATGGCTGTGAAAAAAACGGGTGATGATTGCAATGGAGTGAGTTCCATTTTCTATTCACAAAGGGCATAACCCTATGGTAACATGCACATAGTCAATGTTCAGCTCCTGTGTGGCTGTGTGTAATGTTATGGTGACACAAAAAGAAAGACACCACATGACTGTTATGACAAGTATACACTATCTACCTATCCTCATTTTAAAGAATTTTTACTATTAGTATATTATGAATTATTTTTCCTCTGTCTGATAGACATTCAGAGAACAAGGACACAGGCACGGGTAGACAGTTTGACACAATGCAAACATCTCATCATGGCTGTTGTAGACAAAACACTTGTTTACAACTTTGCTGCAAACCATTTTCTAAAACATCTGTAGATGTTTGACTGCATTTTTCCTCCTTTACAGGCAGATATTGATTTCTATACAGTTATCTCTATGAGAATCAATTTACAGAGTTTTGATACTGCAAATAATCACTATAAATGTGATTTTCCTAATGTTGTTAAATGGTGCATTCATGTACTACACAGTACATTTGCATTCGCAAAGTTTGTTACCAGAAGTAAAACTCTAAAAATTATAAAATGATATAGACTTAAATTAAAGCACTGTGCAGTAAGAACTGTGCTGTTCAAAACATAACTCATAGTTGTTTAAAAAAAATGATTTCAGCTTACTATTATGCAAACGTAACAATGTTAATTGTGTGACAAGTTTAATTTAATTAAAAAGTCGAGTTGAACAATATGTTTAAGCCTGCATGGGCTGTACATACAATTATAGTAGGACATATAAGTAGGAACTTTCATTGATGAATACCAATTTGCAGATTGTGTTTTTGTCCAACAACAGTATAAAGCATATATTATAGAGCGAATAGGATGCAGACACACTGGGGGTAGAGGTTCCCCAGCCAGAAGGACAGCATAAACATAGATACAATATGGGCTGAGTCAGTTCATATAAAAAATATCAGCACAGTATGAGACAAAACGTGGGCTCAACAGACAGAGGATACAGTACGTGTAATGTGAGGTGTATTATGTGTTAGTTGACAGTGGTAATGCAAAGAAAAACCTTTTAATTTGGAAAAAAATTAGAGTTTGAAACTTTCCTAACTACTGTATGTTGACAAAATTAAGTGATAATTTGATAATATAATAACTGATAATATAAATATAATTTTCAATTGTATATCTCAAAGTTATATACTTCAATAAAATAACTTGAACCCACTTCCAGGCCCATGCCCCTCACCTGAGCACCCCCAGACAGCTTCTCCAGCTCTTCCTTGCACCGCTGCAGCTCTTCTTCCAGCTCAGTTCTCTCCCTCTGGCTGCTGTCATACAGCACCTGCAGCTCCTGCAGCTCCATCTTCAGACCGTCACACTGGAGCACACACATGTCAATCACTCACTCCTTCTCTTTACAGTATTTGAGTACTTACAGTGGACGATGCGGTATTCATTTTTATTTGATTGATTTGCAATCTAATCCTTTACAGAAATGTTCTAATAGTATATTAATGTACCTCTCTCTGAACCTGTGAGGCTTTCTCCTCCGCCTGTTTGAGCTGGTCTCTCAAGGAGAAGATCTCACCAACACCCCCATTCCAGCTGGTTGGTGTCATAGGCTTCCCATCAAAGGAAATATTCTTCTGGATGGAGGCGTCCACCTGACGGCAGTTCCCAGACTGGGCCATGGTCATGTAGCTCTCTGTCATGACCTCATCAGGGCCGGTTTCCATGTCCTTTCCATCTGTGCCCTCCCCTAGATCTTCCTCCTTCAGCGACAGGTAGACGCTGGAGCTGTGAGGTGGAAGAAAGGAGTAACATTAATGGTAAAGAATACTATGTATTACAAGATGGTAGCTCCATCTGCAAGAGAAAGAGGATCATGTCATGATTCAGTTAATGAAGTTTAACTGAAAGCTCAGAAATGGGCTCCATATGTGCTGATAGTTGCCATCATCAAAGACTGGACAAGCTTTAACACATATAGAGTTGTTTGCTCTGCCGTTTTATGAGCTAGTTAACATTATTGACACTGTATTCATACAGCGTACACTGTACAATATGTGTCAGTGTTTATGCTATATTCATACAGTGTACGCAATGACACATATTGCATAGACACTTTTTTTATTTACTACTAATGAAATAATTCTTTTCTCCAAAGCAGTCTTAATAACTTCATATACTTATAAAATGTCACAAAATAGGAGAAAATGACCATCACAACCTCTGAGAGCCCAATATGATGGCTTGTTATGTCCTTCCAATAATTCATAACCCAAACACCCATAATTCTAAAAGTGAGAAAAGCAGAGAATCCTCATATTTAAAGATAACTTGAGTCTGGCATTGTTATTTGATAAATGTGAAGCAATTTACTCAACATTGCTACTCCACCCTACACCAATTAGGAGATCAGTGGTTTGGTTCCTGGCTCATCTGTCTGTATATCAAAGTGTCATTGGCCAAGATACTGAATCTTTAATTGCTCATGATGAGCCAAAGCACCTATGCTATCAGTATATGAAAGTGTGTGTGTGTGTGTGTGTGTGTGTGTGTGTGTGTGTGTGTGTGTGTGTGAGAGAGAGAGAGAGACAGAGAAAGAGAGAGAGAGAGAGAGAGAGAGGGGGTGAATGTTATTAATAATATTGGGTAGCTGTTCTGGATTATCATGCTAATGGTTTTTTTTGGCCTCTGGCATGGCAGAATCTCAGAAAAGCCAAGCCAATACATCTTTTAGCACCTTAAAAGAAATTTGATGATGCCTTACAGCAAAGGTACCTAATTCTGGTCCTGGTGGGCCACTGTACGTGCAGGTTTTTGTTCCAACTAGGCAGTAACACACCTAATTCTACTAATCAACCACTAGAGTGCTTCCTAAGAACCTTCATTAGTAGAATCAGGTGTGTTATTGCCTGTTTAGAACAGAAACCCGCACACACCTGCCACGCTGGCCCTCTAGGATCATAATTGGTCACCTCTGTCTTACAGTCTTCTACCAGTTTAATAAGTGTTTCTTCCTGCTAAGGAAGACTGTGAGATGTTCAAGAACTCCAATAACTAAATGAACCATGTAATGAAATAATTTGTTCAACTACTGTTTAAAATTAACTTTTGATTATTTTTTCTGGCAAGTCAGTTTATCAAATAATGGTTTCAGCACTCATTTATATTAAAGTTTTACTGCAGTGATTAAACAGGTGGTCAGTGTTCTCAAAGCGCCATGATGTAAATGACTGTGATGAGGGTTAGTATCCCACAGGGTCTCCTCTCCAGCTGATCCAGTAATTGCAGCTGATGAGTGAGCAGCCATTGCCCTCTTACCATGTCCTCTGTCTCTGGAGCAGCTGCAGCCTCTCAGACAAACGTCTGTTGTCCTCTTTCAGGGTTTGACACTCCTCCTTCAGCATACAACACTCCTCCTTCAGCAGGTCCACGTCACCTGATAGAACAAGGAAGATATATAATTAGCTTGGTTTAAATTTGAACAGCTTGATTTAAAATATACACCAAGTTTTTTGATTAATTGGACAAACTCATTGATGTATGGCACAATTGGCACCAGGCGGGCACTGTGTTGTGGGTGGGCCTAACGAGCCTCGCCCCATCCTAAATGACAGGGAGAACAGTAATAAAGGTTGAGAAAATATATGTTCTCAATCCTTATTTTTAAGGAAGTCGATTAGTCTAACGCATTGCCGGCTTTTATGAAGGCTACACAATTCTACCATGAACCTCAAAACTCTGCAAACACAGAACGCAACCAAAACCAGAAACACACAAACACCTACAACAAATGCCACAAAAAACGATACAGGAAAATGTTGCAAATACAGAGATGAAGCAGAACCAAATATATACAAACTCACAAAACAATTGCAAAGTAAAATACTAAGTAATGCTAATGCTAGTAAAATACCAAAAAAAACATAATGCCCAAAAACAGCTGCAAGAGGGAAACACTGCAAATTCACTCACTTCTTTTTTTACATTTGCCCAATTTTTTCTTTCCCAGCCAGCTCCCTTGCCTGTGCTCAGTCTGCATTCTCTGATGACCTAACATTAAGTGTCCAATGTAAGTAGGCGATCTTGCAGAGTGAAAAGGATGGTTAAATAAATTAAAACACTATGCTGCTCCTCTATGATATTGTAAAAGATGACAGCCAAGCATTTAAAAAGTATGTACTTTTCACTCACCTATTCACTTTCCTCTTTGTTTGTTATTTGAAATTTGTAGCATTTTGCTTTTGCATTACTTTTATAGTTTTGTGGGTCTTTGCTTTTTTTTTCATTTTTGTGTTTGCAGCATTTTTCCTCCTGCAGCATTTGTTAAAATTCCTTCCATGTTTTTGTGTGTTTTTTAGCTTTGAATAATTTCTGTGCATGTAGCATTTTGCCTTTAATGGGAAGTTTGCCCCCAGGTGGCAACTGTACAATGCTGGTTTTGAAAAAAATACATTGTAATGGTTTAGGAGCAACCTGTCAGACAGAAAACAATCTGTTAAATTGTAAAACTAGTTTTAGAAAGAGGCTTCAGTCTTTGGTTCTTTTTAGCTTTCATAATAAATGGTTTTTTTTGCCATTTTTACATTTAAAATTGTTTCTTTCTCTTTATTTTTTGTAGTAAACTCATCATTATGTTATTAAATATATAATTTTTGCCTAACCATGTGTTTTGTAGACGTATAAAAGGCATGTCCCTCAGGGAGTCCTATGAGGATGCTCCAGGAGCATGGTTTACCAGATGTGTTGTTACAGGCCATCTAGTGCCAGGTCCGCATCACCAGTAGTGAGTCAGACTTGTTCCCAGTGAGAGATGGATTCCACCAGGGTTGCCCTTTGTCACTAATTCTGTTTATGACTAATGGACAAATTGTCTAAGTGCATTCAGGGTGTGAAGGGCTGCTCCATGATCTTGGGATTGGGTTGCTGCTTGTTGTGGACGAGATGATCCTGCTAGATTCGTTGGACTGTGATCATCACCTCTCACTGGAATGGTTCGCAACCGAGTGTGAAACGGCTCGATTGAGAATCAGCATCTCTAAATATAAGGCCCTGGTTCTCAGCAGTAGAAGGGTGGAGTGGAGCCTCAAGGTCAGAGATGAGATCCTAACTCAAGTTAGGACGCTTCCCTGGTGAGGTGTTCTTGGCATGTCCCTCCAGGAGGCAGCTCCAGGGAAGACCCAGGGCACACTGGAAAGACTATGTCTCTCTATGGCCTCTGAACACCCTAGGGTTCCCCTGGAAGACCTGGACGAAGAGGCCAGGGAGAGAAAAGTCTGGGTCTCTCTACTTGGGCTGCAGTCCCCACAACTTGACCTCAACTAGTGGAAGGAATGGAGATGGATTCAAGTTTTCTTCTTTGTATGGTATTTTTGGTCACAAGGTACAAGTGTTCCTTCAGGTTTAGGATTTGCAGGTCTAAACCTGCAAGTCCTAAAACTGCTGGCACTCTCCAGGCTCAACTGCTCTATTCATGTAGACACAACATTGACAACCAGCATTTAGGGACAGGTGACCAGATTCATGTAGTGTGTACACTCCTGTCACTGAGAAGTCATGTAGTATCAACATCACAGAACCTCAAGGCTCCTGATTACAAAACAGAGAGTTGTGTAGTGTGAACAGCTCAGCAATCTGACAACTTTCAGAGTTGTGTAGTCGTTCGAGCAAGAGGTGTGAAACTGTTGGAGAAGTTTCTGAGGAGTTCAAGTCAATTACATAAATGGCAAATTTTATCTTATACTCCATATGTGAGCCATACACCACAAAAAGAAAAAAAAAGCAGCTCTTTTTTTGTCCTGACTGCTTCACCAACTTAGGGCAATACAAATAAGGATATGCTGAAATACTGTTTTTGGCCATATCCACCCCACTATCTCAGGAGAAACTACAGACACTGTAATTTTGTCTAACATATAAATTCTGCGGTGTGTTTTTCTTTTGCCATAATGTCCTCCAGTTGCACAAAAGACTGTTGTGCCATCTCATTAACCTCTGTTAAAGCTATAGTTATCTAACTGTGAAAGCCACTAGGAGATTTACAGAAGTTTGTGGCTTACCTGAGGTGATGTTTAGAACCTTCTCCTCCATACCTAGCCCTGATATGTAATTTATCTTCTTGTCAAGAAAAAAGAAAAAAGGGTTTCTAAGCAGGTTTCTAAGTCCTCATAGCATGATTTTTCTACTTCCAGTCCACTTGTTGTTATGAGTGACAAATGTAACTTGTTATTAAGGCTTGAGTGGTGCTAATGTCACAGCACAACTGGACAGTCATAATAAGAGGCACAGCTGGTGATCATGAGGGTGATATTTTGCATTGTGTTGCCACACACTGAGCAGAGTTTTTTCCTCACTATGGCCACACTCGTGTCAAAAGAGTTACTTGTAAGCAACTGGACTTTTTCTTGTAGCTTGAAGACATTTCACCTTCCATCCAGAACGCTCCTTCAGTTCTGGCCTGATGCTGGAAACCAGAAGCTAAATCTCTGGATCATCGGGTGAAACTGTAAACAACACTCTCATAACAATGGTCGCAAAAGTCACACTTCAAGATGTGAAGTGGAATGGCAGTCATGGTTACATGATCCAGAGAATGAGTCCTGCTCTGATGGTGAAGAGCAGTTAAACTCCCTGGAATGAGATCATAAAGCAGGATGGTATGTAGCAGATAGATTAAGATGTAACCCACCTCCTCTGTTCAAAGTTGTTTTTTATAAATGGACATAGATGGCCTCCTTCACTCCCCTCTCAAACCACCTCCCCTCCTTGTCTAAGATGTGTATGTCCGTGTCTTTAAAGGAGTGTCCCTTTTTCTTTAGATGCAGATGTACTGCTGAGCCCTGTCCTGATACGGTGGCTCTCCTGGGTTGCGCCATGCGTTTATGGAGTGGTTGTTAGTTTCTCCAATATATAAAACCGGGAACTTTTCACTGCATTGTACAGCATGAACAACATTGTTGAGGTTTTGTCTTGGAGTTTTGTCCTTGGGGTGGACCAGTCCTTGTCTGAGGGTGTTGCCAGGTTTGAAATAAAGAGAGATGTTGTGTTTGCTGAAGTGATTCAAGCTAAAAGAAAAAGTTCAGTTGCTCACAAGTAACTCCTTTGACACTACAATGACCTGGATGAGTGAAAATCTACACAGACATATGGCTACACTTGTTTTTGCTGCATTAAGGGGTAATGATTTTACATGTAATGTTGCAACTAATGTGTTGTCACATAGCTCTAGCAACTGAGTGACTTCTTTGTATGCACTTTTCTGGCTGTTTCTTAATAGCTAAGTCAGAATTTTGCTTTACCAGCCTAGTTCTCTGAGGTTAATGACATTTTTTAAGTTCCTGGTGACTGGCCAATCACAACAGAAGGCATGTCATTAACTAAGGCCTATGCTGCTGTAATTTAATGTTAGTCATAATTATGGTACTCAGAGAGCTCAATATTTTCTCAGGTGGTAAAAACTACAAAAAGGTTGAAAACCACTGCCCTAGCCCCACCAGAACCTAAATATCGCTCATTCTCATAAAATTATGCTACTAGTTTCCATGGATCATGCAAAAAGCATGATCCATGGAAACTAGTAGCATAATGGCTTGTTGATATAGTAATGACTTGAATGATTAGAAAAGAACAAATCCATATTTTGTACACTCAATGGAAAATTACATGTCTACTGAGAACGAATATACACATTTAGACAGTCGAGGGACATCTGTGAACCCTTATAAAATGTGTTTTTCTCACCTCCTATTTGCCCTCTTCTGAGGTGCCTCCTGTTCCCCTCTGATTTCACCTTTGTGACCCTACCTAGATGTAGATCTCATTGGATTAGACAGTATGTGATAATAGTATTAAGTTTTGAGACAGTCACTCTATGCACATGGATGAATTTTATCAAATAATAAAGGCATTGAAAATTGATCGATTATATAGGGACTAGATTTGCAAATACGATAGGAACCCCTGGCTTAATTATTATTAATATGCTTTGTGCCTTCTCGGTATGGCATTGTATCGTACTCATGTCCTGTGCATGCCTGATAATTTCTGCCAGGGATTTCACCCAGAAGTGAAAGGAGGCTTAAATAATGTGGTTGCTGGAAAGGTCAAAACGAGGCCATGGCTTCAAAGAAATAACTAATTTGTAACTTGTTTGTATGCTGCCAGATACAGCAGGTTATTGTTGTAGTTAAGTACCTGTCAACCAGAAACAGTTCTAACACCACTTGTTGAAAAAGTTACAGCGCCACCTAGCTTAGAGGAGTCAACCAGGTATACTCTGTATGTACTCGGATTTTAACAGACCACATGCTGAGTTGCAACATTGAATTTCACAAAAACCAGTACAACCCTACCATGTGACCACAATTAATATGTCTCCACTGTGAAGTCATAATGTGACACTGCATGGTATCTTAATTGCAAATGTCTTCCTCTCTGAGTGTGAAGCCCCCAGTGTGAAGCCCCTCCCCCTGGAAACCCACTCTCTTCCTTTATTTCTATGCAATTACCGTTTTATGTTCTTATCACTACTTTGGTGTTACTGTATAAAAGTGTTTCCTTGGAATTGTTTGGGATCAGTCTACTTCATATGAGGTGAGTAGACTCACATATTTTTGAACATCAATAAGCCACTGGCATTACAATAAATTTAGAACGATGACTTGAGAATATTTCCTTCCACTACCATTTATAATCTCATGTCAATTTGAGCATAAACCCCTAAATATATGAACACTGTGTTATCCTCTGCTTCAGTCCCACCCCAGTCTCAGCCGCAGATCCTCACAGTGATATCATGTGCTGGAAGTTGCGGTCCATCCTCCTCATGACTTCATGTCTCTGGTATCCTAAATACACACACCCACATCCACAAACACACACACACACACACCACAGTCCCTCTGCCACACTCACTCATCTCATTTGTAATCTGTTACATTTATTAAAACCCACAAATGATTAATGTGCTTGACTTCGGGATGCTAACATGATGTGACAGTGCAGTGAGAACATCTATAACATCATACCACTGCTCATAATATCAACCACAACAACTGATCTTGAGCTAATCCTGCCAGTTTGGCAAACTGCATAAACTCCTTAATACAAACCGAGAAGGTATGCTTTTTTACTGTGCCCTTTTCACTTATGCCTATTTACAAAAGACATAGAGATGAACTATAAAATATCATCTTACTGAATTTTAGCTTTGATTTTTTGTAAGTGAGGAGGCACGTTTGCAGGTTACTGACACCCCATCCATCCTCTGTCTAGGCTCTTCTCTAATATCTCTTTCTCCATGCTCCTAATCCCCCTCACCCTCTCTCCTCTCGGACTCCCTGCGCTGGCTCTTCATGTTGATCTCGGCCCTCAGCGTGGTGATTTCCAGCTCATACTCCTGGGTTTCCTCGCTGATGCGCTGCAGTTCAGCTCGCCGCCGACACAGCTCCTCCTGCAGGGAGGCAATATCATTCTCCCTCTCTGCCGCTGCCTCCTCGGCTGCCTGTTGGAGCAGGAGCACCTCCTCCTGAGCGGCACGCAGCTCCTCCTGGGCCTCGGCCAGCTCGCTCTCCTTCTCCTCCTCCAGGCTGTCCATCTCCTCCTGCACGGAGCGCAGCTGGGCTGTGGGAAGGCGAGGAGGAAGAGGAGTAGTTAGTAGCCTTTTTTTTATGTTGGGTGTGAGGATGAGACAGCCATATGGGTGTATACTGTTGTGTGTATGTATCTGTGTGTATGTGTGGGTGGGTCTGTGTGTGCACACATGTTGTATGTGTGGGTGCAGTTTAAAGAGAAGCTGATGTAACTGATGGTAATACACATTCTTTTCATCTTTTCTTCTGGGCCATGTTTAGCTAAAAAGCATCTTCCAGCTTTGAATTACCTTTAGAATTCCCTTTCTCCTTTTTCCTTTTCTTCTTCTCAAGAGTGTTGGGGAGTATTTATGGGTATAGGAATTCCTGTAATTCTATTTTATCTAAGTATATATATGTACTGTTCACTTTCTTTCATTATTTTTGAACAATATTTGTTTTATTTTAATCTTTAATATTGTTTTTCCTCCTGTGCTCAGAAACAAGACAGAGATCTACATTATATGTAGGCTTTTTCGTACTTAGGTATGTTTAATTCACCAACCTTACAATAAGATAAATATCAAATTTTGACTTTTTATTCCTCACATCTAATAAAAAGCAATGTGTTCTTAATCAATAAGCTATACAAATGATTGTATTTAAAACATTCGTGTTAAATAAAGCTATGGAACCTTTCCTATTTGAGACTATTCAGTAGTGAGGTAGCCAAACAATAGAAATCCATTTAATGAGATACAGGATGAAGGATCTGCTCATTAATGTTAATAAATTGTTCATCACCATAGCTTACTGGGAAATAAGCAAGGATCATATTTATTGAATGTGCAAGAAAGTGTAACAGGTAAATACTTCATCCTGTTTGTAATGCTTTTAAACCAGACAAAATGCTCATTATTGTTAGTTTAGTGAGAAGGTTTTATGATGTTTATACCTTGTATATTCTGGATCTGTCGTGTGAAGGCCTCCGCCTGATGGGCACTGGCCAGACGTTCATCTTCCAACAGACCTGGTGAGGAGGTGAGGAGAGGACAGTTGGGAAGTGGGTAGTGACATAAGAGGAACATGTCAGTTCAGCAGCTGATAGAGAGAGATGACAATGTGAGAAGCTGTTGTGAGCATTTTATTATGACTGTACACATTTGATACATACATACATTTACAAATACATACACACTTCAAGGCAGAACAATTATTTTCAGATACTATATATATATATATATATATATATATATATATATATACATATATATATATATATATATAATATATATATATATATAATATATATATATATATATATATGTATATATATATATATATATATATATATATATATATATATATATATATATATATATATATACATATATATATATATATATATATAATATATATATATATAATATATATATATATATATGTATATATATATATATATATATATATATATATATATATATATATATATATATATACACACAAAAAGAACACTGTCAACACCTTTCTTAGGTTGAAAGAGGTCAAAGTGATAATAATTATATAGAGTGAACAAGACTGCCGGGCAGAGATGTCAAAGATTGATATCTCAGGCCCTGATCAAATAAAACCTAAATGCTTCTTCAGCTTAAGATTCTTCTTGTATAGGCCATGATGTCATTCCAACTGTTTTATTTCTGTCTTCAGATTTTTCCAGACTACTCTCACCTTTTAGTGACATGCATGCTATTCCCTGTCCTGTTTGTATCAAATTACCAGAGGTGTATAACTGGTGAGTGACTGGTAGCTTGTACTAATAAAGATATGTAGTTGTAGAAATCTTTTACCTACATTCCTCTTAAGACACCCCTCTCCCCCTACACACACACACACACAC
Source organism: Eupleurogrammus muticus (assembly GCA_036785175.1). Taxonomy (NCBI): domain Eukaryota; kingdom Metazoa; phylum Chordata; class Actinopteri; order Scombriformes; family Trichiuridae; genus Eupleurogrammus; species Eupleurogrammus muticus. Next base: position 26,035,049 of record JAYKQN010000010.1, on the reverse strand, counting down.
ACACACACACACACAAACACAACACACAACAGCTGCAAACACATTGAACAGCTGACTTGAGTCCAATGAAAATGGACCACCAATGACTTCTTGTTGGGGCCTAGGGCACCCAGTCTAGAAGCTTCCCCAGCCTGCACAGTTGTCTCAGGAATGCCTCTATTGCTGCCAGACAAACAACTGAGCTCACATTGCCATGTCTTTTAGTATGACACACAGTCACATACACACACTGAGCTCACTGTAGCCCAATACCCGAGGCCTTACTCACTGCTTGTGTCCCTGAACACCAAGCTCATCATTTCTAAGGTATGACGTGATGCTCCATTTAGCAGCTGTGATAAACTGACACTGTTAGTGACCGTATATAAACATTTAGAGCAGGGTATTCTGGGTATTCTGACTGCTTCACCTTTCTCACATTTTGGTATGTGTAGTCTTATTGTAAAATAGTTCAAAATTATTTCTTCCCTCATCAAGTTACACTCAACACCCCATAATGGCAAAACAAAAGCTTTTCAGTGGTGACGAGGTGTACATGGTACCTTCTTCCTGACCACAGCAGGGGGGAAAAGCTACACGGTTGCTGGAGATTCTTAAAGATTCTCTTTGCCTCATCCCTGCAGTGCTTGATGTAAATGTCCTTAAATCAGCTTCGAACACTGCCTTATTGTGCATTCACCTGGATGATTCAACTATTCATTGCGGTCCTTGTCAGTTTTGTTTTTCTACTAGGCAGTGATGTTCCCTGTCAGGGTGCTCTTAATGGTGATCTCCAAAATTTTTTCATGCATCTGAGGTGAAACAGTCCCTGCCTTGCATTCTTACCACTAAATCAGTATGCAGACCGCAGGTCAGACCCTCTGTGATGTGAACATCAAGGTACTTTAAACTGGTGACCCCAAGCATATTTCTTTCCCTACTTCTTCCCAAAGTCAACTCAGTCAGTCTTACTGACATTTAGGAGAATGTTACTGACCTGACACCATTGAATCAGTTCCTTTGCTTCCTTCATTTATGCCTTTTCATTGTTAACTATGATCAGGCATACACAATCATATGTATGCAGGGAATCCAGCACGGGACTTAAAACACAGACGTTAAGGATGAGGCTAGAAGAGGTGAAACTGCCCACCTACATGAACTACATGCAAAGTGAGGTATTTAATTCCAGATACTTAAGCTTTGTGGCGGGAACTACAATGTCTAACACTAAAATGTAGTCAATGAACAGCAAGGTCACATACGTAGCTCCATTTCTTGTCCAGGTGAGACTGGTTGTTGTGGAGAATATGTGCTACAACATCATCAGTTTAGGGTAGGATGATAGAAAAACTGTAGTGGGTCTGGTGTTCTGGGTATTGAGAAGGAAATCTTTGACCAGCTATTCAGAGCATGTCATCACTACAGAGGTAAATGCCATTGGCTGGAAGTAGTGGACTCCTTGAAGCACATGGGTATGACAGACTGAGCTAGACACAAGTTGTAGATGATTGTGAACACAAGCTTTAGTTGGTTAATACATAGTTTGAGGCCCAGTGATACCATCAGGTCATGCTGCCAAAAAAGCAGCCGGACCGTATCAGCCAAACCCTTTCATGCTCAGAAAGGGTGATAGGTGTTAAAGATTCACCAACCCATCCATTAACCTCTGTTTTTAGTTACTGGCTACTGATTGTCTCTGACTAAACACAAAAGTTGTTTAGCTCACTTGCTAGAGATATATCAGCACTTGACTTGGCTTCTCATCTGTTATAGCTCTTAGTCTTTGCCACATGCATTGCCCTAACAGTAATTCCACTGTCTTATCATAGTCTCTTTTTGCTTATGTTACTGTTCTCCTTACAATGTAGGCTGCTGCTTTATAATTGCCCATGTTTACTGGCTGGACCCCTAAGTTGTAGCCTGCAATGCACATCCTTATGGCATACTGGTTGAGTATGGTAATCCATGGTTTATGCTTGTGAAATGATTTAACTGTTTTGGGCATAGTTGCTTCTGTTGTTTGACAAATTAAATCAACAACAGACTCTGTGAATCCATTAATGTTATTTGTCTCCTGGAATATATTTCAAACTGCATCATGCACTGTAGAGTGCAAAACAGTTTCTATTTAGCTTTTCAGTATTAATGAGTATGCTCTATCCTGGTTGTATGAAGGTGTGTTAGGGCCTGGAAAAACAAAGAAGTCTGGTACATACAGTACAGAATATGTTATTTAGGGAATATGTTTTTTGCCTGTTTTTTCTGTCTTGTGCCAGACCTCTTTGTTCTTTTGCCTGGCATGTGGTTGCCACTGTGAAGAGAAAGCAAAAATCCTGCAAAGCAACGTGTTCCCTCAATGCAGAACTTTAAATGCTCAAGGTCTGCATCACATTAACAGCATCTAGGTACGCAGAAGTATAAATAAGCCTTTAGACCTCAGCAAAAAAAAAGAAAGTACAGTTTGCATTTGATTGCATTTGATAATTTTAACTCCAGATCAGGTGAACAAGAAAAAGAATGAATTAGAAATGTAATATTCCTACTGTCACACCAGCTGTTATTTATGTTTTTTTTTCTTTCTAGTCTTCTGCCCTGTCAGACCAATATACAGCAAAGTCATCATCAGAGTCATCTAGTTGAATGGCACTGTCTGGACTTCAAGGGTTTTCATCAATAAAGGACATTACAGTTTAGTAGGCGCAGAGGACATCCAATCCATGATCTAGGATAGCCTGTACATTGCCAACAGAATGCTTGGTAGAAAGGATCTGAGTGGCCTTGAACACAGCAAGTATTTATACCTTATCCATGTTTCCCCCAGGATTTCCTCCAATGATGTGATAGATTCATAGGAACTCTTGATGTCTGTGCAGTTAAATCTGGAATTTATCCATATTTCATATTCAATATTTCCAAAATGTTGCTGAGGTTTGCATTGTTATCCTGTTATTTACTCCTGAAAAATCTCAATTGGTAGATTGGGCAGGAGGAGAGTTGACCATCTCAGTAATAAGTTGAGAATTTCTTTATGATATTGTGATCAGTGTTTCATAGTCTAATGTCATCATTGTTCAGTATTAATAAAAACAAATTTATAAAAAGTGTTAAATTTTGTAGAGCTGACAGGGAGGAGATTGAAAAGTTCTTTTCAAACTCAAGATTGTATAGATAAGCTCCAGTACAAGTGGGTTACATAAAAATATGTAACTCATACTAATAATTCTTCCATTATCTTCTTTAGGCCAGTTTTTCATGGTTTTGATTTTTAAAAAAATATCCAGGGATGATATTTTTTCTCACATTGTTTTAATAAAAGCCCTCACCTTTTCTGTAGAATCATCTCTGTGGATTATTCAAATGTTATATTGTAAAATATCCAACATTTTATGTTTATTCTCCTAGCTGTTTTCAGGAGCACATACCATCTACATAAACTTACATGAATACTGTAACTCCTCCTTAGTGGCCTTGGATAAATGGTCTATGCTTTCTCTCTCATTACCAAGCAGAATTAATCTCCATAAGATCTTTTCCGGTTTTATTAAGATTTTATTAACCCCTTAAACCTTGGGTTGTATGGCTTTACAATATTGCCAATTAATTACTTATTGGGATGGTAAACCTGAGATGTTGACATTGAAGGCTTTGTTGTATTCACAATGCCTATCACACCTCATCCGTCTCCATTAATCTGTCTGTACATTCTCAGATGTGAAAACACTTTGGATGGGATGTTGGCTCCCTCTGTATCTTGATTGTGACAAAACATAATTTTTCTCCTATATCAAAAATAACTCTTTTGAGGTCTGATGTGATTAGTTTGTCTGACCGGTTTTCTACTTCACGTGATCAACTAAGAGTTAAATTTGATTTAACTACCTGAGATATGTACAGTTCTGGGATTTGACACGTAACTATGTGGGATCATTTTCTACAATCCCTGAACACTATATATATTTTACATGCAATATCTATTGATATGTTAAGAATTTGCTGATGTTAAGTCGTCAATTACAGTATATTCTCAAAACTATACTCCTCAGTATGTGCAAGACATAATTCATGAGGGAAAACAGACTTTATATTTTTAAAGCTTGAATCTCAAAGATATATCCATCCATTACCTGTAATAGATATAAAATCTCACCTACAACACTACCTCATACCTAGGGATGCACCGATGTGAAAATTTCGGCCGATATTCATATCCGATATACATATCGGCAGTCACTGCCGATATCGATATTTGCCGATATCGATATATGTAGAGAAAAAAAGTTTTCTGTAGTGTCACAAATTTAGTACAGACCAGAAAAACGCTGTACATTTGAAAAGCACAACAGTGCTCTTTATTTAAAGGAAGGCTCACTGTAAAACTGTCATGTGGTTAGAGGAAGTACGGCGGAGCGGACCCGATGGAGCTCCGTGAAGGCGGCGACGTCGGCAGCCGCGGTGGAGGCGGAGGAGGTGGCGGCCGGCGATGAGAAGGCGGCAGGACGGCGTCCGACACCCCGGAGCAACGTTCCGCGCATTTTTTTTGTCTTTTCGGGAGATGCGATGTGACGGAGGAGCCCGCTAGGAGAAACCGCTACAGTTAGTTGGGTCACTGTCTGCGTGTCTCTCGGCGACGCGCTAAGCTAGCTGGTCCTAGCGGCTCCTCCGTCACATCGCATCGCCCGAAAAGACAGCGGCCGCCTCCGGCGCGGCCGCCGACGAGAAGGCGGCAGGATGGCGTCCGACACCCCGGAGCAACGTTCCGCAATCAGTAATGCATCAGTAATGCAATCAGTTTGTGGCACTGCTGAGGTGTTATGGAGGCCCAGGATGCTTCAATAGCAGCCCTAAGCCCATCTACAGTCTTGGGACTGGCGTCTCTCAACTTTCTCTTCACAATATCCCTCAGATTCTCTATGGGGTTCAGGTCATGAGATTTGGCAGGCTGATTGAGCACAGTAATACTATGGTCAGTAAACCATTCACCAGTGGGAAGCATGAAGTGCTTGCCAAAATGTCCTGGTAGCTAGCTGCACTGACCCTGCCCTTGATAAAACAGAGTGGACCAACACCAGCAGCTGACATGACACCCCAGACCATCACTGACTCTGGGTACTTGACACTCGACTCCAGGCATTTTGGCATTTCCTTCTCCCCAGTCTTCCTCCAGACTCTGGCACCTTGATTTCAAAATGATATGCAAACTTTGCTTTTATCCGAAAATAGTACTTTGGGCCACTGAGCAATAGTCCAATGCTGCTTCTCTGTAGCCCAGGTCAGGCCCTTCTGCCACTGTGTGAGAAGGTGATGACCCCTCCCCTTCTCACCTGGTTATAAGGGGGAACTGACTAGCAGTGAGAGAGTTCCCCCGGACGGGTTTGCGGAGAGTTCCCCCCAGACATGTTTGCGTGCGGGACAGGTGAGGCGACGCGTGGGACTGTCTGTCTGGTCCACCTGGTGCGAGGTGGACTTTCCCTGCTGGCGTAAGCGTTTTGGGTCTTCTTTTTGTGTCGCTGTCAATAAATGTTTTTTTTCTGTGAGTTCCTTTGCCTCCTGTCTCCACTTCTTTCTCTGGTTGCCCTGATCCCTTTTGTGGGGAGACCACGTCGGTCGCTCACACACTGTTTCTGGTTCATCCCATCAGGATCCCATCCCATCAGCCCTTCTCCACAATCTTCCTTAGGGTCTGGTCACCTCTTTTCGTTGTGCCCTTCTGGACAGCAGTCAGGTCGGCAGTCTTACCCATGATTGCGGTTTTGAGTAATGAACCAGGCTGGGAGTTTTTTAAAGCCTCAAGAATCTTTTGCAGAAGTTTAAATTTAATGATGATTAGGTTCATAGCTCGTTTATAGCACCTTTTCATGATATGCTAATTTTTCGAGACAGGAATTTTGGGTTTTCATGAGCTGTATGTCAAAAGCATCAGTATTAAAACAATAAAAGACCTGAAACAACTCAGCTGTGAACTCTTATATAGACAAGTGTGTGCCTTTCAAGATAACGTCTTAACAAATTATGTGTTAACAACTGAATTTACAAAAGGTCAACTCCAATCAAGGTGTATAAACATCTCAAAGATGAGTCAAAAGAAATGGGTTTCACCTGCTAAATTTAAAGTATTATGGTATCATCAGTGTCTGAATACCTATTATATAAACTTTTATAAAATTTTATTTTAACTTTGTGATTATGAAGTATTGAGTGTAGATGGATAAGATGGATGAAGATGGATAAATTAATCTAAACATTTTTAGCATAAGGGTACATGTAAAAATGTGTGTGTGTGTGTGTGTGTGTGTGTGAGGTCTCACCTTGTAGCTCGTGGAAGCTCTCCTGGTGTTTGTTGGATGTCTCTCTAGCATCTTCCAGCTCCAGCAGCAGCTGCAGAACCTGGTTCCTCAGTTCCTCCAGCTCCTGGTCCTCCGTTAGTGGCTCCTCGTCCTTCTTCCTCTTCTCCTCTCCCTCTCCACCTTCTTCCTTCAGCTTCTTCTCTTCCCCCTCCTCCTCCTCTTCCTGCTCACTTTCCTGGTCCACATCCTCCTTCTCGTTGTTCTCCTCCAGGATGCCTCTCTCCTTTGCTGTTATCTTGTTGTCCATGGTAGGGCTGTTGTCTGCTTTCAGATCACAAGGGTCATCTGATGGAAAGATGACAGTTAAAAAGTTAAAGTAATTTAGAAAAGGGATGCTTGATTGAGAAATGATTGAGGATGACAAATCATGCGGCAGATAGCTTTTTTTTTTTAATCAACAGCACCATCTTGTGGCATTGAGTCAATTTTAAACCAGCCTCTTTTTCACTCATCTACCTACTGATTTATGCAATATAACTGACAGCCTTTTCATAAGCTTACAGATTAGTTTTTTAATAGAAAAGACCTTTCACTTGCATAAATGCATCCAAGTGGTTTCCAATGATGTGGCGTATTATTTAGATGCCAGATATATGTATGTTCACATGTGTAAGTCAACTGAGGAAACATTTTACATGACTTTGTTTAAAATTCTTGTTGGATTTAAATGTCTAACCAGTAGATGGAGTGAGTTAGCTGACACAGCTCAGAGCAAGAAGGGGGAGGAGAGCCTGTATGCTGAAGCATATCACTATGACTCACCACTCGGCAATGCACCTCAAAGACCAGAATAACACAAGCCACCATTCGTAGTAGGAAAGATGTCACATTACAGTGTCTCACACATGCGTGTCTGCCATTTCTTTCTTTTGTTTTGGAGGGGTTTTTTTCTTGTTCCTTGTGTGTAGACAGCTTGAACTGGATTGGGAGTTGTAAATGCATGCTTGTAAAGCCAAATAAAACATTGTATATGATGTAAGGCTATACAAATGACATTAGCTGCAGCTGTTGCTGATGGAACTAGGAAGATAAATGCAGGCCATCATGAAGAACAGCACATGGTGGTAATTAAATAAATTATTTGACTGGGAGATTAGCTTTAAGACAAGAAAGAGTCCACCTAAATGTTGGTTTGTTCTCGCAAGCAATTAAAAGTTAAAGTAACTGTTTCATCACAAGAATTTATCACACACATTTGGACTGCTGTCACTTCCCACAATTTCTCAAGAACATACTCCCCAGGGACAAGTTCATCTCAGAAATAAATTCATATGAAGCATCAAACATTTATTCATGTGGTTTCCAAGTGGCTCAAGTTTGCTGTTTGTTCTCAGAAAGGATAGCGTGTATGCAAGAGGGGAATGGTGCATGCTGAGAGATGAGAACAGAGAGATGTGACAAGAGAGAAAAAAGTGCAGCAGAGGAGAGAGTAAAGCAATAACTGAAGCTCTATCTAATTAAGAATGATGCTTACTGGTGTAACCTCTGGGGATGCTTCCATTTTGTACAGTAGACATTTCTCTGCCTTGTTGTTTCCCTTTTGCTAGACATAACTGTTTCCAACACAATTAACCACAATGCGATGTATTTTCATCGTATCTATGTGACAATAGCAGCAGGCTGCAGTTTTATACCTTCCTGTTGCATAATAATGTTAATTTAAACATCTCCCCTGGGAGGCATGTGAGAAGGTTCATGAGCCCTGGGCTTTTTTGTCATTAAACTTCAATGCTGGTGTAATGAGTTAGTCATAAAGAAAAGAAGGGAGCTGTATGGCAGCAGGGACAGAGACAGAGCTGGTAGCTGAAAGGCTATCAAGAGATAAAGCCTTTCTACTGAGTATCACTGACTTACATCCTGTAGAATGTCTTAGCCAGGGTACCATAATACCTCTGAAATATTTATGCATTTCAGTTTATTATTGTTGTAAATGCACAATCCAGACCCTCAGACCCCCACAGATTCAAATTCTAATAAAAACATTTAGGACATTTGCTACATGCCAAAGAGAAATTGTTTGGAGAAATCCTCTAATACCCGACAGATGTAGAGGGGAAGAAAACTCAAATCCCTTTGGCTGTATGAACAGCACCTTTGCTACAGTGCTCCCCCTTGCTATTCCCAACAGTTTCATAATCATTCCTTTATGAAGAAATTTCATCAGCTCACAGTGGCATAGAAAGGTTGCCCCCCACCCATCCATCCTGCCAACCCATGCAAGTTTGACCCATCCCTGGGTGACAAATCCGCTTCCCATGGGGCCTATCTTTACAACCCAAGGCCCTAAACATTGTGCCAGTCTAGAAAAGGGTCGACAAGCAGGCCAAGTGTTCCTTGTCAGCCTCTCAAATAGTGGTATGAGATTAAATTTAAAGATTAATATTCCATCACAGGCTCGTTGTTTTCCTTTTGATCCAGTGTTCATTTGGTGTGATGGAATGAAGAGTGTAATTACATTCGCACTCTGCATACTGAGGATTTTTGCAAATAGAAGCATGCTGGGAGAGGCATTGATGTAGGGATGTAATTGTTTCAGCCTGGCACACACAACACCGGAAAGCCTCTCTCCGATAAAACAACCTGTGCAATTCTGCAGTTACAAAGTTGTTATTCTGCATATTCAATATGCAGAAAAAACTGAAAAACAATTCTACAATGTAATACAGGTAGAGAAACTATATGAGAGCAAAACAGATAAGGAGAAAAAGATAATAAGAAAGGTGCAAAAAGAACAAGAGGCAGCTATGATATGCCTGAGGGCACAAGAGCTGCTCCTGATGATCCTTTCCTCATGAAAACTGTTGAAGCCATTCACTAGTTTATTTTCATGATGACATCTGCACATCCACCATATGGAAAGTCACCTTGGTAATAAGGTTGTTTTTGTCCATGGTTTTGCTGATCATGGAAACCTTTCTGTCTGGCCTTTAACCACACAGACATTTATCAGCTGACCCTTCATAAAGCCATCCGATGAGATTTGAGAGAAACAGCTTGACATAAGCAGTGAGCTACAGTGAAGTCTCATGAATAATGTGAATTTATATCTTTCTTTCTTTTTACTTTTAACCTTAAAAACTCCAGGATGATGAATAACATAAGCAGGAGAAGACAAACAAAGAAAGTGGAACCACAAGTACCAGAGAGTTTGACTGACTTAATGATCTGCTCTGTTAGTTAAAAGGAAAAATCATGTTTGCACATTCAAAGTAAGAGAAAATGGGTCAATGGAATATGGATGCAAAATGTGCAAAAACTTGGCCTCGTTAGATGAGCATGCACAAAAAGTGCCAAGTGTGTATGTACTGTAGATGATTACTTCTGGGAACAGGCTTTTTATGAGGAGGTGTGTGGTAGCACAGTGTGTGCATATGTTTGTTGTGTAGCTATTCCATTAAGGATTATGAATAGCTACTGAAAACAAAGCCTGACAGCAACTGATGCAGCAATAATCCGTTTGATCACAAATCAGTGCCTCTCACCTGTAAGCAAATCTTTCTGAGAGGTTTTTCATCACTTAAATCACAGAGAAGCCACACACGGCCCAAGACCCACAAATCATGTGATCACATTGATCATGTGAAGAGTATTTGAGCCTAATATATATTTTAAATAAATTTGTTGTTAAATTTGTAATAATCTGATGTTGAAAGGGTTATATGATATAACTATACTATACTTTTAAATGGTAAATAGTATTTACCATTTAAAAGTATAGTTAATTTTGATTGAGATGACATAACCGAATGAGAACAATATAGGTAGAGAGTCGAAAACAATTGAAGCATGTCTAAAAGCTTTTAGAATTAGTTTGAAGGGAAGAAAAACTGCTGCTGCACAACAATAATATATAAATTGATATTAATAAATTGATATTCAACAAATGTTGCAGAGGTTGAACTAACTGTAGTGCTAATGTTACTGTTTTCTTAATTATTAACCCACAAATGCTACTACTTGGGACACATTGACCACATGTAACTCATGTACCTGGTGATGGAAAGGTGTTTATCCCTTCTCTGTGTGGAGATAAAGCAGCTGATGCTTTTCATGACTATATTTACCACCCAAAGAGATATCACCTCTGTTGGTTGGACAGGGAAAACATTGTTTGTGATGTGGAGCCAGACAGGTTTGTTGTTTTAACTTCACCTGTCCTTCAGGCATTTTCTATACAAGAAAATGGTATACCTACAGGTAATTTAGACTGAGAATCAACCTCAGCATGTTTTTGGACTGTGGGAGGAAGCTGGAGAACGTGGAGAGAACCCACATAGACACAACCCACACAGGTAATTTACAGTATATATATAATATATATATATAAATATATATATATATATATATATATATATATATATATATATATATATATATATATATATATATATATATATATATATATATATATATATATATATATATATATATATATATATATATATATATATATATATATATATATATATATATATATATATATATATATATATATATATATTACACAAACAAAACATCTATGCTGCATCCACTCTGTCTGGTCACAGAACCACAATGATTTCCCTGCTTTCCCATGCTGAATCCAGCCATGAAAAGCATCAACTAATTTGGCTCCACATGTGTTCTCCAAAACTTAAGATGTGTTTATGGATTTCAGCCTATACGTGTCCAGCTCCAGGCAGAAAATACTACCACTGGCTTAAGAAATGGAGAATATGGGGTAAAACTGTGTGATATGTCTTTTTCCATGTGACAAGTCAGTGTTCATAGTAGGGTCATTAACTTTAGAATTTTGAATGACAGCGTGTCCATAGTGAAAACAATAGATTTTCCTCATGAAAATTATGCAACATTCTGAATATATTGTGTGTGGTGTTTTGACAAAATTTATTTTAGTTATGCAATTTGAGTGTAAAGCAGGACTTGTGCTGGTAGATTAACAGCTTTGGTTCAGGCAGTTGGTGCATGAGTTACATTTTAAGTACCAGTATTTCTGAATAAACAATTCAGAAAAACTTCTATTTGTACTCTCTGAAGGAAACGTAACAATGTATGTAAAGTTTAGTTTTTTTGTATGTAAGTTTAGTTTTTGCAGCAGGTTTTGAGTTGGGCATTGTTTTAGAAAATCTGTGTGAACAATTGAGAAACACTGCAATAGTGATGTGGGCAATGTGCAAAAGCGACTAAGAAAAACTGTAAACATTGGTATTAGACTCTCACATTATTGTTTTTCTCAGTGATTTCTGCAGGTCCCAAATCTACGAATCTTAAACTTACTTCACGTTGCTGATTATCAGTTCCAGAGAGCTGAGAGAAATCCTGTTCTCAAGCACCTTTAGGGAGAACCACTGCTGATGTGAGTTTGGTGTGAGGGCACAACACTGGAGAGGAGGGAAAGGAGAGGAGGACAGGAAAGAAATGTTGTGTGGGCTGAGGCACTGGAGGTGTCTACGCATGCGCATGTGCACATGTATGTATATTGTGAGTGTGTGTGTGTGTGTGTGTGTGTGTGTGTGTGTGTGTGTGTGTGTGTGTTGGAGTGTGTGTGGGTGCTGAAAAGAGCAGAGTATTTTACTAAAAGGAAGATAAAGTGGGTGGGAAAGCTGAAAGAGGGATAGAGAGGTGTTTGACTCATGTACGTTGGGGGTACATTATGGTGGCCCAATGTCATGAGATGCACAGATAGCATTCAAATGCAAAATCGGTGTTGGATGGTGTTGTTGATCTGTGGGAAGGTGTTTTCATGTAAGTTAATATACATATTCCCTGTTGGTGAATTTGGCAAGTGATTTTAGTCACTGTTTTTTTTTTCAGAACCAGCATAAAATCAACACCCCCCCAAATAAACAGGGAAGGTTTTGAAAATAAAATCCTAGAAAAAAAAACACAATTCTGAGAAAAGTAATCCCTTCTAAGACTCAGGTCTACCCATTAACCTCAGCCATGACAAGGATGAATGCACTTTAATCCATTCCGACCCCTGAGTGTGTGCAATGAAAAAATAAATAAATATTTGGAAAAAAAAAGTGCGTTAATACCATCCACTGAATCTGCCTTGAGTTTGGTCTGTGTCTATTGTCATGGTCAATCAGTTAGGATTCATGTTGCATTAACCCAGACACTTGCCATCACTAGACACTGAATGTCCACCTTTAAAAGGCTGCCTCAGGCTGTGTTGAAAGGAAATATGTCCCCAGAGTTACAGTAAGATAACAGGAACAAGCTTGTTAAGGAGCAAGAATTCCTCTTGAGACCACATCCAAGTAATGACGGTCAGTGTGAGGCTTCGGGGTAGTTAAATGCATGAAGGTAATTAGTTGATGAACACTGAGAACTAAGCAATTCACTAAAAATGCAGCTAACTCGGCAGAGCATCCTCCAGATACATGTTATTGGGAGTAGACCCTCGGGACACACAGCAAAAAGGAAGTCAGATCCTGGTTGTTTGGCTGCTGGTCAAAAAGCTGTTGACCTGTAGTTTTCTCTGAGCCCTGCCTCACCAATAAACATCCTCAGAGTTGTGTCCCACACAGAGCTTCTCTGTCTACACACCCATTCAAAACACAAAGAAAACACACAGTTACAGCTTGGTCCTCATTCTGTCACAGACATACAAAAAACATTCCTCGCATTCTTGACTGAGCTGTCACACAAAGTTACACAGTACTGATTCTGTAAGGAGATGCATTCTTCCAAATGTCTGTAACCTTCAATAGTATAAAGTTGCCAACAAGTTTAACAGCTATTATTCCTCAAGAGTGAAAACAACATTATAATTATAAAGTTGTCTTTTTTATCAGACTTGGCCTAAAAACATCAACACTGCATGACTACACATTGCATCAACTCTCCATCAGGCTCAGAATAACATATGCAACACATCAGATTTTTCCCACAGCCTGGACTAATGGCTTCATCATTTCCTCCCTCTGGCTGCCAGCCATCCATTACCTGGCGGTGTGTAGCCTCCATCAAATGTCTACAGACACTGTAGCTGACAGTAATGCTCACTGGCCAGGCAGGCTGTCAGCTAGACTACAGCTCCTCATAAAGACAAGCTTCCTAGATAATCTTTCTCCTCCTACAACCTGACCACCTCTTTCCTCCCCTGCCTCTCCAGATCAACAGCCTGTCCATGGCTTGATTTAGGTGCAAACAGGATATAAACATTGACTCTTTACCGTTTCATCTGATCATATCTGATCTGCAGATCGGATCACACAGCATCTAAACTGCACAGAAGCAGAACAGCAGACAAACACACACACACACGCAGTAGCACAGACCTGTAGAGTCCAAAGTCTCCTCGATTAGTGGAGGTAAACGCAGTCCATCCATAGCCCCCTGTAGCTGCAGCAAAGAGGGAGAGATAGAAAAATTGAGTAGGCGAGAGAGGGTCAAAGTCTCCACACGCCCACCTCAGCTGCAAAGAGAGAGAGAGACAGAATCACACGGTAAGAACTGAGAGCAGCGTCACTTAACACACAGACATACATACACACATAGACCCACACAAACAGGCTATACCTCAGAAGAATTTGGGAGGATCTGGGGAGCTGAAGGCTGAGTTCTGGAGCGTGGGAGAGATGCCGAGAGGGAAAAGGAAAGGGGAGGGGCAGAGTGGAGGAAAAGATGCTGGTTTCCAGACGGCAAGCTCCGTCTCCCTCCACAGACCTCCCTCCCTCCGTCTCTTTTATACACACATACACACACACACAAACACATACACACACACAAACACACCGCACACATCCGGCTCGGTTTATTTTGTTTACTATTTTTGCACTCTTCTTGCAACTTCTTCCGTCTTTTCAGTGCATCATGTTACTCTTTCTAATTTTTTCCATTTTAAGGCTGCATACAATAACTCAATACTAAATCTTTAAATTTAATAGGAAATTGCAATCTACAGTATAGTGAGACAAATTAAAGCACACATAGGATGAACTGCAATAGATAGATAGATAGATAGATAGATAGATAGATAGATAGATAGATAGATAGATAGATAGATAGATAGATAGATAGATAGATAGATAGATAGATAGATAGATAGATAGATAGATAGATAGATAGATAGATAGATAGATAGATAGATTGTCTCGTGTTGCGCACCTGCACTTTGATGTTGTTGTACATGTAAAACACATAGGATAGTGAGAAACGCAATTTGAATTCCTTTGTATGTCAAGTACATGTGAAGAAATTGACAATAAAATTGACTTTGACTTTGACTTTGTGCAAAATCAGCCCCAAAGCCAAATTAATTTACTTATAATGAGATCCAGACAGGCTGATACATTGGAGGCTGACAGCTAACACAGCAGATTACTGATTATTTCCACTCAATTGTTCATTTCCTCCCCTCTTTCTCTTCCTTTCTCTCTATGTTTACTGCTAATGGACAGTCGCTCATAGGCTATGAACAGCATTTGGAGCCTCTGCTTTTATTACTACTCCACATAAACACACATCTCTTTCTCTGTCTTTCTGTGGTTTTCCCTCCCTCCGATTTCAGCTGCTATCACATCTGGCAACTTCCCTAGAGCATGTAAGAAGCCCGAAATTTGAGGTGTGCCGTGAAACAATCTGAAAATATGTGAGCGTAGAGAGGGGAAAGGAGGAGTGTCAGAGAACAGGAAATGCTTTGTAGACATACACGCACACAAACTATAGTCACTTACAGTCACATTACCTGGCCACATTTGAAAAGAGGAAATGTAAAAAAAACAAAAGCAGTTTGGAAATAGAAACGGAAATAGAGAAAAGTAGAAAGTCTGTGTCTGATGTTCAGCATGTGTTTGTTAGTAAAGAGCAGGACAGGCAACAAGTAACAAGGAATAAAACGTACCAGATTAAAACGAATAATGCCTGGTTATAAGCACCTTCTTCACTTCCTCGGGCAACTATAATCCCAGAAGGGAAGTGAGCATGTAGGCATCTTTCAATGAAACCATGCCACAGACACCACGCCAAACACAATAACAGCCCCACGTAGAGACACACGCAGACAGGAAGAGCTGTGGAGTGGGCTGGCTGACAGGGTTTGATAATGAGCTGACAATGTCTGGCTTCAATCCACCTGTGCCACTCTAGTGTGACAGAGGTCTGGTTGCAGAGCATAATGGGCACAGGGGGAGTGCACATGCTGCGTAAACAATAAAAATCCTTCTCAGTGCTAGTTTAAAACTGCTTGCTGAAACAGATGGGCAGGATGTAACTGCCTTGGGACAGCTCACATAGACACAACTATAAAGGCATGTGCCAAAATACACTGACTTTACTGTTGCGTTCTGTTGCGTTGGGAGAAACACTTTAAGACAATCGCTACAATTTCTCTCAGTGTAAAGCCCCACCTATACTTAAGCAATAATAGAACAAAAGAAAACTAAAACCACAAAAAAAATCTACAAGTGCCATTTGGCTAAAGTTTGGGTGCCCAGCAGCAGTATTCAAGATGAGCAGTCTGCTATGTATGTATGTAACAATATTAATGTCACCAGAGTCTGAGGTCATATGCAGGAAATCAAACTGTGGCCTTTGTTTTGACCTGAGTCAAAAATTCAGATGTGTGTACAACAGGGCAGACCTTAGTAATGTGTAATTGACATGTAATACAAACCGTCACATTCATACATAAACACACAAAGCACCAACAGTTAGTGAAAGTATGTACTTAGTTTTACATTCAGCATTCCCATTCATGTTATCTTGAGTGCAACAGTGGTTTCAATGGCAGTGTTAAAATGATTTGCAGAAAAATGTGCATGTGATTATGGGTGGAATTCATGCAATGTCTGTGTGAAGGCTGGTGTCCAGCAGTAGTAGCACTGCCCCCTGTTGGTAATTGAACCGTCCCCTTTAAGGACAACACACTTTGTTTGAGGCCTGTTATATGCTTTTAGGTCTTTTTGTGTGTGCAGGTAATGTTGAGGAAAAATCCCTAGGTCTCTGGGTGAAGAGGTTCATGTTCAGGTCCAATCTTCTCCAGGAAAAACTTCACTTTGGTGGAAAAAAAATAATCAGGGGTCAGAGTTCCTAGCATAGTAACAAAGTGAACTTCACTGCCAGGCAACAAATGGCAGGCTCTCTGAAGTGGACCCAGGGCCCACCACAACCACTCTGAGATTTTAGGAGCCTATGCTTATCTTTGATGCTGTTGTACATATATAGGTTATGTCTACGGCTCGCCCCATACCTAAGACACTCCTTTTATCCGTCCTCTATACAGCAACCAATTACACTGGTATAACCCTTTCACATCACTATTTAGGTAAAAAGTAAAAATTCTTATCTCATCTGTCAGGAATGTCTTTGTCTGTTCTACATGTCACTATTTTTAGATTGCTTGTACATGATTTTACACCAATATTCCCTTAACTCTCTTAAGTTAATATAACCTGTTTTACATCATTATTTCTTAACCCTTTTCTTGAGGTTGTTTTTAGGAATTTGTTAGAACACATTTTTATTTTATCCTGCGCACCAGTGGGTTGCATTCAGTAGCAACAAGTCATACGTGGAATATGATTAATACAATGTTTTTCCAAGCAATGAGCTAATCTTTATCATGTGAAATAACACATAACAATTATCTCTTTGCATTACATTTTGTTTTCTTCAGCCTGGCACAGTTAGTGACAGTAAAACATGACACCAGAGTAAGAGAGACATGGAGAGAAAGTGCTGTGGTTTCCTAATAGGAAGGTTCCCTAATCCCCTGCTGTTCATCTGGTTATTGTTTAATTTCACTATACTATATTAGTGATATGTTCAATCTATCTCTTTAGGAAGTATGTATTCACTTCTCCCTTGTTCATGCCACAATTACAGACCCAGTTATCTTCACATGTGATGTTTTTAGCAGGGTTACCTATAGAGAACCAACAAACTGTCATGGTAATGTAACAGGGTTCTTCTCACCAATGTATTTTTGTCAATTTCTGTATTGACTGTTGCCATTCTCTTTTTTCAGAATGATCTTGTTTGGAAGTCTGTTGTTTTGATGTAATGTAATTGTTTTACTAATTCCGTATAACATGTGAACCAGATTCAATTGAAATGACATTTAGATTTTGTTTGTTTTATATGCAGTCAGGTCAAACTGTGGAACAACATCTTCAGACAGTTTGTAGATTTTGTCCTCTGTACAGTGAAGCTCGCAGCACTTTTGCAGTGGTTCCTATCGGGGTCTGATTGAGGCCTGTTTTTGTCAATGGGTTCATTTAGAAACATTTCTGCGTCACCTGCATAGTGATTCAGGTCTCAGCTAATGCACTTAAACATATTGTACATGCAATTAATATTCATTGTATTACTAACCTACACTGTTTAACATTATTTAAAGGTTGTATAATCACTATTTTTATAGTAACAGTGTATCAAATGTCCATGTGAATGTGGAGTGGTGACCAATCCACAGAGAATTAACACTTGACTCTGCAGTTCCTCACAGGTCTAAGAAGAAATTTAGAGTCTTTAAGCTTATGGCTTTGTTTTTACAGCCAGTTATGTTACTTCTTTGCCTTAGATTGCTGTTTTAGTGAAAAAGCTCTGATAAACCCACTGCACACTACCTGCACCACACAGACGTTAGCAACTTACAAGTGATTGTTTGCTCAAGAGTTGATGAAGAGTAGAAAAACAAGTGAATATTGGCATTACATACTTCTACTACTAAAGAATTCTAATATTTCTCTGCTGGATCTGTAAATATCCAACTGTATGGCACCTCAGGTAAAGGTGACAATATGCTTTGATTCAAAGCATGACTACTGCCTTGAACAGACTATGCAAATAAAATTGACTCTGTGTAACACTGGATGCAAACTGAAGAAATAGCCTATGGATCTCAGTGTTGATTTCCCACAGTAATTTAGTTAGACATTTTGACATGTTACAATTGGAACAACCGGTTGAATGGGATAAAATAATAATTAATTTTGATTGATCTTTATGTAATTTCTAATATTTAGTTACTGTGCAGGCTGGGTCATTAGGTCATGTTATTATTAATGATAACTTAATATTGTTATTAGTTTGCACCTGTGAAAAACAAACAGGCGTACTGTATATCAAATAAAATTATAAGAGCTTCGTGAGAAGTCCTGTGTCTTTAACTTATCCTGAGACTGTTTTCTTTTAATGCAGTTTTAGGAAATGGTAATGATATTGTTTGTTATTGATAAATAGTGCACTTATCAGGCATATGAAGATGTCATGTACAATACACAACACACAGGAAGCAATAAGCAATTTAAAAAATAGATAATCATACAAGGGAACTGATATGATGCATCACATATGGAGTTGAGACTTTAAAGGGTCATTTTCCCAGTCTGTTGTAGCCCCGTCCCAGCTACTGAAACGCCAACTCTGTTGTGACTGCTTCTCATTAGCTCTGCTGGTGTCACACACACACAGAGCCAGGAGGGTAGACAGGCTGGCTACATGGATCAGGGGCAATCACGTCACAGACTTTAATTTCTATCCTATTTCTAAAAGGCTACTGCTGTGAGGTTTCATAAACCATACAGGATGAGTGGGTGGCCTTATTTCACAGTTGGTGTGTTAGCAGCAGACCTAAATATTTACACACATGCACTGAAAAAGTGTTTTTGTTTCTGTTTTGTTTTTAATAATAGGGCCCCTTTAAATTATATAATTACACATTTGCTTGCTGTTGACACTACAACCTCCCACTAAAGGAGGCATGCTTTTAAGGAAACAGGGTAAGTAAGAACTTGGTATAATACACTCCCCCTTACACATTATAGACAGAGCCAATGTTTGCACCATTGATCCTGCAAAAACAACACATTTTAACACCCTCACAAAGGTGCCATTGGCCATATATCTTAATATCATCTCCATTGATTACATTGTTCCATGTGCACTGGTCAATAGCACAAGCTGCAGTACAGCTCTCCATTTGATATCATGTGCTAGTGGATACACCAGCAGAATTAGAAGGCTGTGTAATTACTCAACACTGACAATGTATTATTGTCATTGTTAGCTTGCCATGTAATAGAATCTCAGAGCTATAAAAGACAGTGATTCAACCCACAATACGCTTTTCACCACCCAGCTGCCAGCCTTTAACTCCAACCATCTCTGTGGTGCACTCTGGTTGCTTAGCAACTACAAGAAAATGGAGATGCCTTTGAATTAGGGCATTTTATAAGGTGATTTATATGAAGACCTTGATGATAAATGTATACATAAATCTGGAATTTTCGACAAGCCATATCTCATATCTGTGTTCTAATTCCACCCACGGATACTGCAGCCTCTCAGAACTGCAGGTAAGAGACTGGTGGCTCCTGTTGGATGCAGGATAGATTTTTGTTTAATAGTGATAAAGCAGAGAAAGAGAACATGGCCTATTGTCATGACACTATAAACAGGAAATGGGAAGGGCCCAGTACTGCCAGAAGGGTCTAAATATGTGTGGAAGTCACCAGAGAGGTCAGAACTTTCCCATAAATTCATGCAATCTGAGTAACTGAAATACACAAGCCAGCTTTTATTTGTATATTGTCCCCATTTCTATCTTTGCTGTTGTTCTTTCTGCAAAGCACTTTGTTAACATCATTTTAAATGTGCTATATGAATAAAGCTTTACTCACACACATTCACACACACACACACACACACACACACACACACACGCACACACACACACACACATACACGTATACACACTTCTATCACAAAATGTAGATCAGCAATGCATATCTAATTCGACTCACACAATTCCCACCCTCCTTTGAGGTGGTCATTTCAGTTGCCTCCTCCACGCAGGTCCCATCCCCTCCAGTCACCATGCCAACCTCTTCAGGAGAAGTAGAGGCTTAGCGGGCCCAAAGAGACTTGATGAGGTCCTGGGATAATTAGCGGCTCATTATGGAGCCCAGTGAATAGGCCAATGATCTACCGGAGCCGCGAGGGAGTGCGCATTGGAAAATGTAGGCTCTGTGCTCACATCAAAGGGAAACACTTATTTTTTTAGATCACATGAAATATAAGTATGAGTGAAAAGAAAGAAAATATTGCCCTTCATTTACACCAATAATTTTAAGCCCCTGTGTTTTTGTGTGGGTGGCTGCATGTGTGTGTGTGTGTGTGTGTGTGTGTCTTTTTGTCAGGAGTCTCTGCCTCACACCAATCTGGGTATTTTTTCTCCCCTAGAGGCTTTATTTGCACTGCATACACATGAAACGCAGCCAGTCCTCCTACACACAAACAGACATATGTGCACACATCTCCTAAATGTAAGCTTGCATAATGTATAGGGACAGTATGTAAGTGCCAGAGATCAGCGGTTAAGCTTCGGTATCTGCCTATCATCCCCGTTCCTGTTCCTGTATCTCACTGTATGTCTGTGCCTCTGCTTAGCATGCAAGCAGGCACCAGTCACGCAGGCTAAACCATGCACAACACCGTGCCAGGTGACCCATATTGCAGGAACCATGCAGGAGCTTCATTTGTATGTTTTATGTGTCTGTTTGTCTGCGTTGGCTGCCAACACTGGTTATCAGCAGTAATGCCAATGTTGTTGAATTGTTGTGTATATGTAGCATGGTGTATGATGTTTGAAGGTGACCCTTCACATTCACATCACAGCTACACAATGTGCCATTACTACAGTATGTTTCATATTGTTGCTACTGTGTTTCTCCATACTGCGCAGGCATGGCTGAGTGAATCTAATTGAATCAAACTCACTTCTTTGTGATCATCTCCCTCGATCTCCACCCTGATGGAAACTGCATCATAGACGGGAATAGAGCCTTCAGACAGCATTCATGTTTATGTTATGAAATATATGACCTAGATTTGATCTTTACTGAAATTCCCAAATTTATGCTGCAATGGGACGCACAAATGTGCACACAACAGAAGAGGGTGCAACTCTTCGATATTATTTTGTCTGTTTTCTGACATGTAGTAGTGAGAGTGTTAGATATAAAACATACCTAAATGTTTAAATGCCTAAAAGCTTTCTGAAGATCTTTGATGCAGTTTTCCTCAGGGTAAAGATAGACCCCACGAACGCTGGTAATCACAGAGATGCATTCTATTCACTCTGCTATGCCTGCACAGTATGGAGCAAGACAGTAGCAACAATAATGAAGATCCAGTATCACAAGGGCTGAGTAAGCTGCTGCAGCATCCCAACCTGTGATGTTTTTTTTTTATCTGTCGCATTAACAGTGCAGCACCTGCACCCCCTAGTGGTGAAGGAGCAATGACAAAAAATATTTCTCTATTCATATTAAAAGTTTCTTTTATTAGAAGAATTATGATTATTAAGAAATAAAGTTTATAATAACTTTCTATTCAAATCAACTATTCAAATGGGACATGTTGGATGTTGTGTCATGTTTATGATTGTTGTCCACTCTGTGTACTCCATTCTCATGTTTATAGAAAATACAATCACATGTAAAAAAACAACAATAAATACCTAGCAGTCAGCTTCAGGGACAAGCATCAGCCACAAGGTGATTAAAAATATTTGTTTATTTAACTGAAATTGTTAGATAAAGGCACAATAAAACTGATTGATCACATAGTGCACCAGAGGGGAAAAGAGAATGTAAACCAGGTCTGTAGTTCTGAAGGTAAACTTCCTTGAATATGTCAAACAGGAACAAAAAATAATATGATACAGTCAGTAGAAGAGCAGAGAGATGACAACAACAAACATCAACACAAACATGTTATTATGGCAGACAAATAGGCAAAAAAAGTGGTCCATATCTTCACATGTTATCAACAGAGACAATGTTAACAAGACAAACAAGATAACACTTAATTAGTCAGTCCAAAAATAGGCTCATAGCTCATCACTGAGGGGATAGAATGTGCTCCTATCTAGGAGTACTAAAGGTTTGTTTGTTGCTTCTTAAAAAAAAAAAAAGGAATTGCATTTTTCCTCAGGAAAAAGGCTTGTATCACAGTATAAACCATTGCCTCTCAATCATATCATTAGTAAAGACAAACATCAAAGTGGGCAAATCCCATAAGACAGGAAGAGAGCCGAGTTACTGACTCTTTTTTGTGTTATTTGGGTATGTGCATACATACCTGCCGGCTGGACTGGTTGGTGCTGGTAAAACCACACTATCAGCACAGTAATGCAGTTGGATTGATTTTTGGCCCTTGAGTGAGGAGACAGCTGGTCAGAGCCCAGCAGTGGCTTTAATGGATCTCTCACACCCCCAGCACCAACACCAGCAACAACCTGTCCTTTTTTACAAAAACATTGATGCAAACTATTAAAAGAATCATTGTAAAGGTAGTCCCCTTAGAAATCAAATATATTGCACTTTTAAACACCAGGAACAGTAAACAGAGCTACCTTAAGAAATGACTGACAACACGTGTCAGACAAGGCCATAAGGAATAAAGAGTAACACATAAAAAGAACACAATGTCCATTGCCTCTATGCTCCAGTCTGTAGATTCTTCATTAAAAAAGGAAGGGTTGGACATTTTTGGAAATAACCTTGTGTAATTTCTCTCTAAGAATTACATGAGACGATTGATACAATTCATGTCTGTACAGTAAATATGAAACTTCTGCAGTCGGCTGGCTTCACTTAGTACATAGAATGGAAACAAGGGAAACTGAAGTTTGGCTCTGTTCAAAGGTCAGCTAAATCTGTCAACTGCCATCACTAAAAGAGGTATTGGAGTTGTGGTTATGTGTTTTATGTGTTACTGGTCTGCTGTCTTCTTCTTACATCTTTACACCTGCTATGATAAGATACTGTAAACTAACTAGCTGCTGGCAGTAAGCTTCATATTTACAGTAAAGATGCATGAGAAGAATCAATATTTTCATCAATCACTTTATCAGCAATTAGGCAAGTAGGTATATTTCTCGAAAATGTTTAACTGTTCCTCTAAGGCTGACATTAGCACTTCATAGCCAACAAGTTTGAGGTTTTGTTTGTTTTGTTTGTGTGTGCATGTGTGCGTATGCGTGTGTGTGTGTGTGTTTGAGAGAGAGGCTGGCTGAAGCAAAATCAGAAAACATGCAAAATTTGACCTCATCTATAGATTATTTTCCTGAGGACTAGAAAAGACAGTCCCCAATTCACTTTTCACCCTTCCTAATTCCTGTCAAGAAGGGTAAATGAACTATTAATTTCATGAGTTGATTCAAAGCAATCAAATAGGGACAAAGTAACAAAACAAAGTGTTATGTAAATATTATTTTAAGGTTAAAAGAAATTTTTAGCTACACACATTCGAGTTCAAAACGAGAGACAAAAATATCACCAAAAAATCACAATTTCAGTCTAACGAAAAACAAACAAAAATAAAACAGTGAACTCTGAAAATGCGGGCAATCTTGTCTTCAGTTGATTGTACAACCAATCCTCTGAGGCAGTCAGTCCTACCCTGACGTTGTACTTGTTTTCAGTGTGTACTCAGGCAGGCACCAGCACCCTGTCTATGGCATATTGTAAACGGTCCCAGTTCTTCCAGAATATGGTCAAAAAGCAAACTCCCAGGAAGGTAGCCACCACGTGGTACCGGCTCCTCATCAGTGGAGCTGCAAACTTGGCAGCAGTGGAGACGCACACCAGGATGACGGTGATGATGGCCAACATGATGTTGATGCTCTTTCCCAGCAGGACTCGGGCATCCCGGCTCTCAAGCTGGACTGTCTGCTGCTGCTGCTGCTGGAGTTCCAGCTTGGACACTCGTGTCTGACATGACTCAAGCGCTTCCTGGAAAAGAAGAGAGACTTCTTGTGTCTAGATAGTCCGTGTTGGGACATGAACATGAACTAGTTCAAAGTTAAGTTCACAAATTTTAAAATGATCCATTTCAGTTTTAAAATTCTGAATTTTCCCCAATATGTTGCTGTGAGCTTTTATTTGCCAAAATATTTTCAGAGCCCATAGTAAACCACAGACCACAATTGTTTTTTTTTTTTTAACATTAAAACTAGGTGTCAGATTTCATCTTTTTATCTATTTTTTATTCCTTATCCAATTAGGGTTTAGTATTGAGGTGACTACCATCTAAATTCTGCCATTTCCTAACACAAAATGTTAGGAAAACACTGATTGAATGGTCTTTATTGTGGAAATTAAAGCAGGAGTGTAGTCCTTAAGGTTCAGTCTGGGTCAGTACTGATTGTGTTAATGGTCATACAGTATATACCTGTATGTCCCTGGCCCTTTCATGAGCCTGGTAAGCCACCCTTTCCTCGATGCTGGCCAATTCCTGCTTCAGATTAGTCATCTCATGTTGGTGAAGCTCTGTCAGGTCATTCAGTTGGTCTTCCAAACGTTCATACCTGTCATTAAAAAGCAGGAGGATACAGAAATATTAGAAAATGTTTGGTATTATAGGGGGATTTATAAGTACTGTTCATATTGAAAGCAATTTGATGAATTACCGTACACTATTGCAATGTCAATTCGAACAGGCCCCAATATAGCTGCTAGCAGAGTTGCCAGGGGGCATACCCCTTGTTTGGCCCCTGAAGTGCTGCTTGCACTGTTTTTTTGGCAATGCTTTCTTTGATTATATTACTATATTTATTATTATTTATTATTTGACGGTAATTCTGACATGCACTCATAGAGGTTCCCAAATTGCAAATCCTTTTTCAACAAGGCTCTTTACTGAATTAGCAAAGCCTCAGAAGTGTATTCCTAGCTTATAAAACATATACTATATGAAAATATTTGTGTACCTGTTTTTACAATACAGTACAATATAGTAGACACAGTACTAGTGTCTATAAACTGATACAATAGACTAAGGGTGTTAAAGCTGCCTATGGGTATGGGCAATAACCTCAGGGGACAGTTTGTACTGTACATATTTTTCAGTATCTATATTTAAGTTATTCTATCCACAAATGGATTTTTACTTGACAAGAGTCAAACATGGACACAAAATGTACATTTTCACTGATGAATGGCTATAAACAGCTAGTGTCACCAACTCCAGCTAGTGTCACCAACATCTGACCTTTTTTTCTTTGAAAAACCTTTACAGAGTAAACTGTCATAATGCAAAACACGACAAACATTCTGGTATTCTAAAGAACCCACAGCTATAACACTGTTAAATACTAATCTTTGTATTCTTTATTTTTAAGTCATGCATTTTTTTTATCCATGAAAAACCTTTCTAATGGTCAAAAAAGCTCTGGAAAAGCTTATTTTTCCAGCTTGACATCCCAGCTGTATGCACAAACTCCCCAAGTGTTTAATGCGCAAGCATTTAATGTGGTTGGGAAAGTGGATTAAACGACTCTGAGGTGAGTTTTTTCATGATTTGCACATTCTTCTCGCCCCAGGGTATGACGGGAGGTCCCAGAGCATCATGGGGATGACTCTACCTATAAGCCTCTATAGATTACATCTGACCTTTTTTGCTTTGAAAAACCTTCACAGAGTAAACTGTCATAATGCAGAACACGACAAACATTTTACTGCTGTTCATAAACGATGGCGTCAGGAGTTTTCATTTTGATGACATTGACACTTTCGTTGACATGAATTGCAGTGCGGTGTAGAAAGTCTTTATTCCTATGTAAAAGTAAATAGAATGGATGGATGTGATTTTTTCATGTCTCACACACTGCTCTAGGCTCTATATGCAGGATTATGTTTTATAAAGTAGACTGTAGACCAACCTGTATCGCTCCTCCTGCAGTGTTTGGCTGATGATGCCGTACTCTCTCTTGAACTGAGCCTTTATCACCTCCATGTCTTCCTCCAGCTGGTTCTGTGTCTCTTTGAGCTCTCTCACCTCTTCCAGGCTCAGAGCCAGTCTGCTCTGTCCGTCTCCCCCTGCTTGCTGCCCCTGCCTTTGGCCCTGAACCTGTGCCCCTGACACTCCGCCCCCCGCCAGGTTCCCATTACTGTCTGCTGAAATGGAAGCGCTCTCTGAGGAGCACTCGTCATCACTGGGATACTTGGGCTTGCCCACCAGAGAGATACTGCTGCTCAGCCCCTTTCCTGGACTGTCATTGGGCAGAGGAGAGGACATCTCCAGGGACGTCTTGAGGTGGGCGATGTTGTCAGCGCTGCCGAACTTGTTCCTGATGAGGTTGGCGAATTCTCTGGGCTTGCTGAAGAAGAAAGGAGGGGAGAGGGAAACCCCTGGACCAATAGTCTTGATCTTGTCCATGGTTGGATGTCGGCCACTGCCAGTCATGTCTCTCAGCAGCTCTCTGGGTGACTCCCTGGGTAGGGTGCTGTGTTTGCTAGTAGACAAATGAGGGGTGGGGCTATGATGGATTTCACTGTCCTTCATCTTACGATGGTACTGCTCCAACTTCTTTTGCATTTGGGCAATGTTTTGCGCTGACTTCTGATTCTTCTTCTCAAATACTTGCTTGATCCGCCCCACCTGCTGCTTGTCCGCATTGTTCATCAGCTTCAGGTACTCTGCTACATTCTCATCCCGCGCTGTTTGCTCGATCTTCAGCTGCTCGGTGACTTTCAGTATCTTCTGCTGGAGGTTGTCCAAGCAAGAACGACTACGCTGGACCTCGAGAACCAGAGCAGGACCTGGACCTCCATCACTCAGGTCCAGATCCAGATTGTTCTCTGAAGAACCCCTGCGCATTGACACAGGCACGTTGCCTTCGGTATTTCTGTCCTACAAAGAGAAGTTACAAAGATCAGGTAGTGCATTAAATATAGAGCTTTTACAAGGATGATTTGTATCATCTGCAAAACTGTTATAGGCTATAAAACAGTATTTCATTTGCCACATACTTTTGTATATTAAAAAACAGGAATCAATTTCTACACTACTCAATTGAGGGTAAAATTAGGGTGGGCACCCTTAACTGTCCATTTCAAACTGTGAAACTGCATATTAGCACAAAAGATGTTTGGCCAAAGTGGAAGTGGTAAGTAAGTTTACTGTTGTAGTTTGTCTACTGGTGTCTGTACATCCTCCATCCGTGTATCTAAAAAAAAAGGTAAAATGTTGTCTCATGTATGTCAAAAATACATGACATGGTCTTCTGATTTAAAATAATTTACTATTTTTCTCCTAGAAGCTTAACATTAAGGTCAGTTTTTGGCTGATGTATCAAACGAGTTCACTCTCAACCACAGAACTTCTTCTCTACTGTAGGCTTATGGAAGTGAAACTGAATAAATATAATTCTAGTTAAACTCTAACTGAAGATATTCCAAAAGCAGGAACTGAGAATGTGACTGATGAGCAGAATGTGATTAATTTTGGATCAGAAGTTTTAGAATCAAAGTGCCACTTCAAATGATAAAATGCTGCAATATAAAAGTTTTCAACTAAGCCATGGAATCTCCAAAGCTGATCACGATACAATACCAGTGTAATGATGGGAGGAGTATAAGCTTATGATGCTAACAAAGCAACAACAAGCCCTTAGAGCAGCACAAAGCTGCACTAATCCTTAACAAACCTAACCCTGCTAGTTTCAAGCAAAGAAACAACAACATATGACAACTAACTCAAGCAGATTTATGCACTTAATCCTGCTCAGCATTTCCACATTGCCACAGAGTGATTACATACTGCAAAGCTAAGTACCTTTAAAAATTGACAAATCCGGTTAGAGCTCACCATATACTGACACATGACAGTCAGTTGAAACATGAGGGCTTTACAAATAATAGGGTGATTAAGGAAGCAATATATAGCAGATTGTCAGATTAAGGAGAGACCTGAATATTTACTTATAAGCACTGACTGTTTTTTCATAATAGGCCCCCTTTATTAATCTTTAGATTAAATATACCTTCCATTTACTTAATACTGCTGATACTATGACCTCACAACCAACCAGCAAAGCTTGTTTTGTGACACAGTTCAGCAAGAACTTGGTGTATATTCTCTGACATATCCAATTACAATACAAGATTGTTTCACCATAATGAATGCCGCAAAAACTGTTTGTATATACATATGTGTAGCATGTAACCAGATAGCTCCACCCTCCTTTCTACGAGCATGCCCGGGGTGTTTCAGCCTCTGTTCTCCTCTCTGACATCTGTCCTTCTTGAACAAGGACTCTTTCTCTGCAGAGAAAAAAGCACACTTTGTCATGTCCTACCTCTGCCCCGTCCAGGACTGGGCTCTGATTGCCGAGCTACTGCATATGGATCCACTGGCCTGACGTATGTAGACTGAGGAGCCTTGCGTCTAGTCACAGCCCTGCTCCTTCTAAAGTGCTGTGGCGAAACAATCGGGCTTAGACATAAGCTGCCCTTTTGTCAAACCTGTTTGTAATACAAAAGAAAGAGGATACTAATATCCTCATTGTTGAAAAGGAAGCATAGGGGAGGCAAGTGTGTAGGTTGCTCATGTTACCCAGTCCTTTTAGTTATCAAACAACAAACACAAAGAGCTGCCTGTTTGGCCACACTGCATGCTATTTCTGCAGTACTGGAACTAAGCTAGCTTCTAAGGCATTCACCCACCACCAGCCTCAACTTTGAAATGCTCAATATTCTCCTCTGAAGCATGAGAGGTCAAACACGGAGCACGGGCAGGGAGTTTATTGCTTCAAGTTGCTGTGATGTCACAGCTACAGATGAGCTTCAAGGAGTGAATTGGCATCAAAAAGAGATCTTAAAAAGGAGTGGGAGATGTCTGAATAGAGTTAACACAACGCCCATATTCACAATGATGTAGTGACGGCTGAGCCAAAAAATTCACTGGACAAAGGGGCGTACGCTTCCTCTTATTAAAGCAAGGCATCTTTTGGCATGGCAAGCTTTGATTTATTAGTGCTCAAATAACAGTATAACACAAAATACTAATATAATAGTAGAATTTGTGACATAAAATTCTACCCACCACTGGAGAAAACGGAAAGACTCTAGGTAAGGGGCTACAGTGTTAATTATTATTATTGGAATATCTTTCAAAACCTGCTGAGCTTCTCAACTTTTCAGTCCATTTCTCCTTATCAAGGTAGGAGGGTCATTAAAATAGGTCTGTCCCAAACTGAAAAGCCACATCCAGACCAGGTGAAAGTTTCAGGTAGTGTTTCCATCAACAGCCAGATGACATTGTCTAGGTGTCTTTAAACACTCCTATACTTTACCTAACTCTCTGACCATATTATACACATCTGTGTGAAAACACCTTCAGTCTTGTAATTAAACTATACTATATCTGTGGCCCCATCCAGGGTGGCCTCCCTCCCACCTCATCCCTTTATGAGCCCCGTCCCCCACGCTGCCCTTCATTAGCACGCAGCATCTGTCTAACATGACCCACTAAATATGGTCTGACCCAGTGAGAGTGCATAATGTCAAGATCCAACGTCATTAGCCTCAATATTAACCTAACAAGGAAGAGCCGTGTGTTTGTGTTGTCTCAGAAATCCACCTATAATTGTAGCTACATTTTAGAGGCATAGCTAGAGGACACATAGAAACTGCTGATGCTGCTTATCTTGAAGTGCAGTGTGTTCTCTCTCAGATCAATTACCTGGTTAGTGATTCAGATTTTGCATGCAAAAACAGATTCCATTATATGGAAGAAAATCTCAGTTCATTGATGAATGTCCTGAACTGGAGTGAGGTGGATAAACACAGAAATATGTGGGTATGCAGACAGTGTGAACTAAATATGGAGAAGAATGAGTGGTCCAGGTTAACTGGAAGATCACAAACCAAGCCAGTTTCCTGTTAAACCGGCCATCCCACCCCATTAGAGAAACATTATAATAACCACAGACATTTACTTATGCTAGAAGGAAGACATTGTCCCCCACAGCAAAGAAGTACTGTTTGTCTAGGCTCAGGTCAAATACAGGTGCATAAAGACATGCAAATACAAGCGCAGGTGTTTGCACTGATCTTAAGAAATTGAGTCTATGTGATGAGGTGTATCTCTGTACATCCGTGTCTACATGTGTGTCAGTGAGCGAGTGTTGGCACATTCATTAGGATGGAACAAAACCAACCCTTCAGCAGAGAATAGAACCACAGAGGGGAAAAAACCTGCAGTGCTTATTGGTATTCCCTCCAGCCTGGATCCTCATGGATACAGACACTCTCCAGCTTAGGACTCACACAGAGAAGTAGGAAGAAAACCAAAGAGAGAGAGAGAGAGAGAGAGAGAGAGAGACAGACAAACAGACAGACAGACAGAGAGACAGAGGAAAAGAGTGAACGCAACAGGGAGCACATCTTTGATTGTAGTTAGAAACCTGACCCGAGATCTTCTCGTCCTCCTGCATCCCACAGCTGGCCACAGTTTGTTTGCCAAGCCTTTCTTTAGAGGCCACAATGTACGCTCATTAGAATATAAGCAGGAAGCAAAAACTAGCAACAGAGTTCGAAGTCTTACATTTCCTGAATGACTAGTCCCTGGGAGGTGAGTGGAATGAATTGCTTAAGACGTATTTGTTATTTTCTTATACGACAAGCTGTTCCAGGCCTAAATCAATAGCTCATTAACACTCCCAGTGTCTGCTTGCCCCCACGGACTGAGAGAGTATTGAATATGATTCAAGTTAGATTATGCACCTATAGTCAATACACTAATTCAAAGTGAGGGAGGGGATGGATGTGATAGAGCAGGGTAGGTGAGAAGTCAAGCAGCTCTTTAGCCATGAAATTAAGAACAAACCTAAAAGCAGTGACATGGGGAAAAGTGCCATTCAATTACTCATAACATACATAATGAATTAAAAGGCTACTAATAATGTGAAAGCTAATACGTTTGCCTTATTGTCTATTGTACTGGTGAAGTATAAGGGTTCATGTAAGGTCAGACAGATCCTGCAAATCCCTACAGAGCCACCATCCAGCAAGGATTGCAGAAACAAGCCACTCAAACTGAAGTGTTGCATCATCTTTGGCCTCTAAACCACTATATTTAGTACACAAGGTCTTTCTGAGGAACAGAAATTTTAATGTAATTTGTGCAAACAAATGAGGAAATGCACAACTGGCACCAAATGATAATAAAGCAACACAATAGTTAAGATATGCTGTTCTGTTATATAGTGTTGGTGGTTAAGCTACAACCATCTAATTTCTTATTTCTTCTTAAGTAGCTGTCTCAAAAATAAAGCTCTACTCTAAGGGAAAGTTATTGATTTACGAGTTACGATTAGCAGGTGGATCAAAAAGTGGGGGACAGGTTTACAAAACAATTGCTCAGTCAGAATCCCATATGAACAGTGAAAGAGGTTTTCCTTGCTGGAATTCTCCCTCCTGTTCAAACTGCTATTTAAAGATCCCTTTAAAATGCATAGGTGATGGGGGACAAAATAGATATGTGTCCATACAGTCATTTTGTGCAAAAATGCATTTAAAAGTTCTTTTGAAGACTGTATAGGGTTATAATAACTCATAATCTTAACAAGTAGTTATTTGCCATACCTACAGTCATTCTACCACAAATTCTGTGTGTTTGTTGTTGGAAGTATAGGACAAAAAAAGGATTTTAATGTTGAAGAGATTTGGACAGCTACAGTTTCATATTAACTTCTTATCAACTTTTAAATACATTTTTGCATAGGTGGAGGCTTGTAGATTTTGGATCCTTTCATTTACAGGTACATTGTAAGTTATTATAAAGAGACCATGGTCAGTGTTGACACAAAAAAATTATGGCAAGAAAAACCTATTTCCTATTTGTTGTTTCAAGACAGACTTGAAACACTTTGAACCTGTTCAAGAAGATTTATCTATGAAAACTAAAGGTAACTGACTGGCTGGTGTCCCTGAAGGCTCATGCTAGAAAAACCACCTGCAGCACGATACTCAACTGACTTTCTGGTTGCATAAGACTCACAGAGAAAGCGAGACTGCATTCCACTCCTCGGTATCACTGTGACTGAGAACTTTAAATGCATACACAGGTTGATCTTTCATAAACATGCAGGGATTTCTCTGTTGATTATCAAAAACAAGCAGTGTAATATACTTTATTATTAATATAACCACATGCATTATGTGTCTATGGTATGCAAATAATTTTAAATTCAGAAATGTAATTTGTTATGAGTGTTTTTGGACAGTTTCTACTGTTTCTCAAGGTAAGGATCTAAGTACTTCATCCATCACTGCTTGGATTAAAATTTACAAAGGGATTTCTTTACATTACCAACAGTTGACAGAATAATCTAAAAAAAAAATTAGGGCCAGTCGTACAGAAAATGACTTGACTGTGATAGTGGCTGCAAAGTAACAATCAATTAGCCCCTAGTTACAAATGCAACACTGAATTATATAAAACATATACATGTTATATAACATAACACAGTATTTAAAAAATGGTTACCATTAAGTGTAACCTAAACTATATCTCAGGTTGAGTCAAGTAAGCATTTTAATTCTGTTCTTGAAAAACTAGGTCAGCCAGTGAGCCATTGAGTGACCAGAAACATAGAATAACACAATAGCTCTGCAAGAAAAAGCCCTCCTTAGATTTAAAGTTTTTGTTTAAACTCTAGTGAAAATAATTAGTAAAATACATTGTCTGATTTTGTTGGCAGAGGAAAATATTACAAACACCCATAAATCCAAAACAACAAATCAAATATCTACAGTATAAAAATACTACACAGACGAATACCACCAATTCTACCCCTATCAGCTTTAATTGATATATTACATGACTTGGTTTATTATTTCTCTTACTAATCTGTATACCGATGACAATAGAAGTATTAGTTGGCCCAACAGGAGACAAAAATGTATGCTGGGCAATATAATGACATTATATAGATATTGTGATTTTGGAAATACTTATATCGTGATATGACAGAAGTTCTTTTCATGGTAGTAAACGTAGTAAAAAATCTCTAAACTTACTAGACAGTTGTAGCTGCTAAACTTAGGCTAGAATAACTGGATTTGCAAGGGCTGTAAGGGAGCAAATATGCTGTAATCTGTTTATCTATGATCTGCAAAATGTTTGCACTTTAGGCTGTTTGTACAAGAAATAAGATATGCATAAATAAAGTAATCTGTTTATATACAATTTAGAAAATATAACAACATTTTACTTGTCTACATTTACCCAGTTAGTCATTATATTCAACATTACTAGTCAATTTTTATTGAAAATCGTGCCCTAAAAATATTAAGTGAAAGTACCATGGAAGCATTTTGCCTTTTTTTCTAGAAGGCATTTTAGCCTCTTGTGTCCACTGGAAGGACACCTTACCTGGCAGTTTATCACCTTGTGTTCACTTGATGTTTGACCTCCCACTTCTGCTGCGCTTTTAACCTGGGGGCAACAGTGAAATATATGGTGCAGTAGGCTACTTCTCACTTTAACAATAACTTAAAACTTGTTTATCTTGAACTGTCACCTTTTAAAATTGTACCAACCTAACTTCCCCATGACAATGGTCAGCTGTGAGAGGGGAGCTGGTCAAACGGGTTTATTCCAAGCTAAACCAATAACGGCATTCTCTGCTTTTCTATTGATTACCTGTTAATTACGTATCAAAATGTCAACAAAAAAAAGTAATCAACTACTAAAATCCCCATTCCAATTTCAATTTATATGAAATAACGTGTTGTAAAACGTCTCCCCATCAGTCCTCGAACAGATGTATATCAGACCTCATGTTTGTTTGAATATCGTTAAATTATGTCGTCAAACACAAAAATGTCCCGACTATTGGGCCACATCAGTACTGAGTATTGAGACATACTTGGAGATACAAGTTACACTGTGGTTTTCACCCC
This sequence comes from Eupleurogrammus muticus, assembly GCA_036785175.1. Taxonomy (NCBI): domain Eukaryota; kingdom Metazoa; phylum Chordata; class Actinopteri; order Scombriformes; family Trichiuridae; genus Eupleurogrammus; species Eupleurogrammus muticus. Next base: position 26,001,016 of record JAYKQN010000010.1, on the reverse strand, counting down.
AAAATGTTCCACCGGCTACTGGACAACATGCAGCTGGTTAACAGCACAATGTACGGCTGGTACAGTACGGGACCTGCCGTTCAGAAGACACACACACACACACACACACACACACACATATACACACTCACATGACAGGCTACTCACCATCCGGCTGTTGAGGTATTTCTCCACTTCGGATAAACTTCGCACAGACACGTTCGGGCTGGGCATAATAATCCCGCGTTTGTCCTCAGTTCAGGAACAGTTTACAACTTCAACCTAACGCCGTATCCATGTTTCTCTCTCTCTCTCTTTCTCTCTTTCTCTCTCTCTCTCTCTCCCTCTCCTTCTCTCTCTGACACACACACACATACTATCTCACACACTGCCCTCTTCTCTACAAGCAGAAACCGTGTGGATCCAAACTCCGCCTCTCCGTCCCTGCAGGGAGGCAGAGCAGGGAGGGCTTAACTCTTTCAACACATGTGGCCAGTGATAAAACTGCCTGCAAAAACTACTGAAAATCATCAGAATCATCCTCTGCTCATGAGGATTTCTAGTTTCGGTTTGTATTATATTTAGTGATGGAAAGTACGTAAGTACATTTACTCACATGTACAGTTACTGTACAGTTTTGAGGTACCCGTAGGCCTAAAAGTTTATTTAATATTTCTCATAAAATGAATGACTTTTCTTTTTATTATTATGCATTTTCGTTTGTTTATATTCTATTTAAATGTTGCTATTTTCTTTTTTTTTAATTTTCTATAGCAAACTTTGTGTGAAAGTAGTTTCAAATATCAAAGTCAAAGTGAATTTGATATTACACTCTTATTACATTAATCTACACAATGTATCACAATTTGGCTTCAAATTGATAAACAAAAAATCTTAAATTGCTCTCACATTGTTGTTTCAAATTATTAAAAACAAATAGTATATATTATAATAACAATCTGCATATTATAGTCACATTATGCACACTGTGATTTTTCTAATTGGAAATGTAATTTCTTTTAATTAATTTTTTGGACAGTATTTCTACATTTGTACTTTTACCCAGGTAAAGGATGTGAGTACTTCATCCACCACTGCTTGTAATAATGTTTAAAAATGCCTTGAATTATTGAGAATACCAAATGATCAATTGATCTGAATACTATATATTATATAGCTTATCCTTTACACTCAGTGAAACTAACATACAACAGGCCTACTGATGGGACGCCCACCAGCCTTGGGACATTTTTGCCTCCTGTCTTTCTGACTGCTCCCACCCCACCAGGCAATTGATGTCACCTGGTTAGAACCTTTGAAACCTGGGTTATGCCAAGATGGTGCTCTTAATGAGGTTTATGCACCCAGGTTGAAATAACACTTTGACACTGCTATGTGTAAGCATTGTAGGTGCAAGGTTTATGCACTTATACATGTTATCATAGAGTGCCTTGGACATGCCCAAAGTAGGCAGGAACTTGAGAGGGGGCTGGGATTAGAGGAATTTGAGTATTGGGTATTATTTTCATTTTTAAAAGGTACAAATCTATTTCAGAGGATGTAGAGTTTGACATGGCAGTGTAGTAGAGCAATAGAAACCACACTCCATTTCAGTAGGTGGTATTAATGTCCATCGTAATGGGATAACTAACTGCCACAAAATTACAAGTAGTTGTGATGTTTAGGTGATGTTGAGTTTAGCCTAGGTTTATGTTGAATACAGTTTAACAGACACATCACAGCCTAATACACATTACTTTACTTTCATAAAACACATATTTATAATTGACAGAAAAGGATAAACTATACACAACTTTATATAATGTATAATAAAGTATACACAAATAACACAAAAAAGAAAGAAAAAGAAACAAAGCTTATTGTATCTCATCTTGGAATGAGCTATGAACACAAAGGACCAAATCAATTAAGCTTTACAGTATCATCAGTATTTGCAATTGTAAATTCTTTGGTCACTTTGTACACAGACATTGGGGGGGAATCAAATGTTTAGGAATGCATGTTCAGGACAGTACATGTCCCTCTTCAGGTCAAACAGACTGAGTCAAGTGATGTAGTGATATGATAGGGCTGTGGAGTCACAGATAAGTCACTTGATACAGTGGACAATGGAAGACTAAAAACTGCAGCAGACAGTAACATTCATGTGTTCATCAAGTTTTAATGCTCCTATGAATAACTTTAATTAGTCGGACATATTCGTTTGGCAACTACAGGAAAGACAATCTTAGAGGTGGTGTCCTCTGTTCACCCATAGCCACACATCCCTCAGGAAGTTGATTGGCTAATTACAAACGCTCATGCTACATCTTCCATCTTCACACCACTACCCACATCAGTCAGTGTAGTAGGATATAGATTTTGCATTATTAATTCAACAGGAACATGGAAACAATCTGCTGTGGTAGCTTCCAAGAAGCAGAAATGATACTGTAACAAACTTGCCCAGTGAGGACTTTTGTCAGGGCCGAAAAACATAATAGCGGCATGAGTATAGAGAAAACGGGTTAGTGTTTACTTATTAAAAATGTAAGTTCAAAGACTTGTCTTTCAAACAGGGGAAGCTACATTAGCGTTTCAGCTTGCTTGCTAGCTATGAGCTATGAGCGAGTAGTGTCAGAACAGAGCAACTAAGTCAGCCTGCAAACACCAGAAAGGTGAAGACTATTCTAATAAAGTATTTTTTACAAAGAAAAAGTCACTAAGATGAAGATAAGAAGAAGATGAAGTCTCCATATTAACTCGTCTCGGGACACCGGAATCAAACTTTTAAAAACGCTCCAGTTGTTCATATTTAGAGATCGCTAATTCGCTCAGTTCGCTGTCAATCAAAATCGAATCCAATCATCATGCAGAAGTTCAGCGTCCAGGCTGTCTGAGGCCACGCCCACTCCGTATAGACCCTCAGAGACTCTCAACATGGGATGGGCGGGGACAAAACCCAGCATTTATCCAATGAGCGTCTAGTTTCACTGCAGTAGAACAATCCACTCTCTGCTTCCCCAGTCGAGTCTATAGGCCCCTAAAGATGTTTTGGTCCTGCCATTTTTTAACTTTTTCTGGACACATTCATAAATATTGATATATTAATCAAAATTATTTTCTTCTTACATTTAAGAAGAAATTCAAACAGTATAGTAAAAGTATTGAAAAATCGAATAACCTAAAACCTATCTTGAACCTATGTGCTCTCTACAATTTTTTATATATATATAAGGGAAACTGTAAAAGAAATGTCTTAATAACTAAATAAAGTTAATAAATAAAGTTTTGTTTAACAATCGTAATGCACTGTTTGCATGTTCTCCCCATGTCTGCATGGGCTTTCTCAGGGTTTTCAGACTTGGTCTCTTTAATGGTGTGTGTGCCTCACAATAGGCTTACGACCTGTCTGGGGTGTATCCCTGCCTCTCGCCTGGGATTGGATCCAGCAGACCAGCAAACCGCCGCTACCCAAATGAGGAATTAAAGGGTATAGAAAATGACTGACCGTTTAATGCACTGATGCTGAAGAAATGAATGAATGAGAAGAAAGTAGCATTAGTGATCTGTGAAAAGTAGCAGATTCTGGACTAAAGTTGAGCAAGTTCTCATACTTTACTTTAGTCAATGAAATAAAAAACAGTAGTACACATATGACCACTTTATTTTGTACATTTTAGGGGATGTTAGGCTTCTCTTGCAGTATTATAGCAATCTCCACTGCCACACAGGTAAGTGAAGAATGTCCATACACTCACTAAACATGAACACACCTCTCCCGTATCTACTTGCATGGATGCAACTAATCAGAGCACGATGGAAACATTCGGTCTTCAGTTGTTGGAAAGTCTGTTGTTGTCCTGGTTCACCTGAAAGCTGCAAAGCATCCTGTCACTTCATTCTCCACTAAGACCACAATTTTATATTTTTGTTATTCTAAATATTATACTCAACTCTTTTCCTGTTCTAAATGCCATCCAATTTACATAATCTATTGCACTTGTCTGTCCTGGAAGAGGGATCCTCCCTTGTTCCCCCCTTTCTTCCCCTGTAAAAGGTTTTATTTAGGGACTTATTGCTTGTATGTCCAAGGACAGGGGGTGTCATGTTGCTGCTGTACAAACTGTAAAAACCATTGGGCGATTCTGTGATTTTTAGCTATACAACTAAAATTCACTGGATATACATCTAAAATTGGATAGGATACTGTTAATGGATTATTGACTTGATATACAGAAATACCACCACCAAGGGTTTGATGTTATTTTCAGCTCTGACTAATTGGAATGCTGCATAAGTCCCTTTTCATGGAGCCTTGACTAATAATGGTCAAAGGTCAGTTCCCTTGTTGCTTTTGTTGTTTATCCTTCTTTCTACTATGAATGCACTGTTGATGTTCCCACCTGAACATTTGCCCTCACCTCATCACAATGTGTATGGGCTGATTTTTGTCTGTTTAGTATTTGCATTGAAATGGTAAAACGTATGAAAACAAACTTCCCAGTATTTATCGATTAAGTGCCAGTTAATACCTACTTCAAAAATAGCTACCAGGTTTGAGTACAGTCCATAAAGTTTGCATAGTTATGGCTGCCATTCAAAATGAAAGCTCAACACTGTAAATAATAGGAAAACATGATTGAAAGACATTTTTATTTTCAAATAGCTTTACCGTTTTCCATCTCTGCCCAAAAGATGAAAACAGTTCTTTTCCAAACAAGTGCTGCCCATGCCTTCTTGGTGCATTCTATATACAAATCTATATACAGTTATTCAGACAAATGATGCTGGCCTTATCCTTTGGATTGCCAAACAGATACAAAATAAAGGTTATAACCTTTAGCAATAACAGCATTAAATGATCTTTTGAATCACTTTACATTATGACAAGTTTTTTTTTCCTCATAATCGTTAGAAAATAAAAAAGCATGATCATGTGTAGGAAAGCAGTGGAAAAGAAACCATTTTGATTTCTTCATAAGACAAGATCTGCAGAAAAAGGAAAGGCGTAGAGGCAATGAAGCATAAAATACTATGTACAATAAAAAGCACAAACTAGTATGTAGGTTTTCAAGGGTTAATTCCTGAATTGGCAGGCTCACTTGCCACCGGAGTTGATTTTACTCATCCTTGTGAGCCACACTCTGACTGGTTACTGAGGAGCCATGAAATGGAGCAAAGAGAATTCACATAGGAAGTTTTGTCATAAATACAATATGCTATGACCCCTCAGTGACCAGTGTACAGAGCGTTCTGGTTGGCTGTTCGGATGTCAACAGTCCAATGATTCTATTAAAAATGGCACGGTGTGTCAGACCCCAGAGACCGCCTGGCTATTATAATCAGTAGACTCCATTTTAAGGATGTATGGTATGATACTGTCAATCTGCACATTGCCAATGAGCCCAGCGAAAAACAGCTCCTCAGTGACAGCTGCACTTATAAGCCTGAGGGCAGGAAGGCGCAGCAACAGCTTAGATAACCTGCGACCAGAGGAAAAGGAGACAATTTTTATATTTGTACCAATTGAAGTACAAAAAAAAACATATGGTAAAGCCTACTAACCGATAGGAGTCTTCTGGGTAGGTCCTAGTCACATAGTCCTGAAGTTCCATGTAGGCCTTCTCCTGGAACCTCTCTATTTGTGGAGTATTGTCAATGCCTGGGTGATCTGATGAGAAAACATCAAGCAAACAGACTGACATGAGTCCAAGCATCTTGAGTTTCCATCATGCATATGTGTAGGAAATTGTGTAGGATTCTGTCATATTACAAAGAAAAGAGAATGGAATTTTTATTTTGTAATTCTTAGTCTGTTACTCACGCACCAGGGCTAAAGAGAACGATGGCTTTGAGGAAAGCATATTCATAAGAGTCTGGGGAAAGCTTGGACATACTGTTACAGAACTCTTGCATCCTCCAAATGTGCTCCATTACAAGCTTTACTCGTTCTGGGGATAACTTCTCTGTATGACACAAAACACAAACACATTCAGAGAAGACAAGGATAAAATTGGCCAGACAACAGCATACGTTTTAGAAAAGTTAAGACAAATGGTGAAGAACACCCCTACCTTCCTGTAAGCTCGTCTGCAGATGGTTGATAATGGCACTTAAGATGGTACCAACATTCATAACGTTGGAACACTGTGCCAGACCAAGGGCAAACAGCTCATTCCAGCAGGCCTTCATCAAGTTGATGTCATTATCTTGACCACTGTAAAACAAGATATGGTTAGTTTCAATTTACTGTAAAATGTATGTGGCCAAATATAAGTTGTGTCATTCTTTAACTGATATATGAAAAGCAAGAAAAGATGTATTTTTACGATTCAATGAAAGATCTTGTGACAAAGGCTTACCCTAAGGCTTGAAAGGCAGGTATGGAGCGTGCCCAATGCATAGAGAGAAAAAGTAGACGGGAAGCTGATTCACAGATGTAGTTGACATTGAGGTACTCTGGCACAGGCAAAGGCATCATAAGCTGTAGAACATGGAGCAATAAATCAATCAGAAATCAGCGAAACAGTCAAAAAGGAGCAGGAATTTTCAAATTTGTTTTTGATCCTCGAGGATAATCGAGGTGAGTGGCTTTTCTTTTACCTTGAAGGGAATATGGCTGTCAGAGAGTAGAGGTCCCTCCAACTCCACCACAGGACCCGACTGGTCCCCTGACATCAGCTGCATTGTGGCCTCCAAGGAGTCTCCTGCTGCGCCTTCACCAGAGTGCAAGACTTTGGCCAAGGTGTCAAATGCTCTAAAAATACACAAAAATTAATACATCTACACATTTACATTTAATATGATGTAGCTCAACCAGAAATAAGATACAACTCAAAGCAATGCAACTCTGATATAATGGGAAAAAAGATGGAACACAATTTAATGAAGTCATTAAGAGCATAGTCAGAAACCAGATGGCCCTATAGGAAATTCTATTAAAGCTTTGCAACAGACAGAAAAACTGCCCCTGGTTTCTGTCCTAGTGCTCCTGCATTTCCCCCAAGCTTACATATCATCTTATTAAACAACAAGTTACTGCTTAGCATCAAAGCCTCTTGATATGAGGGATGCATCACTTATCTGCTGAATATTTTTATCAGATGATATTCACCATGGCTGATATATATTTGTTGTTACACATCAATATTGCACTGGCTTCCCTTATTTCCTGGAAACGTGTGAAAAAGTGGGGTAGGCGTAATTTCTAGTCTCGTCCCGCAACTGCTTCCCTAATGTGTGTGTGGCAGAAAGTGAGAAGAGAGGAATTGAGCGTGACCATAAGTGACAGAAAAACTCAGGCACTATTTATTTAAGATATTTACATGATTGTGCACTCGTTAATTACAGCTCAATGAGCTTGGGCTTGTTCTGGGTATTTTTGCTGTTTGGTCACGGTGAGTTTCTCTCCTCTCCTCCATCTCCACACAGCGGTGAGAGGAGAGACAGTGTGAACCTAAAATGCTGGAGTTGACAACTAAGTTTGCATAATTGAATTTGTGCTTATTGAATTATGTGATTAACATCTATTGAATCTGAATATTGAATATATTTGAATATTATATCAACTCAGAATTTCACATTCAGGACATCTCTACTTAATACCTCATAAAAACTCCCTCACCGAGTAATGTCACTTGTGGTTTGCTCATCTCCTTGGATGTCTGTCATGGAGCTGTCACCATTGCTAAGCGTTTCAACTCCCATCAGATCGTTGCCACTGTCACTTGCCTCCCTGGCTTTGTTAAGGTGAGCAAGGGATGTCACAACATTTGCCAGCGTACCAAGGTCACCATGAGATGGATCATCCTCCTGAACAGGGACAAATTACAAGCATGTTGCATAAACACAATGGTTGAATATGTTTGAACCGCCCTGCGTCATTTAACAATAGGTTTGTGCTCATCTCTGAAAAACAGTCCCCCAAATCCTGGTACCTTTGCATTATTCATTATCAAGCAGCACTTGGTTTTTAAATTATATTATAAACCTTATCTCCGAAATATCTGTTTTATATTGCTTTCAGACATGCAAATTCTGGAGTAGTGAAAACGGTGACAACATACAAAACGCTCTTCATCTAAAAAAAAAAAAACTGTAGCAAGGTGACAAGTTTTACAGATGTTTCATATTTAAAGTTGAAATTACATATCAAACTTTTGTTAAATGTACTATAATTTAGTGATCAGTAATGGATATTACCTTGTCAGGGGATGTTGGGATCAAGATGGTATTTTCCAGCTTAGGGAAAGGTTGTTGGATGTTTAACAACATGCTTGACTCAAGCAAACTTGTAGACCTGTAGGTAAGAGATTTAACATCTTACATCACATCAGATATTTTTTAATATGGAATAATGTATCATAATAAAGATCACTAAATGTACAGATATGTAGTGCACAGAACTCTGTTTGATGTGAGTTACTACATGGTATTAGTTAAACTCTTAGCGGTTAATTATACATATGAAACCAATTCAATGCTCTGCAAAAAAAAAACCCATCTTTCTCCACCCTGATGTTGACATTACATCACGACGGTATTTAACATTTAGCTTCACAAAAAAGGAATTGAACAACAGCTGTTGCATTAGACTGTACAGGTCTATCTATTTACACATTGTTTTATTAGGTTTGTTCAGTGGCTGTACCTGACAGTTTCCTTGTCAGATACAAAAGTGGGTGTGGCAGCCAGAGGGCTGCAAAGGTTCTTGCGGATGTAGATCTTTTCAGTGGAGGCTGCACAGTTTACAGATTTCTCTCTGGTGGTCACTTCAACAGGCTTTCTCTCACACTGCACAGCTAAAATACAGAAAAAGTTCCACCCTTATCAATGAGAGTTCTAAACAACCTTCACAACTGTACTGCATTTTCCACTCTTACAATCCTGTTTCATTCCAAGAGCTATACAGCGCTGCAGTCGACAGTACTGGCATCGGTTTCGGTGAAGCTTGTTGATGGCACACTCTCTGGAGCCTCTGCATGTGTACACCAGGTTCTTCCTAATGCTGCGTTTAAAGAAGCCCTTACATCCCTCACAGCTGACAGCACCATAATGACGTCCTGACATAGGAAACAAAACAGAGTCATGTTCGAAATTGTTTGTCCAATTGTGTCACTAATAACACCACACTTATAATGCAAAGGAAAGTTAATACCAACCTGAAGCCTTATCCCCACAGACAACGCAGTACTCCACAACCGGCTTGACAATAGATGGGTCTGAGCCTTCAGTTACAAACTGACAAACAACCAGACACAATCAAATCATTTAAAAGGGGAACATTGGAACACATTAAGATTGACTGAACATGACCATGCTACAGTCATTAGACCTTTCAGTAACTCATTTGGGAAAACTGACAGGAAAAAGTATAAACAACCTCTGCAATACCTGAATCTGCTGCCCACCCAGTTCAGGAGTGGCAAACAACAGCTGGTTAACCCCTGAGCCATCTGGAGTAGCAAGGATGACCTTATTGGGTGAGCCTTCTTGCTTGGCCAGAATCACCTTCCCACCAGAAGAATAGTCAGCATTTGCAAGGATAAATTGTTGCTTTCCAGGAGATGATGACTCAAGTGCTGTGACAATCTGGATCTTCTGGCCAGTCTGCTGATCAGTAACAATCTATGAGAGATAAAGGATCATGATAAAGGAATGCAGAACATGAAAGGATTTAAGCAAATGGGATATTAACAAGGCTATGAGATAGCCATACTAGACATTTTAGTAGAAACCAGAAATCAAATACCATAGACCTCATGTCAATAGATAAAAAGAGGATCTCCAAAATCATTAGGATTTATTGGGCACTACAAATGTCTGGACCAAAATCCATGCTAATCTAATCAATATTTGTGCATTGCACACCAAAAGAACAAAAACAGCATGTGTCATTTATTCTCCTTACAGGACAAATAAAACATAGCACTTAGGTATGCTGCAATTATCTGCAAATTGCGCATGGGTAATTACACACCAATTAATCACAACTGTTGTTGGTAGTGGTGAGAATAACAGGTTGTCACATTACCTGTATTCTGTGCCCTAAAGCCATGTTGCTGTCTGATGACACAAGTTGAATCCTTTGAGTCTGCCCATCCATACCGATACTGCGCACATCTACTTAGTCTGCTTTTCCCGTCAGAGACCCATGAGGCATACACCTGTCGAGAGAGCATATGTTGTACTTTATATCTTATAATAATTATTAAACCTTATATATATGGTGGCAGTCAAGGAACAGCGAATCAAATCATCAAGTCCATAACAATGTACTTTTCAGCCAAGATATGTCTATCTCAAAACAGATATGTTTCAACTTCATTCTAGTAAAACAGCTCAGTAATTCTTAAAACCTCTTTAAACAGTGGACTAATAAACATGAATTAATTACAAACTGGCAACGGCCTATTTCAGTTGTGTCTAGACAGGAGAAAATACTAAAAGTCTATTAGTCAATGTATTAAATAATAGTTTAGAAATATGCATAGGTGCAGAAGCGGGACTTTATGTTTAGATAGATTCAAAACTATGATTATTTCAGGTTGAATGTACTGTATCACTAGTAAGACTTAAAATACGCTCCAAGCCTCATCTTTTATCTTTATTTTCCCTTCAGCTAGATGAACGCTGTGAGGAAACCTCCACCAATATTCCTAAATATATTATTAGCTATCTTAGTCGAAAGTATGCAGGCATTATATTGCATTAAATCACTGGGAAAAACAACAGGTATTCTATTAGATTCCATGTGTTTAATGTTTGTTTGTGGCCTGTGCGAGCGCTAGCATGAAACTGCACTACCGATAGCGTGCTTATAAAATACAGCTTTATTCCACCGTAAAGTCACGTCAAATGAGCGACGTGGATACAGCATCAACACAGACAAAATCTTGACAGCCAGCTATTTAAAATCGATACGGAAGATAAAGATATTTCTTTTCCTGTGGGTGAAAGGTCAACATTGAAGGGTTAAAGCATGCTATAGGGTTCAAGGCCCAATGATGCCGAAACGCAGTCAGCGGCAGGATTTCGGTGTTGGACAACTGGACTAAAATCCCTTTATTTGTTCCACTGCAGTTATGATTCTGTCAGCTACTTAAAAGTTAACAGTACCTCATCGCGACGTCAGGCTTATAATTGGACCAATGTTGTTGTTTCTTATTTTATAGGGACTTGTTTAGCAACCGCTAGCATAGCAGCTAACGTCAGCTAACTTTACCATGGCTAGCTGGCTCGGCTAGGCTTGTTAGTTAAGTAGCACGCGGGTTAACAATATAGCTAACGCATCATAGCTATAAATAATTACACGTAAGTACGCAGCCGGAGACTAACCATGCTACCAACACCATTATTTACTTGCCATATTGGACATTTAAGCGTTGAGCTCCGAACGACAATGCTAACGCCAGGTTAGCTGTGTGCTAGCTGGTAGCTAAAGGCAGCTTCCCTGTTGTAGAACAACTGATCACTCGCTCCCTTTCTGCCTTGATTATTCAATCCTGTCTCTTTCACCAAGTCTTACGTGTCTACTCCATTGAATATGTCTTACCTGTCAAGAAGCTGTTAGATGAAGTAATGAATTGGCTTCAATATATTAATATTTTAAGTGTTTGCTGCAGTTGGCAGGAGGGTCAGAGTTCGTGACCTTTTTTCCACCGGTAAACGATTTATGCACATGCGCAGTAAGGTATCCACGGCTCGGCGGCTTCTGTTTGTCTTAAGAGAATATATAAAATAAAAAATAGACCTATAATCATTTCACTTGACTAAATTAGATTAAGGCAAACAGATCTAATGTTTCTGTGGCATAAACATTGAATTCACACAGTATATAATGTTTATGTATTTTCCATTATGAGCTGAATACACGAGCGGCTGTTAACTTGAATATATTGTACGTTACGGTAAGATGCAAAGCTGCGACTTGTATTCAGTTTTTCTCTTTGGCTTTTGCTGAATTCCATTATATCCCTACTGTTAATTATATGAATTCGTACTGACATAACAAACATCAAATAAAACAGTCATGAATACATGAATAACCAAAAAAGTACACCGAACTGTTAATACTTACTGACTTTTCTCCAATTTTATTGTTTTCGTGTCACACAGGAAACATTAGAATCAGAGAATTGAGACATTGTCTTAGATACCCAAAATAATTAGGCATTAATTTAATATTTTAATATTTGGCGGTTAGTCGACTTATAGTTGCAATTCTAGTTCGTTTTAAAGGTCAAAATACGATTGAAAAAAAAATAGGAAATAAGATCAGAACCCACTGAGATGCATTGTAACTGCTCGTATTGTTTGTTGGACTCACCAAAAAATATTGGAAAGGCAAGATGAGACTACATATGTAGGCTATTCTGAACAGGCCTGTTGTCATTTTTATAGAAGTTGTGTGAATATGCATCAATAAAGATCAGTATCAATTGCACTGGAGCTGATCCTTCTTCAAGAAAAATCAAATTACCACACAACATACCTGAGGCTAGGTAGTTTACCAGCATAGAACAACTACATACTGCAGAGTGTGGGGAGGACACAGGGTTAATATGAGCCCAGCAGCACATTTGTTCCTATGGCCCCCTTGCAGGTTAGTCCAGCAATTGGTACCGCTACCACTGTATTGTACACAATACTGATCGTATATTTAAATGTATTTTTCATAAAAGGAGCAATAAAACAAAAAATCTCCTCACTGGCTGTTCATGGCTCCACAGTTAATTCTCGAAAAATTCTTTAATGAGACAAAAAAGCTAGGTAAAATACACCAGCCACCAAAAAAAAAGTTATTTTCTCATTTTGTGGCTAAAATGTCAAGTGGCGAAAAAAGGTTGTCATGACAAAAACATGTTAAACAGTATTAAAATAACAAAAAGGATAATCAAAGTTTCATGATTATAAAAAACTGTTAATTACAATTATCTATCTTTATAGTTGCATGAATCTACTCTATTTACAGATATTTGACTTTTGACAAGTGCAACATATTGTGGTTCAATTGAGTTATATAAGTGTATATACATTTAGACTCAGGCTATCTAAGACAAAAAATATTGAAGGTCTTTATAATGAGAGGTGAAAGTTCATACAGTTTCACAAACAAATGTTTGAAATAGTCATTATTCCCAAATAGCTAGAAGCATAAAAATATATTTATTTTGTCATCCACATATATTGTTAATGTGAATCAAAGTTTTATGACAGTATTCAATATCAACCTATTCAAATGGGCTTCATCACCAGTTACAAAAGAAATTATTACAAAGTTGTGACAAAATAAATGTGTAATCATCGAAACTACTTACAAGGTGATTGTGGAAAAAATCCACATGAAAAAGATTCCCATTTTCAAAAGAGTGCTCCTTAAAGCAATCTAAAAGGTAACTACAGTAGATCTAATAAAATAAAACATCTTTAAATTGTATTAAAATGCAACTTAGATGGTGCCTCTGGATATTTATTTTTGGAATTCAGAGAGCACTGAGGTACAATATTTTCAGACATGAAGTTTTTGCATGTTGAACAGCTTCAAATGATAACAACGGATATCAAAGCACCGTAGATTCTTCGAATGAGTCAATCCATCTGTTGAAAAAGAAAAGAACCATTATTGGCATTATTTATGTGGTCAACCTAATGCAGCAAAAATAATACAAGTATAAGCAACATGTCTCTTTATACTGTACCTCTGTGTAGTTTGGACATCATCAGCTTTAAAAATGTAGTAAAGTGTGTTTTTGTGGTAAAGCTTGAACTGTAACTCCTGAGATGAATCTACTTTCAGCATGAATCCTAGAAGGGGCTGGCTCTCTAAAGCTGCAACATCCTGCGGAAAGACACAATAAAGACAAATGTTCCATAAAATAGACATCCTAATTATAACATGATGCCAGGCTTGTATTACATTAATTTGGAGGCCTTACCTCACTTGCAGCATATGTGTATAGGACCTTGTCTTTGATCACGAACCACAACCTTTTCCCCTGCTTCTTATTACCCTTTGACCTCTGCAAATATCCACTCATGGACGAGTTGTCTGTGTTTGCTGTCACCTGAAGAAGCAGAACCTGTTAAATCATATATCTTATTATCACCAACATTGCAATGTGATCAGGACAAAGCACCAGTCACCTCTTTCAGGGCTGCAGGTATCTTTTTCTGCTTCCTAGAAAAAGCAAATGTAGCTCTGGTGCCAGGGGATACAGTTGCTGACACAGCTTGTTCACCTGATGAACAGAAATATCAAACGTGCATTAGTTTGATACACACAAAATACATATAATGCAAGGCGTTTCTATGTCTAATCTACCAGGATGTTTCTATCAGAGGCAACCCAAAAATGGGAGGATGACAGTATGTTTTTGGATGAGATTACATGCAATGGAAGAAAAGCTTCAAACAGACTTACTTTTCTGCTGAAGGAGAACAAGGAAACACTGGTCACATACTCTTGCCAACTGGTTCTTAAGATATTCAAGGCAGTGTTTGTTTGAGGAACAAGACTGGCACACCACCTGTTAGGATGAATCCAGTTTTCTGTTAGGGTCCACCTAGCATTTTTCTCTAGCGGAAAAGCCCTGGTAGATTGCTGGGATGAAAGGTGTAGTGAGTTGAAAGGAACACTGTGCAATGAGTTGTTTCTATGACAACAATATTATGACAAGTTCTTCCAATCTGCTACCACAAATGGGATTGTTTCTCTTTGTTATTAAAGTTTTTGTCTGACACATCACAAAGCTCAGGATGGACTTGGCGAGAACAAGCTGCTTCTTAGTTTTCTTGGTTACTTGAGTAATGAGTTTCAGGAGCAGCAGTGATAACAACACAAACAACACCTTTCTGAAACACCTTACTGAAAAGATCCAACATTTTCAGCTAAAAGTCCTTAGAGTGGCTGCTCTAAAAATTGTCTGAAAAGAGGAACTCTTTTGATCTGCTGTATATGCACTTTCCTCATTTGGAACATTTTTTTTTTAATAAGGGTAGTGGTCATGAAAAAAAACTGTTGTCGGAAACTTTTTAAATCGGCTTTACTCACTGTCATGTTTTATATTTTTTGTTTTTAATTACAACTCAAGTAGCTGATGTTGAATATTTCACAAATTGTTTTTCCCCAAGATGAGTTACAATCAAATCAGACTACTTTTCATCATTTCACCTTTCCACATGCTCTGCAGTGGTGTCGCCTCCAGGTCAGGGTGAACTCACATGTGCAGATCATGCACATGGTGGTCCGCGGGTCAGGGATCCATATAGGGGCTTTGGATCCCAACGGAGCACCATCACCATTTTCCCTCTGTTCTCCCTGGATATAAGAAAAACACAGGTGTTAAGCTAATGCAGGCTCTTATACTAAATTGGAAGCCTATAACTCACTTTTTTAGCTTTTACCTCTTCTAGACTTTTGCCAGATATAAAAGTGATTTTCTTTCTTGTGTAGTCATTGATCGCCGTTGAAATGGCCTCAAGCCACCCATCCCTTTCTGTGGCTGAACTGCAAGTGTATGCAGTACAAGGTAATCACAGTGTGGCTATTATGAATTCCATTATGAAGCAACACCTTTTCTTTAATTATTAAGAGAATTTGATTTTCTCTGATCCTTACCTTGCAGAGAGAATGAAGGAGCGCTCCACGCTCTCAATGTTCAGCTCATTCTGATTGGCCTCTTGGCTTGGTTTGCTAACCTGTAATTATTTTCATTGTTAGCAGCGGTGGCAGGTTAGAAGTCATCTTATAATAATATGTAAAATGATGGGGTAAGAACAACTTGTCACACCTTCATCCCAGCCAGAGACAGCATGTTGTTGAGCTTGTATTGGCCTGACTGAACAGGAGTGGTGTACAGCAACGTGTCATTAAACTTGAAGAGAAATGACAAAAATAGTCAGTTTTCATTCGTTTAATTATTTAATTCTGATATTACTAAAACTCAAAGAAAAGCTCAGTGAGAGATTAGGATAAAAATAAAAATGTATTTTTATTAAATTGATTTAAATTTTATTTAGGTTATTTCACCTCTTTAATACTTTGACAGAAGCCAGTTCAAGATTTAGCTCATACAGATACAAAGAAAGCAATGGTTAAAATGAGCCATATTCACCCTCTAATGAGGCCTCCATATAATTCAATTAAAATCCTAACAGAAGCACTTTCAACTAACTCCAGGTAAAAACAGACTTGTACTACTTGTAGTGAGGCAGGTGACACAGTATCATTATGATCATGGTATAAACATATGAAATAAGGGGAGGAAAAGTGTATACTGTACCAAGAAAAACATTCTGGGCTGCATGACCTTCCTGGACAGCTTTTTTAGGATGCCTTCTTTTAGGAAGATCTGGAACAGAAAAAGTATTAAAAAAAAAAAAAAATCTTTCATTTCATTCATATATTTTATGCATGTTAAGGCTGTTTTCTAAATGTATAAAAAGCACTGTATGATACCTGCTAAACATGCATCATTAATAACTGTAATGTCTTGTTTTTCCCCCCAATCAATAGTCAACATCCCAAAGGCATTTGGTTAATCATCATAGAGGATGAAAGGAACTAGAAAAAATTCACATGTGCATAGTTGAAACAAAAGAATTTGAGCATTCTATTTCTTTAAAAATGTCTCAAAATGATTATCAAAATAATTTTTGGTAATATATTTTTTGTCAATTTACAAATTAATTCAATAGTTAATCCAGCTCTATTTCAAAGAGCATTGCTCAGTAAAGTTTAAGCCTTTATATGGCCAATAACATTGAGGCTGTGACTCAGAGAAAGAGCACTATACATTTAAAAAGGCCTTACCCTCCCAGGCTGGACTATCTCGTGGTGGCCATTCAGACTGCACTGCACCTGGATCATCTTCTGAAAGTTATCCTGTTAAAAAAAAAGTGGACGTAACCGGCCTGCAGCCTACATACTGAGCAACTGTGTTAAAATCATTTTACTGACTGTTGAATCTTAATTCTCTCTTACCCCTTGTTTCATGGTGTCGTTGGCATGATTGGCCACTTCTTTCACTATAGCAAGAGCAGCTAAGTGGAACAAAGTATGTAAAGATGTCACATACATGATGACTTACATTTCCATTACAAAATGCAGATATAAACGAATTTTGGTTTACCTTGTGTGTCTTTGTAATCATCCGAGTCCTCAGGGAGGTTTTTTAAATAGTCTGAAATACATTACATTTCAGTTAGGGTCAACAGTCCAACAAAACAAACGATTAGTTAGTACACTGTATAACAAGTACTCAGTGTTGGGTAGTGTATCCTCGGAATGTAATCTGAAATGTAAGTCCTGGATAAAAGGTCTGAAAGTGTTTACATAATACAATTATACAACAGCCATATAAAGAACATTCTTCACATTCTGGTACTGGGTGACCAACCCTGAACCGACTCATGAAACACTAAGCTCCCTCGTGTTAAAACTCATGTTATGCCACCAAATCTGATTTGAGATGCACCTCAGAAACCATATTATATGAGGATTGAAGCAACAAAACAGAAATTACAATTTCCTGGACAGCAGAGGGCAGCATGATGCTAATAATGACATCACAGCTTTATCAAACTTTGTGGCTCTAAGAACCTACTTCTATATGAATTAATTAATTAATGGGTGCTTTGAAACAACAAATCAAGGAGTCTTTTGAAAAGGAACTTACTTCCTCCTATAGGAATTTAATGCAGTAGATATGACTCTTCTTTAGATGTACCTGTGAGCAGTAGCTGATACTGAGGTATCCTTTGGACAAGTTTCAGTAGGTAATGCTTCAGAGCCAGATTAGCACAGCGTGGACTGGCCTAAGATAAAGAATGTACATTTGTAATTTTCACAAACACCCTCAAGAATTTACAATTGATTTTTCTTTTTTTTTTTTTTTTACAAACAACCTCACATAAACATCCCTTCATGTGCATAACAATGGAAAGTCCATTTACCCACACAAAGAAACATTTCCTCAGACAGAAAGAACAGGTTAGACGAGCCTCCTTACCTCAAATTCCCGTACCACTGCGCCAAACGCTGGGTTCTTCTTCCTCTGTTCTTCCAGTAGAGCCACATTCTTGTCAAACTCACGGATGTATGTAGAGTACATCTTCAGATAGGGCCCTTTCTTCAGGAATATGTCTGCTAGCTGGGCATTCTCATCCCTGTTGTCAAAGAAAGGTAGAATGGGATCAACTATAGACTGTGTCTTCTCATGTGGAGGATGTTTGCACATTATATGTAATGCCTCTGGATGTTTTTAGGGTCTTGCTTTAAGCAAGTTCGATGGACATTACTCCTACAGGTGGCTATTGAACATATAATTTTATTAGTATAGGTATACAAATTCTGTTATAAAAGCCTTCCACAATATTTTGTAACCTGGATGCAGGTTCAGTGCATTAATAATTTTTGGGCACTGATCAGCGTCAGTAAGTCTGACAGTTGGTGGTATACACCACTGGTTTAAACTGTAAAAGCAATCAGTACACTCGTAAATGGGAGGAAAAGAACAAAACATCTACTTTGCTGGTACCATTTGGCCACTCTGAGCTGCAGCTCTCGGAGCAGGTCTTGGTTGAGTTCGTAGAGCTGGGGGAGGTAGTACAGAATCTGGTTTAGGAGACGCTCCTCAATCACAGGCTTCCCATTCTGATGAGATACTTTGGATACTGCTGCGCGGAAGTCCTTTAACCCAGAAAGACAGATTGTAATGAGTGAGACAGTCAAATACAGAAAGACAGGTAGGTCTGACCAACAGTAAAAAGCCTCATGTTGGCCAAATAGTGTTTTCTGCTATTGTTGAACAGGTTTCTATTCTGTCTGATAGCACAAGATCTCATTCTCCACATCTTGAATATCTGTGTTTTGCCCTACAAATTGTGTAACACGGCAAACATTTTTTTTAAAACAACACAACTTGAATAGGTTTAAGGAACCTGAAGTATAAAAGTCAAAGAAAAAAAGAGAAACAATGTTGTCACATCCTCTATGCAAAAGTCACATGAAACATTTGCCAATTTCCAGTACACCATGAATCAGAGCCTGAGGGTGATGTTTCTGCTTCATTTTCTGATGATGTGGAGCTTTTTTTTGAGGATTTATGGGAACACGAGGGCAAGTAAAACTGCTTACAGACCAGGCACCAGTAGAGAGCTCCTGTGGTTAACATGTTTGACCTACTCCTGCTGCATGTGCTGACATTGAGGGGGTGGCTCACATTGGAAATGATTAGACAGGGAATTAGGAAAAAAATGGATGTCTCATGAGATAAGAATAACATTGGACAATCAGCAGTAAGTGAATATTATTTTGCTGAGCATGAAGTGGACACAACTACTGTCAGGGCTATGAAAAGAAAACGCTTGCGTTTAGTTGATTTTCATGCATTTCATACATATATATATATATATATATATATATATATAGGTGTTGGTGTCAGTTGTTGTCAGTTGGATAAAAAGGCTAACAAAGGAAGAATAGAAATAATAAAAGAATATGGCCCAGCTGTATATATCTGATTAAAAACACACTATGAAATGCCATGTTGTGTTGTTATTCAGCAGTTCATGGAAAAGTGAACTGAGAATGAGTTGAGAGGGAGAATGGACAAATACCAAATCACCTCAACATTCCTTTGTATGACTACTCCTCATCACTAAAATTCAACAATCCTCTACAGTCAACAGAGACTACAACACTTCCTGTCTTTGCTGTGAGTCATTGCTAATGATGCAGTCCTCCTACAGACTTAGCTGTGACCTTTACTCATAACAACGTCATTAATAGTACTCTACACATCTCCATATAAAAACAGTGGTAAGAACAAAAATCGAGGACAGACAATATACCATTACATGACATTAAAAGGACTTTGAACTGTCAATCATAGCCATGTTTTATAGTAATCTAAGTTCCTCTTTGCACTTGTGTTCAACCTGAACCCTGTGATGTGTTGTGTTTTTTTGTTTAATTGTCCCACCATTGTGGCTGTGATAACAATTTCCTATTGGGATGGGTGACTGAAATATCTAATCAATTTGACTGAAAGTGACTCCAAAGTAGATTAACATGTGAGATAAGTCAGTAATGGTTACAAGTAGGACAATATTACTTGTCCTACTTGTAACCATTATTCAAGATTCAAAAAGCTTCTCTGATGTTGCTCAAACATGTTTTGCGTAAAGAGAAAACCACATCACTATGTAGTATTTTGGCAGCTTAGATCTATTGCAGAATAAATTTCGTTGCCATCCATAAACAATGTCACTGTAAGATCATACTAGCGCTGAAATTCTGGGGGAAAACCATGATGAATGTAAGCCACATGGGTGAGAGTGAGACACAGTCTTATCCTGCATTGGGTGTGCCCAGTGGCCAGCATAATCAAATACATATGGAGAATGTGGGCTCACAGACTAGACTACCACTAGATAAAACATACAAAATCACACTTGCCTCTCTCATGGCAAACATGGCGCTTGTTTTTGTGTGAGCCAAACACTAAAACAGATACGTGTGGGGGTACTTACGACATGCAGCAGCTTCAGGACATTAACAAACCTAAGAACACAAAGAAAAGTTAAATATCAGATGAGTAAAAAAAACAAAGTCTTGAATTTGTAAAGACTTCTATAACCCAATGTACAAAAATGTTCTCTCCACCTTATCCAATGCTGATCATTTTAACCGCAGTACAATGAGGTTAAATAGAATTTCATCTGTGCTTATAGCATTGAAAATATTCACTAACAGCTACATGCCTTTCCAAAATCATTGTCCTCTAGAAAACACCTTGTTGTGTTTTCATTTGGTAACATAAAAACAGTCTCTATAAAACCTGTTTATAGTGAGGTCTGGTGATAATCCACAGTTATGTAGATGCAGTCTCTTGAACGAGATGTTGCTGTCCAATTATTTACTGGAAATTTAAGTTGGTGTAAGTGCCACAAAAAAAAAAGAAACATTTCCAATGTAGTTGGGTGGAGGCAGAAAAAATAACTGCATGGCTAGATACCACGAAGTGTAACTAGATAATAATAGATTCCTTTAACTTACACACTCTCAGAACTCATGATCTCTGTAGCAATGTGGTGTATCTTGCTTTTCTTTGGTCCACTAGGTGTCTGAAAAAAAACAAAAATGAACATCCTCTTAAGTAGGGCTCATGACAAAAGAGCTCACAAGAGATGAATGCTGTGTACAATATAAACATGTATATGGCTGAGAACAATTTCATGTTGATCACTGAACATGAGGGGATGAGGTGACAAAAAGAAGAAAAAAAATTATCTAATAGACCAAAACAAACCTTGTGAGACTGATTCCAGGAAAAGTTTTTGAGTACATAAAGGAACTAACGTCATAAAAATATGTCCTCACCACACTCTCGTCTGGCTGTTCAGGGTCCCCTTTACTGGAGATGGAGCTGCTGTCATCCTCCTCATCTGTTGTATGAGCCATGTTGTCATCATCTGAGGGCCCGTCATCCAGGGGAGCCACCTCTTCATCCACAGAGCTTCTGATGAGAGGCCACGATATTAAGGTCAGAGTAGGAAAAGCATAGATGTGAGAAGATGGACCGACCATATTATTTTGCACACTCAGAAGCATCTTAACGCATTTAATACAAAAAAACACTGTTCATGCAGCACATGATGATGTACCTTTAAACATGCAGAAAGCACAAGATAAGTGTGAAATGAAGTAACAATTTCATTTATAATGGGGATTGGAAATTAACCACCTGTGATAGCACCTATTCAAAATAAGGTTGTTTTTTGGATAGCAGCATTCTAACATTTCCTTATCTGACAAAATGAGATTCATAATCAAGAGCACACAGGAAAGGGAGCGTTTGACACAGCCGGAAAAAAAACATTTAATGATAACAATCAACGCTGTCACACACTTGGTCCAGCTGCCAGTTTTGGGGTCATTAGTGCAGAGGTTTGTTTAAATGCATTCATGTCCAACATTAAATAACTACAAACCACTCATCACACATTTGTACATTTTACCTTGCAGCTCTAAAACAATTAGATATTAAGGACTAAGCTGAAACTGCATCAAAAGAGAAACTACATATCTAAAATGCCACAACTCCCTGTGGGAGTACTACATGTAAAACATAACAGCACCTCCCTGAACAAAACTGCAGAAAAGGGAAAAGGCCAAAGCTAAGTAGCCAATCATATAAGCCAGACTCTATAGGTGTTCCACCCTGTGGCATGTTTACAAGAGTTGTTATGGTTAACTAGGACTGTCTCCGTCTGAGAGCTGCTTAACGTATTTTTAACATGTGATTGTTGAACAGTGTAAAATAAAGAGGGCTGACATGCTAAGCCGCCAAGGCAGCGTGCACAGTTACACGGACTGTAATCTTATTTTCCTTCATTTGCCAATTGACTTCTGCACACTGCTCCTTCATAACACAAAGTATGTGGGACAATGCCAAAACAGTCATGTGGTGTGACCCTAAAAACTTACCACCAGAAAGTTTAACTCTCTTTAAAAGGTTTTGCACACATGCTATTGAATACTTTCATATTCTAGGTGGATTAAATATTTAAAATATATATTATATTCGGTTAAAATGTGACATTTCATGTCAAAAAAGAAAAAAATGTAAATGGACTTTTGAATGACAAGAAACCAACATGAACACAAAATTCACATTTTGATAGATGTGATGAATGCTTCTTAAAACCTTATTATAAAAATATTTTGACTTTCTCATACTAGAAATGATGATTGGTCACTGACCAACATGTTCTTTGCTTAAATGTTCTTACTACAAAAATAAAAATTATAAAAGTGAATAGGAAATACAGAGCCCTTTGAGAGACCCTCAAAGTTCCCTCAAACATAATGTGTTCTCTTGTAAAAACTTCACTTAAGCCATTGAACAAAGCTTGATCAAATTTGGATATAAAAGTTAATAGGTAATAAACTGGATTTTTTTTTTTTATCTGTGAGTCCTATTTTTCAACTTTCTTTTTTTGTGGGGCTCAGTAGGGAAGTCACATGTGTTCAGGTTTTCTGTTCCTAGCTTAGATAGTTGTATTAATGTGTCAAGGACTAAGTAGAATTGTAGTATTATACCAATTAGAGCAAGTCTCTAATTTACACCAGCTGGACATTGCTTATGGATAGACAGACACACTGCTTTTCAAATTAAAATTTCAAAAACTATAATGCTTCGGGCAGCATACGGACTTACTGGTCTGGAACTTATTTTGGGTAATTGACCCTGTACAAAAACTTGCCATTTAAGTGGCCTCCTGCCTCAGATCAGATAGACTGTTCAGCAACAATGTACTGATGATGCATGCTATTACAAATAACAATTTCCAAATTTCTTGGCAAAGGCATTTTGAACTAATCACCCCCACACTGAATTCTGCCTGGTAGGCCAAAGTTTGTCAAGCTGAGCTGCCTCTGTTAATGAGTATAATTGTGTAAAGGTATAATGTTCATTTCATTCTCTATTTTAAATATGATCCATTGTCACTCTGCAGTTAGATTGTTAGTTTCCAGATAAATACTTTTAAGAAAAAATGTTTCAAAATGTAAGAAGATGCAATGAAAAAAAACATGAATCAGACAGACATTGACTGTTATATAAAAATCTACCTGTTATGTTCTCCATGTCTTGGTTGGTGTCCAGGATTTGTCCCCAGTGACATATACGGCTCCTGCTCCTCATAAATCCCCTCATCATTATACATTAAACTCTCCCAGGATGTAGGCTGAGAGGTTTGAGGTGATGTCACTGCGGTTCCAACATGCACATTCACATAGTCTGAGATCTCCTCGTAATAAGGGATGTTCTCATAGTCAACCACTTGTTCAATTCCATAAGAAAACTCGTCTCCGTCCACATTTTGCTCTACTCCCATCAGCGGACAGGAGAGTTTACGTTCAGCTCGGAGGTGCTGAAGGAAGAGCTGGGGTCTTTCTTGATCACTGTCCACACACTGCTCAGTTTCATTCTCAGTGCTCTCTGATGTCTGGACGCCTTTTGCTTTCAGCTTGGGCAACATCTTCACAGAGAGCTTCAAGTCCAGCAGTTTCTGGAAAGAGTTCCTCTTCTGTCCAGAGTGAACCAGGTCAGCACTAGAAAACGACTTGGATTTCTGTTTTCCCAGGCTGGAACGAGAAGGTTTGCTGGTTCCAGCTTTTAGGAGGCTTCTTCTTGGTTTGTTATTGGGGGGTAAAAGCAGTTCCCTCTTCACCGACTCTTTGAAACCACAATTCTGTCGAGGGAGAGTCTGCCCTTTCTCGTTAGCTGCTAGTCTCCCCTCTTCTTTCTCCTCAGCGGATTCCTTTTTCTGAACCTGTGCCATCGGGCTGCTATGTCTTTGAGGCTTCTTAGGAGCTACCTTGACCACCCCATGGTTTACTGCCACAGAGGACAGGCTGGTCTCTGGCTGACTAAAAGAACAGCTGGAGGACGGATGAGGCGTGAGTTCATTGTAAACTGGCTCCTGATCATCACTTCCTTCCATCTCGCTCTCCTTGTCAACCAATATCTCCATCTCATAGACGTTGCTGTCCCAGCCCAGGTCTTCTTCCTCCACATCCGTTCGCAGTGTCTGAGGAGCAGAGTTCGACAGCCTCTCAAGTGTGGACAGATACAGCTTTTTCCTGGGCGGAGGGGCTGGCGGGGCGCAGGGTTTCCTCACAGCCTGAAACAGTGGCTGCCTGCTTTCACTAGCAGGTACACTGACAGACAAGGATGAGCAGCCCTTCCCCTCTGATGACACCTTCAACACTTCAACGCTCATTTCCCTGCCTTCCTGGCTTAAAAGTTCCTCCCTCTCATCCTCCACCTTTTCCTGACGGGCCAGTGCAGCCTTCCTGGGCTTCCGCGGTACAGGGACAGGGACCGGCTTCCTAGAGGCTTCTGGAATTTGTTTGGGTTGGGGCACACAGGACTTTTTCTCTGAGCCAAGAGCATCTTCCTCTGATACTTGTCCAGGTGGACTCAGAGGTAACACATTACCATTTGCCTCATCGCTCCAAGTTCTGCAAGACAGAGATGGCCTGATAGTCAGACTGGAGGCATCTATGTCTGTGTTGAGATTTGTTTTTGAAGTAAATGTCTCTGGAGGAGATTTGTGGCTTGTGAGGTGGGTATTGTTGGAGGCGTTATTAATTACTTGACATTTAGCATTGTCCACCTTCTCCCCACTGTTTTTTACAGTGTGTCCAGATGTAGGGGTGCCTTTTTTATCATCTGCTGTTTTACCCCTCTGCAATATTTTAAAGTCTTTCTCAGTTTTGTCTTTATGGACTGACATGTTCCTGATGCACAGGCAGTTCTTCTGGCTACACAGGCAAATAGGAATGATATAATCCCAATCATGCTTTTTGTTTTCTTGCTCTATTCCATTTTGAGAGTTAAGGAGACCTATGGTCCGTGGGGTTTCTGTTACAGACGTCTTGTGCAGGCTCTTTGAAGGGGGGGTTTTGGACTCCACGGCAGCAGCAGTGAGTTTGGAGAGGCAGGGTTTGGGGGCCAGTACCGGTTTGACCCTCTTCGGGGTGCCAGGTGATGAATGCATAGGGACATCGTTTCTTAGGGTTGATGGAGAAAGCCTTGGCTTCTGGAGCTGGACTAACTTTGGTTTAGGGGCCAGGGGTGGCTTATGCATGCCTAAGGAGAGAGACAATTTAATAATTAATGACAGTAATAACAATTATTATTGCAATAATAAAGTACGTTTAGAATAGCCATATGGCATGTTTTGTGCATTTTCAGACATATGCAGACAGATGTACAGATGTTGCCTTAATGGGAGTTCACTCTTATAATCTACTTGGTATGACTGATCATTAACTAGTGACAGCTTAGTATAAAACTGCCATAAAGCAAATAATCCACCCACCAGGGGAACTTAAATATCAAATGGCTGGGGGTAGGAGGAGGAGGAGGAGGAGGAGGAGGAGGAGAAGCCATCGGGAAATGCAGCATGAGAGAGAAATGAAAGAGGGAATGCTGGAACTGGAAATGAGTCAAGCAAACTGGTGCATCTGGCTGAACTAGTGCCCTAAACCTTTCTGTAGGAGACAAAATTTTATGTTGTTATTTTCCTGCTAAATGACAGGATCGTTTTTTTCCTCTAGCAAACACATTTATCCCCTCAAAAAGTTGGACCACGGTCTTACAATACACAAACATCCGCTGCAGAACAACAAGTCAAGAGGAGACCAATAAACGTGAGAGAGATTATTAGTGGCATGTTAAATGATGTGAAAATGTTCTGAAATCAGCCATAAAAGCACATACAGGCTCATTTATATTATGACATTTGCGATAATTTGTCAGGCATGGACACGGTAAGTTCTGGAACTTGAACGACCAAAACCTGTTCAGTTGCTTACCTGAATTCATCATCGCGTCACTGTTCGTCAAGTCTTCAAGAATCAGCGCGGCGGAAACAAACCGTCCTTCATGTCCGGATACACAGCGGCTCTCCGACCCAAAACTACTCTCTGCCAAAACCGACAAATTTCCTCGCCTCTGCTCGACCGAATCTTTGCGGATCGGCCGCAAACTGTTAGTCGCGCTGCTGGAGCCGCACCGGCCGCCGGAGCCGCTGCTTCCGTTTCAATTCTCACCAACGATCCGCTAGGGGTCCCCGAGAGCCTCAGACGTCCAGAGAAAACTATTACAATGTTCAACCAAACATTATGTGTGTATGTGTGAAATCCTGGATAAGGTATTACCAGTCTAACCCCACTTTTGGAGAATCCTTCATAACTGCATAAACATTGTGATTGCTCATCATTATTTGGGAATTTTCCATAGTGCCACACACTGTATGTTTGCCTTTACTCATCATTGCTAATATTAAAAGCATTGTAGCACTGAGAAACGTAAACATGAATGGAAGTCAGCTGACCCCTTTGAAGCTATTTTTGAGGTGTTATTGAAGAAGTGCAACTCATTTATCTGTATAAATATTTACTGAAAAATATTACACTAAATACACTAGATATGTCCCTGGGAAATATGTATGGCAGCGATAGATAGATAGATAGATAGATAGATAGATAGATAGATAGATAGATAGATAGATAGATAGATAGATAGATAGATAGATAGATAGATAGATAGATAGATAGATAGATAGATAGATAGATAGATAGATAAATTAATAAATTAATTAAAAGAACACTTAAAACTTAACTATCCAGTATTAATATCCCTCTTTTGTACTGACTTTTCTAGTATTCTTACAGCCTTTTCTCTGTAATGTTTCCACCTGCACACATCATCTACTGCAGCCTGTCAGTCCTGGAAGAGGGATCCCTCCTCTGTTACTCTTCCTGAAGGTTCCTCTGTTTTTTCCCCGTCAACTCAGCAGCTGGTGTACCGACAACAACCTGCTCCTCAACGTGGTCAAAACAAAGGAGCTGGTTATCGACTTCAGACGGTCATCGCACACACACACCCCACTGTGCATTGACAATCACCCAGTGCAGATCGTCCAGAGCACAAAGTTTCTGGGCGTTCACATAACAGACGACCTCTCATGGACTAAGAACACCACACACATCATAAAGAAAGCCCAGCAGCGTATGTACTTCTTAAGAAGACTGCGCAAAGCCCATCTCCCAACCTCCATCCTCACAACTTTCTACAGAGGGACGATTGAGAGCATCCTCAGCGGCGCCATCACATCATGGTATGGCAACTGCACTGCTGCAGACCGCAAGGCCCTGCAGCGGATTGTGAGGACAGCAGAGAGGATCACCGGAGTCTCTCTGCCCCCCCTCTCAGACATTTACAGCTCCCGCTGCCTGCGGAAAGCTGTAAACATCATCAAAGACACTACCCACCCCTCCCAAGGACTATTCACGCTGCTACCATCAGGTAGAAGGCTCCGCAGCATCACTGCCCGCACCTCCAGGATGGGGAAGAGCTTCTTCCCCCAGGCAGTCAGACTGCTAAACAGCACCAGGACTATTGGACTGTAGTCTACATACCAGTCCAACCAGCACACTGCACCTTATGCACTTTCTTTTATCATATTTCATATCATTTATATTTTGTATCACCTTTCATTATCTAGCACTATCTACCTCATATTTATTAGGACAGTCTGTGCAATCTGGGAAATATCATATTTATCAGGACAGTCTGTGCAATCTGTGTAACCACACCACTAGCCACAGTGCTCTGCAAAAAAGTCACTTTTGTTTACAGGGTTTGTTTACTGTGTTTTTAACTCATGTTCTACAATACAATTGAGTATGTGGGTGGAGGATGTATGTATAATGTATGTATAATGTATGGGTGGGTGAGGATGAGGGCGTGAGTAAGTGTGTGTGTGTGTGTGTGTGTGTGTGTGTGTGTGTGTGTGCGTGTGTGTGTGCGTGCGTGTATGTAAGATAAAGTATGTATGCAGGTATGTTTGTGTATAGACACTGTGTGTTTTAATCTGTTCAGTGCATTTAGGCACTTTTTCTTTTCTTTTTTTATCACCAATTGCTCTCGGTGGAACGCTGTCTCGTCTCACTATATACTGTGTATATGGCTGTAACGACAAATAAAAACCTTGAACCTTGAACCTTGAACCTAAAGGGGTTTTAAGGAGTTTTACCTTGTATGATGTGAGGGTCTAAGGACAGGGGATGTTGTGTTGCTTTTGTACAAACCGTAAAGCCCGTTGGGGCAAATCTGTGATTTGTGATTCTGGGCTATACAAATAAATTGAATTGAAATTGAATTGTAGACTGTTATGATTCTGGTGTCTTCCTACTGTCAGTGAGGGTTGATCCATGTGAGAAAAACGACTGACACAGTAACAAAGTTACAACATGATGACAGGGCCACATATAAATGATGTATATTGAGGTGTAGTTCCTCAATAATAGTTTAAATATAGCTTGTAAGGGATCAGCTGACTCCCATTCATATTTCTGTCTGTATTGTCTTACTCAGAAAAGAAGCCTTCTGGAATGGAAGGTGAAATGTCTTCAAGTTACAAGAAAAAGTCCAGTTGCTTACAAGTAACTCCTTTGACACTACAATGACCTGGATGAGTGAAAATCTACACTGACATACTCAGAAAACAGCCAGAAAGCAGTCACTGACTATCTGTGATAATGGACCTTGCCCTAATTGGAGTGATAGTAAAAAAAAGAAGTCAAGTCATGAAAACGGGAATTTTCATCTTCATATTATACAGGAAAGGAATTCTTCTTTATTAGTAGTTGGAAATTCCGTTATGGCCATTGACAAATTAATTCACAAAATTCACATGGTTATTATTCCAAATCACATTCATAGGTCATACTGATTGGTGCAGAAGTAGTCTGCACTTGTAGTCTGGAAGGAGGCTCAGACCTAATCTGTTGTCTCCCCCTCTTCCAGAGATTAGCTTTTGTCCGTGACTGAACAGCTATGACCACTGAACATGTAGCCAACAAAGAGCAACTTCCCTCTGTGCGCATCTGTGAGAGAATTTACATTACATGTGGAAAAATTGGGGAACCGCATTCACACACTGATTGATTTCACAATAGAGGAAGCTACACTATATGTACACAGTATCCTGTCATAATGGCTGCCCTAACTGATTTTAGGGCACATTTGGGCCTCCTTAGTGCCTAAACAGTTTGCTATCACTGTAAATATTTTAGTTTCTCTCATGAGCCAAAGGAGAGATTGTCATCTTCACTGGAGCAGCTGTCATGACTTTGGCCAGCACTTAAAATTAAAAGTAATTAAGAAGTGAGAAGAATAGCCTACTGCTTATTAGCCTGCTTTGTCTATAATAAATGTCAAGGTTTCTTGGAAGGAACAGCACCTTACTTTAATCCTCTTCAGACCATCTCCAAACTCTTCTCCTGCTTCAGGGAGAGCTGCTGCCACCCAGTGGGATCCTTGACAACATGCAGTGAACAGAGGATGCAGCTTTTGGCCAATGCTGCAGTGGTTTTAGTGATCAAGATCATCTCAGGAGCAGCATTGTGCTGATGCTGCAGCAAGATGTTCCTGACTCCACATCTGCTCTCCCCTGTTGACAGCTCACGTCTCTCCAGGCAAAACAAATCCATCTGGCACTGTTTTTGAAAAAAAAAAAAAACAGAAATACACAATAACCTAATGCCTTTCACTGACCCTTTGTTTTGTAGTGTCTGGACAACTGCTTCACATTTTGTGCACATGATTTTAATCCGGTCGTTATTAGTGATGCACACACTGTATTGATGTTTTATTCAGTAACTGTACATGTGTGTATACCCCGGTGACTGAACAAAAAAGCAGAGCAATAGTATTGTTGCTTGCTAGATTCAGTGTTTTGCTACTTTATCTCCCCCTTTATGTGTTTACATTTGCCTGTTACACCAGAGTGCTAGGCATGTTTTCCATGCTTGTTCCTTCTCCTGTAAAGATGTTCCAGGGCATCCTCAAGTGTGCTGGCCTTCAACAAAGGCATTTCTGTCATCACTTAAGAGCTGCCATCCCCATTCCCCAGCATCGCAGCTCTCAACGGAGGACGTCACAAAGACGACTAGGCTGGACAGTGGGTGTGAGCGGATGGGACAGACAAGTCTGGATTGTTGAGAATAATTACTAACCTGGGAAAGTTGGGGAGATTGGGATGTTGTTATTGTAAAAGGTGTTTATGAACTTCAGTAAATAATACTATTAGTATGAGTAGAGGCAGGGCCAACTCCAGATTGATGTTTCCACGAATTTGATTGAGTCCAATCTTTGTGACATGGGACACCTCCTTTGTTCAATTTTTAGTTGTCCTGGCAACTAAAACAGTGAAATAACCCATCATTAGAGATCTGTACAACCCAGTAAAAAGCTCAGGCATATGCAACTGATCATTGTTTTTGGCACTATTTCATAATCACTGGTTTCTGTTTAAAGGTAGACAGATACAAAACACAGTAGATCTTACATTTCCTATAAAGGTACTCTGTTGCTTGACCCTTTCTGCTTCCAATGACCAAAGTTTATTGTAATTATGTTAAAGGTTCAAAGATGTCAGTTCCCACCAAATGACCCTTTAAAGAAATAGTTTGCATTTATGGAAATACTTATATTTCTGTCAAAAGTTGGAAAATTGTCATGACCCTCATAAATAATGATATAATAATAAATAATAATAATACTATTTCAGCACTGGGAAACAGCCTGATTCTATCCGAAGGTAATTAGATTAGATTAGATTAGATAGCTCCTTTATTGTCCCACAGTGGGGAAATTTACAGTGCTACAGTGCTAATGAATGTAACAGCACCTTTAAAGCTAACAAAATACCTTTTTTTTTTTAATAACAACTTGTTTGTTTAAAGGGTAAAATGACAGTAGTACTCTTGTTCTAGAAAGCCCCATAAAACAACAATAAAGGTTCTAAAATAGAAAATACACTTGTCAGTAATCTCAGCTCAAGGCTTTCCTCAGCATTTCTGAGACATATGAGGTTGTGAGCCCATATTAAAAACAGCCAGCAACCAGCTGGCGATTTGCAACCAGCTGGCACATTTCTTAGAAACAACATCATAAAAGTACAGATACTAGTATAAAAAAATTTGAATAGAAAGTGATTATTGTGATAACTAATGGAAAAAATATTTCTGTTTTTGCAGCAGTTAATTGTTTTAATTTTTTTATTGAATAACATATTTACAATACAAAAATGCATATACATTTTAATAATTAGGTGTAGAACCTCCATAGAAACAAATACTCATAAATCAATTATATCAATAAAAAATTTCTAAAAAAATAAATAAAACAAGCAAAAGCAATTAACCTTTTTTGTTTTAATCATTGGACATCAAGTCAAGTTGTTTTCTCCCCATTTTCTAATCTAAACTGAACTAATCTACCCAACTATCTCCTGTCTCCAGCTTCATATAGGACAGATATGTGTCAGGCCGGGACTCAAAAAGAGGACTCAGATGCGGAGTGGAACAGCAGGTTTTATTAATAAATAGGCAACCTCTTCCACAGGGAGCAAAAAGAGGGCTATGACTAAATACAAAGAAAATATCTATGGCTATAAATCACTATACTATAAGGGACTAGACTATGACTATGACTAGGGGGAGAAATATCTATGGCTATAAATCACTATACTATAAAGGACTATGACTATGACTAGGGGGAAACTAAACTATCTGCGAAAACGCTGAAAATCTACAATTAGCTATCTAGACTAAGGCTATGAAAACTATAACAAAAAATCGCTCCGAAGAGGACAGCACAACAGGCAAGGCAACAAGAACTATGACTAACGAAAACTATAACAAAAATTCGCTCCGAAGAGGACAGCACGACAGGCATGAAACTACAACAAAAAAATCGCTCCGAAGAGGACAGCACGACAGGCAAGGCAACAAGGACTATGACAAGAGGACTTCAATGGCTTGGGTGAACGCACGGGACGAAACACTTCGGCACAAGACAAGGGGAGACACAGACAATATATACACAAGGTAATTGGAACCAGGTGGAAACAATCAGGACGGGGCAGACAATCAGACCGGTGACACATGAGGAAGGGCAAGTGACCTGAAACGAGAGGAGAGTTAGACTTTCAAAATAAAACAGGAAGTGACAAGACAAAAACCCCAAGACAGGACAAACTTCACCGCGGTGTGACAGTACCCCCCCCTCTAGGGCCGACTCCTGACGGCCCAGGCTGGTCAGGGTAGTCCCTGTGGAAGTCTGTGATGAGTGTAGGGTCTAGGATATAACGCGCCGGGACCCACTGCCTCTCCTCCGGACCATATCCTACCCAGTCCACCAGATATTGTTTACCTCGGCCCCGCTTGCGAACTGCCAGTAACCGCTTGACCTTGTAGACCGGACCGCCGTCTATCACTTCTGGGGGCGGTGGAGGGGCGGTGGTTGGGACCATCGGGCTCTCCCTGGCGGGAAGCGACACTCTCTGGCCTGGCAGGTAAGTTGGGGCGGGTCGCCTCTTGCGGTCTGCAGTTTTCTTGACCCGGTCCCCTTGGCGAATTAGAACCTCCCTGGCAGCTGCCCAGATGCGGTGGCAGCGGCGAACCATGGCATGGGCGGAGGGAACAGACACCTCCTGCTCATTGTCTGGGAACACAGGAGGTTGGTAACCAAATACGCATTTAAACGGTGATATACCTGTGGCTGAGGTGGGCAGTAGGTTGTGGGCATACTCGACCCAGACCAGATGTTGGCTCCATGTCGAGGGATTCTGAGAGACCAGACACCGGAGGCCGGTCTCCAGTTGTTGGTTGAGGCGTTCGGTCTGGCCGTTGGCCTCCGGGTGATAACCTGAGGTCAGGCTGGTTTTCGCTCCGACGAGTCGGCAGAACTCCCTCCAGAACCTGGAGACGAACTGGGGGCCCCGGTCTGACACAATGTCCTTGGGAAATCCGTGAACCTTGAAAATATTGGTCATCATGATCTCCGCCGTTTCTTTGGCGGAGGGCAGTTTAGGCAAAGCAAGGAATCTAGCCATCTTGGAGAATCTATCCACCACAGTGAGGACCGTGGTGTTACCTTGGGAGACCGGAAGCCCCGTGACGAAGTCCACCGAGATGTCGGACCATGGTCTGGAGGGAATGGGGAGTGGCTGCAGCAGGCCCATGCGTGACCCGGAGGACGTCTTGTTCAGGGCGCAGACCGAACATGCCTCTACGTACTCCCGGACCTCCGGCTCCATGGAGGGCCACCAGAACCTCCGGGAGATAGCGAACATCGTCCTTCTAACTCCCGGATGGCAGGAAAGCAGTGAGGTGTGGGCCCAATGGATCACCTGTGGGCGCATATAAGCCGGGACAAACAAACGGTTCTCTGGGCACCCACTAGGTGACGGAGCCTCACCATTAGCCTGCTTAACCTCATTTTCTATTTGCCAGGTCAGAGCTCCAACCACACATGTACGTGGGAGGATCGTTTTTGGATCCTTGGCAACAGGCTCAGGGTCATTGGGGTCTGTGACGGAGTTAGCAGAAATCTGTCTATTGCCTGTGACCTCTTTTCCTTGCCGTGGGAGTTTCATACAGACCCTCACACAGTCCGCTCCCCACCTCAGGATCTCCCCTGATCTCCAATCTATGTGGGGATTGTGGCGGTGTAACCATGGCTGTCCTAAAATGAGAGTCTGAGAGGGTGACTTGACTACATACAGACGAATGCTCTCCTGGTGGTTGTTGATGATCAATCTGAGAGGTGCTGTGATGTGTGTGACAGTGAAAAGGTCCTGTCCATTAAGAGCCTTAGCGTGGATGGGCTTAGCTAAAAGTTCTATTTCGAGACCCAGTTGTTCCGCAAAGCGCCCGTCTATCAGGCTCTCGTCCGCCCCCGAGTCTATGAGTGCGTTAAGCTCAATGGTGGTGTGGTGTTTTACCTGGACGGTAGTGAGAGTACGTGGTGGGGTGCTTGCACCCTTGACGTTTCTCACCACCAGGTTCTTCTTGGCAGGGCAGGTGGCGACGAGATGGCCGGGTTCCCCGCAGTAGAAACAGCGACCCTCCTGTAGCCGTCTCCGTCGTTCCTTCGGCGATAGTCGGGCTCTCCCCAGCTGCATGGGTTCTCCGTCTTCTTCTGGATGATGACAGTGACGTGGCTCTGGTGATGATCGACGGGTTACCGGCCAACCTGGTGTTTGTGGGTGTATGGACCCTTCCATCGGCGGGGTTCTCGCAGTGCGTAGCTGCCTTAGCTGGCGGGCTCGGTTATCCGTCCGGATAGCGAGGGCGATGAGTGAGTCGAGGTCCGTGGGTAGATCCAGAGGAACAAGGAGGTCCTGGATCGGGGCTGCCAATCCCTTTAAAAAGACGTCATATAGGGCTGTCATATTCCAACCGCTCCCCGCCGATAGGGTGCGAAACTGGATGGCATAGTCACAAACTGAGTTATTGCCCTGTTTCAGCCCACTCAGCTCCTGAGCCTTCTCCCGGTTAGTCGTGACAGGGTCAAAAATCTTCTCTAGAGTCAGTTCAAATTCCGAAAAAGAACTGCAAACCGGGGAGTCTCGGGCCCACTCTGCCGAAGCCCAAGTCTTGGCTCTCCCAGCCAGGTGGGAAATCATAAAGGCAATCTTAGATCGGTCAGTGGGAAAAGCCTGGGGGTTTAGCTCATAATGTAATGAACAGTCAATGAGGAAGGTCTTGCATAAGCCCGGTTCGCCAGAGAATCGGGCTGGTGGAGCTAACTCACATGCTGCTCCCACTACCGGCATCGATGGAACGGGATTCACTGGGTTGGTGGGCGCCACTACTGGAGGCTCAGGTGCAGCCTTCGTCTGCACTAGGTGATTGTGCAGATCCTGGAGTTGTGAAGATAGGAGCGCCATCTGGGAGGCCAGGGCGGTCTGGAATTCCTCCTGACGGGAGAGCCGGGCCTCCTGGGCTCGCAGGGCTGCCGTGAGCTGTTCTCTCTCCGCTGAGTCCATACTGGCCGAAGTGTACTGTCAGGCCGGGACTCAAAAAGAGGACTCAGATGCGGAGTGGAACAGCAGGTTTTATTAATAAATAGGCAACCTCTTCCACAGGGAGCAAAAAGAGGGCTATGACTAAATACAAAGAAAATATCTATGGCTATAAATCACTATACTATAAGGGACTAGACTATGACTATGACTAGGGGGAGAAATATCTATGGCTATAAATCACTATACTATAAAGGACTATGACTATGACTAGGGGGAAACTAAACTATCTGCGAAAACGCTGAAAATCTACAATTAGCTATCTAGACTAAGGCTATGAAAACTATAACAAAAAATCGCTCCGAAGAGGACAGCACAACAGGCAAGGCAACAAGAACTATGACTAACGAAAACTATAACAAAAATTCGCTCCGAAGAGGACAGCACGACAGGCATGAAACTACAACAAAAAAATCGCTCCGAAGAGGACAGCACGACAGGCAAGGCAACAAGGACTATGACAAGAGGACTTCAATGGCTTGGGTGAACGCACGGGACGAAACACTTCGGCACAAGACAAGGGGAGACACAGACAATATATACACAAGGTAATTGGAACCAGGTGGAAACAATCAGGACGGGGCAGACAATCAGACCGGTGACACATGAGGAAGGGCAAGTGACCTGAAACGAGAGGAGAGTTAGACTTTCAAAATAAAACAGGAAGTGACAAGACAAAAACCCCAAGACAGGACAAACTTCACCGCGGTGTGACAATATGGAAGTGATGTTAATTTTGCCTAGGATCCTGGAGGAGATTGTAGCTTGGGATTGCTCCTCCTTCAATCCAGGACACAACACGCATTTGTTGATTATTATTAATTGCTAAGTATTTGGGGAGTTTTTGCACAAATTAAGAGATTAAGAGAGATGAAAGGATTACATTACACTGTGATTACATACATACACTGCCATCAAAAGTTTGGGGTCACCCAGACAATTTTGAGTTTTCCATGAAAGGACACACTTATTTTTTTTTAAATGAGTTGCAAAATGAAACGAGAATGTAGTCAGAGGTTAAAGAAAAAGTTTTTTTTTTTTTAATATTATTTCCTAAACATTGCTTTCGTCAAAGAATGCTCCATCTAAACAGCTAAAGTGTTCCCTTTCAAAAATTAGAACATTTCTAACAGACCCCAATCTTTTGAATGGTAGTGTGTTGATCAATTAAATCAATGATTCACTAGCAAGGTTTTGAGAGAAAGAAAACAAGCCTATTTCTCAAAATGTTAAACTTTTACTTAAATGGTTAAATGTTTTAGTTTAATTGCAGAAGGTTTCACATGATGACACATGACTTTCCTCAAGAATTCGGCAGCCTGATTCAGGAGTGGTCCCTCTGCTGGTCTGATAGCTGTCCATGGATCCTCTTGGAGCTCACTCCTGCTCCCCTCCGGCTGGACCGGCCCAGCATCTGAACACTCAGGTGGGTTCAGTAAGTGCAAAGCAGATGGCTGTACCTCACTCCCCATCCTGGTCCTCAGTAGGGTATCTGGCATCTGCTTCCTGACAGGACATTTGATACCTGGAGGAGAGGAAAAGGTCACTCAGAAATTTATACAGGCACTGAGTGACATAGTGACCCTGAACAATATCCTGATGGCACTATTGAATAATGTTGAGTTTGCAGGATGAGGTGATGACTGTAACTTTTTGCTTTATTCAATTACTTGCCTTAAAAACAGCCTTAGCATGTCAAATTGGCCTGGTGTTACTTTTATTAACTGCATTGCATACTTCATCATGATGTGCTGTATATGTCATAACCAAGCTGCCTGCAGCCTATTTTACAACTACATCAACACAACAACAAACTTAGAGGTTGTAGGTACCATTAGTTCATTAGTTAATTTTTTTTTTCACTCTGCTAAAGTCTCAGTTCCCTGACAGTACTCTAGCCCATCTAGCCATGACCATCTGGATAAACTACCGAGACCACATAGATACCTGCCAACCATCACTATGCAGCTTATATGTGTCAGGCCGCTGTCAGGCCGGGACTCAAAAAGAGGACTCAGATGCGGAGTGGAACAGCGGGTTTTATTAATAAATAGGCAACCTCTTCCACAGGGAGCAAAAGAGGGCTATGACAAAATACAAAGAAAATATCTATGGCTATAAATCACTATACTATAAAGGACTAGACTATGACTATGATTAGGGGGAGAAATATCTATGGCTATAAATCACTATACAATAAAGGACTAGACTATGACTATGACTAGGGGGAGAAATATCTATGGCTATAAATCACTATACAATAAAGGACTAGACTATGACTATGACTAGGGGGAAACTAAACTATCTCCGAAAAGGCTGGAGGAAAAAACTCAATAACTATGAAACAAAATCTTTCCAAATAACTGAAAACAAGGGCTGAACTGAGAATCTACAATAGCTATCTAGACTAAGGCTATGAAAAACTACAACAAAAAATCGCTCCGAAGAGGACAGCACGACAGGCAAGGCAAGGCAAGGCAAGGCAAGGCAAGGCAAGGCAAGGCAAGGCAAGGCAAGGCAAGGCAAGGCAAGGCAAGGCAAGGCAAGGCAACAAGGACTATGACCAGAGGACTTCAATGGCTTGGGTGAACGCACGGGACGAAACACTTCGGCACAAGACAAGGGGAGACACAGACAATATATACACAAGGTAATTGGAACCAGGTGGAAATAATCAGGGCGGGGCAGACAATCAGATCGGTGACACATGAGGAAGGGCAAGTGACCTGAAACGAGAGGAGAGTTAGACTTTCAAAATAAAACAGGAAGTGACAAGACAAAAACCCCAAGACAGGACAAACTTCACCGCGGTGTGACAGTACCCCCCCCTCTAGGGCCGACTCCTGACGGCCCAGGCTGGTCAGGGTGGTCCCTGTGGAAGTCTGTGATGAGTGTAGGGTCTAGGATATAACGCGCCGGGACCCACTGCCTCTCCTCCGGACCATATCCTACCCAGTCCACCAGATATTGTTTTCCTCGGCCCCGTTTGCGAACTGCCAGTAACCGCTTGACCTTGTAGACCGGACCGCCGTCTATCACTTCTGGGGGCGGTGGAGGGGCGGCAGTTGGGACCATCGGGCTCTCCCTGGCGGGAAGCGACACTCTCTGGCCTGGCCGGTAAGTTGGGGCGGGTCGCCTCCTGCGGTCTGCAGTCTTCTTGACCCGGTCCCCTTGGCGAATTAGAACCTCCCTGGCAGCTGCCCAGATGCGGTGGCAGTGGCGAACCATGGCATGGGCGGAGGGAACAGACACCTCCTGCTCATTGTCTGGGAACACAGGAGGTTGGTAACCAAATAAGCATTTGAACGGTGATATACCTGTGGCTGAGGTGGGCAGTAGGTTGTGGGCATACTCGACCCAGACCAGGTGTTGGCTCCATGTCGAGGGATTCTGAGAGACCAGACACCGGAGGCCGGTTTCCAGTTGTTGGTTGAGGCGTTCGGTCTGGCCGTTGGCCTCCGGGTGATAACCTGAGGTCAGGCTGGTTTTCGCTCCGACGAGTCGACAGAACTCCCTCCAGAACCTGGAGACGAACTGGGGGCCCCGGTCTGACACAATGTCCTCGGGAAATCCGTGAACCTTGAAAACATTGTTCATCATGATCTCCGCCGTTTCTTTGGCGGAGGGCAGTTTAGGCAAAGCAAGGAATCTAGCCATCTTGGAGAATCTATCCACCACGGTGAGGACCGTGGTGTTACCTTGGGAGACCGGAAGCCCCGTGACGAAGTCCACCGAGATGTCGGACCATGGTCTGGAGGGAATGGGGAGTGGCTGCAGCAGGCCCATGCGTGACCCGGAGGACGTTTTGTTCAGGGCGCAGACCGAACATGCCTCTACGTACTCCCGGACCTCCGGCTCCATGGAGGGCCACCAGAACCTCCGGGAGATAGCGAACATCGTCCTTCTAACTCCCGGATGGCAGGAAAGCAGTGAGGTGTGGGCCCAATGGATCACCTGTGGGCGCATATAAGCCGGGACAAACAAACGGTTCTCTGGGCACCCACTAGGTGACGGAGCCTCACCATTAGCCTGCTTAACCTCATTTTCTATTTGCCAGGTCAGAGCTCCAACCACACATGTACGTGGGAGGATCGTTTCTGGATCCTTGGCAACAGGCTCAGGGTCATTGGGGTCTGTGACGGAGTTAGCAGAAATCTGTCTATTGCCTGTGACCTCTTTTCCTTGCCGTGGGAGTTTCATACAGACCCTCACACAGTCCGCTCCCCACCTCAGGATCTCCCCTGATCTCCAATCTATGTGGGGATTGTGG
The DNA here is from genome assembly GCA_036785175.1 of Eupleurogrammus muticus. Lineage (NCBI taxonomy): Eukaryota > Metazoa > Chordata > Actinopteri > Scombriformes > Trichiuridae > Eupleurogrammus > Eupleurogrammus muticus. The sequence continues at coordinate 25,961,307 of JAYKQN010000010.1, read as the reverse complement.
CGGTGTAACCATGGCTGTCCTAAAATGAGAGTCTGAGAGGGTGACTTGACTACATACAGACGAATGCTCTCCTGGTGGTTGTCGATGATCAATCTGAGAGGTGCTGTGAGGTGTGTGACGGTGAAAAGGTCCTGTCCATTAAGAGCTTTAGCGTGGATGGGCTTAGCTAAAAGTTCTATTTCGAGGCCCAGTTGTTCCGCAAAGCGCCCGTCTATCAGGCTCTCGTCCGCCCCCGAGTCTATGAGTGCGTTAAGCTCAACGGTGGTGTGGTGTTTTACCTGGACGGTAGTGAGAGCACGTGGTGGGGTGCTTGCACCCTTGACGTTTCTCACCACCAGGTTCTTCTTGGCAGGGCAGGTGGCGACGAGATGGCCGGGTTCCCCGCAGTAGAAACAGCGACCCTCCTGTAGCCGTCTCCGTCGTTCCTTCGGCGATAGTCGGGCTCTCCCCAGCTGCATGGGTTCTCCATCTTCTTCTGGATGATGACAGTGACGTGGCTCTGGTGATGATCGACGGGTTACCGGCCAACCTGGTGTTTGTGGGTGTATGGACCCTTCCATCGGCGGGGTTCTCGCAGTGCGTAGCTGCCTGAGCTGGCGGGCTCGGTTATCCGTCCGGATAGCGAGGGCGATGAGTGAGTCGAGGTCCGTGGGTAGATCCAGAGGAACAAGGAGGTCCTGGATCGGAGCTGCCAATCCCTTTAAAAAGACGTCATATAGTGCTGTCATATTCCAACCGCTCCCCGCCGATAGGGTGCGAAACTGGATGGCATAGTCACAAACTGAGTTATTGCCCTGTTTCAGCCCGCTCAGCTCCTGAGCCTTCTCCCGGTTAGTCGTGACAGGGTCAAAAATCTTCTCTAGAGTCAGTTCAAATTCCGAAAAAGAACTGCAAACCGGGGAGTCTCGGGCCCACTCTGCCGAAGCCCAAGCCTTGGCTCTCCCGGCCAGGTGGGAAATCATAAAGGCAATCTTAGATCGGTCAGTGGGAAAAGCCTGGGGGTTTAGCTCATAATGTAATGAACAGTCAATGAGGAAGGTCTTGCATAAGCCCGGTTCGCCAGAGAATCGGGCTGGTGGAGCTAACTTACATGCTGCCCCCACTACCGTCATCGATGGAACGGGATTCACTGGGTTGGTGGGCGCTACTACCGGAGGCTCAGGAGCTGCCTTCGTCTGCGCTAGGTGATCGTGCAGACCCTGGAGTTGCGAGGATAGAAGCGCCATCTGGGAGGCCAGGGCGGTCTGGAATTCCTCCTGACGGGAGAGCCGGGCCTCCTGGGCTCGCAGGGCTGCCGTGAGCTGTTCTCTCTCCGCTGAGTCCATACTGGCCGAAGTGTACTGTCAGGCCGCTGTCAGGCCGGGACTCAAAAAGAGGACTCAGATGCGGAGTGGAACAGCGGGTTTTATTAATAAATAGGCAACCTCTTCCACAGGGAGCAAAAGAGGGCTATGACAAAATACAAAGAAAATATCTATGGCTATAAATCACTATACTATAAAGGACTAGACTATGACTATGACTAGGGGGAGAAATATCTATGGCTATAAATCACTATACTATAAAGGACTAGACTATGACTAGGGGGAGAAATATCTATGGCTATAAATCACTATACAATAAAGGACTAGACTATGACTATGACTAGGGGGAGAAATATCTATGGCTATAAATCACTATACAATAAAGGACTAGACTATGACTATGACTAGGGGGAAACTAAACTATCTCCGAAAAGGCTGGAGGAAAAAACTCAATAACTATGAAACAAAATCTTTCCAAATAACTGAAAACAAGGGCTGAACTGAGAATCTACAATAGCTATCTAGACTAAGGCTATGAAAAACTACAACAAAAAATCGCTCCGAAGAGGACAGCACGACAGGCAAGGCAAGGCAAGGCAAGGCAAGGCAAGGCAAGGCAAGGCAAGGCAAGGCAAGGCAAGGCAAGGCAAGGCAAGGCAAGGCAAGGCAACAAGGACTATGACCAGAGGACTTCAATGGCTTGGGTGAACGCACGGGACGAAACACTTCGGGACAAGACAAGGGGAGACACAGACAATATATACACAAGGTAATTGGAACCAGGTGGAAATAATCAGGGCGGGGCAGACAATCAGATCGGTGACACATGAGGAAGGGCAAGTGACCTGAAACGAGAGGAGAGTTAGACTTTCAAAATAAAACAGGAAGTGACAAGACAAAAACCCCAAGACAGGACAAACTTCACCGCGGTGTGACAATATGATATTAAGAAATATAAGGTACATTTTTATAAAATAAAGAATTTTATTTTGGACTGTATCCTACAGTTCTACAGAAGATGAATTTATAGATACTGCATAACATAAAACATTAACTTCTTAACAACATCAATATTACATGTTATTATTAAGCATGGGTTTCTTGAGGAAGTTCTCAGCAAAAATTAAAAAAATATATAATTTCATATAATTACATACATTTGTAACACAGTGATACAATATATTACCATTTAGATCATCATCAAATGTTGTTCACTTTCTGTCATAAAAAGTCTAAAAGCATAATTTTTGTTAAATGGGCATCCATGGTCTAATTTGTCAGTTCATGGGTTCTTGATGTTTGAGGACCACTGGTGTAACTACCCTGAATAACTGGAAATTATTTAGATGGCGGTTGGTCATTTATCTGAGTGGTTAATGTGGTCAGTTGTGGTCTGGAAGCCTGGGGTTTAAAACTAGAATGGGAAGTAAGACATAATAATGGATAGGTACTTATCAAGGAGCTAATTATCAGTACTCACTATGATACACGACTTACATTAGAGGCTACAAAAACAGTAAATGAGAAATTACTAATAAATGAGTTGTTGCTAGTTTTTTGAAATTCACTGGTTCAGAGTTAGGAACAAATCATTAAGTGGTCAGAATGAGTGACTCGCAGACATTCAATAACTCATTACTCAATGATTAATCAATCACTCTGTTCTCTAGTAACTCATAGTCCTCAATTAGGATTTATGAGGAAACAAGACTACTTATTAATGATTCATCTATTAATAGGCTGTTCTGGATCAATTTCTGATTAAATAATCATCAAATAATCATTAGCTACTGTCTAAAATTTGGAATGGAATTACTCAATAATTATTGGTTCACTAGCAGTAGTGAGTACCGTGAGTACTTGTGCTATATGAGTGCCAGAGAATAAATTCAAAATAGTGTTTCCTCAATTTTTGACTTTTTTATTCTTGACATTTTCTTAAATGGTTGGCCCTAATATTTTTTCACACAAAATATACATATACATTAGGAAATGTCATTTTCTATACCTGTTTATATCTATTAGGCTTGCAGGGGCTGCTGGAGCCAATCTCAGCACATCACTGAGGCAGGATACACCCCATCCATACATGCCTATCAAGGAGCACACACGCTACTCACTCACACACTCATACCTACAGGCAATTTAGAATCTCCAATCAACCTCAGCATGAGACTGTGAAGGAAGCTGGGGAACCTAAAGAGAACCTACACAAACTCCACACAGAGAGATCCCAGGCAAAGGACTTGAACCTGAGAACTTATTGTTGCAGAAATTAAAAATGTTCAGAAAGTAATATATTAATTCCTAACCATTTTTAATTATTTGGTATTTTCCTCTAATATAATTTAACTTTTAGATCTTCAATTCAATAGGAAAGTCCCACCTAAGAACAGCTCCAATTACCTGCAGAGTATCTGACCTAAGGTCAAGAAAGTTTTATTAGATAATATGGCCTTGATAAAAGATCAATTCTTTGTTACTTCACAAAAAATCACCTCTGCAGGTATAAATATTAGTAAGTCATGAGTACTGGGGTTTTCTCCTGTGGCCATTAATGTTCTATTCTAAGTAACCAAGTACTGTTACTACTCAAATATTAAATTGTCATAAAAGGCTTCTTAAGGGTGTAATGTTGGGTTCCTTCTGTTTTTGTTTTTGTTTTTTTACCACAAGGGTTTTCACCAGGAAGGTCATGAGTGGAATAGAAAGTGTACCTCTCATCTGTTTAACACACGTCTGCCAATACAGAGTAGAATTGTGCAACATAAACTTTTAGCTTCTTATTGTAATTTGCAATATACGTTTTCTTACAGCTCCTTTGATGGATTAATATTACACAGAGCAGCAAGAGGAAGTTGAACACTATTATTCATATAATGAGACCTGGGACGTGTCACTAAGGAACCATAAAGATCTGAACCGTTTTTCAGGTTACTTTAAAATGTGAACAATCCTGAAAAAAATATTTCAGTAATATGAGCACTCAGAAATTGTGCTGAATATGTCTAATCTGCATGTACTGAACCTGCTCTGAAAAAAAACGGCAGCCATGATGAAAGGTGAACCTCTTAGTACCGTCAGCGATGTCAGTGTTTGTCCATCAGTAAAGCTTCATTTCCACTGTCAGTACAGTAGAGTACAGTAAGGATTGGTCTGGGCATGGGTCAGTAATGGACAGCTTTGCATTTCTCTTGTAAAAGGGGCCTTACACTTACACATGGGCCCCTGCCCTCGGGTACTGGTCCTGTGTGCTAGGCACCCCAACCAAAAAGGTTACTAAAATGGTATAATATAATAATAAACAAAATAAGTGTTAAAAAAGGGCATTAATCAAAGTAGGTCCCCTCAAATGTGATAATTCCCAAACACACATTTTACAAACATGTCACATGACAGGTGCGCCTCATCAGTCCTTGTGACTAGGCTTGTCACTGAATATCTTTCTGGTCTGGATAATATATTTGCGCTATTTTCTATGAAACATGCATTGCAGATGGACAGCCAATGGCACTGACCCCGTGTCATTTCACAACAAAAATGACAATTTGACTCCACAAAGGGAAAGAAATTTCAGTTAAAACTAATTTATTTATAATACACTAAAAGTGGACATAACTTTTTAAAGGACAGGGATATTGCGAATGTAGTATTCTTAAGTGTGAAAAGCACTTTGTGTTATGTGTGGTCTGAGGGGACCCAGAAGTGGAAGCCATAACAAATATTTATTTACCGCAGGCAGATCCAACATCAGCACGTAGCAAATGTCAGCAAATACAAAACAGATGAGAATGCATGGCAGGGCAGTGAGGCACATGGAGACACTGAAAAAAAACAAGTGAGACAAGAGTAAGTACAAATAGGGGCAACTGCTGGAGAATATACGACTTGCAAGAGGTCGTTGAGAACCAAGAGGTCAAATCATGAGGAGTAGTAGTGGATACTCTGGTACTGATAGTCTGCAGCCTTGCTGAAGGGGAGGGACATTCATTAGTTTGATCAGAGACAGATGTGAGTGCTGCGAGGGAAGGGTGAGCCTCAAAAGTAAAATGATTTAACTGCTGAACTACTGGAGTTAACACAAACAGGAAGGTTACCAAAAACCCAACACTGGCTGCTTTCTCTAATCTGTTCATGTCCTTTAGCGCTGCTTTGTCTGCCAGTGCCACTCTTTAGTTATGCTCCCATAGTTGTCATGAATCCACCATCCTGGTTCCACTCTGCTGTAATGTCAGAGCTGCAGGAACAGACAAGGAGGAATTATATTGTAAAGTTATCAACAATTAGAAACTGAATTTTCCTCCCTGATAGTAGCCAGGATAATTGGACTTTCCTTGTAACTGAATACATTGTAGGTGTCTCTACAGACAGACCTGAAAGACTCTGGAACATTGCCATACAAGCAGATGGGTAGTTGAGAGAGCAGGTTCAAGGGTCAAAAGGTCAGTTAGAGCAACACATTTACCATATGCCCTACACTATATTTGCTTCTTGGACAATAACCACATGTAGACATCATGGATAAACATTATGAAAGAAAGATATTATATGAGCTTCGGGGTAATCTTAGAGGGTCGGCCTCATTGGTGCATGTCTCCATGGCAGGAGTCACAGTGAAACCACTGCAATGGAGTGGTTCTGACTGAAAAATAAATAGATACAAATTCTCTGTAATAATTTTTGCAACTCGCCTAGGTGATATCACAACAAAACTGTCTCTATAGATTATAAAAACTTCTCCAAAAATACTTCAAAACTAACAGACACAATCCAAAAGAAAGATAACAAGGGTCAGGGCAGATCTTCGATGCAATTAGGATTCACTCAAATGTTAATGATACTGTACATTGCAAAATCCAGAGGCAATCCTACAAAAGAAGATCATCTAGTCATAGTAAGTGAATCTATTTTTACATCCAAAACTGGCCCTATCCAATTATTATTTGTAAGCAAGCATAACGGTTTTTCAACAACTATAAAATATTCTTCTCAAGCAGGACACCTGTGTCGGGGAGTTTTAGAATTGTGCTTGTGCCAACATTAGAAACCATTGTTCCCCATATTGCATTTTAAAAACTAAATGAAAGTGTTTCACATCTGATACCAACATGTTTAACTTCTGCATTCCACCTGTATTACACAAATATTATTCATTCAATGTTTTAATTTTATATTTTATGTTGTGGGAGAGTACAGATATAGTTCAGACAGAGTTCTTATCAGAAAACATTGTCCAAAATCTTCACTTGAACACACTAGCAAAACATGTTTTAGATAATTTTCTTTAATTTATGATTTGGACATAGACTGAAAAATGTTTCATATTGTTGATTATAGAGAATATGTTTTGCATAACAACAGAATGAATGAGCATAGTTAAGGTCACTCACATGTTAAGCAGATATGCTTGCATTTCTGTATTTTTGCAATAATTGGTTTAAGTAATGTCACAAATGAAATTCACAGTGAATTGTCAATAAACAGATTATCAGCATATTATTGTAAAAGCAGTAAAATTTAAACACCTTAACTATAAGAAAAAAATAACATTTTTGGAGGGGACACCAATAAAAAACTGAGGCATACAGTTGCATACAATGACTTTGATAATTTGCTGATGTTAGCGAGTATAATATTTACCAAGTTTTATCATCCAAATTATTGTGTTAGTATGCTAACAATTGTTATTGCATTTAGTAGTAAACACAAATCACAAATGTTGGATGATTCAGAAGTCTGTGTTAGTGGGAATAAAATAGCAGCTAAACCAGGAAACCTACTTTAACTATGTTGGAGCATGATCGGAGCAGGAAGACAATGGATCTTTGAATGGTAACAAATAAGGTGGGGTGTAATCCTTGTCATGATCTAGAGCTGTAACACAAGAGCTGTTGCAGCATAGTGAGATATAAGAAGTGTATGGGTTTGTAAAATATATTTTGTGGCATAGATGCTTCAATTAGGACTCAAACAGGCTCTTTTATTTAGGAGGCAAGCACAATACCCCCTACACTACGACAGTGCACTTCTTCGTTTAATAGTCTTTGTTTTAATGATAATAAAATAATGATGTTTTGATTCTTCTTCTCAAAAATTTAACCAAAAAACATATCATCCATCCAAAAATTTCACAAAAACGGATACCCCCTCATCGTGCCATGCGCAAACTATAACTGAAAAATTGAGGCTGACTAAACAAACAAAAACAAAGAGAGGAAAGGAACAGACTGATAGATGCTCCTTGCTTTATAGACAGATAAATCCTTTTAATAAGTACAACAGCACAGGTCTACACTACGTGTGCTGGGTGTCCTGCTGCCTGCAGTCACTCCACCACCCACTAACACAAAACACATCCTCTGAGCAGCATCACTGCTGCTTTGGCTGAAGAGAAATATTGAACTTTAGTCAACATATTCACCAGAGGTCTTCCAATCAGCTGAATTTATCCCAGTGATATCAGGGAACTTACTGAGGTAATTCAAGAGCTCTGCAGCTGATTAACAGGCTGAAGTAAATCTGCACCCATCCAGCAACCAGCATCTCCTATCCCGTAAACCAACTCTGTCACTTCACAAACTGCATTCAAGTACAGGCTTGAAAAGGTCACAAGAAATTATTAGAGCCTGAACCCACAAACAACATCTGTAAGAATTCTTTCTCCTTCTTCTTCTTCTTCTTCTTTTCCTTGCCCTGCCTCGCAAAAAGTTTGGTATTTAATTATTGATTAGTTTGCCATAATGGGCATTTCAAAATGGCTCTTTAGTATCCCCTTGGATAATGAATATATTTTTGACCCCTTTTTCCAGATTGACATAGCCAAACACCAACAGCAAGTTGGCCATCGTGAATCAAATTATTGATTTTTTCGCATTTTCACATAATATATTTAAACTATAATCTATTATAGAAATGTATTACTTGGGCTTCACATTCACTCAGAATCATTTTCAGAAAATGCTCTGCTATAAAATTGGAACTTACTATAAGTTTAGCAAACTTTGTCCAATCTGCACCACATTTCTCATGCCCTGCCCTGAACACACCTGCACAGCCTTAGTCACTAAGAGCCATAGTGCCCCTACTGGCAACAGGAAATAATTGCAAGGTGGCATTCAAATTAAATGAAATTTACATGGTGTGTTACACACCAACGTAACATGTCAATGTTAGGTCAGTTAAACAAGGAAACAACCTACAATTCTCACTGAACTCACTTGAAACTTACAAAAGTAACAATAAATAAAAATGTATTGAAAATTAAATAATCAAAGTTAGCCATTACTTTTGAATTGTTGATTTACATAATTATTTAAAAAAACAAACTAATGAATAGGGCTGGACAAACATTATGGTACCCATAACACAACCTTTTGAGGCAATCACTGCAATTAAACAATTTCTGTATTTATCAATGAGCATTCTGCAGCTGTCAAAATGTATTTTGGCCCACTCCTGATGAGCAAACTGCTCCAGTTGTCTCAGGTTTGATGGGTGTCTTTTCAAAATGCATGTCTCAGCTCCTTCCACAGATGTTCAATGGGATTCAGATCTGGGCTCATGGTAGGCCACTTTAGAATAGTCCAACACTTTCCTCTGAGACATTTTTGGATCATTGTCCTGTTGGAAGACCCATGACCTGCGACTGAGACCAAGCTTTCTGGCACTAGGCAGCACATTTCTCTCCAGAATGCCTTGATAGTCTTCAGATTTCATTTTACCTTGCACACATTCAAGATACCCTGTGCCAGATGCAGCAAAGCAGCCCCAAAACATTACTGAGCCTCCTCCATGTTTCACCGTAGGGACAGTGTTCTTTTCTTCGTATGCTTGGTTTTTTTAGTCTGAACATAGAGTTGCCTTACCAAAAAGCTCCAGTTTGGTTTCATCTGTCCAAAGGACATTCTCCCAGAAGCTTTGTGGCTTGTCAACATGCATTTTTTCACCTTTAATTTCTTTGGAGGTTGTTCTGGGCTCTTTGGATACAATTCGAACGATCCGTCTCTTCAATTTGTCATCAATTTTCCTCTTGCGGCCACGTCCTGGGAGGTTGGCTATTGTCCCGTGGGTCTTGAACTTCTGAATAATATGAGCCTGAATAATATGAGCCACTGTACGTCAAGGTGTTTAGAGATGGTGTTATAGCCTTTAGCTTTAAGATGTTTGTCTATAATTTTTTTTTTCGGATGTCCTTGGACATTTTCTCCTTCGCTTTCTGTTGTCCATGTTCAGTGTGGTACACACCTTTTCACCAAACAGCAGAATGACTACTTGTCTCCCTTTAAATAGGCAGACTGACTGATTATGACTTTGGAAACACCTGTGATGTCGATTAAAGGACACACCTGAGTTAATCATGTCACTCTGGTCAAATAGTTTTCAATCTTTTATAGAGGTGCCATCATTTTTGTCCAGGCCTGTTTCATTAGTTTGTTTTTTAAAATAATTATGTTAATCAACAATTCAAAAGTAATGGCTGATTTCGATTATTTAATTTATAAATAAAATTTTATTTATTGTTACTTTTGTAAGTTTCAAGTGATTTCAGTGAGAATTGTGGGTTTTTCCTTCTTTAACTGAGGAGTAACAACAATTTTGTCCACATGTGTAAATGGTGAAATGATAATAGATATTTTTATATTTTCACATTATTTTCAATACTTGTTTAACAACGTTTCTATCTATCCATCCATAAAACGATAGTGTCTGGATTTGCTGAGGAACTGTGACCCCATCTTGGAATTAAAGTATAGTTTAGATTTTTTAATAAATAAAGGCGCTGCAGCTAGTATGTAGAGAGTGGTTACCTGTTTGAAAGAGGAAAAGATGGCAGCAACTTTTCTTTGTAAATTTGTTGTTTTGGCCACAGTAGGCTGTGGTGCGAGGATTACAGTAGCAGCTAAAGCAGCTAAAGTAGCAGGGTTTGAATGGTAATGAAAATTGTGGGATGTAATTGTGATTCAGAGCTGTAACACTGCAATAAAAAAGCTCCTGCAGGATAGTGGTGTGATATGTAAGTGTATAGAATTTTACCTTTTTTTTAATTTTAAAGTATACTTGGTTGTATAGGTGCAAAGAAATGCTTCAGCTAGGACTTGAACATACGTCTACTGTTCACGTGGCAACCACACTACTCCCTACACTACTACAGAAAACTCATGGGACTTTTATATAATCATAGTGATAATAATGTTTTGTTTTATATCCAGCAAAACTATTTTACAAAATATATGATATGATATGAGAGCTACAGAGACAGACTGAGAGACACTCTGTGCTCTATAGATAGATGTGGTCTATGCATGATATACAACAAGCTAATGCCACCTCATCTTTGGAGCGCCACCTGCTGGCCACAGGAAGTTATTGTAACCTGGCAAACATCATTTGATTTACATGAAATTTACACGGTGTGATCCACACATGATTGGGATGACTCCTAGTTCACACAGGCAGTGATATTTAACTTGTTTGCACAACATCCAATAACAACACATCCACTCCTGAATTAAAAGTGCTCCCACTGCATCTTACCCTGAAGTCTCACACCACAATATAACAAAGGTGAAAGAGACCATTCATTGCTGCTTGCAGATTTCATTTTTCTATTTTTTGGTCATACAGAGATTAATTAATTTCGAACGGTGGACTGTAAACTTCAGTTATAATCATATCCTATTTTACATTATTTTTAAAATATATATGAATGAATTGTTAAAGGTCTGTTCAATAACAATGCCTTTTTTTCCAAATATTAGCAAATATTAGCAAGTATTTATCAGTACATTCTAGAATTAAAATAAACCACTTATTTGCAAAGAAATAAAAAAATAGGGTTGGCAGGGTGTTAATCTTCGGTTGTTTTTAATCCAGCCATCAATTTATTACAATATACAACTTGATTGATTACAAGAGATGGTCATTTGTAAAGTGACAGACTATTGGCATTTTATTAATACCTTACTATCTAATACAGATAAAATCTAAAATTATAAATTAATAAGTTATCATTTCTTTCTTCAACATTTCTGCAGTTGTTAATAAGTTGTCAATTAATTGACTTTAGCATGGGTTATAAGAGCAAGACATTAAAAAATATAGAGAATGAAAATGTCAAAATCTCAAGAATAAACTATTTTGACTTTATTCTGTGGCTTATATGGTTTCCCCACCCATCTCCACAAGCTCTCCAGCATGTCCCTGATTCCTGTGAACCTGATTCTTTGGTTTTCATCCTGCCTGTTTTCTAGAACCCCGGATTGGCTGCCTGCTCCCTGTTGTATTTTTTGCTAGTGGCCGGTTTTGACTCTGTCTGCCTGACCAAAGAAATTGAACTTGCACAACTGAATGAATTCTGCCAGTGAGTGTTTCAATTCAGGTTCAGGTCCAGCCTTTTTCCTCTGTGTTCTTTTTTTCTATTTTGATGTTGATGTTTCTGGTATTAAAAAAAAAAGTTGTTTCCTGCCGTTTTGAATATTTCTGCTAGTAATCGCTTTGGTTAATTTGTTTGTCTTTTCCTTTTTGTGTCAATAAACTAACTTTAAAGTCTCATTTGTCCTGGATTAGAGTACTTTGACTTTATATATTCTATTAGTTTGTTGTTTATTTCTCTTTACAATATACTGTTTTATTGTATGATATCTCATGTAGAAGAGAAGTCGTCTGTATTGGTAAATACATGTACTATACTGCCTAAGTCAGGCAGTGCTAGTTTTTGCAAAATGTAAAAAAAAAAAAGTAAAATTTGTAAAAAAAAAAATAATAATAATATTTCACTTTCCCCATCTCAGTCTTGAGCTGGATTTAACTATCAAGGAAAATTTAAGGTATTATGTTGAAATGACATTCTTTAGTGATGTCTCTATGGTCATTAAAAAGACAGAGATCTCTCATTAAGTAATAATTCAGTTCTGTAACTATCCAGTATGACACATTAGGGGGCAAAAAAAGTGTAAGTGATAGATAGAGCCAATGCTAATTTTGTGCTGTTCACTGACTTGCTGACTCACTTGGTTGAGAGTTAATCAGGAATGCTCATTAAGAAAGTGGTCAGTATAAATGATTCACAGCTTCATGATATAATGTTTCATTAATATAGGATCCCAGGTCTGTTCTTTAGTAGCTCCACTATATAGTCCTCCATTTGGAATTATAAAGGAAATAACCAGTCAGTCATTTTCTATACCTGCTTAGTCCTCATTAGGGTTGCAGGGGTCTGCTGGAGCCAATCCCAGCACATTACAGGAGAGAGGCCGAGATACACCCAGACAGATACGAGCCTATCATGGAACACACAAACCATTCACTCACATATTCACACCTACAGGTAATTTAGAATCTCCAGTCAACCTCAGTACGGTTTTGGACTGTGGAGGAAGCTGAAGACCATGGAAAGAACCCACACAGACACAGAGAGAACATGAAACTTCACACAGAAAGGTCCCAGCTTAAGGACTTGAACCTGTGACTTGATTGATATCAATCAGAGCTCTCTGCCTCTGTTCCGTCTGAATTATTACATACATTCAAAATGTGGACTCCAGAAAATTCATATTACTTACATACATAAGTGTAAGTAAAGGTGCATTTCAGAATGTCTTTTTAAGAAGAACTGGAGACAGCAGTGCTGCTGTCTCTGCTCCAGGTTTAGCACATGGCAACTTTATATCACATTAACACCTTTTGAAGCCAATATTGGACTGGTTAAAAAAATATGTTTCCACTCCTAAGGTACCAATCTGTTAAAAGAAATTGTGATTTACAACCATCATTCCATGTCAACGTGTCATTAACTAATCATTAGCTGGTCTCACAATTGATATAGAATTACTCATAACAGCAGCTGCTCAAAATTTAGTATCCCTTATTGTAACGTGTACCAACAATTATCAGATTCTAATTCTAGATTCTACTAATATGTGTCATCTATTTTTTGTGCTTTCCTGGCAGAATGTATTCATGTCTATTGGAGTTTCACCACCAGCCTGTAGCTGTTACACTCAGTTCATGACCCGCAGACTTCCCGAGAGGTGGAAAGTCTAAATCTGTTGTTATTAGCAACTTGTATTGTGTTTAGACGGCACTGCAAAGTCTCAATCTCCCACACGCACAAGTTGAAGCTTCTCTGGGGAGCAGAAGAGATGAAATTAATCAATGAGTTAATAAGCCACTTGGTAGAAAGGCTAGATTACCCCATCTTGCCTAAAGGTGTTTGACTGAAGATTAACATCATTTCTCACCTGTTTAAAAATGGTAAGCACAAGGGAATAAATTATTGTTTGATTAAAAGTGATGACAAATGTTTAGGGAAAATTATGCAAGTTGTTTTTTTTTGTTTTTTGGCAAATTGTTCATAGATTATGCTTAAAATACATTATTTTTGTAAAATAAGGAGCAAATTTTTTTTTTCACAAACTTTGAGTTCCTCCACTGTTCAAACCATCTATCCTTGATCCACAAGTTACACCTGCGAGCCCAGAGGCTGCCAGCTCATCACCTTCTTTGTTTTTTTGGTTTGGTAAATTTGAAAAAAGAAAGATCCATTGACACCTCAATCATAGACCAAAGTGTAAAATTAGGTAGGTAGAGCAAAACAGATTATTATTTCACCTGGCAGAGCCAATTGATTAAGTTTCTCCCAAAACATGCACAGGGATTTGTTAAAAGGTCAAAAAGCCACAGTATTATCCTGGCAGCAACATATCCCAACTGAAGTGAATTAACCCTCTTTTGCATAGCATTGTCATATGGTGGCACCAAAAAAATCCCAATGCAGAATTTGCTTTCAGATATTCGGGTTGACTGCAACAAAGGTGCCCTTGAGATTAAAACAATTTTTGTCAGTCCTTGTAAAAGAAGGATTGAAAACTTTTTTTTCTGGTCATATGATATTATTCTTTATTTGCTCTTCAAAGTAAAAGACTGTTTTTTACAACTAAATTGTAAAACGTGGATTTATATTACTGCTTTTTAGTAATATTATACCAAAGTGCTTGTTGCCATATGACAACGCTGTACAACAGAGGGTGAAAATCCACCTGTCTCTACTCCAGTGTAATGCACTATGTACTGTGCCTATCCACCCAGTTTTCTGCGGGCTCGCTGACTTGGATTTCATCTCTGTGCAAGTTGTTGCACAAAGATGGTCTAACAGCTCATTATTGGCTCAGCCGCCTCCTGCACACTTTTGCGCTTTGACCACTGGAGGCTCCCAGCAGCTTCTGCGTCACTTGGTCTCTCAGCCGCTGATCATGGCGGAGCCACAGCTCCGGAGAGAAGCGCAGCCGCAACTTCTCAATGGGGACGACTTGAACGAGGAGAGAGAGGACGCGGACATCTCGGAAACGCTAAAGAAAAAGAGAAGAAAGAAGAAAAGGAATAAGGCATCCGCGCCGGGTAAGAGCATCACTTTGCATTGAGAAACCGTTGGGGAAACAGTGCTCAGATCGCCTCCTCTAGCGCTACCCGACATGGAGCAAGAGCATAAAATATGCGGACAGAAGACTTTCCAACATGTCCAGCTGTCCCAACTCCGAGCTGAGAATGAGGGTGCTCATCTGAAAATGGGACATTCTTTAAAAATCCGAATAAATATTAAACATAATTGAAAGCTGGCATTTGAAAATATAGGGTGGAATAAAATGTTATTTTACTCCAGATTCAATATGTTCTGTTATATAATTCCCTTTGAAATGCGGTATGCAATTATGAAATTGAAGTATTCAGAGTTTTAGTGCTGTAAGATGAGATCTAGTCTTAAGTAAAACAAAATCCGATACAATATATAATATATATAAATATGAACTTTTAAAATGAATGCTCCAGTTGTAGAACTGCCCTATGTCAAGTGTGGTCCACACAGCACTGTCTTTGATGGGCTAAATGTCATAATGCTGCAAGGTACATGTGCCCTTGAGAGTATTGATTACCAAGGTATAGAGAGAAATTATGCACACTCCCTGCAAAGTTTAAAACGTAGTGGATTCACTTTCTTGAAATTACTTTGAACCCTGAAAATAATTTTACTGAGTGTGTGTGTGTGTGTGTGTGTGTGTGTGTGTGTGTGTGTGTGTATGTATGTATGTCCCTGCATGTGCACGCCACTGGTGTACATGTGCGTGTTCCCCTGCACATGCATGCATGAGGGTGTATGACTTTGCAGCAGGGACAAATGAGGCTGAGAGGGATGGAGGAGCCGGAGGTGTTGGTGATGTGACAAAACAGTTGGGGCAGCAAACATTGGAGGACAAAGAGAGAGAGGAGGATGGAGAAGAAGGTAACTCCTCACTATCCCCATCACCATCATCACCACCTTCATCATCATCATCTGCAGTGGTGATTGTGCTAAACTTTCAGTACACAGTGAAATTCAGCTGGTCATATCTGCAGTGTGATAACTGATTTTCAGTAGCACCCTGGTATTTGTGATCAAGACCCTGCGGTATTCCTCAATGTACACACTATTGATAATAACAATGCTTCCAACAGATGGGGAAGAGGGAGAGAACTCTGTTGGAAAAAAGAAGAAAAAGAAGAAAAAAAAGAAAGGATGTAAGCAGTTTTTCTCAATGCAGCAAAAGGCCGTTCTACAGATACTGTTTGTTTTTCAGTGGCTGTGTAGATTGAATTGACATTTACTTGAGAGCATCATTACATTGAATTAATTTCCTTGTCTATATCCTTAATTGCCTGGCCGAGAATTGGGGATTGCAATCATTCGGCAAATACAACAGGTGCACATGAACAGGTTACTTGGTTAATCGGCCAGAAAGAAAATTAATGACAGCCCGTTCTACAAAAAGACTGATACATAAACATAGCGGAAGCCAGGTAATGTCAATGTTACACCAGCAGAGGTGTTAGTGACCTTAAAATCATATCCTACATACATTATAACTCACTATTGAGTAGCAGTATAATTCAACATGTGTTGTTTTACTTAAATGCGGTGTGATTAAATGTAGGATAACTTGTGTTTTGTTTTCTCTCTCCTGCTGCTTCCCTCTGCTTCTCCTTGTCTCTATCTGGGCCATAGTGAAGGGACAGACTGACCCTCCCTCAGTTCCTATTTGTGAGCTCTATCCCAACGGAGACTTTCCAAAGGGAGAAGAGTGTGAATATCCCCCATCAAAAGACGGGTATGTGACCGCCATATTGTCCTTCACACTCAGCATGGTGTGGCATGCCTAGTTTTTATTTAGGACTCTCTGCTTTGTTTTTTTTCCATACATTTATATATTCAGGGTTAGATCATTTAATTGTGTCAGAGTTAAAATGTCAATGCTGCTTGCACCTGAGCAGGAGTGTGGCTGGATACAAATATTTATACAATGAAAAAACAAATCAGTGCCTCTTCTCTGATATATTTCCATTCCTCACCCCCAGACGCAGTGCAGCATGGCGGACCACCAGTGAGGAGAAGCGGGCGCTGGACATGGCAAATGAGGAGATGTGGAATGATTTCAGGCAGGCAGCCGAGGCACACCGGCAGGTCCGCTCCTATGTCAGGAGCTGGATCAAACCTGGGATGACTATGATTGATATTTGGTGAGACATACACTGATAGATTGTCTGTCGAGGCCTTTTCGTGAGGTTTTAATGGCACCCTTCACTGAGTCAATGGACTGGCAATATAATGGTTTCAGCATGTCATGTTCCCTGTCTTCAAGAAAAGACTTGAAAATTATCAGGGAACAGGAGAATTTCTTTTCAGGATGCTTTGTCTGCCCTGACAACTTATTGTTCCTGTCATCCAGTCCCTTTGTGCTGTGTTCTGTCTCTGGCAGTGAGAAGTTGGAAGACTGCTCCAGGAGACTCATCAAAGAAAATGGACTGAAGGCAGGCCTGGCCTTCCCCACTGGCTGCTCCATCAACCACTGTGCTGCCCACTACACCCCAAACGCAGGAGACCCCACTGTGCTCCACTACGATGATGTCTGCAAAATCGACTATGGAACACACATCAATGGTGAGAGCTCAATGAGAACCTTTAAGTGCTAGGAGTTATGCTATGCTGTTTCACTCTTGGTATTTATCATGCCACAGTAAAACGATGATGAGATTATAATTCCTAATGCATGAAATAAGCTATTTTTTAATGGTTAACTATTTTTTTTTAATTCATGCTGAATAGTAGTTGAAAACAAAAAAAAGTTAGTTTACATGATCAAATAGAATAAAGTACATTTATATAAAAGAAAGGAGGCCAAGTTTAGTTTTCTTCATGGCCTTTTCTAACACCTGTTATGAATAA
The DNA here is from genome assembly GCA_036785175.1 of Eupleurogrammus muticus. Classification (NCBI taxonomy): domain Eukaryota; kingdom Metazoa; phylum Chordata; class Actinopteri; order Scombriformes; family Trichiuridae; genus Eupleurogrammus; species Eupleurogrammus muticus. The sequence continues at coordinate 25,943,751 of JAYKQN010000010.1, read as the reverse complement.
CTAGGATGTTTGGTCTTCTAGGTCGGATAATAGACTGTGCCTTCACTGTCACTTTCAATCCAAAGTATGACAGGCTGCTGGAGGCGGTGAGAGATGCAACTAACACTGGCATTAAGGTAAGATTTTGAATATATAAATTTATGGTATTTGGTAGTACTTTATTTAAGATAATAAGATAAATTGAGCAGTTCCTGAGAAAGCTGCAAGTGAGGTGGGTAGTAGAAGAAAAGTTAGGACTTATTTGTGGAATAGGGATGCAAACTTGTATTGGAATTTGCAATGACATTTTTTATTTATCTGGTGAAATTGTCCTTGTACTATGTGTTTTTACATACAGTACCAGTCAAAAGGAAACACTTAGAAAGTCCCTACAAGTTTTGAGAAAATATTTGACTGCTCCTGTAGTTTTATTGATTTTGTGGTAGGGAATTTTTGGAACTTGAATTGATTGTTGTGGGATTTTTTGTGTTTTTCTGTAAATCTGTTCTAACTCTCCCAACACCCGTTTTTATTGTGTTACATATTCACATATATCTAGTAATTCAAATTTAACTATCTTACCTTATACCTGTCATATCATGATCTATTATATAGGCATTGATATATTGTTATTCAGGAACTACTTTTCTTACTTATCAGCAGTTATCCCTAATTGATGATACCATTTTTCGGTAACTACTCAGGAGTTTTGTATCCTGCTGTGTTTCCTCATTACTGTACAAAACGGTGCCAAATATTTCTTACTATCCAGGATGTTTGTGTGTTCACAAGGTAAACGCATCTCTGTCTCAGTTTGCAGGAATTGATGTGCGCCTGTGTGATGTTGGTGAGACCATTCAGGAGGTTATGGAGTCTTATGAAGTGGAGATAGATGGGAAAACATATCAAGGTAATAGGAGCTAGTTTATCTTTTGTTCTATGCATTTTCAATATTTTTTCCTTTTTTTTCATAAAGCTCTGTGTGCTGTTCTCTTTATAGTGAAGCCAATCAGGAATCTTAACGGCCACTCTATTGGACAATACAGGATACACTCAGGAAAGACAGTCCCTATTGTAAAAGGTGGAGAGGCCACAAGGATGGAGGTTTGTACAGCAGTGAGCACAGCACTGCTCATTCCAGTAGTTATTTCAAACGAGCCAAATGCATTATGGAAGACAAGACAACGCTGTTTGACCATGGTAAATAAATAAGCCCTTTTTCATTTTTAAAGGGGCACTATTATGAAAATACTTTTTTAGTGCTTGTGTGTACATATTTAGGTCTCTGGTGTTTCTACCAACTCAAAATTGGGGTGGCTGTAGCTCAGAGGAAGAGCAGTCGTCCAGTTGGAAAATTGGTGGTTCAATTCCTGGCTCCTCCCAGTTACATATCATTGTGTCGTTGGCCAAGATACTTAATGCCTCCGATGGCATGTGCCATCGGTGTATGAATGCATAATTTCCTGATGTGTGGGTGGCTTTGTGAATTGACACTGCTATCAGAGTGTGTGAATGGACATTTGTACTGTAAAGCACTTTGAGTGGTTGAAAAGACTAGAAAGATGCCATTTACAAAATTGTGGAAAAACTCACTATTTCTCTTGTAGTCTGGCCTCCTCTGAAGTGCTGCTTAAACCTGGCTGAACACATACATTTATGCATACATTTTACATACATTTTATTTTATAATGTCCAATTTTCCCTGTATTGTTTCCACCTACACACATCATCTACTGCAGCCTGTCCGTCCTGGAAGAGGGATCCCTCCTCTGTTTCTCTTCCTGGGGGTTCTTCTGTTTTTTTTCCCCGTTAAAGTTTTTTTTTAGGGAGTTTTACCTTGTACGATGTGAGAGTCTAAGGACAGGGGATGTTGTGTTGTAAAGCCCATTGGGGCAAATCTGTGATTTGTGATTCCGGGCTATACAAATAAATTGAATTGAATAGAATTGAATTTATTGTGGTTTTGGTTGTATGGTCATGACATGATTGGGAGTTCATAGTAACTGCTTGTGGATCCATGTATCTCTCCATCCCTCCTCCACAGAGTCAGCATTATGATATTCAGGGGAAGGGGTGAAGATGTGTTAATTTGTCTAAATAGTCAACACAAATTAGAATATTAACCTTGGAAAATAGAAAATATGTCTCTTTAAGTGCAATTGGAAGAACATAGCTTGTTAGGGTTACATTGGAATGTGGACATGTGTTCCAATTCACTGATCTAACAGCTTCTTAGTCACCCTCGTCAGTGCTTTAATCACACCTTTAATGGAATTACCAGCAGCATTGAGTAGCAACACGTGTTAAAACTCCAGCCCCTCCTTTCACTGTAAGAGCAATGAATAGTGAGCAGTCAGTTTATTAATAGGCTGGTGCATCTCCAAGAAGGCATATGGCTTTTCACTACTCACCACTTCCTGAAATTATACTGAGGCCTCACATCCACACAGCTGCATGACTTTGTGTGGACAGAACTAGGCATTTTAATTGGCAAGTTGCTGTGTCAAGCTTTTTACCTGATGGCTCTGGGAGGCAGTGTGGAGGGATGGGGGGCTGCTGCTGATGTGGCATCTTTGTGTTTTGTTGTTTAGTTGAAGTGTCTTGGCGTAACAGGGCCATTACCCGCTTTGTGATCAGAGATAGCATGGGTGGAGTGGAAGCTGGGCGTGCCACATGGCTGCTAGCACTTTGAATGATTAGCAGTGCAGCAAGAGAGGCTGTTGCAGTGTTATCAGCTGATACCACAGGGACTCGAGCTGATAGACCCACAAAATGCCAATGAAACTCAGCCAATCAACCTGCATGAGGCACAGCTCCAGAGAGGACAACACTGTTCTTTATTGACTTCTCATGAATACTTGTGTCTCATGTCAGCCACTTACATCTTAAGATCTTCCTGTTTTGTAACATCACACCCTCTCATCTCTTCTCACATTTACATTAATGTACAGATTCATACTGTTTATAATCTATAAAGACTTTCAATGACTGGCTGTTGTTTTTTCTGTCTTGCTTCTCAGGAAGGTGAAGCTTATGCCATTGAGACATTTGGCAGCACAGGAAGAGGTGCAGTCCACGATGACATGGAGTGCTCACATTACATGAAGAATTTCAATGTTGGACATGTGCCAATAAGGTCTGCTCTGCTGATTTTCTTTCATCACCATGATTCTAAGAGATATTTATAAGTTGATCTGCTCCTTATTGTTTGTCTTCCAATCTTCCATGATCATCAAAGTGACTTCACACCTGCATGTTCAGTTAATTAGGTAATCTATAGATTCATAACATTTGTCAAAATTGTTTCACTTTTGTCTATGTTGTCACTGTGCTGCAGACTTCCAAGGGCTAAACATCTACTGAACGTGATCAATGAGAACTTTGGCACCTTGGCATTCTGCCGCCGCTGGCTGGACCGCCTGGGTGAGAGCAAGTACTTGATGGCATTGAAGAATCTGTGTGACCTTGGCATCGTAGATCCGTACCCCCCCCTCTGCGACATCAAGGGCAGCTACACCGCCCAGTATGAGCACACTATCCTACTCAGGCCCACCTACAAAGAGGTAGTGAGCCGGGGAGATGACTACTAAGCATGCGAGCATGCAAGCTCAAGGCGAACCAAGAAGACAGCTCCGAGACAATAAACCTCTTCAGAATTGTCGCAATTATGCAATATTTCTCAAATCTAAGTTTCCACTGCTAAATACTTTTAGGTATTTGTTTTAGCAAGAGCAAGAGACTTGTGTCATGGCAGTTGCTTACTAGTCGTTTTTCCCTCCAAAGGGCCAAGCCAATAGATAAAGGGATATCTTTAAGAAATGTAGTGTTGTCATTTTTGTTGAAATTTGATGTGCTGCTCTTAGAAAATATGCAAAAAAGAAATGTATGCAAAGGATCATGCAAAAAAGGTTTTGGCAAACATCTTGCCTAAGAATGCTATGCTTCATTTCCTTCTTAAGTGCTTATGAGGAAAAAACTGCTATGAAATTTATAAATTTATATTTATATATTTATTTGCTCTATTTTCATTTTAGGCAGTTTTATAATAAATAAATTGTTACAAATCATGAACTGATGGGTGTGTCCATATTCATATAGGCATAAAAGTTGAGCACATTCTAATGTAAAATATAATTCTCTGTTTTAACCAAATGAGGGTTAAACATGGTTCAAACATCCATCAACCAATTCTACTAGTAAAGATATTCATAGCCTGGTTCAGCATAATGTGACCATGGAATGAAATAAGACTTTTCCCAGAGAATAAGAATAAGCATACTGATTATGAGTGTGGTTTATGCAACTTAGAAAAAAACATTAAAAAAAACACGAGGACAAATAGAGATAGCATTACAATTATCACATTGAAAATAATGCATGTTTATTTCAATACTTTCTTTAACGAGAAAAAAATTGAGCCCATTTTCTGTTATTTCGGTAAAAGGCTATGTGAGAACATGGTCAATGATGTCATGGCCGAGGAATCTTGTCTTTCTTTACCAAGCTTTATGTGCTTGATCCCTAATCTTAAAAAGACATTTCTCAAAATTGGCTTGTGAACTCTGGATGTGATACACAAAAAGAGAAACATATGTTAGGGGTATATGTGTTCTCTTTCTCACACACTGGCTCACAGATTGGCATTGCCAGGTGAATCTTCACATTGAGCAGCTTACAGGGACAAGAGAGAAAATCCTCATAGAATAAGGTCTGACATAAGAAACCTTACAGTGATCCACTTGTGTTACTGAACCAGCTGTAAGAGCAAACTCAAGCTCAAGTGTTTTAGGTAATAGTGAATACTGCAGAGAGGAGCCGAGTGAGGTTTGCTGCTGACGGACAGCAGGTGTAAGTGTGCTGAAGCAGAGCAGAGCTGTTCAGATTAAGCCACCTAATTCCTTTAATGTTTTTTCCTCCTCGCCTTCGAAGAGTTACAGTATTTATGCTGACATCAAGCATACAGGCACATACACACACACACACACACACACACATATTGACTCAGTCGTGATTTATCACCAATACCTTTGTGATGACAAGAATGATTTAGGTTGTGGTTTTGTAAAAGTTCCAAGTAAACAGCTCACAATGAAATAGATACAGTAGGATATAATTGTGTTTTGCCTCATCAACTCTGACAGCAACTTTGGTAAGGAAATAAAGTATAATTGACTATTTAACATGCACATCTTATTGCCTTATTAATTACCTGGAAAGAATTATGATCTCAACTGAATTATAATACAGTATTGAAACATCAACTTTGTCCTTATCTGAATGAAAGTCTTTATGGCTTGCTTTGTTCTCTACAATGCTTAAGTGACTGTGGCCTAATAAGGCATCTGATACATCATCTACTTATTTCTACCACAGGTTTACAATGACAGCTTTGTGGTTTGGGGGCAGAGAACTCCCATGTGGAAACAGAAGAATCAGTGAAACCCCTGTTTTAGGCAGTGTTTTTACTTTTACTTTAGTGTCCAAGCGTTGCGTAATTTAAAGTGTAACCCCTTTTCATCTAACCAGTCATTAGTATTTTAACTTCAACTTTCCATCCTTCCATCTTGTGCAGTTCTGGGGGGTGCCCTACCAGTTTTTACAGTCTTTCCTGAGGATGTGGATGATTTTGTGTCCCAGGCTTTGACTTCAGTGGTTTAACAAGCCTCTTGGTGTTTACCATTATTCTGCCATTCTTTAAGTCCTCACGTCCAGCCACAATGTATTCAGATCCCAGTAAGGAAAGAGCCAGTAAATCATCAGGCATCATCAACCAGTTAAATACAATACTGTTATGAGTGCTTTGCTTAACTGTTGCCATAAATTATTATTGTGAAGTGTCAGATCTGAAGTAGTCTCATAACAAAGCACCAGCTCTGATCAGTATACTGCAAATGTATAATATAAAAAGTGTTGCTAAGATTTTGGCACCCACTCAAAACTCTCCATGAGTAGCAGCAAAGCTCTTTTATTTAGCACAAAGCTGGCAGTTTGTTCACTCAATAGTTGACTAATTATAAGCTTCTACATTGTGAGCAATAACATTTATCATTGGAGCAAGGGTAGCTGACCTGGGTTGAGGATGGGACAGGTACAGCCTTGAATGGTCCTGGACATAGGGTAAGGGTAGAGCTTTATCTAAGGGTTCTGTTGCAAAACCTGCTTGAAGCTTGACCTCCACCTCAGCATCAGACCCTTTATGAGCTGACAGCACTCTCACCACCACTACTGAGAGAAAAAAACGGATGGTGAATAAACAAATCACAAATATACAAACCTCACCTTAACTATAGGGCGACATGGCGGTGAAGTTGGTAGAACTGTTGCCTTACAGTAAGAAGGAGGCAGGTTCAAGGTCTTGAGCTGGGACCTTTCTGTCTCTGTATGGGTTTTTTCCAACTTCTGCCCACAGTCCCAAAACATGCTTAGGTTGATTGCCCTAAATTGCCCATAGGTGTGAGTGAATAGAGTGTGTAGGCCATGATAGGCTAGCAACCTGTCTGGGTGTATCCCTACCTCTCACCTGAAACATGCTGGGATTGGCTGCAGCAGACTCCCTGTGGGCCTTAGTAAGTAATACACTAGTATAGAAAATGACTGACTTTAACTACAAAATGTAGTGAATCGGCTGTATAAGGGTCAGTGACAAATCATGTTTGGCAAGGTGAGATAGTCAAAAACATTTTAAGAAGCATTTACCAGGTCTCTCAAAATGTACTGTTTGGAATCATGTTGGTTTCTGGTCATTTGCACCTTATAACAAAAATGCAGATTTTGTGTGTGTCTGTCCGCTGCATCATCTACTGCAGCGGGCAGGCTGCAGTAGATGATGTGTGCAGGTGGAAACAATACTGGGAAAATTGGATATTACAAACAGAAAAACAGAAATGTAATGAATTTTGGTGTAAGTGGAGGATGAGGCGACAGGATCCATCACAGCTTCCAGGTGAACCAGGACAGAATCAGACCCTCCAACATCCGTCGATGTAATGCAGCATGCTCTGTGAATGAGAAAACACAGGCCAGGACTACGGGAACACTGCAAATTTAAAAATACAATAGGGGATCATATAGTGCAATAGTGGATTCACTGGTCATTACCAATATGGACAAAATGTGTAGACACAGCCAAGGCATTGAGGGGGTACAGTCTGGTGGCCTCTTGAATGGTCACTGCTTTTGCAGATGAATTTTTTTCTGTTGGCTTTCATTAGGCTGTTGAAATGGTTGGGATGACAATCAGCACATCTACACCTGAGACAATGATTCTCAACTGTAAAATGCTGGTAAGCATGTGAAGGGGTTCAAGAATCTTAGGAAGGGCTTTCCACAAGTTCACCAGCTTCTGGCCATATAGCTGACGACATGATGAAGTCCAGCCAGCAACCTCAATTTTATAGCTATAGGCTATTATTGAATTGTACTTGTACTGATGATAACCACAAATTACGATGATGAAGCTGACTTCATTGTCACAACTTAGAAACACACAGCCCTGACATGCAATGTGTGCAAACCGCTGAAGTGAATGACCCTATAGTATGCCTGGGTAGTAGGTGTTCATTGAGATTTCAGGCCCTAAACTGGTATATATTTGGGAAGTGGCAAGATGGCAGTGCACCGAGATAGCAGCTTACAGCTCTCCCTATTTGTGCTTCTTTTGGTATATATAATTTTGTACATATTTAAGTATATATTTATATTATTTTTTTTTTTTATAGTTTTTCTTACTGTGTGCAGAGCTGGCAAATCTCATATTACTGTGTATAAAAATAATCAAGGCTTTCTATTTTATTTTGTTCATGAAGGAGAAGTTGAAAATGACTGTTGTTGCTGTTGTGCTGCACCATATGGTGTGGTATATACCATCTAGTAGGGGTAACTTCTGCTCCAGATTCCAGTTTTACTCAATGAGCTGAGGCATATCAGAGACCCACAACAGTGGTGTTGTATAGTGGCTGGTGCCTTCATTGTTCATCCTCACTGTTTTAGTCTGTAGCTCTACTACTTGTTGGTCCTACTGAGGTAAAGTAGCACAGCATTACACAGAACTGATACTTTATTCCTTGGGATGAATCCTGAAGTGTCTTTCCTAACCTGATCTTGATAGCTGCCAGTCCACCAGTAGGACCAACCCGGATTTAATTCAACTGGGGTGATCAGGGGTGGGAAGTCAGACCTAATAAGCAGGACTGCATAAACCTTGTCTATGGTCTGTAGATGCAGCCCTTGGAGGTGGCAGTGGAGTTGGTGGTACCATACTCACCAGATGTATTTCTGCCAGTCTAAGCTCCTTGGAGGTGAAAGGTCATTTGATCCTATGTACTACATCTGGCTGGGATGTTGGAGAAATATCACTGTCACCATAAACAGCACTTTCTGTCTTCCAGGTCAACATACAACATTGTCATGTTGCCTGTCTTGAACCCTGCTGCCAGCATTGGTTGTTGTCTCTAATCTAGCTCTGTTTCTGTGCTTTCCATGGTCACAGGATGGAAGGTATTTCTTTCCTTTTGCCTGGGTAGCAAGAGGCTAAGACTTGATTAAAGGTAATGGATGTTCGGTCTCCAACAGGATAGTAACCACCATCTGCTCTGTTTCTTCTTGTTACCAACAGCCTCTTTTCAGGAACTGAACCTGGATGTGTCCATCTGGACCTCATTCTGGCATCTCATTCTCTAACCAGTCTGATAAGTCAAGAAGAGTGGTGATTGGTATATGCTGGGGACAAATGTAACTGAGCAAACTGGCCCTTAGGTCATGGGGCCACTGAACTGCTTCTTTCAGTTGCTTGATCTGTTCATATAAATTACCATTCAAAAGTTTAGGATCACCCAGACAATTTAGTGATTTCCATGATAGGTCATACTTTTATCAAATGAATAGCAAAATTAATTGAAAATATAGTCAAGATATTGACAAAGCAAACACAATTCACCATTGGAACACTGGAGAAATATAGAGATATTCCATAAAAAATGAGACATTTGCCGCTAGAATATCATCTAGCACATTAACAGAGTGTTATAGAGTGTATTTCTGATTAGTTAAATGTTACCTTTGCTGGAAAAAATCAACTTTTCATACATTTTTTTAACATAACAACCTTTGAACAGTAATGTACTGTACTGTGTAGTAATAAACTGTTATACAATAAACTGTTAACTGTCCATCAGCTGCTCATGGAGTAAGCATATAACACCTGTATGTCTGCACTGTACTCATGCCGCCTATGTGCTCCTCACTCTCTCTGCTCTTCTCACACTCCTCTCTCTTCTGTGTGCTCCTTTCTCTCTATGCCCTTTGCATGCAATCCTTTCCTGTACCTTGTGTGCCTTTTCCACAGTCGCCATAAAAATGGTACGTCCTTCAGAGTTTTGACCAGAATGTCATTGGCGGGTGGACATTTAGCCTATTTTGGGGGGCAGAAAAAAAAGTATCTGCAAAATATGTCAAAACCACCACTTTCTACTCCTGATAGGCCTGCTCAGTCTAATGGCCTAATAATTATAAATTTCATACAAATATTAATAATAAGAAATGACAATAGAAAAAATAAAACCCTAATGGCAGGTAATGCCCATCACCCCTGAGTAAAAACAAGTTTTGTCTTAGAAAATAAATGTCTTACCATCTTCAGATACAACAGAATGCCAGCTTTGCTATTTCTCCTCAATCCAATCCTGGATTATGATGTGCACGACACATTGTTAAAGTAGGTTAAAGAAGGTTAACATCTGTCTGCAGATCCATCAACATATGGACTGTAAGGGTGCAGCGAGGCACAGACATCGTAACACCTTTTCAAATGAACCAATTAGAAAGAGGTGAAGTTTTGACAATCGTTATGTAACCAAATCTAAATGACATCAGAGGAAAAAGATTTTTAAAGAAATGAAAAATAAAGCAAAAATGTTGCATATAGATTATTTTCTTAGGTTGGGTTGATGCACAGCACACCCCATCCCCCACATGACCACCCATTGACATTTTTACTTTCTCACTCTATTCACTGCACAATTTCATCAGTTCCATCAGTGTGTATTAAGGAGAGATGCCAAAAGAAAAGCTAACTGCATGGTTTTGTTGACTCTTCTATTCTACTGTTCAATTAGCACCAACTGCGACACATGAGTGTATTTTCATTAACTTCATTAGTTACACTAAAGAATAACAGAAGATGCAATATGTTAATATTGTAATAATAATAATATCATATTAATAATATATTGCCTAGTGAAAATATTGATGGTGATGATAAAATAAGAGAGCAACTGTCTGAGAAATTACATTGCCTGCTTATGCAGGCACACTTATAACAATATCTAACAATAATAATAATAATAATAATAATAGGAAGAGCTTTAGAGTAATTTTATTTAGCTTTTGTTCATTGTTTATTTATGCCCATTTTTGATTCAGATTCATCCCAAAAGGGACATTTAGTGTTGCCAATTCATTTTTTCAAAATATTTATTTCAATGTGGTATAAGTGCTACAATTGTAAAGTAGCAAATATTCATGCATTATTTGATTTAGTTAGTAAAATTCCCACAGAGTCCCTGTACAAAAGGTGTAGGAGGGATTTCAGATGCTGTGCCACAGTCTGACAAATGCTGTGTTTAAATCTTGGACTTTGAAACACACTCTTTTTTGCATCAATTTGACATTGTTTGCCATCTAATTTCCTTCCATAGTCAAACTCTGCAGCACAAAAAGTTTGGGGCTGCCAAGGGTCAGTTCTGCACATTCACATTTCTCTGGGAAAATAAAAAGATTCTTTAAAACCCCACAATAATGATGTATATGTATATCAAAACAGCTGTACTTTATATTCACGTGCTAATGAATGTGCTGAAATGACCTGTGACTCACCAGACTGGTGCAGTGCAGAGAAAAGCTCCTCTACCATCTCACTATTATTGCTGCTGTGTCCCATGTGGCCAGTGGCTGTATAGAAGTCCTCCACATCTGAGCTATGCCGCAGAGGTAGAAACAAGTCAGAGGCAGGGCTCCACTCAGTGTTACAAATCCAGAATGCACTCTACTTTTACACCATTCATCACTGATGCAGTTACATGTAGATGTGCATTTTATATCTTGGCTTTCACCCAGAAAAGGTCACAGTCCTTTGTACAGTCACATGGATGGCAGCCCAGCATAACCCCAGTACCCCATCATGAAACTGTCCCAGTGCGGCCCTACAACACCAAGCTTACTAGTGCATTCCCTGCTGCTAGGGTTACAGAGAAAGCCATCACCTGAGAGGACAGAGACGATAAGGAAGCAGGAACATTTGGTGGAGGAGAGGGGCAACACAACAGGGTTAATATCTCTGTACATCAGGCATGGCATGATGTACACAAGATCAGTAAACATTATAAGCATTCATGTGCACAAAGCACAAACAAACAATGACAAGCCAGGAGAATGTACTCAACATGCTTTAAGCTGCAGCAAAAGCAAGAAGCAATCCCTCGCAACATCAAACAAGCTGCTGGATGATGATTTTTGGGAAAGACTGCACTCCATTCCTCTATTGTGTGAAATTACAGTCACATTCCAAAAGGAGTAAATTACTCATCATCATTCCTGCTAAAATGAGACAGAGAGGTGCAGTGGAAATACCTTTATTTAGAGATTAAAAAGTGAAAATCAAATCTTAATTAGTGTTTGGCTGTGGCTCTTGATAGAAATTCTCAACTGGCTCTAATCCATAGCTGTGGTCCAAAGGTCCTATATCTTATACTTTTCCTGGGTTTTATTTGAAGGTTTGATATCCTAGCAAGATTTGATTGTGGAATTAAAGAATAAAATGATCCCAGACACTTTTACATGTCCTTTCTCAACCTTCTCTCTGGTGCTCTAGAAAGAACAGTGTTTTTGTGTCATTTTTTTATGGCTTAATAACCTTACCTCAGATTGGCTGATTTGACTAGCTATGACTGTTTATAAAGCACCTAGACCTGTTTATCTCACTTTCTACAATATGGGATCTTCAATGAAACAAATCAAGATCCTTACATTTGCAGGAATCAGGTGCACTTCTTGGATTGCTGGGATCTCTGAGAAGTCCTTCTTACAGTTTTATAGCAGTGACTGCCCCCAGTCATCACATACACCTGCACTCCACTAACCAGATGCTAACCATTATCCACGACTGAAGTGACAGCTCTTGGCATTACAATTACACCTGCAGTCTGTTTGGACATTGACTGACATGCTGAAATCTATTCTTCAGCTAATCTCTGAATAGTCAAAGGCCTAATGATAGCTTTTAGTAACTGACACACACACACACACACACACACAACGAACCACTCAGTTACTTGGTACGTATCATGTGATGTGATTCATGACACTAAATACATTTTAGATATAGCCTTAGATACTGTGTGTCGTACTCTGCATTTGGCAGTCCTGCCCCATCTCTCTGTCTGGCACTCATGCAGATTCCCTGTGAGGCCACTGGCAGCCTGCCATGGTTGGTCATTGTAGAGTGGTGCACAGTGACTGCAGTGGTTACCAGCTGCATTGTGGCTACAAACACACTTGCCATGGAGCTATCAGGAAAAACAAAACAGGCGGACAAAAGGGATTTATTTGGGAATGAACAATTCAGTGGAGCACTCTGGCTTGAAGCTTTTTATGTAAGGTGTGAAAATTAGATAAACATTTCGACATTTTCTTCAACTGAGTCTACAAACACAGGTGGAGGTGATGGTTTCTGGATAATGTTAATGTTTCTGGATAATGCTGGCTGGGAGAGGCTATTCCATAGTGTAACAATCATGTTTAAACCCAACAGATACCATCCTGACTTTGTTTCTCTGAGTTGTACCCTGAATCCCCTCTCTCATCATAAAATACCCAACAAAAAATCACAAAACAACCATACACACAAAAAACTTTGATTACATTATTGCATCACTATATCCAAGCCAATCATGGCTCTCAAGCCTCTCTGAAGTTCTGGAGTAAAATTGTACACTTCCCCAAGAGGTGGTGTTGTCATTGAAAAAAAAGCTCTCTGGTCTTAACAAAGAGTTGAATCTATTGTGTTTTTCATGAGTGTGTCTGTTCATCTGGTAATTTGTAGTTTGTATATCTCTCTGACTGTTTGACAGATCTACCTCAACTCTTGGATATAGCATATTCAAAACCTTATTATCATTATCATCATGTTAAGATTTTAAAATGGTGTCGGAGTGCTGCAGCGGTGTGTATTGGTAGTGCACTTTTCTCTTAAGCAGCAGACTTCTGGGTTTGAGTCACGGTCAAATCCCCCAACCCCCCTCCTATTACTTCCTGTCTAACTACTGTATAATAAAATCATCTACGGCACAAAAAATCTACTGCAAAAGAAACTTTAAAATCCGATAGAAAAATTACAATGTAAGACATTTATCATAATTCTGATTTTACAAGGCCTAGCCATAATTTTAAAACTAATGTTTAAATTAACATCCGAACTTTCCCTGTAAATAAATAACTGTATTCACATGTCTCTCCTTATCTCATTGTATGTCCATGTCTTACCCAATGAACAATGTGTCTATTAAGACTATGTAAGTCCAACACACACTCACAGCCAAAAAAACTACCTAAAAAAATTCCACTTTTTAATAGGATTTCATACTTCCTATGGACACTGCACTAGTTCTTGATAAATTAACTTATATAGGCCACCTGATGCCAGGCACTTGGATCTTTACAGTATGGCTAATATGTCTACTATCAGACATATCTGTAATGAATGTCTTCTCTAAATTATATTGTTTTTCTACATTTTCTCTAAATGCTTTTATTCTGGTGCAGTGTTTATAATTCAGATTTTGTATTGATCGAGCTGATGTACTTGCAATGCAGTCATTTAACATGATTGTTACCCTGTGGAATAGCCACTCCGAGCTAGTAACAGTGATTATCAGTAGAATCCAGACGTTGGCTGATTGAGTGTCTGCCCCCTTTACTCATCTGCAAAGTGATTATCCTGAAGTAATAACCTCTGCCTGTCTGTGTCTACTCTCTGATAAAGATGAATGTCGAAAGTTAGTCTAACGCAAGGCATTAAATGCAAATGTTGCAAAAGTGTTCCAGTTAATTCTTCTTTGTCATACTGACACAGTCCTATCCATAAGAAGCACCAGCATATTGCAGGAATTTAAGTGTCTACTTTCTATATAGCTTATATTTGGCATTTTATTCTATCTGTAAACATCTTTTAATTGTTTTTTTACATACTAACACAGTGTTCAGCTTGCAGCATTAAAGAACGTGTAACATGTCTAAGCCCCTTTATGACAAATCAAGCCAGTGCTTCTATTCTCCATTTACGAGTAATCAGGTAGTATATTACAGGAAAGTGAAACAGGAAAATTGACTACAAGTAACATATTAAATAATGTATTAATGAATTGGTAAATAAGAAAAAAACGATAAGCTGTGGTACCTATATGCATAATTTTGCTCACACAACAAGAAGAAGATTAAAAAACAAAGAAACAAGCATATAAAGTCTGTAATGTTACTACTAAAGCACCTTATAACTTCACATGCATTCAGGAGATGTGGCGACTGTTAAGCAACAAAGAGACTAATTATGAAAGGTGATTGGCTCAACAGGAGAGCTGACACACTAGACACATTGCAGACTGAAAATTGATCTTGTTATGTATCAATTTATGTTACTTTATTGATTATTTTCAAACAACCTATGTTGTCTTCATGATCATCCAAGGTATATATCACAAGACAGTAGTTAGTAAGTATCATAAAAATGCATTTAATTAGCTCATAGTATATTTTTTAAAATAATTACTGTATTGTGATATATATCTTGGATGATCATGAAGACATAACAAGTTTCTTGAAATTATACTGTACATCACAGGTTAAGAGAGTGTCCTTGAATCTCAAATATGCATTGACTATCCAATATTATACCTGCGGTGTGCAGGGTTACCCATGTAAGGGTTACATGGTCGTCCAGAGCAGCTGGTAGCCATAGCTGGACCTTTTGGTTTAGACATTTCTGGTAGAAAAAGAGGGCTCTTCTTTTAGTAGCTACCATACATGTGAAGGTGAAAGTCTTGGTCACACAGTTTCAAACTCACTGGTCAATAGAGGAGAGTATGCGTACACTGGGATGGGACAAACAAAGTCCAGAGTCTTATTCTGTGGTTGCTAAGATTGAGTTAAGGCATCTGTCATAAATTGTTTTTAATGAAGGAACTCACCTTCTGAATCTAAGGATGATTGTTAGTAATCCAGCATGTCCCTTCCCCATTTCAGATAAACTGATTTACAAACGGCATAAATTAAGAGTTATAGGTTATTAAATTTAACATACTTTCTGTCTCCGACAGTTTAGAAATGTCACGTTGGACTTAAATTCTTTAAGTGTTTTGCTGCTCATTATGGCTAAAGAAAATTTTCCATCCATGTCCTTCAGAGTTCACTTTTGCTGGGGTGGGTTTACATTTTGGAATATGAAGAGGTCAGCATCGTCCTCATGAATGAAAACATTTTGTTAACAAGGTTCCACCTATGTTGTTGCAATCCTAAAAGAGCAAGAAGGTAAGGCTTTTAATGACTGACAATGAGCCAGAAGAGACATTTTAAGGAAAGCAAATGGTTAAAAGATACTATATCTGTTCTGCCAGATAATAAGATAATCATTATAATATAAATCATACCTGTGAACACATGATATCAGAATAATCCTTGTGAATATGTTCTATCCTATGAGTCACTCTGTACATGTAGAAGTAAAAGTAGAAGATGGATGTTTTGAGTATTCTTGGTCTCTTCCCTAAAGTGATATTCCTGGATGACTGCAACTCTTGTCAAACATGGCCTTTTTGGCTTTAGAGGGGGGCAGGGTTCATTTCTGTGTGTTTCAGATTCACATGGGCATGAGCTGTTTCTCTTTGAATACTGTTTTTTTTCTTTTCTTTTTTTTGATTCTTCAGATCCCAAGAGTCACCATGAAAAATTATACAGGAAGGATGTCTAATCTGGGGCTGTCTATTCTCCTGGTAGAATGAAAGAAACATATATTAAAACAAATTCCTTTGCTCTCTTTAACTCCAGCTGTTTCACTCCAAAAAAGCCAAATTGGGTCAACCAAAATTTCACGGCAACAAAACCGATAAAAGTTTAAGTTGGGCAATTAAACTGAATATTCTAAGTTTTGCTTCTTCCTTTTAGCGACTAGTGCAGTGCCTGTAAAATGTATATATTCTTATAAAAATAGATAGATTAGGTGTATGTGATTTTTGTCCCCCACACTGCTCTGTAGTATGTGTAGTAAATGGTGAAATGAAAACAAATCTTTTTTTGTTTTCTATCCATCCATAAAATGATAGTGTCTGGATTTCCTGGAGGCTTGTGAATGTGTTTCAGCATAGTTTATAGAAAAAAGAGAAGGATTAGGGTTAGGGGCAGCACATTAAGTTTTCTTTCTTAACTTTTTCTTAACTTTTGTTTGTCGTTTTGTTTTCTTTTGAGGAAATAAAGTAACAGATAAACCAGGAAACTTACTTTTACTATGTTGTAGCTGTAACACTGGAACAAAACTGATGCTGGATAGTGGAAGTGGATGGGTTTTTAGCTTTCGTTTTGTAAAATACATTATGTGGCATAGGATTACTTCAGCTAGGACTTGAATACAGGTCTGCAACTTTTGAAGCAAACACACAATATACTACTACAAGACTTGATATGATAATAATATTATAATGATATTTTGATGCTCCATCTGAAAAATTTCACCAAAAAGAATAGCCCCTACTGTGCTATGTGCAATCTAATTCTGTTGAGATATGGGAGGTACAGACACACAGACTGACAGATGCTCCTTGCAATATAGATTATAGATTTATAGATCAGATAGATAGAGTGCTGCATTTTTTTAGACTCATTGATGTAACAAGCTATTTGTAAATGCAGCCACAGGCAAAGACTTATGTACATACAGGTCCCACAATTAGCATATAGTGATAAAGTTCATTATTTTCTGTAATGTACTGTAATGTAATATCCCATAGATTCTCTATGGGGTTCAGGTCAGAAGAATTGGCAGGCCAATTGAGCATTGAACCAGAGGGGTGATTCCATTCTTGTCGGCGAGGTATTTGGCACCTCTAGAGAGCAAGATCTGTGCGGTGTCTCTTTGGCCGTGGCTCCAGGCAAAGTAAAGCGGTGTGGCTCCAGAGACGTTTGGCCGGTTAATGTCCGCTGTCCAGAAGACAAAGCAGCGTAGTTTTGTGCCCATTCTGACAGGCTACATGGTCACTAAATCACTTACCAGTGGTTTTGGCACTGTGAGCAGGTGCCAAGTCATGCTGAAAAATGAAATCTTCATCTCCATAAAGCTTTTCAGCAGAAGGAAGCACAAAGTGCTCCAAAATTTCCTGATAGCTAGCTGCATTGACCCTGCCCTTGATAAAACACAGTGGACCAATACCAGCAGCTGACATGGCACCCCAGACCATCACTGACTCCAGACTCTGGCACCTTGATTTCCGAATGACATGCAAACTTTGCTTTCATCTGAAAATAGTTCTCTGGACCACTGAGCAACAGTCCAGTGCTGCTTCTCTGTAGCCCAGGTCAGATGATTAGGTTCATAGCTCGTTTAGAGCATGTCGTGAGCTCCCTCTCCCTCTGCCTGGTAGGAGCACTAATTATCTGCCGATTACTCTCACCTGTTCTCTCTGCCACTCCCTCGTTAACCAGCCAGCTGCTCCTCATTTCCTGCTAACCATGCCATATATAAAGAGTCCTGTTTCCCAGCACACTTCGTCAGATCGTCTGCTAAGCCCGCGCCTGTCCTGCCTGTTACCTGCTACTATTCTGACTCCTACCTGCGATCCCGGACCTGCCCGACCACCCTCTGCTCTACAATCCCGGTAACTTGACCTGCCTTCTGCCCTTTTGACCACGATACTGCCTTGCCCTTGTCGGTACTTTTGCCCTGCCACTCCTCTCCTGCTGTGTGTGTGTGTTCCCCCAGGACTTCCAGCCCCTTTGGCGAGAGAGCCTGGACCCTCAACCCCCGTCTACACTCTACGCCTCTCAGCCGCTGGGACACACACACACGAAGACTCACGCCCATTCCCCAACCCCTTTCAATAAACTGTTCAAACGTATTGCTCCTGTGGTCCTCGTCTGTCCAGATCCCTGACAGTACGATCTGACCACATAATGGACCCAGCGAACGTTTCACAAAACATGGACTTAGAACCCCCCACCGCCATGCAGCGCCTGGGAAACGCTGAGAGGGACATCCATCGGATGACGGTTGACGTCTCCTCTTTGTTACAGCTTGGCAACCAGCAGCAACAGCAGCTGCAGCAAACACAGCAGTTGATACAACAGCAACAACACCGGATTCACGAACAGCAAGATCACCTCGCTCAGATAACCCGACTGCTTGCCCAACTCATTCCTCAGCACCAGCCCGCCACTCCAGCCACAGCCGGTCTGCCTTCCGATCTAGCCCGAGCCAGCCCACCCGCCAGCACCGCTCCAGAGTCACCCACCCAGGCCACTGCCGCTGGAGGCCCGGAACCTAGAATCGGCAACCCAGAACGATTCAACGGTGACCCAAATCAAGTGCGCCCGTTCCTGACCAGCTGCAGCCTTCAGTTCTCTCTGCAACCCAGAACCTTTGCCACAGAAGGGGCTAAGGTCGGGTACACAATCACTCACCTGACAGGCCGAGCCCGACTCTGGGGAACAGCGGAGTTTGAGCGTCAGACCCCGGCGTGCACATCTTTTGAACTGTTTGCTAAGGAGATGCTCAAGGTTTTTGATCTGGGCTCATCCTCTGAAGAGGCATCCCAGGATCTTCTGAGTATTCGGCAGGGTCGACGGACGGTGGCAGATTACTCTATCGATTTCCGGACTTTGGCAAGGCGCAGCCCCTGGAACATGGCAGCGTTGGTGGACGTGTTCTTCGCCAGCCTGGCCGACTACATCAAGGATGAGTTGGTCTCTCATGAACGGCCCTCCACCCTTGATGACGCCATCGCCCTGGCTGTGCGCATAGATCGACGGATCCAGACCCGCCGCCGAGATAGGGGGCGCCAAAATCCCCTAGCCACCAGCTCTCGTCACGTCCCGACTGTCCAGCCGTCTTCCCCAACTACTCCTCCAAACCAACCAGACCCGTCTGAACCCAAGGAGATTGGCCGGGCTTCTCTTTCTCCTGCTGAGCGTCGGCGCCGTATCTCCTCCAATCTGTGTCTGTATTGCGGAGGAGAAGGACACCGTGTTGCCAACTGCCCTTTAAAAAGCCCAAGCTCTCCAGACATAGGAGGAGTCCGGCTGAGCTCAATGACCACCCAGTCCTCCAACCACAAACCGTTGGTGCAGGTCCGTCTTCATCTTCCCGACTCCACCCACACACTGGCTGCCCTGGTGGACTCAGGTGCCGAAGCCAACATAATGGACACCGAACTCGCTCACCAGCTGGGACTGGAGACCCTCCGTCTGACACCCCCCGTCCCTGCTCGGGCACTAGATGGTCACCCTCTTGGCACAGTCACGCAGGTCACCACCCCTGTTAAAATGATGCTGTCTGGCAACCACACTGAAACCATTCAGTTCCACCTGCTCCACTCCCCAGGCCAACCTCTCGTCCTGGGCTACCCATGGCTCCGACGGCACAACCCTCACCTCGATTGGGCAACTGGAAAGGTCCGAGAGTGGGGAAAGGACTGCCACCAGACCTGTTTGCTTGCGGCCATGCCACCCTCTCACCCGGCACCCCCCGGCTCAGCCCCAGACATCTCCAATGTCCCGGAATGCTACCACGGTCTCAGGGAGGTCTTCAACAAGGTCAAAGCCACGTCTCTGCCCCCACATCGACCCTACGACTGCGCCATCGACCTCCTCCCTGGTTCTGTTCCCCCCAAAGGGAGTCTTTATTCCCTGTCCGCTCCTGAACGAAGGGCCATGGAGACGTACATCAGCGACTCTCTTGCTGCTGGGATTATCCGCCCGTCCTCTTCCCCTGCTGGCGCCGGATTCTTCTTCGTGGGGAAAAAAGATGGAACGCTTCGCCCCTGCATCGATTACCGTGGCCTTAACAGCCTCACAGTAAAGAACCGGTATCCTCTGCCTCTGCTCAACTCTGCCTTCGAGCTACTCCAGGGGGCCACCATCTTCACAAAGTTGGACCTTAGGAACGCCTACCACCTAGTGCGGATCCGGGAGGGCGACGAATGGAAGACGGCATTCAATACCCCAACCGGCCACTATGAGTATCTTGTGATGCCGTTCGGCCTCACCAACGCTCCAGCGGTTTTCCAGGCCCTGGTGAATGATGTACTGCGGGACTTCCTAAACAAGTTCGTCTTCGTTTACCTAGACGATATCCTGATCTTCTCCAAAACCCAGCCTGAACATACCCTTCATGTCCAGCAAGTCCTTCACCGCCTCCTGCAGAACTCGCTCTACGTCAAGGCAGAGAAGTGTGAATTTCACACCAAGACTGTGGCTTTCCTTGGATACATTGTGGCAGAGGGAGAGATCCAGATGGACCCAGCCAAGGTCTCAGCAGTCACCTCCTGGCCGGTTCCTGTAAACCGCAAGAAGCTACAGCAGTTCTTGGGCTTTGCGAACTTCTACCGACGGTTCATCCGCAATTACAGCTCCGTAGCTGCCCCTCTCACCGCCCTGACCAGCAATAAACAGCCCTTCACCTGGACCCCAGCAGCTGACAAGGCATTCAGAATCCTCAAGGCTCGGTTCTCCAGGGCCCCCATCCTCCAGATGCCAGATGCAGATCGGCAATTCATTGTGGAGGTGGACGCTTCTGATGTGGGAGTGGGGGCCGTGCTCTCACAACGAGCTGCAGAGGACAACAAACTCCACCCGTGTGCATTCTTCTCCCGTCGCTTATCCCCATCAGAATGCAACTACGACATAGGCGACCGTGAGCTGCTCGCGGTCAAGCTGGCCTTGGAGGAATGGCGTTACTGGCTGGAGGGGTCCACCGTCCCGTTCTTGGTTTGGACGGATCACAAGAACCTGGAGTATATCCGCTCTGCCAAACGTCTGAACCCGAGACAGTCCCGCTGGGCCCTATTCTTCACCAGATTCAATTTCACCCTGTCATACCGTCCAGGATCACGTAACATCAAACCAGACTCACTCTCCCGCCAGTTCCAGAAGGAGGATGCCCCTCCCCAGATTCCTGCACCCATTCTGCCCAGCCCCTGTGTCGTAGGTGTCCTGACTTGGGAGATTGAGAGACAAGTGCGGGATGCTCTCCATGACCAACCTGGCCCCAGTGCTTGCCCTGCTGACCGTCTCTTCGTTCCTGAACACCTGAGGTCTAAGGTCATACAATGGGGACACGACTCCCGTCTGGCTTGCCACCCTGGATCCACTCGCACCTGCCATCTGCTTTCTCAGCAATTCTGGTGGCCATCACTGAGGAGGGATGTGCGAGACTTTGTCCTTGCCTGTCCGACCTGTAATCAACACAAGTCATCTAACCAGCCACCTGCCGGATTACTCCAACCCCTGCCCGTACCAACACGGCCCTGGTCCCACATTTCCATGGATTTTGTCACAGGACTGCCCCAGTCCAATGGCATGACTGTAATCCTCACCATTGTGGACCGTTTTAGCAAGATGGCACACTTTGTTCCCCTTCCAAAGCTGCCATCTGCCAAGGAAACTGCCCAGCTGGTCTTGGAGCATGTTTTTAGAATACATGGACTACCCAGAGATGTCGTCTCGGACCGGGGCCCGCAGTTCACCTCCACTTTCTGGAAGGAATTCTGCCATCTGCTGGGGGCCACGGTCAGTCTAAGTTCTGGTTTCCACCCCCAGTCCAACGGCCAGTCAGAGAGAGCAAATCAGGAGCTGGAGAAGGCACTCCGATGCATGGCATCCCGTAATCCTCCCACCTGGTCCCAGCAACTGCTATGGGTGGAATATGCCCACAACTCCTTGACTTGCTCTGCCACCGGTATGTCACCCTTCCAGTGTGTCTACGGCTACCAACCACCCCTATTCAACAGCCAGGAAGGAGAAATCACTTGTCCATCTGCCCTTGCCTACGCCCGCCGATGCCGCCGCACCTGGGCCCAGGCCCGTGCCACACTCCTCAAGTCCATCTCCAGCTACACCACTGGAGCCAACCGTCACAGGACTCCTGCACCCGCTTACCGTGTTGGACAAAAGGTATGGCTGTCATCAAAGGATCTACCACTGCGGGTGGAATCACAAAAGCTGGCACCTCGCTTCCTCGGTCCATTCCCCATTCAGAGGGTAATCAGCCCAACTGCTGTTCGGCTCCTTCTGCCCAGGTCCATGAGGGTCCATCCCACGTTCCATGTCTCAAGGATTAAACCGGTTCATGAGAGCCCGCTGGTCCCAGCCACACCCCCCCCGCCTCCTCCACGCCTCATTGAAGGTGGCCCAGTCTACACTGTCCGGCGTCTGCTCCGATCCAGACGTAGAGGTAGAGGCATCCAATACCTTGTCGACTGGGAGGGGTATGGTCCTGAGGAGAGAACCTGGGTGCCTGCCAGCCGGATCTTGGATCGGACCCTTATCGCTGACTTCCACCGGCAGCATCCAGACCAACCAGCCATTCGTCGGGGTCGTCCTAAAGGACCCCGTCGTTCCACCCACCCAGTTTCTGACCCTGCACCTGGCCTGGCCCCTGTCCCGGGACCCGTCCTGACCCCTGCTGGGGGGCTCTCTAAGGATGAGGCCATGGACTCCGACTGCTCTGAGGAGTTCTGACCCTCCGCCGGCTCCCCCTCCGCCCTCCCAGTCTTGGCGGTGTTTCTTTGGGACTTCTGGGGCCGTCCCTTGAGGGGGGGGTTCTGTCGTGAGCTCCCTCTCCCTCTGCCTGGTAGGAGCACTAATTATCTGCCGATTACTCTCACCTGTTCTCTCTGCCACTCCCTCGTTAACCAGCCAGCTGCTCCTCATTTCCTGCTAACCATGCCATATATAAAGAGTCCTGTTTCCCAGCACACTTCGTCAGATCGTCTGCTAAGCCCGCGCCTGTCCTGCCTGTTACCTGCTACTATTCTGACTCCTACCTGCGATCCCGGACCTGCCCGACCACCCTCTGCTCTACAATCCCGGTAACTTGACCTGCCTTCTGCCCTTTTGACCACGATACTGCCTTGCCCTTGTCGGTACTTTTGCCCTGCCACTCCTCTCCTGCTGTGTGTGTGTGTTCCCCCAGGCCTTCCAGCCCCTTTGGCGAGAGAGCCTGGACCCTCAACCCCCGTCTACACTCTACGCCTCTCAGCCGCTGGGACACACACACACGAAGACTCACGCCCATTCCCCAACCCCTTTCAATAAACTGTTCAAACGTATTGCTCCTGTGGTCCTCGTCTGTCCAGATCCCTGACAGAGCACCTTTTCATGATATGCTAATTTTTTGAGAAAGGAATTTGGGGTTTCCATGAGCTGTATGCCAAAATCATCAGTATTAAAAAAAAATAAAAGACCTGAAACATTTCAGTTGGTGTGTAATGAATCTAAAATATATGAAAGTTAAATTTGTATCATTAGACTATGGATAAGAATGAACTTTGTTACAATATGCTATTTTTTGAGAAGCACCTGTATGTGTGAATACTGCAATAAAAAAAAAAAAAAAACATAAAGTCAGCCATTATAGTACAGTCAGAAATGTCTTTGGTATAAAATACACATCCACTTTTGTACAAACTGTAAAACTCATTGAGGCAAATCTGTGATTTGTGATTTTGACTCTTATTTAATTAGCCCTTTGCCACTGTCCCAGTCTCTAAAGCCAGTGGTGCTGCTGATGATGACAGATGATGAGCCACTCCACCACTGATGGCCTGTTTTATTTCAAGACTGTAAAAAGAAATGGTTCCCTTCCCCCACATGCTGCCATATCACCCACTTCCTTCATATCACTGGACCATCTCAACCTTTGTTAATAATCTGTCTCGAGACAGAAAAATAGACAGGTTGGTGCCTTGCCCACAGGCTAGGCATTAAAAAGAGTGCTCCCTACACCCTCTGTCACTGATTCACTTCTATTTCCTTTTTCAGTTTCTATTCTCATAACATTCAGTGCTGCTACCAGTCTGCTTCTTCCTAGCACAACAACTTGCCTACATTTCAAGTCTATGATGCCATAAAATAAACAGGGACATATGTAAATATTACTTCCAAAATGCAATTCTTATGATCATGCATTTCATTTGTCCTTGCATACATTCTCCTCACCAGTCTCTTCTTTCTGACAGTTTTGAAATTTTTTATTTTACCTCATCCTTTGACACAGACTGTAAATGTGCAGAAAGAACTGACTGAACAGATAACTGAGCACATGCCTGAATAAAAATCAGGAGTGGATACATTGACAGGGGAACTGTAGGAGTGTCACCTTCATAAATGCCAGGCAGAAGGATGTGTCCCATTTCTTTTTTTGTGTGGTAGCATGGAAACAGCAGGCTTGCTGTACATGATTTGACTAAAGAAGTTGGCAGGAAAAAAACGTACAAGAGTTTAAAATGACAACTGTTATAGATCATGTGATCAACGAATCAATCATCTGAATCAACGAGTTAACTCTAAAAACCTGCAAAAGATTCCTGAGGCTTTTAAAAACTCCAGCCTGGTTCATTACTCCGGGCTGGGAGTGTCATGGGTAAGACTGCCGACCTGACTGCTGTCCAGAAGGTCATCATTGACACCCTCAAGCAATAGGGTAAGACACAGAAAGAAATTTCTGAACGAATAGGCCGTTTCCAGGGTGCTGTATCAAGGCACCTTAGTGGGAAGTCTGTGGGAAGGAAAAAGTGTGGCAGAAAACGCTGTACAACAAGAAGAGGTGTCCGGACCCTGAGGAAGATTGTGGAGAAGGGCCGATTACAGACTTTGGGGGACCTGTGAAAGCAGTGGACTGAGTCTGGAGTAGAAGCATCCAGAGCCACTGTGCACAGGTGTGTGCAGGAAATGGGCTACAGGTGCCGCATTCCCCAGGTCAAGCCACTTTTGAACCAGAAACAGTGGCAGAAGCGCCTGACCTGGGCTACGGAAATCAAGGGTCCAGAGTCTGGAGGAAGACTGAAGTCCAGTGTCAAGAACCCAGAGTCTGGGGTGCCATGTCAGCTGATGTTGGTCCACTGTGTTTTATCAAGGGCAGGGTCAATGCAGCTAGCTATCAGGAAATTTTGGAGCACTTTATGCATCCTTCTGATGAAAAGCTTTATGGAGATGAGTTTGCATTTTTTAGCATGACCTGGCACCTGCTCACAGTGCCAAAACCACTGGTAAATTGTTTACTGATCATAGTATTACTGTTCTCAAATCGCCTACCAACTCCCCTGACCTGAACCCCATAGAGAATCTATGGGATATTGTGAAGAGAAAGTTGACACCAGACCCAAGACTGTGGATGAGCTTAAGGCTGCTATTTGAGCATCCTGGGCCTCCATAACACCTCAGCAGTGCCACAGACTGATTGCCTCCATGCCATGCCGCATTGAAGCAGTCATTTCTGCAAAGGGGTTCCTGACCAAGTATTGAGTGCATAACTGAGCATAATAATTTGAAGGTTGACTTTTTTGTATTAAAAACACTTTCTTTATTGGTCAGATGAAATATGTTAATTTTTTTTTTTTCTTTACTTTTTGCCGAAATCATCAATATTAAAACAATTACAGAAAATAATGAACTTTTTAGAGAAGGACCTGCATAACTGTAACAAATTTAAGATTTATTTTTTTAAACATGACATTGGTTGTACTTTGCCACATTTGCAGCTAAGTTGACATTCACTGGAACTCACTTTGTCATTTTGTCAGAACACGATGTTACAGTGAATACATTTATACTTCCAATGATTGCAATGCACTATAAAGATTATTGCTAAATGTATATTTTGGGGGCCCCTCCCCGAACCGCCACCTTAACGTGGTGGAGGGGTTTGAGCACCCGAATGATCCTGGGAGCTATGTTGTCGGGGGCTCTATGCCCCTGGTAGGGTCACCCATGGCAAACAGGTCCTGGGAGACGGGTCTGACTAAGAGCGGTTCAGAAGCCCCACATGATGAAGAAGACAACAACAAGGCCAGTTACGTCGCCCGGACTGGCGTTACCGGGGCCCCACCCTGGAGCTAGGCCTGGGGTGGGTGCTCGGCAGCGAGCGCCTGGTGGCCGGGCCTTTTCCCACGGGGCCCGGTCGGGCCCAGCCCGAAGAAACGACGTGGGGCCGTCCTCCCGTGGACCCACCACCTGCGGGAGGAGCCATGGGGGGCGGGTGCGGAGAGATTCGGGTGGCAGTCGAAGGCGGGGACCTCGGCGACCGGATCTCCGGACATGGAGACTAGCTCTGGGGACATGGAATGTCACCTCGCTGGGGGGGAAGGAGCCTGAGCTTGTGCGGGAGGTGGAGCGTTACCGGCTAGATATAGTCGGCCTCACCTCCACGCACAGCTTGGGCTCTGGAACCCATCTTCTTGAGAGGGGTTGGACTCTCTATTTCTCTGGCGTTGCCCGCGGGGAGCGGCGGCGAGCTGGTGTGGGCTTGCTCATTGCCCCACAGCTCAGCCACTGCGTGTTGGGGTTCACTCCGGTGAACGAGGGGGTCGCGTCCCTGCGCCTTCGGGTCGGGGACAGGTCTCTCACTGTTGTGTCGGCCTACGGGCCAAACAGCAGTGCAGAGTACCCGGCCTTCTTGGAGTCCCTAGGAGGGGTACTAGATAGTGCGCCATCCGGGGACTCCGTTGTTCTCCTGGGGGATTTCAACGCCCATGTGGGTAACGACAGTGACACTTGGAGGGGCGTGATTGGGAGGAACGGCCTCCCCGATCTGAACCCGAGCGGTGTTTTGTTATTGGACTTCTGTGCTAGTCACAGCTTGTCCATAACGAACACCATGTTCGAGCACAAGGGTGTCCATCGGTGCACATGGCACCAGGACACTCTAGGCCGGAGGTCGATGATCGACTTTGTCATCGTGTCATCTGACCTCCGACCGCGTGTCTTGGACACTCGGGTGAAGAGAGGGGCTGAGCTGTCAACTGATCACCACCTGGTGGTGAGTTGGATCCGCTGGCGGAGGAGGAAGCCGGACGGACCTGGCAGGCCCAAGCGTATTGTGAGGGTCTGCTGGGAACGTCTGGCGGAGCCCTCTGTCAGGGGGGTCTTCAACTCCCACCTCCGGGAGAGTTTCTCCCTGATCCCGGGGGAGGTTGGAGACATGGACTCCGAGTGGGCCATGTTCTCCACCTCTATTGTTGATGCGGCTGCTCGTAGCTGTGGTCGTAAGGTCCGTGGTGCTTGTCGCGGCGGCAATCCCCGAACCCGGTGGTGGACACCGGAAGTAAGGGATGCCGTCAAGCTGAAGAAGGAGTCCTATCGAGCCTTGTTGGCTCGTGGGACTCCTGAGGCAGCTGATGAGTACCGGCGGGCCAAGCGTGCCGCGGCTCGGGCGGTCGCAGAGGCAAAAACTCGGGTTTGGGAGGAGTTCGGGGAGGCCATGGAGGAGGACTATCGGACGGC
This sequence comes from Eupleurogrammus muticus, assembly GCA_036785175.1. Taxonomy (NCBI): domain Eukaryota; kingdom Metazoa; phylum Chordata; class Actinopteri; order Scombriformes; family Trichiuridae; genus Eupleurogrammus; species Eupleurogrammus muticus. Next base: position 25,916,241 of record JAYKQN010000010.1, on the reverse strand, counting down.
CTCAAGGAGATTCTGGCAAACCGTCCGGCGCCTCAGGAGGGGAAAGCAGTGCTTCACCAACACTGTTTACAGTGCGGGTGGAGAGCTGCTGACCTCGACTGGGGATGTTGTCGGGCGGTGGAAGGAGTACTTTGAGGATCTCCTCAATCCCACTGTCACGTCCTCCGAGGAGGAAGCAGAGACTGGGGACCCAGGGGCGGACTCGTCCATCACCCTGGCTGAAGTCACTGAGGTGGTTGGCAAGCTCCTCGGTGGCAAGGCTCCAGGGGTGGATGAGATCCGTCCTGAGTACCTCAAGTCTCTGGATGTTGTGGGACTGTCTTGGCTGACACGTCTCTGCAACATCGCGTGGCGGTCGGGGACAGTACCTGTGGAGTGGCAGACCGGGGTGGTGGTCCCTCTGTATAAGAAGGGGGACCGGAGGGTGTGTTCCAATCACAGGGGAATCACACTCCTCAGCCTTCCCGGTAAGGTCTATTCCAGGGTGCTGGAGAGGAGAATCCGACCGATAGTCGAACCTCGGATTCAGGAGGAGCAGTGTGGTTTTCGTCCCGGTCGTGGAACACTGGACCAGCTCTATACTCTCCATCGGGTCCTCGAGGGCTCATGGGAGTATGCCCAACCAGTCCACATGTGTTTTGTGGATCTGGAGAAGGCATTCGACCGTGTACCTCGTGGTGTCCTTTGGGGGGTGCTCTGGGAGTATGGGGTCCGGGGCTCTTTGCTAAGGGCTGTCCGGTCCCTGTATGACCGGAGCAGGAGCTGTGTTCGCATTGCCGGCAGTAAGTCAGACCTGTTCCCAGTGCATGTTGGACTCCGCCAGGGCTGCCCTTTGTCACCGGTTCTGTTCATTATATTTATGGACAGAATTTCTAGGCGCAGCCAGGGGCCGGAGGGGGCCTGGTTTGGGAACCACAGGATTTCATCTCTGCTGTTTGCAGATGATGTTGTCCTGATGGCTTCTTCGAGCCAGGACCTGCAGCAGGCACTGGGGCGGTTTGCAGCCGAGTGTGAAGCGGCTGGGATGAGAATCAGCTCCTCCAAATCCGAGGCCATGGTTCTCGACCGGAAAAAGGTGGTTTGCTCTCTCCGGGTGGGTGGTGAGTCTCTGCCCCAAGTGGAGGAGTTCAAGTATCTCGGGGTCTTGTTCACGAGTGAGGGAAGGATGGAGCGTGAGATTGACAGGCGGATCGGTGCAGCGTCCGCAGTGATGCGGTCGCTGTATCGGTCCGTTGTGGTGAAGAAGGAGCTGAGCCGGAAGGCGAAGCTCTCGATTTACCGGTCAATCTACGTTCCTACCCTCACCTATGGTCATGAGCTTTGGGTAATGACCGAAAGGACAAGATCGCGTATACAAGTGGCTGAAATGGGCTTCCTCCGCAGAGTGGCCGGGCGCACCCTTAGGGATAGGGTGAGGAGCTCGGTCACACGGGAGGAGCTCGGAGTAGAGCCGCTGCTCCTACACATTGAGAGGAACCAGCTGAGGTGGCTCGGGCATCTGCTCAGGATGCCTCCTGGACGCCTCCCTAGGGAGGTGTTCTGGGCATGTCCCACCGGGAGGAGGCCCCGGGGAAGACCCAGGACACGCTGGAGGGACTATGTCTCTCGGCTGGCCTGGGAACGCCTTGGGGTCCCACCGGAGGAGCTGGAGGACGTGTCCGGGGTGAGGGAAGTCTGGGAGTCCCTGCTTAGACTGCTGCCCCCGCGACCCGGCCCCGGATAAAGCGGAAGACAATGGATGGATGGATGGATGGATGGTATATTTTGGGACATGATGCACTTGGCACAGTGTCTGAATGTTATAAATCACAGTTATGAGTTTGAAATTCCATTTAAAATTCCCATATGAAAAATTGCAGGCCATTGATGCCAAGAATGACACTTCCAGGACATAAATATCACACTTCTCTGACTTAACAAAGAAGTGATTCTCTAGTCTAGGAATTTCTGAAGAACTTTTCTCACATGCCCCTCTTGCACCTGGAGGGTTCTGGAAAACATGAAAATATTGTTTATACATTTTATAGACAAAATATTTTCTATAAAATGTGTCCAGCCTGTCGCTAGGGGCTATGGGTGCTTAAGTCAGCCAGAAGGTATGTCTTGGTACTCATAAGGGTCACTGGGGTTGTTAAATGCAAAATTACACTTGTTCTTTTCCTGAATGTGGATCAAATGATAAGTGTTACCAGCTTGATGAATACACCATGGGAGATGACTTACAGGGGGTACCTGTTCTTCACAGTGATATGTTTGAGTCCTCTATAAACAAAAAAGAAGTCTGCTACTGTAGGGGATGAAGACAGATAAATGAGACCAGCTGCTGGAGACTCACCAGTGTATTTTTCCATGGCCTGTGTCTCTGGACCTAACAACGAGAACAACAGACCCCTTAGAGCAGAGTTGCTGGGAGGAGATCTTTGGCACAGTCTTATGGTCTGGAAGGGGGCAGAGATGTGGCTGGGCCAGGGACACTGGCAGCTCCTTGGGGAGGTCTGGAAACTGGAGGTGTGGAAGCAGCGCCATGGACAGGTGAAAGTGCATTTCTTAGACAAAGAGCATGACAGGGTTCATTCCAGCCTAAAATTATACCAGTACACACATCAATATGTAGATAGTGTCTAAGTGTTCTGAGATAAGCAAGAATAGGATAGGAGGATAGGAGGTTCTGCTGGATGCTGAGTTGACAAGCCAACTGATAATATAGAAAGTTGGTTATAAAGACAGATATGGTGGGTGTGGTGCTGAGAATAAATCTACTGGTCTAACTGTAAAGAGGTTCCTGTTGAAGTTTTATTTCAGGAAATACTTCACCAGGAGTCAAAGTTCTGAGCAGAGCAACAAATTGAAAAAAAGGAGAACCAAGAACAGGCTTGTCACCATCTTTTAGACAGTTGTGCATACATAGGTTACACCTATGGATAATCCCATACCGACGTAACACCTTTTAACCCTCCGCTATATATTACCTTATTACACCAGTATACTTCCTTTATGTCACTATTCCATGGTTTAATTCCTAACATAAAATCCCTATCTCATCTCTCAGGAATGTCTTTGCTGGTTTTAGACCCTTATTTCAAAACCCTCTCTTTAGTTTATTTAAAGAAACGTAATATCGCATCACAGTCATAAAAATGATACTATAGTGGGTGTGTCCATCCAGAAGAAACTGTGCTAGAATTAATGGTTGAGAGAACATTTGAGAAGGTTAAAGCTGGCCCAACAGTGTCCTCCATATTACCAGTGAGAAGAAGCCACAATTTGTCCCCATTGGCTGCAGTACATGCAGTCATTTCCATTTCCAGCTGCATGGTTCTGAGAGGTCAGGGGACCAGGGGACAAACCGAGTAGCTTCTTAGCCAGCTCTGCTTAGATGAGAAGTGGAAACGTGCATGGAACATTGTTGACTGTAATCCTCGCCTTTTGAAGTTATCAATATTCCTGATCACTTCTGCTTTCTGATCAAGCTTGCTGGGACATTCACATGCAGCTAGTCATCTGCAACTTTTTGGATTAAAAGGGTACTTGTTCTTAAATAGAGTACTGACAAAAAAACCTAAATATTCACCATCAAACACAGACATTTTCTGAGCAATGTTAAAGGGTTGAGCAACAGATTTTTCTGGATTTATTATGTAATCCATCAGCACTGAACAGAAGTTATACAATCCATAACTATATACTTCTTTTGGTATCCTTTATATGATCAGTTCCTAAAGATAAAATATATACATTTTTTTGAACAGCATTCCAGAATTCCAGAATCGCTAGGCAATCACACACTTTTACTACCAGACCAGAAGAATATTCTGTAGAAGTACAGAATGTGTTCACTAAATATGTACATCCAGTAGAACTAGTTTAAACACAAATCATCTTGCATTAAATACCAGGTCACTTATAGGTAGACAATTCTTTCTGCCAAAGCTAAATGCTTTATTGATGCTATTATGGACATTTGCTTATTGCCTATAAGACTCATGACAGGCAGACCCAATAGTGAAGAAACCAGAATCCCAAGGATGCAGCACATCTGGAAAAGAGGACACCACCACCATGATCACCACCACCAGCCAAGAGCAACTGAAAAGGATAGAACAAGTTAGTGGAGGGTGAAATACAAATACAAATTGATCAAGATACCACAAAAGATGTATTCTTTTGTATTCTAACTACTAGGAGAAAAGAAAAGAAACAACTAAAGTATCTCAATTAATACTTAAACCCAAAAAAACAATGATAAGAACACACCTGGCAGTAAAAAGCAACATCTTAGATATGAACATATTCTACATTAGTGTATGTATTTGGTATCCTACAGGTATGTGCAGATTTTTACAGGCTGACTGTCACAGTAGTGTTTAAATAGTAATTTAAATATTTTAAATGTGATATATGTACAGTACACAGAACTTCTTAGGCATATTCTACACAGCAGCGTTTACTAAAAGTGCTTAGTGTCCTCTAAACCAGCAGGGGGCTCTGTAATGATGACCAACTCCTGCATGCACCAGTCCTGTGTAAATATCATCACTGGTCTTCCTTTTCTTTAAGTTAATATATTTGCATCTTGAGCTTTACAGTGACTATATATATACTTAACATAAATATTTAATAATATTATTATTGTCAACAACAGTGTAAAATAAAGTTCAGATAATAAATATATTATTATTAATATGAATAATTTATTGGTACTACTACTACTACAAATAATAATAATAATAATAATAATAATAAAAGATTTATTTGGTTACCATTATCTTACGTGATAAATTCACTGATATGTATGCAACAAGTAACACAAACACACAACTATTTATAGGCTGCTGTCCACCAACTTTCACTTATACTTCACTGTTACTGAATGCTTTTCACACAGGTGTAATGTATGTATCACATTTCACTCCCCTCTGTCTGCCTCTGACAGATACACTCTCACTTTTATTGCTTGGTAACCTGATGCAGCTGTTGCCCAGAGGACAGCCGTAGCCACAGTAACGGTCTGTATAATTCATCTGCCCACATTGGTAAAAACATGGAGCAGGTAAGATGTTTCCACATTAGGTGAGAGTTGCTTTTGTTCTCACCGTGTATGTGTCCAAATAATACACTGCTGTTATCCCTCAGGATTGTATTGCGGATCTGTACCATTATCTGGGTTTGTCCGTCGGAGCAGAGTTTTCCATTGAAGACGTGAGTCTCCTCTACTGCAAAGTGTTTCATGTTCCCTCTAACACACATGAGGCACATGTGGCCATGAAAAAGGTAAGAAAAAAGGTGCCTCTACTGTATGTCTTAAACAACAAACCCAACCTGAAGATGAGCTATCACTTATAATCTTGTGTCTCCAGATTGCAGGAGCTGATATCAGCTGGTCCTGTTTTGCTGATAATGTTTTGGACGTTCTCCTAGAAATGGAAAGGCAGAGGGAAAAAAAGGAAACGGTACTTGAAATGAAATGCATATATACATTAAAGTTATGTGAGAAACTCAGTAACACATACACTATAATCTCCTTACCTTCAGATGTACTGGGACCTTCAGCTGCTAAATGCAGGGAATCTCAAGCATCGATACGCTATGGACACACCAGTAGTCATTGATCGTGTATGGAATTATCTGCACCAAAGTACAGATTTTAATACCTTCAAAGAAGCTCACCATTTAGATTTAGGACCCCCACAGACCTGTATTTTTGATACAGACAACTCACAGGTTGGTTATTCAAGTGCAATCGATATTCTCCTGCGTGAAGGCTATTACTCTGTTCATTATAACTTGGCTCATGTTTTACTTGCCACACACAGAGGGAGAGACTGGGTGGGACAGAAGAGCAGCAGTGGAGAGTGAGAGAGTTGAAGATGCTCAAAAAAGCAGCCAGACAGTGCTGGGCCAGGTGAGCATCTTAGTTCAAGAAACACAAGTTTAACAGAGCCATGTTGTCCACTTACAGCATTTGAATGCTACAGGTGTGTTGAGGCAATGATTCAACACATTAAATATTTTTAATGAGTACTTTTACTTCCAGTATATAAAAGCATTGTACTGTTAATACTTCTTTTCTATCCATCTTCAAATGCTTATCTGAAGTCAAATTATGGAGATAGCAGTTACAGCAGGAACCCCAAACGTCCCTGTACCAACCATATAAATAAGATCTGACTGGACAATCTTGAGGCATTCCCAGGCCAATGTGGATATATAATACCTCCACTTCGACCTGGCTTTGCTCCATAGATTCTTCCCAGATCAAAATGTCTGGATAACCTCCCTAAGGAGGCAAACAGGTGGTATATTCACAACAACAGGCTCATTCCTATGCAAAGAAGCTTTCTCTACATAGGTAATGAGGAATGAAAGGCCATTTTTGTATTGTAGTATTGATTTTATAAAGAATGAATGTGTTTTCTACAGTCATATCAATGCACATCTTTACGTAATCTATATTCAATTCCTGTTGATATGGGTCTATGTGTATCATTTTAGATTGGTGACAGAGGGTGTGCAAAGCATACTGGCCTCTCCCTTCCAGGGCCAAACCCCAGGGATCAGAGCGTGGGGCTGTGTCTCTGTGTCAGACATCCTCCTTTTGGTGGGAGTGAAGTATGATGTGGTGACCCACTTGCTTTATACAGAAATGCTTCAGGAACACCACAGTAAGGAAAAGTTAATTCAACTTGTCATGACAAGAAAACATTAAAAACTCTGTTAATTGTGTTATAGAGCTCAGTGCAAATGCTTCACATTCATGTGTATTTTTTCTCTCTCCCATTTTTTGGTGGTTCCACAGCTCGGAATTTCTGGGAGAGTCTGCTTCCAGGGCAACAACACAAGGAAAAAGAGGAACTGGGAGATCTTGCAGAGGAGGCTTTGGAGTCAGGTGACATGCTCCGTTTGGCTGAGTTGCCAGGAGCATTCAGGATATACAGGTAGCCCATATGAAGTATTATTATTTTTATTTTTTTTTGTGTTTTCTGTTATGGACTAACTAGGAAAACTGGATAGGCATAAAATGTAGATGGAACAATATAAAATTCCACCTAAGCTTGAAGACCGGCAGTAACTTGTGGATTAATGTGCCTCCATCTAACCACTGTAGTTAATATTGTTTTCCTGTAGGGCCTGTTCTGAGTCCAAAGAACGGTGCTGGTCTGCTATTTCACTCCTGAATGAATTGCACACATCTCTTCAACAAGAAAGAGACACCCTGGCAGACCTGGGTCAGAGGTATGTACTTTTGACATGATATGCATGCTATTACCATAGCAATGTAGGCAGTGTAATCTAAGTCCAAAAACATGTTTTTTCAAAAAAACCATAGTTATTGTTCTTACAAAAGAATGCATGTGTCAGTTACTACGTTTTAAGGATATTACACTAGAGAAAGAATTTATCTGATGTGCATTTAAAATTAAGTAGTGGAGCCATTTGGTGTGCTCTTTGTACACTGCACTATTGTCGCATTCATAACATTTTAAACAATACTCTTATGTCATTCGATCATTTGAACTCACTAGTGCAGTGCTCATACTGTAAATATGTCTTTGAGTTTCAGCATACTGTAGGAGAGAGACGCAGAGTTTTCTAACAAAGTTTTTTTTGTGGTTCGGCTGAAGCCAAAGTAGCCTGTGTTAGTGAGGAATGAAATAGCAGCTAAACCAGGAAACTTATTTTTACTATGTAAGACAAGATTGGAGCAGGAAGACAATGGAGGTTGGAATGATATTAAAAAGGTGGGATGTAATCATCATTGTGGTCCAGAGCTGTAATACTGGAAGTGCTGCAGGATAGCAGTCTGATACATAAGTGTATGGCTTTTTACCTTTTTTTTGTGAAATAGATTTTGTAACATAGACACAAAGAAAGACTTTAGCAAGGACTCAAACAGATGTCTACAGTATTCAAGACAGTCACAGTGTTCCCTACATGACCACACTGCACCTATGGGAGTTTTTATGATAATAATATAACAATGATGTTTTGATTCTCTACCTGAAAAAATTAACCAAAAAGGATAGAAAAATATCAATACAAAAAAATTCACACAAAAAACACCCAACTTGTTTGAATAGATAAGCAAAACATAATTTTTATCATTTTTAATGATACCGTATGTTTGCTGTGGTTGTGCAGAGGGAAGTGCACTTGCCTCATGAACAACAGAACCAGGTTTGAGTCCTAGAAGAACTAATTCTTTGCGTCTATGCCAAAAAAAAAATCCATACACTTACATGTGGCCGTAGCCAATTCCAAAAAACTAACTTCATTAGAAAAGCTCACATGCTGCTGTCTTTTCTTCTTTCATTAGAAAATCACTCTCTACACACAGCATCCTAAATATAAAACATAAGCTACAAATATAAACTATGCTGAAACTCTAAGAGGTCACAGACCCTCAGGAAAACCCCAAAATCTATTGATGTACAGATAAATGAATTAATGGATAGATAGATAAGTTGTGAAACAATGTGAAAAGACAAAAAGATTTATTATCATTACACCATGTACTATACATATTGTGGTTAGCAAAGAAGTGTGTGGGACATGGAAAAATCTGTAAGGTTCATGGCAACACCAGATGTTGGTCTATTTGTGACACTGGGATCAGGGAAGGGACGGGCAAAGTCTGGATGAGCCAATACAAAACAGTGAATCAGTAAACCTTTAAGATTTTCAAAAGCCCATTCCTCACTTCCTCTGGTTCCCATTCAGAAGCGGCTTTTCCCTTTAACTCCTGAACATAGACCCTAGAGTGGCCTGGCAGTGATGGAGTAATGGGGCATAGTGTTGATAGTGCTTTCACATTCCCCAAAAATGATTTTATACACTTCTGAGAAGGGGTCATACCATCAGACTCCATGAAGTGTCTGGTGTCTATTATGTTTGCTGCAATGTTCTCAACCTTACTGGGCTTTGATGAAATGGAATTCTAATCTATTATGAAGCCAAAAAATTTCACAGTCCTGTGAGAAGAAAGAAGCACTTTTAGCAGCCAACTTTCTGTTTTTGCCACACATTCTGTCATACACTTTATCCAGTTGCTGCAAAGCATTCTCATCTTCAGGTGCGAACACAAAAAAGTCAAACAGACAGCACAGCAAACTCAGATTGTTTTATTCCCCAAAGATGGTGATCATCATGTGCATACAACTCTCAGGGCTGTTGTAGAGACCTTGTGGCAACAGTTGTATTCTTAAAGGTCTATAGGAGTGGTAAAAGCTGAATATTTGCTATTCTTGTGGAGTGTTATGTTGTACAATCATGATGTCATACAGTGACACTCTGTGCAGATGGAGCTCTCCACTTTCCTTCTAAACAAGAACCAATGGTGCTGTGTATTCACTTGTTGATTTTTGGATGATTTACTTTTCCTCCATGTCACTTAGCACTTGACACATCTTTTGGTACTGGGTTACTATCCTGAAGAAATGCCTGAACAGCATTATGTGTACTTAGTACACATAAGCTGAAACAACAAGGTTAGTCATTATTCATTCTCTTTCTACAGTCCCCTGATGCATCACATGAATTAATCAGTACATTTACATGCAGGGCTTAATCAAGCTATGTTCAAAATTAGATTTTGACATCTAATCAGACTTTTCTCCTTGTCTCAGTTTACATGCGACTGAGAAAATCTAATATTGATGGGGCCTGCTCCTTTGTGACGTCACTTGTTGTTTCAGTGGTTATTACCACCATAAATACTGTATATACACCTGTGTACAGTACATGCAGGAAAATAGAAATAGACACATTATCTAGGTATGAAAAGACCAACTCAGTCCAAAATCAATCTGACTAAAGGTGTATACATGCGTTTTAAAAATCCAACAGTACTAAAATTAACACAATAATTTCTTGAATGTCATGTAAACATACTGAATGTCAATGTTGTCAAGCCCAACTAACCTAAGCTGCTTACTATTTGAGACTTATCAGCAGTGGTGAGAGAGCTGAATGGTTGACCAGTGGAACTTCTGGCCACTCAGCAATATCCATTTCCTTGATCACACCAGATGTAAAGAAATCAGACATGAAAATTACAGGCCTCATCTTTTCAAGTGGAACAACTTGCACAATTAGTGGTTGACCAAACATTTGTTTTTGTCCCACTCTATATGTCACAGAGGTAAAACGCCTTCAATTTAAACCTTTTGTCCTACTAGAGAGCAATCTACAGCTTGTTATAACTGCTCTCTATCCAACACTGCTTCGCCAAATACAGCTTGGATACTCCACAGTCCCTGCCACTGTCGGTTACCCCACCTCACTGCTCTTCCAGATCACATTTTGCTTGCTTCTCTCTGTGATCTGTCCCTGCATAACTGTGTCCTCTGTAGAAAAGCTACAATGCACCAATGCACCACTCTCTTCAAATTGGACAGGTGTAACTAATTGATAGTCAGTAGGATTTGTACTTGCTGTCATGAGTGTGGTAGTGAAGAGAAAAGTGGACCTGACTAGCAAGGGCTAAATAGAGAAAATCTATTTATTTATTTATTTATTTATTTATCCCTGACATGGAATTGGCCACACAGACATTAAGAATGTCCAGGAATTGATGATACAGCGCTGCTCACTGTCAAGAGGGAAGGGGGTGGGGGCAAACAAAAACGGATAAACACATGGAGATAAATCGCTCTAGTAGTCTCTTTACTAATCTACAGAATCCATGGTTCTTTAAAAATCTATCAGCACTAGACCTAGGTCCCTATGTCTGAAATTATGTCTCTTCATACAGTGCAGGAATTACCATGTTGCTGAAGTATTTGTGGGAGGAGATTTTATATCATGGCTATAATGCTTTAATCAAAGCTGTACACTGTCGCACTTTCTTTTCTCCGTCATCATAGATCACTAAAAGCAGCCACACTGACCTATAAAGTGCTGCTGGTCATCTTCTTGATCTGGTTCTTTCCCACTCGCTATAAACACACAAGTCTCTACAACAACTGACTTTCATCTGCTATCTGCTACACCAGGCTAAGCTGCTTCCCTTCTTCTGTTTTTTGTTTACTACATGCGGTTGGCTTTAGGTGCAGCACCATCACCTGCTGCTCTGGAGGGGAAACACTTTGCAGAATAAGAAAAAAGGAGACACTCATGCTTATAAACCCAGCAAAACACACTATGAACTGAATGGTTCAGAGGACTTTCATTTGGTCTGCAGAACAAACTTTGGGGAGCGTGCAAAGAGTTTGGAACAACATCAGAAAATGCAGAGCTTCAGCCTAACATCATAGTCCAGGGCTGTATTTGGGACTTCAACAAAAGAATTATGGAGTTGGTCACCAAATGCTGTATTGCTTAAGGTGTACTTCCTCAGTCTTTCACATTAAGGTCTCATTATGCTGATAGCAGAAGTCACTGCTATAATGAACACAGCACCAAAAGTGAAAGTAAGTTGGTCCTCCTCCTGCTGTTATTTGAATTTCTCTGTAAAGCAGGGAAATCATGTTGGAGATGACAGAATAAAGGCTGCTTTAAACAAGATTGAGGTCATTTAAGTAGGTACAGGTTACTCTACAATATACTGTTTAAACATTGTTCTAGTAGTTACATGCTTGAGTATTATTGATCTGATAACAATTTATTAAACCTGGATCAGTTCTAACAGGTCGCACCAAATCTTTCACTTCCTATATAATCGGTGGAGGAAGGCCATTGTTATTCCAAAATAACAGGATAAATGGTGGTTTAGTCCCTCTGCCTGATATATTATTATATAAGACATTATTAATAGTGAAGCGTAAGTGAGTAAACAGCATTTTACTGTTGTAGCCATTAAAAGCAGAGTTAGTTCCAACTACTTTATGTACAGTCATCTAGTGTAGTTCATATGTTATATATATTCATAAAAATAAATTTTAAAGGGTTATGATTCTGAAAATGATTATGTGGTGATTGTGATCAGGACAGATGTTAAGATTTAAACAAATAATGTGGAAGATTTTTACATTAATACACATTACATTATATTTTGGGGAGTTTATTATTTATGTCTATTAAGGTGATGAGATGGTAGTGGTAGATCTACAATACACTGCAAATATCAAGATCATGTCATATGAGATGCCAAAGACATAAATAACCACTTAACTTATTAACCTTCTTACCTGCTCATCTTGTTGATTTGTTATCATTTCTCCTTCCAGACTGGACAGGGACAGCCTGAGACTAATGTGTCTACACATCATGTTGGCAACTCTCAGAGCTCAGAGAGCAAAAAAGGCCTACAGCGCTCTTCTGGCAGCACAGCAATCCTGGGAGACATGGTGAGCTAACAAACGTGTAAATAACAATATAAAGAGGAATACTGGAAATGAAAACCCCACTGTAAAACTCTCCTGCCCATTATCTATCTGTTCAGGCCTCATGTTAAGAGTCCATGCAAAGCAGAGCTAGCTGTTTTGTGGCTCCATGGTGAAGAAGGAGAGCAAATGCAAAACTCTATCTCAGTTTCACCACAGCAGGTAGTGCAAATTGATTTGTGTTTAATGTTATTACATTGTTTTTGAATTGTACACAATGTGTGTGTTTTTACGTAGTCAGGGATTTCTCCAGTAATGCTCTAGGCAAAAACACATGCCCTACAGTAGTATTAGCAGCAGAGAAATATAAACTCCAGCCCTCTCTAAGCAGGCAGTGCTGCAGTTGTTGGTGCTGACTCAGGAGCAGGAAAGGCAGCACCTGGTCCAATTGGTTCATGGGGTCTCCCTCGAGGATGTGAAATGGCCAGGCAGCACTGTGCCACCACAACAGGGTAAATTCTTACATCTCAATTTTCTAGTTGCTCATTTGCAGAATTTGGATTGCTTTCGTTGCCCTAAATCCCATATCTTTTTTACCATAGAAGACAGTCATAAGCAGGTGTATTTGAGGGATGTCTGTATAAAAAGGCTGAGACAAATCCATTCCAGCCTGCAGACACACAGTGATACTCAGAACTTCTTAGAGCAAACTTACCCTCATCTACAACCCCAGGCCCACACATTAGGAAGCACAACAGTCACGATGTCCCAACGCCAGCTCGAGGATTGTGCTCTGTACCTCTTGACCCATCTTCTGGTACTCCAGGAGGACCAAGCTTTATCATTAATACCAGCACTCATGGACAAGGTGAGTCAAGACAACCATAGAATCCAAAGCCAAAATCCACAATAAAGCACAAGAATTAATATTGTGTGTTTGTTAGAGTACACAGTGTCTCCAATCTCTGCAAGATAAGTATGAATCTGAACTCCAAGCAAAGTGCTACACCAACCTGGTCCAACTCTTAATCCCAGATGCCCCCTTTACCTCAGTCTCTATACTCATTCCTAATACAAACATGAGACAACACAGCAGTAGCAGCAGCAAGGAGCAAGTCACAGCTGAGTCCTGCAGCACTGAGCCTGTTGAGGCCCAAAACATCAGTGCTGATCCACCTGGAGCTCCTGTTTCACTCAGTAGGGACAGCAGAGAACTGATTGGAGTCCAGGCTGAAGACGTAACTAATGCACAAGAAGTCTGTACAGGTACTGAAAACATACTGTATATAGATATATGCTCACCACTGCAATTACAATACGCTTTACTTTCATTCAGGCTGTGGGGCAGCATTGGAGGAACTGCCCTACTTGGAGATCTTGTGTGTGTCAGAAACAGTAAGAAATACTCATGAGGAGTCCACTGCAGAGGGAAAAGCACAGGATGAAGACAAGGGAAGTGCAACAAAGAGCCCCCAGAACTATGAGAAACAGGGCTCACTGATCACTCTGGCTTGGAGTAAACCACCAGAGAGTAAAACTAACTACGAGGCAGAGGCTGCAGCTCGGAGCAGGGAAGAAGAGAGTTTAGAGACCAGAGATATATACAGCAGCACGGCTGAAAACACACAGCATGTTGAAACTGCTGCAGAAAACTCTGATAAAAGACTACAACCCACTCTGTTCCAGTCTGATTCCACATGTCATCCTGATACACAGTCTGCAGGCCAGCAGCACAGCGCAGTAAAACAGGTGCTCAGCAGTGTACAGCATTATCATATGGCAGACCATAAATACTGTGGTGCTGTCATTCTATTGCACCTGATTCCTTCCTTTTTGTATTATCATTAGTGGTGGTGACAGTGACTGAGTACATTTGCGCAATTTGTGTGCGGAAGTACAATTTTTCAGTACTTGAGTATTTATATACAGTGGGGAAAATAAATGCTATTTTGCTATTTCTCCCACTTAGAAATCATGGAGGGGTCTGAAATTTTCATCGTAGGTGCATGTCCACTGTGAGAGAGATAAACTAAAAAAAAAAAATCCAGAAATCACAATGCATGATTTTTTAATGATTTATTTGTGTGATATAGCGGCAAATAAGTATTTGAACACCTGAGAAAATGAATGTTAATATTTGGTACAGTAGCCTTTGTTTGCTATTACAGAGGTCAAACGTTTCCTGTAGTTTTTCACTAGGTTTGCACATACTGCAGGAGGGATCCTGGCCCACTCCTCCACACAGATCTTCTCTAGATCAGTCAGGTTTCTGGGCTGTCGCTGAGAAACACGGAGTTTGAGCTCCCTCCAAAGATTTTCGATTGGGTTCAGGTCTAGAGACTGGCTGGGCCATGCTAGAACCTTGATATGCTTCTTACGGAGCCAGTCTTGGTTTTCCTGGCTGTGTGCTTTGGGTCGTTGTCGTGTTGGAAGACCCAGCCACGACCCATCTTCAATGCTCTGACTGAGGTAAGGAGGTTGTTCCCCAAAATCTCACAATACACGGCCTCAGTCATCCTCTCTTTAATGCAGTGCACTCGTCCTGTCCCATGTGCAGAAAAACACCCCCAAAGCATGATGCTACCACCCCCATGCTTCACAGTAGGGATGGTGTTCTTCGGATTGTACTCTTCATTCTTCTTCCTCCAAACACGCTTAGTGGAATTATGACCAAAAAGTTCTATTTTGGTCTCATCTGACCACAAAACTTTCTCCCATGACTCCTCTGTATCATCCAAATGGTCATATGCAAACTTAAGACGGGCCTTGACATGTGCTGATTTAAGCAGGGGAACCTTTCGTGCCATGCATGATTTCAAATCATGACGTCTTAGTGTATTACCTACAGTAACCTTGGAAACGTTGGTCCCAGTTCTTTTCAGGTCATTGACCAACTCCTGTCGTGTAGTTCCGGGCTGATTCCTCACCTTTCTTAGAATCATTGAGACCCCACGAGGTGATATCTTGCATGGGGCTCCACTCCGATTGAGATTGACCGTCACGTTTAGCTTCTTCCATTTTCTAATGATTGCTCCAACAGTGGACCTTTTTTCACCAAGCTGCTTGGCAATTGCTCTGTAGCCCTTTCCAGCCTTGTGGAGGTGTACAATTTTCTCTCTTGTGTCGTTGGACAGCTCTTTGGTCTTCGCCATGTTACAAGTTAAAGTCTTGCTGATTGTATGGGGTGGACTGGTGTCTTTATGCAGCTAACGACTTCAAACAGGTGCATCTGATTAAGGATGATACATGGATGCAGGTGGACTTCTAATGGGCGGACTAACAGGTCCTTCAGGGTCAGAATTCTAGATGACACACAGGTGTTCAAATACTTATTTGCCGCTATATCACACAAATAAATCATTAAAAAATCATGCATTGTGATTTCTGGATTTTTCTTTTTAGTTTATCTCTCTCACAGTGGACATGCACCTACGAAGAAAATTTCAGACCCCTCCATGATTTCTAAGTGGGAGAATTAGCAAAATAGCTATCAAATACTTATTTTCCCCACTGTATAATGCTGCTTCATACTGCATTCAGAGGGAAATATTGTACCTTCTAATGGACACAATAGACACAATGGGTAATATAACAAGCTTTTTAAAAAAATTAAACCAGTCCTTTCAAACTTTTTTCATCTTTTGACCTCCTATAGTACTACTGTGTAGTCGGGGTCACATTTCAGATCACTATGATTTGTTAACATCTAAACCAAATAATAGTTTTTCCTTAAAAACTTTTTTTGAAAACTTTTAAAAAATCATTTTGTTTCAATTTACTCAATGTTCAAATGATCCAATATTTTCCCAAAAGCCCATAGATTAGAGAAAAGGTCCAAAAAGTTTATCAATACACCTGATCAACAAATGTAAATATTTAACATTAAACACGTACAAAAGAAATATTTTAAACCACTGCTGCTTTCACACAAATGTTTTATGTTACATGTTAAATTACTTACTAGTAAATTATCATTTAATAAATTAATCAGAGTTTATTTAGTGACTTTACTGTTGTTGCTCTAAAACATTTAGTATATTTTGAGTTTAAAAAATCTAATCCTATTCAAAAGTTTTAAATTATATATTTTTACATTTATTTAATATTAAAAAAGAAATGATTATTATCAACCAAGCATGCCAGCCAGCAAGTCCATGTGGGGCCATAAGGGTTAAGTTTGAGCTGCACATATGGGTGTCAAGTGTGTTTGTCCACAGTTTCCATGGTGACCCTACCTGTGTTTGTCTGTGCACAATTGGAACCCATATGTGCAGCCCAGACTTAAACCTTATGTTCGCCACATGGCATGCTGGCCAGGAACCAAGCCCATGAGGAGCATCAATAAGAGTAGTTAGCATCAATGAAATCCTAATGATACTCATGCCTTCCCTAAAATATTTTATTCTGGGGGAGAATCCATATATTTATTGTCTCTCCTCACCTCTCAAAGTGTTTCCATTGATCTCACAACCCCTCAGATCATTTTCTAGCTTATCAATCATCAGTTTAACACTGATGCTTCATTATCATAATAAATAATAATCAAATGATATTATATATTGTTATATATCATTCAGAGGATTAAACCACTACTTTAGCTGCAATACTATAACTATACTTTAAGCTCTTATCTCCCTTTACTTAAGTAGGATTTTTTATGCAGGACTTTTACTGGGATTAAAGTATTCTGACATTGATTTATAGGTACTTTTACTTAAGTAAAGGATCTGAATTCTTCTTCCACCCCTTATTAGTTGACCTCGGAGGAAAAGCTGATATCCACCCTGCAGGTTGTACAACCACAGGTCTTGGTTGACTCTCCCGATATTAAACAGCCTCCCAGTGACCTCTGCTCTGGAGTGTCTAATGAGACATGCAACAGGGGCAGAGACGTGGCTGAGGTGGAAATGTGTCCCATTGTCACAGAGGCACAGCTGCGGGACCTGAGAGGGCCTGAACCCACTCACCCTGAGGACCAGAAATATACCTCACAAGCCACAGTAAGTCTGCTGCTACTACTTTGTGTAGCCACAGCATTTAAATTTACTGTATGAAGGTGTCAATGATAACTTGTCCCTACTTCATTTTAAAATAATTCAGCATCTTTTTTATTCTTAAAGGTAGACTCTAGCTGCACAAAGAGCAAGGCAATGATGGAATCTACACTGATGGAGAGAGAGCGAGCCAGAGAACCAGTATCAGCAATGGAGAGAGAGATGACGATGCGCAACCTGGTAGACACACAAAGAAAGGTGGAACAGAGGCAGCAGAGAGACAAAGAGAGACAACTGCTGAGGGTGAGAGACAGTGAAACTACTTAAAGATTACTCAGACGAAGTAAAAGGCTGTCACTGGCATCTCATTCTAAAACTGTTCATGTTTAGGTTCAGGAACGTCTGTCAATCATCCAGAACAAGAAGGCAGAGGAGGATCTGCTTGGTCTTAAATGCAAAGACAGGCTGCAGCACCTCACACATGATTTACCAAAGGTTAATGCGCTGAGGGAATCTGCCTGCATCCTTCTGTGCGTTTCTTTTTATCACAGTTTCAACTGTTGTGTTTTAGGAGGACAAGAAACAACAGAAGACGGTTGTCAAGGAGCGACTGGAGCAACTAAGAAGAGAACGCTCTTGTGTCATGCAATCCAAGAGAGACCGGTAAGGGACTATTACTTTTAAGTAAAACAACACATCACATAGATATCTACCAGTGGTGAAATAAGTGCTCAGACGCTTTACTTATGTAAATGTATGGATACAACAATGTAAAAATACCCCATTACAAGTAAAAGTCTTGCGTGGAAAATCCTACCCAAGTTAACATACACTGTATATGTACACTCACTGGCCACTTTATTAGGTACACCATGCTAGTAACCGGTTGGACCCCCTTTTGCCTTCAGAACTGCCTCAATTCTTCGTAGCATAGATTCAACAAGGTGCTGGAAGCATTCCTCAGAGATATTGCATCATGTCCATATTGACATGATGACATCACACAGTTGGTGCAGATTTGTCGGCTGCACATCCATGATGCAAATCTCCCGTTCCACCCCATCCCAAAGATGCTCTATTGGATTGAGATCTGATGACTGTGGAGGCCATTTGAGTACAGTGAACTCATTGTCATGTTCAAAAAACCAGTCTGAGATGATTCCAGCTTTATGACATGGTGCATTATCCTGCTGAAAGCAGCCATCAGAAGACATACTCAGGTAGGCTGTGGCGTTGCATCGATGCTCAATTGGTACCAAGGGGGCCAAAGAGGCCAAGAAAATATTCCCCACACCATTACACCACCACCACCACCAGCCTGAACCGTTGATACAAGGCAGGATGGATCCATGCTTTCATGTTGTTGACACCAAATTCTGACCCTACCATCTGAATGTAGCAGCAGAAATCAAGACTCATCAGACCAGGCAACGTTTTTCAAATTTTCTATTGTCCAATTTCGATGAGCTTGTGCAAATTGTAGCCTCAGTTTCCTGTTCTTAGCTGAAAGGAGTGGCACCCGGCGTGGTCTTCTGCTGCTGTAGCCCATCTGCCTCAAAGTTCGACGTACTGTGCGTTCAGAGATGCTCTTCTGCCTACCTGCCTATTTTGAGTCACTGTTGCCTTTCTGTCTGGCCATTCTCCTCTGACCTCTGGCATTAACAAGGCATTTCCGCCCACAGAAACGTCGCTCATTGGATATTTTTCTTTTTCGGACCATTCTCTGTAAACCCTAGAGATGGTTGTGTGTGAAAATCCCAGTAGATCAGCAGTTTCTGAAATACTCAGACCAGCCCTTCTGGCACCAAAAACCATGCCACGTTCAAAGTCACTCAAATCACCTTTATTCCCCATACTGATGCTCGGTTTGAACTGCAGGAGATTGTCTTGACCATGTCTGTATGCCTAAACACACTGAGTTGCCACCATGTGATTGGCTGATTAGAAATTAAGTGTTAATGAGCAGTTGGACAGGTTTACCTATTAAAGTGACTGGTGAGTGTAAGTATTATGAGCTTGATGTATTTAATGTACATACATAATATGAACTTGATATTAAAGTGTTGCAGTAAATATCCACTATAAGCTTGATTTAGTTAAACTACTGTAATATAGGTAGTTAAGTATTATATTCTCAGCTAATGCAATGTCAGTGTAGTTTGATCATTTATTGAATGGAACTATAAAAGTTTTTGAGGGCAAAATCTTTACTTGGCAGAGCTGTTACCATAGACAAATGTAACAAATCTGCACAGTAACTAAAGCTGAAAGATAAATGTCTAGTGGAAGTATAACGCAACATCTCTTGGTAACAAATATTCAAGTATGAATGCCTCAAAATTGTTCTTAATAGAGAAGTAAAGTAAATGCACCACAGATATCTACCCCCATCTTCCTTGTTCTTAAGGAATACTGCAGGTTTGAAGGAACTACTAGCTCCAGTGGCCCTCCACAACAGAGAAACAGAAGACAGAAAGGACTGAGATACGACAGCTGTCTGGTTATATGTGAATTTGAGTTATTTCTATATATATTCTTTCAGGTTAATGACATTGTTTAACAAAGTTCCCATCACAAAGTAGAACAACAAAAGCATGGTTAAGGATTCAAACTTTATCAATCATCTGTAACACATTGTAGATATTGAGTGGTGGCCTTCCTGTTTGTCTTTATAGAACATGAAAATATCTGAAAATACAGTTTATCTGAAAAAAAAAGGATCTCAACAAATTTATGGTGACTGTTTATTATACAGATTAATTATCATCTAGAACAAACATAAGCATCAACAGTAATTTCATTTATCAATGACCCCTTTTACTTGTGTACACATCCAACTGTGGCCTAAATTACATACACAATGAGTCCTGAAGGTGTATATCAACGGTCTAACACAGGTGCCATAAACGCTCCTTATCTGACCATTGTTGGTCAGTATGTTGTGACTATATAACGGGCACTGCTAGAGTTGAATGCACCCATGAACTGGGGTTGTATTTACAGGATGCGAGTATCGTAACAGGTCAAAGGACATCAGCTTGGCTAACAACTCTATGATGGGGATATGTATAATACAGGGTTGGTCCAGGCCCAGTAGTTTTCCTGCAAGAGGAGGAGCTCTTAACCCAGTTGAGTAGAGGAGTAGAGATCTACATGGGAGAGTTTCTGAAAAAAATAAACATTCAGTTGTTTCCACTTTCATGGATCTTATATAGTGCCCACTCACACTGCGGTCAGACACAAAACAGGAATACCCATCATCCTAATGAGCCAGAACATTCCACAGAAGGTCCAACACATGAAGCTGCTGTGTTACACACAAAATACATGTGTCCTCAAATACAGAGTACACTGTGCAAGTTCAAAATCTAAGGTTTTGAACATGCTAACATTAAAACCAAATCAAAAAATTTGAATCCAAACTAAGAAAACATGGGCCTGACTGATTGGCTGAGAAGTGCTAGGCTCAGGGTTTTAATATTCTAGCAACATGATAGCTGGGGGAAAAAAAAAAAAACAGCAAGTCCCATGGTCAAAACATAAAAGTTCACCTTTGAGGATGAGGTGGATTACTACCATGTTCAGTTTCCAGTAGGCTGTACAAAGGACACACTTTTCAGGCTGTAATCAGGTCAGCAGGGCACTTCAATAGCAGTGACGTACATGAAATTTAATCCGGTGTGGTGTCTGGACCCAAGATCTAATATGTGCAAGATCTTCAGCAAGAAAGCAGCATGCACTTATGTGTGACAGACTAAACTACACCTTATACAACAATATTTGCATTTTATACACTAGACTGGTGTTTCCCACAGTGAAAGGTAAAAGCCTAGGATGAAAACATGGAGGTCCATGTCAGGTTAGGTCAGTGAACGTCTAAGAAGGGGGCCACCTTCTTGCTGGAGGCTTTTGATGAGCACTACTGTCCGAAAAACACAAAATGGTCATCACAAGTCCAGCATCTCTCTGACTTATGAGCACCATGGAACTCAGGAGGGTGAAATTTAAGTGTATGAATCTCTTTTTCACCAGTGTTATGAAAGCAGAGAAATGTGCATGTATGTGCGTCAAGTCTTGAATGATGTTAGCAACAGGACTCAAAGGATGTTTATGTATTTATGCTTTAATGTGCGCACATGTCTTTATGAATGAGTCTTTCTATTGGTGTGCACACTGCACTCCTGGGCCATGATGGCCCCCTTCCTCATCAGAACTATCATTATAGACCTCTCTCCTGGCCCCGCCTCCTGATCCTTGACTCCGGTCAAAATCTGTCAAGTCAACTTCCTCTGCATCTGCTGCAATAACAGGATTCTCCGCACGAGCAGGAAGCAAGCACTCAAGTTCCTGTTAGACAGAAATTGATCATAATAAAATACACAATGATGGCTTAATTGCTTGAGCGCATACAAATGAGAATGTTCAACTGTCACTCACATTCAGTTTTTCAGGGCTAATCCAGTTGTTTTCAGGAAACTGGACATCAAACTTGAGGTAAAGGTCTCCCTTCTCAAATGGATTTCTGTATTGAGGCATTCCTTCTCCCTTCACCATGCGAATAGAGCCTGAGACAGACAGACCGACAAGGTAGGCTTATAATAATCATGGAAGAGGTTTGGAACCACCAGGATTCATTCTAGAGCTGGAATAGGGACTTATTCAGGAAATTGGCCAAGAACCAGATGGCCACTCTGACAGGGCTCTAGCGTTTCTTTGTGGAGAATAAAGAACCTTCCAAAAGGACAATCATCTCTGCAGCACTCCCCCTTAAGCCCTGTATAGCCATGTTTCCATTGTAGGAGCTCCTGGTAAAGGGAAGGAGTAGGAATTTCTACTTTTTTTTTTTTTTTTAACTTAATGGGATTGTTTTGCGTTGGATCACCAGTGTGTCAAGAGGCGCTGAAATGTCCTGATTGATTTTTTTTTTCATTTTACCATGACGAATCCTCTGAATCTTTTCAGTGCTGTAGATAGCAAGTGCTTTCTGATGGCATAGAGCCCTAGCTTTAGCTTTAGCTACTCAGCACCGGGTTAACCTTAAGCCACACCCAGAAGCTTTTCAGGGCCACCTGGAGTACCTACCCCGGAGTAGGCGAACTGTTGGCCCCTGTATATAGCCCTGTGGGGAAGGTTCCAGGATTCGAAGACATGCACCAACGGGGGCCAGCCCAATAAAATTATCCCCAAGTTCCTGTATTGAAAACGCGCCTTAAAGAAAAGTGGCCAGATGAAAGCATGAAGAATATTGGCTACGGGATAATATTTTAGTTTGGCTCCTTAGTCAGATGAAAATTTTAGGCTATTGGTCCTGGTTTCATTCAGTGTTCCTTTACTGTGAGCTCACCACTGGTTATTTTGTTTAGCATGAATTAAAAGGCTCCATTCATGGTTGCCAACTACAAGTAACACACACACACTACAGTCACTCACACACCTTTAAGGGTGGTGTTTTCCTGAATGCCTTACAAAGCATTACGTTAGACTACTAATTTTTTTGATACTCAGAACCTGAAGCAGGTCGCTTGGTGTCATAAAAAAAATGAAGCTCAGTAACTGTGAGACTAGTCAGGATCGAGGTAACGTGAAAACATACATAATGAAGACGTGCACTCTAAGCCTCAGACTGGGGTGCAGGTTCATTTTTCAACAGGATAAGTTTCTAAGCACACAGCCAGGATAACAAAGGAGTGGCTATGGGACAATTCTGTGAATGTCCTTGAGTAGTAGTGAGAAGCCAGACTTGAACATGAACATCTCTGGAGAGATCTGAAAATGGCTGTGCATCAACACTCCCCATCCACCCTGATGGAGCCTGAGAGGTCAGAAGAACAGAAGAATGGGAGAAAATGCCCAGAAAAGATGTACTAAGCTTCTAACATCACAATTGTTAGATTAGATTAGATTAGATAGCTCCTTTATTGTCCCACAGTGGGGAAATTCACAATTGTATTTTTATCCTTATTTTAAATAAATTTGCTAAAGATTTCAGATCACCCTTTTCACTTTGTCATGATAAGTTTTGTGGTTAACTTTGAGGAAAAAAAGAATTTAATCTATTTCGGAATAAAACTGTAGCATAACAGAATGGGGAGGAAGCAAAGTGCTGTGAATAATTTTACGATGCACTGTGTGGGACTGGCCAACAGAGCATGAGGTTGTGTTCTAGCAAAATTTGATTCCAGTTCAACATTTATGGTGCATTACAGGCAGAATTTCATCAGAGAACTTAAGCTTCTCCTGAAAAATTTGATGGCTTGTTAGCTGCAGAAATATCTGGACAACATAACTGCTACACCCCAAATCTGTCACCAGTTTGGCTCCTTGCCTTTGTTTCTGCCTGTGCTCCTTTTGGTCACTAAAAGTCTATCAGAAAAATGAAAGGAAAAGATGAAAAATAGGTATTTCATTAATATGGTAAGAAAACATTTTTACCTGGCTCGATGACTTTGCCAGGTGGGTATTTGACAAGCAGTTGACGTCCATCGAGGTGTGTGACAGTCATCTGGAAGCCACACAAAGCCTCAACCAGGCCAATACGTGTGACCATATGAAGGTCGTTGCCATCCCGGCGGAATTCCTGATTAGATTAAAAAAAATCCCCTAAATTGTTGCTAGAGTTAGCAAAGCTTGTTTATAAAATAAATGTAGAATCCTCCCTTATATAACAGCTATTCTATTATAGCCCTAATAATACATCTTAATATAGGTGGGTACCTCATGTTCCTTCTCTTGTAGCACTAGAACGATATCTCCGGGTTCAATGCCTGGTGCTTGGTCAGCTTCCCCTGAGAACGTGATCTTCTGTCCGTGTCTCATGCCTTTGTCCACATGCACCTCCAGTAGTTTAGTTTCTTTACACACCTTATGACCCTCACACTTTTTACAGCGATCCTTTTCATTGATCACCTCACCTAGACAAACATACACACAAATTGGACACTATTATAGAACTGGTGTGCTTCTGATTATACATTGTGTGTGTGTGTGTGTGTGTGTGTGTGTGTGTGTGTGTGTGTGTGTGTGTGTCAACAGACATAATACCTTCTCCATTACAGTCTGTACAGACTGACTGCATCTGTTGAACCATTCCGGGAGCCAGCTGTCTAATCATGATTCTCATACCTCGTCCTCTGCATGCCACACACTTCTGTACTGCTCCGGCCTTACCACCCTGACTAGAAGGCAAACAGTAAAGTCTCACTATTGGTGGCAAAGGAATTTCCATATATGCACAACATCATCACTAAAAGCACAGGATCATCGGACTGGCCTGTAACACCATAGATTATTGGGCTGTTAGAAATTACACTCACCCATTACAGGCAGCACACAGCACATTCTTACTGAGCTGCAGTTTGGTGGTTTTGCCGTTGTAGAGGTCTTCAAGAGAAACTCTGTGTGTCAAAAGTTAAAAGTATGCAAAAATAAAAAAAAACAATGTTTTTGAACCAGCCACTAAAGAACTCTTGACAGTTAATTTGTAGAATACTTACTTCAGGGGGTGTACCATATCATCTCCTCTCCTCCTGCCACCATTACGTCCTCGGCCCTGTCCCCCCATGAATCCAAACAGTCCTCCACCAAAAATGTGAGAGAAGATATCATCCATTCCAGGTCCTCCACCTCCTCCCTCCCGTAGCCCCTGTTCTCCATAGCGATCATAAAGC
This sequence comes from Eupleurogrammus muticus, assembly GCA_036785175.1. NCBI lineage: Eukaryota > Metazoa > Chordata > Actinopteri > Scombriformes > Trichiuridae > Eupleurogrammus > Eupleurogrammus muticus. Next base: position 25,891,320 of record JAYKQN010000010.1, on the reverse strand, counting down.
TCCTTCTTTTCTGGGTTTGTCAGTACCTCATATGCAAAACTGATCTCTTTAAACTGTAAAAATGAAAAAATAATTTAAATAATTAATTAAAAAATAATAAATAATTTAAAAATATGCAAAAATCATTTGATATATCACAGCAATGGGTTTTTGTGGGTTATGGTTACTTATAAGAGTAAAAAAATAGTTTGGTCTCTTGTATCATATTATTGCAAAAATCAGAAGGATTTGAGTAACATAGCAGGAGTAAAATAAATCAGAACTGATGCACCCATCTCTAAGCCGTTTTGTGTTCTGAACTCTGGTCTGTACCTATTAGTAATCCTCATTGAGTTGTGTTGTGTGATAGTTCCAACTGTTGAGCGACTGTGTTGCTTATTTTATTATTAAACTATATAAATATATTTGCACAAGTGAATTTTGAATTCTTTATTGATTTCTTGTTGAGAGGAACAGATTCTAAATACTGTCCTATGTTTCAAAACATAATTTACAGAAATACACAAAGCCTATTTTCAGAAACTGTTCCCTAACATGCCTTAAATTAAGAGCCATCTAAATGTTTTGATGAATCATACCTTGTCTCCAGCATCAGGGTTCTTGTCAGGATGGTACTCTTTGGCTAATTTACGGTAAGCCTGTAATGAACCAGAGATCGGAGGAAGTAAACAAAGCTGCACAAGAGCCTTGCGCTCAACTTGTAGGCCTGCTGTCAAAAACATCAGGGAATCATCCTCAGACACTCAGGCCAGGTGTGAAAAAGGCGTCTACAAAATCGTAATCGCAAAAAATATTGTTTTTTTTTTCGGACATATTACAACTGCCATAACCTCTTGATTATTTCAGAATTCATCAACACAAGAATACAATCACTTCTTTTTGACATAAGGTGGTTTGATCCAAATTATTCGTTCGACGTTTTCTGGATGGGGGGAAAACAGCTGAGATGACAGGCGATTTGCTTAAAATAGTAATCGACAGATTAAGACAAATGGTGACTGGTGTGATTTTGATTCGTATTTTGAGTAGAGCGACGTCTTGTTAGCAAAGTGTTAGCAATTAGCAATGCGGCGAGTGACATTAACGTTAGCTAGTCATTTAAGGAAAGAAAAGTTTACACCATATATTTTAACATTTCCTCAGGATCAATATAACGAGGGTTAAGCTTAGCTTAGCGTCACGAAATGCCACATACACGTTTTAAACATCAAAGAAAATCAGTTTTCTTAGCATACTGGTGTAACGTTAGATGCCGACAAGCTAACGTTATTGGGTCCATTGCAGACTGACTTGGTGGAGGGTAACTGAAATTTAGCTAGCTAGCATTAGCAAGCTAATGCAACTAGCACACTCGTGGTGGTCACCGGGGTAATTTGGGGTTTCCAATTTCAACCAGGCAAACTATCTTTCCGATTCATGTAGGAACGATAACAATTTTAAACACATTCTTAATAATTTCAAGACCACCAGTGTACAAATCCAATGTTTTACAGAGCGCGGTACAACCAGTTATTAGCTTACTTTATTGGCTAACGCTGGCTATAGCAAACTCGCAAGCTGCCGATGAGCATCTTGATTCGCTTGTTTTCTAGGCCTACGCTTCACTTTCTGACAAATCCTCCCGTTTTATTACGTTCTCACTCTGAACACGTTTCCACCCTTTTTACCCCTAAACTTGTTCACCTTCTTTAGCTCATTCTCAGAGGCTGACGGGGAAACTCCGAGGATGTCGTACAGCTTAGTATCCACGACGTTCGACATGATGCTAGCCGGCTGCCACAGAATGCGCTTCTGCGGAGGTTGAGCTGAGAGAGGAGCCGACGCCAACCGGCAGGGACGGTGCACGGCTGCCGAGCGGTGCGACGCGCACAGACACCCCCTCGGAAGTACATGCCCCCAAACAGCGAAAACACCGAATTACCCACGGAAGATTTAGAGGAGTTTGCAGTCAATTTAGTATTTGTTTTGTAATATTGTGGAATTTTACAATGCCTGAAAAATTCTATTTACTTGTTTTTGTTAGGTTCTGTGCGTTAATTGTAAAAGGGCTGAAATCACAGTTAGACCCCAATAAAATACAACCTTATTAACACATGTAATCGGCACAAATATCATCAGTAATTGGCATAGGCTCATAAAGTATATAAGAGATCATAAATATAGTCAGTGGTGGAAAGAAATTTGGTGCACTCAAGAACTACTTAAGTATAGTGTTGATCTATTTGTATTTTACATGAGTATTTTCATTGGATACTATTTTAAATCTGCACCCCAAAACATTTCAGAGGGAAATACATTTTTTAACAGCTAAATGTCAAGTAGGTACTTGAGTATAACTTACTCTTGAGATTCCATATTGTATAATATCATTATATGATAATTTTACATTTGCAGTTTTTTGGGTTATTCTAGTTTTCAGAGACCCTATTGTAGGTGCATCATATCTGAACAGGTGCTAATTTTCTGCCTGTGAGATTACCATTACGTATTGAGATTCAAATTAAAATAGAACCAGGTAGTAAATCTGGGTTTATAGCATACTATGGAGGCTCTCAGGAGAATAGTATTCATAATAACTGCTATTCAAAGGATGAGCTGTTAAGGTAAAATGGAAAAATGTCTGGTATTTAACATTTTTCTGAAAGCACTTTTATTGATGGATTAACCTTTTCAAAATAATTCAGGGGATAAGAAAATACATAAGCCTTCCTTTTTAAAAGTAAACTTTATTGAAAAAGTAAACTTTATTTGTATAGCACTGTTTTATACAGAAATGCATCTCAAAATGCTTTACAATAGACATGATAAAAACATCAACATCAAATACATGTTAATAAAAATTAAAAAAGAGCATTATGTAATTAAGATAGATAAGGAAAAAATACATTTAAGATGTAGGAAAAAATACAGTAAAAAAGAGAATAATAAGAAAAACAAACATAGATGTGTACCATTAAGTTCCTCTTGGATTTATTGCATCCCAGAAAGACAACATCTATCTGACTGGTTCTTATAAAAGTGATCTGAAACCTGGCCTGCTGGCACTGTGCTGTGTATGGTCCTGAGCTTTCAGCAATTTTTTGGTTTAAGAATTGTTTAAATATATCCAGGAAAATTTCTGTGATGTATTTATAATGTTAAGATCTTAAAACACAGTTATCAGTTGTGCATCGTATGCATGACTATGGAATGTCTAGCACATGTTTTTATGCCCTGAAGCACATTGAGCTTGGTAAGTCAAGGATAAAGTCAGGATGAAAAAATGTCAATTTATTACTTAAAAGACTGTCCTCCTGCAACTCTGCTACTTTACCCAACCGATAATATTTTAAAATGTAAACATCAGAGCAAACACAAAAACAATCAATCATGCAACGGACATCTCTGCATCCATCCCAACACACAGATCAGGATCTGTTATCCTGTTCAATGTTGTATTAGTAATATTATGAAATATTAGGAAACACTCATTTTAATTGCAATACAGACAATACCTAACTGTATTGATCAATTAAGACAGACAAACCCAACCAATTAGCAAAACGAATCAAAACACGTCTTAAGGACATAAAGCAACTACAACTTTCTGCTACTGAAATGAAATTGATTGTACTTGGACCTGAACACCTTAGAAGCACACTATCCAGTGGTAAAACTACTTTGGATAGCATTTCCTTGGCCCAGGAAACTGGGAGTCATTGTTGATCAAGATAAGTCCTTCACTGCCCACAACATACAAAGGACTGCCTCCTTTCACCTACTTTTTATAGCAAAGGTCAGGCACTTTCTGTCTCTGAAAGATTCAGAAAAGCCTTTTTTTATTGTTAGGCTGCTCTAAAATGTGTCTAAAGACTCTCCAGCTGATCTAGAATGCTGCTGCACATAATAACAGACACTAAAAAAAGAGATCATATCTTACCCAGGGGTGGAGGAAGTAATGAAGTTTAGTACTTAAGTACAGGTAACAAGAACCGTATTTACTCATGTAAAAGTAGAAGTACTACATTAGGAATTTACTTAAGTTAAAGTACTAAGTACTTAGTTTAAAATGTATTTAAAATCTTTGAAGTATAAAACTACAAGTACTCACGCAATGGGTTGTCAACCTCTGGGATGTCCCATTATGATGAGAAATGTAGACAGACCTATTTACTGCATGCCTCTGCCATTATCACTGCTTGGTGCTCACAAGCAATATGTGTATAGAAAAGATTGGTGTTCATATTATGTGTGTTATCTGCAATTCTGTGCATATTCTTACTTAAAATTCTGTGAATGACAACTTACATACTGATTCACTATTATTAATTATCTATTTTTTAAATTAAATTATTTGTTTTAATATTGTCTCCTTCCGCTTTAACCAAGGTCGGGTCACAGGGGCAGCAGCTTCTGCGGGGAAGCCCAGACATGTCGTCCAGCTCTTCAAGGGTAACCTGAAGACATCCCCCACATACAGTAGTCTCTCCAGCATGTTTTGGGTCTTGCTGTGGCCTCCTCCCAGGTGGAAACACTTGAAACACCTCACCAGGGAGGTGTCCAGGAGAAATCCTCACTAGATGTCTAAGCCACCTCATCCGTCTCCTCTTGATGCAGAGGAGCAGCGGTTCTACTCTGAGCTCCTTCCAGATGACCAAGATTCTCACCCTTCTCTAAAGGAGAGCCTAGAAACTTATTTCAGCCACTTGTGTATGCAAACTTGTCCTTTCAGTCACTATTCAAAGCTTGTGAACATAGGTGAAGGTAAGAATGTAGATGGGCTGGTAAATTGGCTCAGCTCCTTCTTCACCATGACTGGTGCATAGCCTCATCAGAAGCTGCACCAATCTGCCTCTCAATCTCCTGCTCCATTCTTCCCTCACTTGTGAACAAGACCCTGAGATACTTGACCTCCTTCACACCCACTCTTTTTCTGCGGAGAATCTTCATGACATAGATAGATATGAAAATTTTCGTCAAAGCCGCTTCACACTCGGCTGTGAACCAATCCAGCCAACAGGACCTGATTGCTTGGAAGTTGCAGACGATGCAACAACGCAACCAGAAGGCAATTTTGACGAAAAGTTGTTAATGTAAGATGTAACAACATCAATTTCCAAAATATAAGGAGTAGAAAGTAGAGGTAAAACATATAAAATGCTGTGGAGTGAAAGTAAAAGTATGTATTATTATTTTTTACTTAACATACAAATACAAAACAAAATCTTAAATACACTGATGATATTAACATACTTTGTTACATTAAACCACTGATCTTAACAACATAAGCTTCTCCCTCTGGCTCCCGGTGAACAATCTGCAGAGCTCTTATTAGGGATGAACCATTTTACCCTCATAGTTCCTAATCATCCATCTCTCCAACACTACTCTCAAAATGTAATATTCCATATATACAATAAAATAATTTTGTTAACCAAATAATTCTGTATTCTCCATTTTACTATCTGTTCAAATGAATTCAATCCTGTACACACAACATCTATTGCAAGAATGTCCATCCTATAATCATATTTATATATACCTGTATATATCTGTATATATCTGTATATTGTTTTTTAATTTAATTTTTTAATTTTTTTCCTTTTTTTAAATTTTTAAAAACATTTTTGTAACTTTTCTAACTGCTGCTGTAGCACTGTGAATTTCCCCACTGTGGGACAATAAAGGAGCTATCTAATTTAATCTAATCTAATCTAATCCTGGAACAGGGTTTCCACCTCTGTTTCTCTTCCTGAGATTTCTTCCTTTTTTTAATCTCCATCAAAGGACTTTTCATAAGACTTTTTCCTTGTACACATTGATGGTGTAAAGACAGGGGATGTTGTATTGCTGTTCTTCAAACTGTAAAGCCCTTTGAGGAGAATCTGTGATTTTGGGCTATAACCGGAAGGAAAAAAAAGACACAAATACAAATTGCCCTTTCCTGAGAGATTAGTATGTGGCTATAATGAGGTTTTGTAGCTATTGCCCCAAATCTTAGCCCAATACTATACTGAGGTGAGAATATAGCAATGATATCTGATCTAAAAGCTGCTTTGTTTATCAATTTATATTTATATATATATATATATATATATATATATATATATATATATATATATATATATATATATATATATATATATATATATATATATATATATATATATACCAGCTTACACACCAAATACTCACACACTCAGATGGACAATTAAGAGTCTCCAACAGCACTACCCATTGAATCTCTTCTTACTCCTTACAAATACCACAAAGTGAAATACATGTACTTTTGAAATGTTATAATTTACGAAATAAAGAATTTAGGGGCCAGTACTGACACCTGGTGGAAATCACAAGAAATGTCCAAACATGGCGAAGAACAGTCACCCAATCTTGAACCAGCTGACCACAGATAACAATGATAAGGCCTATCTGGAAGAAGTCAGGGACCTGACTTGCTGGTTTTAGGTCAGTAACCTTCTTATGAACACCAGCAAGAAAGAGCTAACCTAATCCTAAGGAGCTGATACAGGGAAGAGGAAGGTAAATAGACCATGTCCCTTAACATCAACAGGTTCTTGATGGAGAATGAAGTTTTAACATGTAAATAAATAAAGCGTTGTAAATCACAATATTGGTTGAGAAATTATCTTAGAAATACATGTCTTGGAAGTTTTTAAATCAGTTTATTAATGGCTTCAAAAAGTATAAATGCAATATAAAGTTCCCATTTGCTCAATATGAAATAGAGACAGCAAGTACGACTGCCTGCGCTCTGGTTCTTCTTAGGATCTTTTACTATCCTTAACTGACATTTAAAGAAAGTCCTTTGTTTCCAGTTCATTGGTGGGAATCCTTAAAATAGAGTTTAACATCCAAAAAACCTTCTTACACTTTAAGTAGCCTCCCTAAATTCATTTGGATGCTCTACACTAAAATGAAAGCAGGGTCTTTCAAAAAAGTGTGTAGTGTACTCTTTCAGTATAAAACAATGAACGGCTCAACTGTCAGTTCAGAAATAGCACTGCTGCTCCCAGAGTGAACCGCTCTAAATGACCACACAACAGAACTTTATGAGAGGTAAAATTTGTTTTTAGTGTGTTTGCAATGTGTTCTAATGATATATATAGTACATTTCATAATGGACTGTAGCTAAAAGTGCTTTACAATAAAATTAAGAAAAAAGTAAATACACAAACATATGTGCATGTATTTATATATAATATTAAAAAAGTATAAATAAAACAAAGAATCACACACAAAAAAATATTTAAAAATTGGACAGTGTAAAAGATAAGAATAAAACAGTCTGTTCAACAAACAGTTATAAAGAATATTTAGATTGTTTAAAAAATGTTGACAGAGCTTCTATCTTTTACATCCTTGGATAGGAAAAATCCATAGTTTTAGTGCATTGTTTAAAAAAGGCTGAATAAATAAATAATATAGATATAAATATGTGCAGATGGTTCCCTGCATTTTTCAGACAAAAATTGGAAGACAAAGGACAACACTCCCTAAACTTGTTGCTGACGCTGGCTCAAGATTAATTAAGGTAAAATAATGTTTTTCCGATTTAGTTTGAGAGCTAAGGGAAAGTCAACCTCTGCTGTAGCATCTGATTCTGTGTGATCCTGCAAATTATTGTATGTGAACTAACATAAAAGTAGAAATACTGCTGTCATCTAAACATAAATTATAATAAAATCAGATTGCCGTCTGTAAGAGTGATGCTGATGCTGTAGCTTATCAAAGCCAATTTGAGAGACTTTGGATTATATATATATATATATATATATATATATATATATATATAATACATTTATATAATACATTTATATAATGTCAATTTTTAATATGAAAAGTAAACTAGTAACTAATACATCTAAAACAAACAAAGAAGTAAAATGAAACAAAACACAAAAGTGCCTCCAAACTGAAGGTACAGTACTGTCGTACATGGGACGCTGTTGTGTTTACGCAGCTGATGGACAGACCAGCCTTTGATTACGTTTTTGTACATCCGCCATTTTGAATCCCAAATCTGACCGATTTCTCGCTGCCTGCTTGCTGGATCGTAATTTGTGTCAACAGTGAGCAGCCGCTCAGCAGCAGGCCGAACACCGTGGGACGGCAGCGTGTAAATGACATTGCAACCGGGGGAAGGGTAACATCGTTAGGCTAACGACGCAGTCATGAGGAGCCAGCCCCGGGCCTCTGGGTGACCTGACAGCCAGGGTACCGATGACGACTGGGACGAATGATGGATAGAAGGTATGGACGTATCCAGTAACTGGCTTATTGTCTTTTGAGAGGAACAATATGTCACCATAAATGAACGTGAAGCCCGTGTGAGCCGCCGCCTCGCTGTCCAGTGGTCGGGTTAAGACGTTCCCGCTAGTCGCCACGCAGACGTGATAAACAACTGACGGCTAGCATGTTGTGACCTGCGTTAAGCGCACACCGTTATAAAATAGTTTGGTAACGTTATGGACTCAAATGAGACATTGCTAGCGTGGGTTTATGACCTGTCTGCGAGTGGAATGCACTCGAAAATGTCATTAGCATGTAAATACGCTCAAACTTAACGCCAAGTAATGTTATGTTCTATCGATAGGATAATTAACCTGATGTATAATTACGGTGTATATCTGTTCCTAGCTAACCAGCCGTACCTGCTGTAACGTTACTTACACCAGAAAGGCCTGTCGTCTTGAAGATAAGCACCAGCACGAAATTATAAAACATAATCCTGGTTAGGTATTCTGGAAGGAAGGCTTCCTGAAGGCAATATTCTCAGCTGTAAAACACCTGTTTGTTCAACATGTTTATTGCAGGGATGGGGACGCCTGGGAGTAATTAGAGATAATTCATGTTATGCAATCAGTTGTTACGGTGGCTAGAAATTGCTTTCGTTTTACACTGTTAAACGATACACTATCCACATGTACCAAAATATGACTGCTGACTTTGCGGCATACTAGATCACATCCATTCCAAGCAGGTGCAGGACGCTTACACATGTTGATATAAACACATGTTAGATCAGCTGCATGTTCTTTAAAGAAACTTTCATTTTAAAGGGTTTTATATCATACACTTTTCCTTTGTTAATTTGGAAGGTCTGCTATACTTTGAAAGATATATTTGTGTTTATATAACACCTAGACATTTTTTCTAATCACTAATGCTGTTATAGTCTTACTTTCTGCAACCTGAGCCTATAAAGGATAAACATAAGGATAATAGACTGAATTGTAATAATAATGAACCACTTTAGTTGTTGTGCAGTATTATCATTACCACAACTAGTCCCAATTTTTCTCTTTGTGATAACAAAGATGTCAACCACAGGAGTCCTCATCCCAAAAGGCATCTGACACGTTTGTTTCCCTTTGACACAGGTTTATATCACATTTTGTAGCTAAATTACTGTGTATTTGTTACTACACATTATTTGCAGATGTAACTGTTATGTGTGAGGCTCTTCTCAAAGAAAGTTGAGTTATATTGTTAATACACAGACTGTACAGCACTAATTCAATTACAGATGAACTGCTTCCTGCTCTTGGCAGAGAGCAAGAGCTGTTTGTCTGCGCATGTCTTGACTAACTTTTCTTGTCGTCTCTCTAAGGAACATAATCCAAATCTTCTTCCTGGAAATGATTCTGTAACATTTTTCTTTTCTTTTTTTCTCTCATCATTCAGGTGGAAGACATCCTCTCTTGATATAGTGTGTCTGATCTTAGTATGTGTGTGTGTGAATTTGCACAGGCCATGCAAATGTCAGTAAGGTAAATGGCTTTTTAGCAAGATCTGACTGAGGATAACGCTCCTTATCCAAATGTAAGAACATGCATACTACATTATCCTTTATTGACTTGTTCATATATGCTGCTAAACAACCAGGAGACTAATCACTAAGCCACATCCTCTTTTAGTCAACAGCAAAGTATATGTGCTGGTGACATTAGCCATGTTCTGGAAGTTTGACTTGCATACCTCGTCTCACCTGGAGGCTTTACTGGACAAGGAGGATGTCACACTCATGGAGCTCATGGAGGAAGAAGACGTGCTGCAGGAGTGCAAGGCCCAGAATAGGAGGTGGATATTGTTAGTTTTAGCAGCATATATTAATAATATATATATGATTTTAGTCACTCTTGGTTTATATTTTGTAACTGGTGTTTTTTTCCCCCCACACCATCTTGTTTTTTATAGACTCCTCCTGTTCTTGTGCCAGGACCAATGCATGCAGGAGCTGATCCACATGATCACTACAGAGCCCCCTGCTGGTTTAGAGGAGACAATGCGCTTTAAGTAGGTGCTGCTATGTAGAATATTTTGATGTTATACTATATGTAGAAAACCGACCTGTTTTGCTGGTGCTGCTCTACATCATATCAGTCATTAGGGCCTAAGCCAAGAACTCAACAAAGCCCTATTGTTTTTGCTCTTGTTATTTTTATTTTTCCTATAATTTTTATGGTGTCCTGTATTTGTGCACTGATTTCATTATTACATCCACAGAAACACATTTGTGTGTCTCAGAACTCAACAATCATTCTGTATTACTTACTCTATGACTCAATTTCAAGCTGGTTGTGAGTTTAGAACAACTCAAGCTTATTGAATAGACAATAAGCGTTTTATATATAAAGCTATCTCTCTCTCACTTTCACCCATTTCTTTCCCTCTTTCTCAATCTCTATCTATTGCTCTGATTGAAATAATCAAACTCAACATGTTAGGGGTTATAATAAAATGTATTATTATTATCATTATTATTATTTATTAAATAAATGAACTGCTCATCTGAAAAGATGGACACACAAACATCAAGCATTTTCAGCCTTATGAAGCAAAGGCCTAGTAATTAATTTTGAAGTTAAGCTTAAATGGGTTCAGAACAAGTGAACCAAACAATCGACAATTAATTGTCAAATAATTTTACTGACAGGTGTGTTCTTATCATTTATTATAGGTATCCAAATATAGCATGTGAGCTGTTGACATGTGATGTGGGAGTGATCAATGATAAGCTGGGTAATGAGGAGCCTCTGCTGGAAACACTGTATACCTTCCTGGAGCAGCCGTCCCCACTTAACCCCCTTCTGGCTTCATTCTTTAGCAAAACAATTGGGCACCTCATTACTCGGAAGACTGAGCAGGTAACACTCACACACGCACACACACACTCACTCAATCAAAGGACATGCTCAGAGAAGAATACAAAAAGTGTGTGATATTGCTACATGACTTGTACTTTTAGAATGCAAAGTTTAAAATCCTTATTCTCATTATCATTGTTCAACATATTACGCAGCAATACAATATTTAATTCAAAATGGTATTTTGACAAAGACTTCGCTTTAAGAAATATTACCCAATTTTTGATTTGAACATTCTAGTAAGCTATAAGATAAGATAAGATAGGACTTTATTGATCCCACAACGGGGAAATTTTCTTGTTACTGCAGCTAAGCACAGGTGTGAAAGAGTACAGAGTAAAGAAAAAGAAAATAAAAGCTAAAGAAAATAAAGACTATAAAAAATAAAAATACACAACACTACATACAAAATCCGTAGAATTTGTTGATTAGCATACACAGTATGCATTATGGACATTAATTAATAAATAAATAATGCAGTTTTAATAACATTTTGATTAATTGTTCAGTCTTGGCTATGATTTAATTTTAAAAGATGATTAGAGCAAGATGGCAATGGTTTAAATCATGGTTTTAAAATTAAGAAAAATGCAATTCACAATGCCTAATGTAAAGGAGATTTATGACATTACTCTTCAATGTTATGTCATATTGATGAAATAAAAGTGGTGAAATTCAACTGTGAGGGCATTACAGCCCCCATATAGCGCTATGCTAGAGTTATCTTGAGTACATCTTCATCCTAAACCTTCCTGGGATTTAGAATTAATCACTTAATAATTAGCTTTGGAAGACAAAGTTAATTAAGTTGTGATATAATTGAAGTGATTACTTAGTGGAGACTAATTTGTGTAGCAGAGCACTAGAGCAACTAGTTTGAGTACTTTACACACTGAAGAAAAAAATTCAATCTATAAAAGAAAAAAAAGTGATGTTGGTCAGTAAATGAAACATATGTTTGTTTATTTCTACCTTCTAAGATTTTGCAACTGACCGTTGCGTGTGTGTACTCTCAAAAAGGTATCTCTGCTTTTGTCTGTTGCTCAGACATTTAACTTCATTGAGACGCATTATCTTAATGTTGCTTCATATTGCATTTCAGTGGACAAAGGACATGATTCAACAGTCAAGCACACAGTCCAGTGGAGACAGAGCCTAAAATAGTGCCTCTCTTTCAATTTATTGAACCAAGAACCAATTTGGACCCCTACACCCCTAATTCTAATAGTAAGGTCAGTTGCTTATTCATTTTAGGAGCTTGTTGGTCCAGAGCACCAACTTTGACTGACATTATAATACAAGACTCCATAGCTAAATATTGTGGATGCATTACCATTATCAAAAAAGAAAAAACATTCTCACCAACCCCTCTTGGTATGAAGCTAATTAGAAAGTTGTTGTTTTTTTAATGTGTAAAGAGGACCATGTCTTTAAACTGGATATATATTCCAGCAGTGCAAAATGGCCATTTTTAAGTTGCTCAGAATATAAAGATGATCATTACCTGATACTCCATAGCAGTCATTTTGCTCAACACCAATCATTGGGAAAGTGGATACATCTTATACTAATCCCCTGTAACTCTAAGTTGGGAAAACAAATTCACAGGACAAACAACAACCCTCCTCATTGTAATTCAGGCTCAGGCTCTATTGTAACTTTAACTTCTACAAGAAGCACATTTTTAACTCTCAGCAATGATGACACTGCATGCAATAACTGAACCCAACCCACTACTTCAGACTGCTGAAAGACATAAATGTAACAATACCAAGATTTTTTATTCAGTGCTTAGGTTGAGGCTCTGTTCATTACACCAGAGGCCCCTACTTCGAATATGAATCATGTCCAACATACCTGTGTTCAGTTCTGTATTGTGTGTAATAGTGTTTCTTTCACTCGTTGTTGTGTTAAGGTAATTAGTTTCCTGCAACGAAAGGAGGGATTCCTTTCCTTGGTCCTGAAGCATATTGACACGTCAGCCATGATGGACGTGCTCCTCCGACTCATCAGCTGTGTGGAGCCACCCCTTCTTCGTTTTGAGACTCTTACTGTGAGAGAAAATGGAACTTGCATTTACACTTGAAAATGTTACACCCTGATCTCTTGTGCTATAATAATGTGAGATGTTTTGTGAAATTTTGTGAAATGTTTTCGCAATAGTGGCTGAATGAAGAGAAGCTGGCCCAGAGACTGATAGAGCTCATTCACCCTGAGAGAGATGAGGAGGTAGAAGGGCTTTTTTAATTTTTTTTACAGTAATGAGTCACACATTTATGTGATAAAACATAGTACCACAAACATAGCATCACTATCACTTGCAGGCTTTTTAAAACACTAAATAACATGTTGGTGTGTTGTTGTTTTTTTACAGAGGCAGTCCAACGCATCTCAGACTTTGTGTGACATCATTCGTCTGAGCAGAGACCAGGCCAATCAACTCCAAGAGATGTCGCAGCCAGACCCTTTGTTGACTGTGCTGGAATCGTAAGTCAGACAAACACACATGTTCATAAAATCTTAACTGGAAGCAAAGGTGATGACATAAACTCTTGTGTTTCTACAGGCAGGAGTGTGTGGAGCAGTTGTTACAGAATTTGTTCTCAGGGGAGAGAACTGAGAGTTGTATTGTCAATGGCATTCAAGTTCTTCTCACATTATTGGAAATCAGGAGGCCTGTGTGAGTGAAAGTCATGAGAGCAAATTTATACTGTGCATACGTAAGGCAGATTTAATATATATAATGATCCCCGTCCTCTAAAATCTTTTACCCTGTCCTCCCTATAATTTTCCTAATCCTCTCCAAATATTTGGAGCTGTCTTCAGTGACCATTTATGAACCAATTCTGGATTCAACATGTTTCTCTAACAGGGTGGATGGTGTAATGGATGCTCAGGGATTTGAGAGAAGTTACACTGTTAACAGCAGTATTCTGTTAGCCATTCAGCCACATCTGGTACACTTCCACCAGCTTCTCCTGGAGCCACCCAAGGTACAGTATAAAAAAAAAAAAACATATCAGGTGCAGGGATGTTTGAATGTTGCTACTTTTTCAATTTGCTTAAAACAATAATCATCAACAATTTGTGCCTTGAATGGTTAATCTTCAATAGTATTGTCCTGCACTTTATTATCTGTAGGTAATTTTAGATTAGCTGTTGTAATATAAGAGAGCATTTTCATTCTGAATATTTAATGAGATAATGTACATCAACAGAAAATCACACATGCCCGCACAGGAATATATTTAATTTATTAAATGATAGGATTGGGCGATCGAAAATGTATCATTGTGATATTCACTGTGACAAAAGCAAAACGATAATTTAATTGTATTGTGATATTTCATGATTGTGATTTATGATGAATTTTTTTCTATGCATCCCTAATTAAAAAGAACTGAGAGTTGCAACAGACCTGAATGCTGCTTCTCCACTGTTTAATATTACAAGTTAAAGAAAAGCAGTATAGGTAGAAGAAAAACAGCTGCTGAGATTGTTTAATTACTCATTGGCTCTTTGTGCACACAAAATAGATTTAATTTGTGGTGCTATGATTTCGTTCTGTGACGTAGCACCACACAATGGTCAATGTGCGGGAAACACTGAATAGGCATACATGTCAGTAATTGAAGCTCTATAACTGTACTGAGCTAAACCTCTAGTCTGTTGTTTCTATGCCCTCAATTTCTAGCGAAATCCTATGCTAACTTCCCTGGGTGTGTTGGAGGAACCATTAGGGAATACACGGCTCCATGTATCCAGACTAGTGGCCTCGTTGCTGTACACCAGCTCTGCCAGCCATGCAGTTGTAGCGCAGGAGCTCTGCCGGCTCAATACAATGGACCTGCTTCTGGTGGGATGAGCAAACACACTGATTGTTTCACTGTCAAATACAATGTTAACAAAGAATGTGACATTACTTATGGCCCTTTGGAAATGTATGCCTTTTTTTCCAGGACTTGTTCTTCAAATACACATGGAACAACTTCCTACACCTCCAAGTGGAGCTTTGTGTTGCTGCTATCCTCCGGCCCTGTGCCCATGAAATGAGACTTCAGCCTGGTTTGGGTTCCCAAGAAAAATTCAAGCCTCTTCATGATCCGTCGCAAGAGCAGGCTATTTTTGAGAAGCAGACCTTTGAACCTCCAGTCACACCTGAAAATTCTGCACATAATTTAATGGTGACCCATGTAGGTGTTTTTACAAAGAGACCTAAGGGCATTTTAATCTATTAGAGACCCAGCTGTGGTTGATTGACTTTGTCTGTGTCTCACCCAAGTTGTTTCAGCACTGCCACCTTGTCCAGAGGATTCTTCAGGCTTGGGAGGAGAATGATAAAACACAGTAAGGAACTTGGAAATATCATACAGTAGTTTTTTGGTATTCGATGGATTTGCCCCTAAGTGTAGTCCCTTTGTCTTTAGGTCAGAGGGTGGTATGAGAAGAGGCTACATGGGACATCTGACCAGGATTGCCAACACAGTAGTCCACAACCTTGAGAAAGGCCCAGTCCACACCCAGATTAATAGCCTTATCACAGGTGTGTGTGTGCGTGTGCGTGCGCTCGTGCGTGTGCGTGCGCTCGTGCGTGTGCGTGCGCTCGTGCGTGCGTGCGCTCGTGCGTGCGTGCGCTCGTGCGTGCGTGCGCGCTGGAGATGGTGATAAAAGAAGAAATTCACACTTGACAGGAATATTGTTTTAATGATTCTGTTTTTTTGGACATAGAGCTGCCAGAAGACTACAGAGGGCGCTGGGAAACCTTTGTGGACCAGACCTTGTCAGAGACCAACAGGAAAAACACCATAGATCTGGTAAAGACACACACACAGAGCCAAATAACCAGGACTACAATGCTGCTTATAAATGATCTGTGCTTACTTTGGCTTTTCCTATCTTGCAATGATTGGTTAATGTGAGTTGTTAGTTTCTGTATACAGTGGCTTGCGAAACTATTTGGCTCCCTTGAACTTTGTGACCTTTTGCCACATCTCAGGCTTCAAACATAAAGATATAAAACTGTAATTTCTTGTGAAGAATCAACAACAAGTGGGACACAATCATGAAGTGGAACACACTTTATTGAATATTTTAAACTTTTTTAACAAATAAAAAACAAAAAATTGGGCGTGCAAAATCATTCAGCCCCATTGAGTTAATATTTTGTAGGGCCACCTTTTGCTGCGATTACAGCTGCAAGTCGCTTGGGGTATGTCTCTATCAGTTTTGCACATCAAGAAACTGATATTTTTGCCCATTCCTCTTTGCAAAACAGCTTGAGCTTAGTGAGGTTCGATGAAGAGCGTTTGTGAACAGCAGTTTTCAGTTCTTTCCACAGATTCTCAATTGGATTGAGGTCTGGACTTTGACTTGGCCATTCTAACACCTTGATATGTTTTTTGGTGAACCATGCCATTGTAGCTTTTGCTTTATGTTTTGGATCATTGTCTTGTTGGAAGACAAATCTCTGTCCTAATCTCGGGTCTTTCGCAGACTCCATCAGGTTTTCTTCCAGAATGGTCCTGTATTTGGCTTCATCCATCTTCCCATCAATTTTAACCATCTTTCCTATCCCTGCTGAAGAAAAGCAGGCTCAAAACATGATGCTGCCACCACCATGTTTGACAGTGGGGATGGTGTGTTTAGGGTGATGAGCTGTGCTGCTTTTACGCCAAACATAACGTCTTGCATTGTTGCCAAAAAGTTCGATTTTGGTCTCATCTGACCAGAGCACCTTCTTCCACATGTTTGGTGTGTCTCCCAGGTGGCTTGTGGCAAACTTTAAATTACACTTTTTATGGATATCTTTAAGAAATTGCTTCCTTCTTGCCACTCTTCCATAAAGGCCAAATTTGTGCAGTATACGACTGATTGTTGTCCTATGGACAGATTCTTCCACCTCAGCTGTAGACCTCTGCAGTTCATCCAGAGTGATCATGGGCCTCTTGGCTGCATCTCTGATCAGTCTTCTCCTTGTATGAGCTGAAAGTTTAGGGGGACGGCCAGATCTTGGTAGATTTACAGTGGTCTGATACTCCTTCCATTTCAATATTATTGCTTGCACAGTGCTCCTTGGGATGTTTAAAGCTTGGGAAATCTTTTTGTATCCAAATCCAGCTTTAAACTTCCCCACAACAGTATCTCGGACCTGCCTGGTGTGTTCCTTGTTCTTCATGATGCTCTCTGCACTTTAAACAGACCTCTGAGACTATCACAGTGCAGGTGCATTTATACAGAGACTTGATTACACACAGGTGGATTCCATTTATCATCATTAGCCATTTAGGTCAACATTCAATCATTCAGAGATCCTCACTGAACTTCTGGACAGAGTTTATTGCACTGAAAGTAATGATTTTGCACGCCCAATTTTTTGTTTTTTTATTTGTTAAAAAAGTTTAAAATATCCAATAAAGTGTGTTCCACTTCATAATTGTGTCCCACTTGTTGTTGATTCTTCACAAGAAATTACACTTTTATATCTTTATGTTTGAAGCCTGAAATGTGGCAAAAGGTCACAAAGTTCAAGGGAGCCAAATAGTTTCGCAAGCCACTGTAAATACAAGAAATAGGTTTGTCATATTATAAGAAGCCTAGGGCATAAAATGCATGTAGGTCGCATTATAAATATGCTTAAATAGAGTATTTTTTTGCTACTTAGTTGGTTGATGAATAAAATATTAAAATATTTCCTGTAGTAGTGCTACAGCTGCTGAAGCAAAGAGAGGAAAAAGTAGTTAATGATCAATGATGTCTGTCTGATCCAAATGTTGCATTTGTAATCACGGTAGCAAATAAATGGTATAGTTTTAATTATTATAACACAGTTTTATTCAGAACTGAATCAGGGTGTAAAACTATTACCACTGCCAGTTGTTACTCTGGGAAAGAAACTTGGCACAGTTGAAATTCAGCTAAAATTGTCTTAATGATTTTGGTATCATAAAGTATCTCTGTTTGTAAGAAGCTCTTACTTGAGTGGAAATAGTAAGCTGGAACAATCAAAACTTTCAATTGACCTATCATTGCTGTCTCTGGATTTCTGTCCATGTAAATATCCTGCAGGAATGTAACTGTGGTGCTCAAAACATTTACTCCATTGGAAGGCTACATGGTATCAACCATTTTATGTTTTATCATATCTTATGAGGTACATCAATTATGATTCTGGTGATGTTGCCCATATTGAAAAACCCTGCCTCTTTCACATGAATGTAATGTACTCAAAGCTGAATAGGGAAAACCTGGAATCATATCTACTTGATAGCTTAGTGATATCACTTTGTTATAGATTTAAAAATTGATTGATCATAGGCAAACACATTATCTAACATTTAAAATCTGATCCACCAAGTAATAATAATAATAATAATAATAATAGTAATATGTTAAGTCATTTACACTTGAAAAATCATCAAGATTATGTACATTATATTTTACATTAGACATCTTTTAAACTACTTTCTGCAGCTGTATATGATGTGATATATATATATATATGTACAGTGGGGAAAATAAGTATTTAAACACCCTGCTATTTTGCTATTTCTCCCACTTAGAAATCATGGAGGGGTCTGAAATTTTTATCGTAGGTGCATGTCCACTGTGAGAGAGATAAACTAAAAAGAAAAATCCAGAAATCACAATGCATGATTTTTTAATGATTTATTTGTGTGATATAGCAGCAAATAAGTATTTGAACACCTGAGAAAATGAATGTTAATATTTGGTACAGTAGCCTTTGTTTGCTATTACAGAGGTCAAACGTTTCTTGTAGTTTTTCACCAGGTTTGCACATACTGCAGGAGGGATCCTGGCCCACTCCTCCACACTGATCTTCTCTAGATCAGTCAGGTTTCTGGGCTGTCGCTGAGAAACACGGAGTTTGAGCTCCCTCCAAAGATTTTCGATTGGGTTCAGGTCTGGAGACTGGCTGGGCCATGCTAGAACCTTGATATGCTTCTTACGGAGCCAGTCCTTGGTTTTCCTGGCTGCGTGCTTTGGGTCGTTGTCGTGTTGGAAGACAGAGGGAAGGAGGTTGTTCCCCAAAATCTCACAATACACGGCCCCAGTCATCCTCTCTTTAATGCAGTGCACTCGTCCTGTCCCATGTGCAGAAAAACACCCCCAAAGCATGATGCTACCACCCCCATGCTTCACAGTAGGGATGGTGTTCTTCGGATTGTACTCTTCATTCTTCTTTCTCCAAACACGCTTAGTGGAATTATGACCAAAAAGTTCTATTTTGGTCTCATCTGACCACAAAACTTTCTCCCATGATTCCTCTGTATCATCCAAATGGTCATATGCAAACTTAAGACGGGCCTTGACATGTGCTGATTTAAGCAGGGGAACCTTTCGTGCCATGCATGATTTCAAATCATGACGTTTTAGTGTATTACCTACAGTAACCTTGGAAACGTTGGTCCCAGTTCTTTTCAGGTCATTGACCAACTCCTGTCGTGTAGTTCCAGGCTGATTCCTCACCTTTCTTAGAATCATTGAGACCCCACGAGGTGATATCTTGCATGGGGCTCCACTCCGATTGAGATTGACCGTCATGTTTAGCTTCTTCCATTTTCTAATGATTGCTCCAACAGTGGACCTTTTTTCACCAAGCTGCTTTGCAATTGCTCCGTAGCCCTTTCCAGTCTTGTGGAGGTGTACAATTTTCTCTCTTGTGTCGTTGGACAGCTCTTTGGTCTTCGCCATGTTACAAGTTAAGGTCTTGCTGATTGTATGGGGTGGACAGGTGTCTTTATGCAGCTAAGGACTTCAAACAGGTGCATCTGATTAAGGATGATACATGGAGTGCAGGTGGACTTCTAATGGGCGGACTAACAGATCCTTCAGGGTCAGAATTCTAGATGACACACAGGTGTTCAAATACTTATTTGCCGCTTTATCACACAAATAAATAATTAAAAAATCATGCATTGTGATTTCTGGATTTTTCTTTTTAGTTTATCTCTCTCACAGTGGACATGCACCTTCGATGAAAATTTCAGACCCCTCCGGGATTTCTAAGTGGGAGAAATAGCAAAATAGCAGGGTGTTCAAATACTTATTTTCCCCACTGTATATATATATATATATGTGTGTGTGTGTGTGAGTGATAGTGATTATTTTTGTATTGATTTTATGTCTTAAGCTTTATACTAATTGCAGAAATTTATACTGGTATTACACATAAGGTACAAAAAATGTTAGTGCAGGAGCTGCTATAACAGACTGACAATTGTTAGTGTTAGTCACAATGTTATCTAACTAATATAGAGTTAGATTCTCTCAAGAAACCTCCACTAATTATTGTCCTCCAATACATGCTTTTATATGGACTAAATGAATAAGGAAATAAAGCATTGTGTCCCGACTCTGGAGGCAGAAAGACATTTCATTGATGAAGAAAACATACCAGTGAGCATGTTCACTTCACACACTCGGTTACTGCAGTAAATCACATTGACTTTAAGTTCCTTCTCTTTGTGGAACTAAAAAAGTTTCCTGCATATCAAGGCTAATCTCTGCAAGAGTATGTACTAAACCTGCTTTCCAGAATCATTCAGCGGTTATTCACCTGCAGTACATAACAGTTGTCACACACAGAGAAACGTTCAGTGTTGTTTTCCTTGTTTAGATTGGGTCTGGAAATCCACGTCCTTCCTCAGAGGATGACATGGAGAGCCCCTTCCCTAAAGAACTAACCATACAGCAGGTACATGTACATGAACACACATGTAATATTTACTTCTCTTAACAGAGAACTAATTACTGATGTTCATTGTAGGCGTTTTCAGACTACCAGATCCAGCAGATGACCGCTAACTTTGTGGATCAGTTTGGCTTCAATGATGAGGAGTTCACTGATCATGACGACAGCATTGGGTAAAATAACTTCTCCCCGTTCATAATTTGTAATTCATTTTGTGCTGCTGACTAAGTAAATTATATTACATTACTTACAGGGCAACATTTGACCGGATTGCAGAGATCAATATCAACATTGATGCAGGCCAGGAAAGTGTAAGTTTTTTTTTTAGTTTTTTTTATGCAACTGTATCAGGCTGAATTGGAATGATGAATGAAAAAGATTTCATGGTCGTAAAAAAATATGGTATTCTAAAGCTGCTGAACATACTGAATGCAAGAACAACAGCCTAGCGCACAGCGAACTCCCTCATAAATATATACAAGCTAAAATGGCCTTGTTTGTAGGTGTAGGAACGCAACATGGACAGTATTTAAGAAGTTTAAAGTTTAGGAGCAAGTGATACAGATTATCTTAGTATAAAGACAAACTGACAGATACATAGCTGCCATATTACAATTGCTTACTTTTGCATCCATACAGATATGGATATTATATTTTGAGTATAGTTTTCTACTATGTTCACTAGCATCTCCGTTACTTGGCCTATCTGGTTTATGATAATTCTTTTTTTGGGAGGCAGATAAAAAGTAAACACAATAAAATAAAAAGGATTGAATAAATTAAATAAAGCATATAGAAAATATTTGTTTATTTGATAGTTGAAAGTGGAGAAAGACACAATTTATTTCAATTTAAACAAATAGGGTAGAAGTAGGGTTATGGTGAAGGTTAGTGTCTCGACTTGAACCACATTACATTTACAGTGTGATGTGCACTTTTAGCAATAGACTGCCTTCAAAATCATCTTGGGCAGTCAGGGGGAGTAGGTTAGACCCATATGAATGATAATGTACAATAACAAAGCTGAACACTTTTTATTTGTCATCTTGCTCTTTGCAGAGTAATACAGCTGTTTTTGAGGCATGTTCCAAGGAGAGGATTCAGCCCTTTGATGACGATGAAGAGGACATCTGGGAGGAGAAAGAGATCAACTATGCAACACAAACAAAGTCACGCAACAGGTAGTTATGTGACTAAATATGACTAACTCAGTCACATCTGCAAATCCAGATACTTAAAGATTATCCTCTGGAATGATTTTTTTTTTAATTTTTACATTTTATGGTCTTTCATCTCTTTGGTTATTTAATGTCCTTTTCTCATATTTTTCTAAATGTCTTTTATTTACTGTATATTCCTGACTACAGGGTGCACATGATTAAAAGCTGCATGTTCAAATTTAAGAAAGAAAATCAATTTTGTAATTGTACAAGCCGCAACGAATTTTAGGCCGCAGGCACAAACTCCTTCAAACTCATGGACGTGCACAGCTATATGGCCCTGGTCGTCTGGGCAACTGCCGTTATGCCCTCCTTAGCTGATGTTGCCCTTCTGAAGAAAAATATAATTTACATTCAACATGATTTTTCTTTATAATTTTTTCGTCGTTTTCAGAAATTTCCTAAAATAAAGTCGTCAGACTGAGTCAGTCATTAAGATTCTCATCAGACACCGCATGAGAAAGGCAAAAGGGAGAGGCTTGTCAGCTTAGCCACAACAACTATTGAGGGACTTCTTCCCATTTAACACCCGGATTGCACATAAAAAAAAATACTATTAGTAGTCTTTATGAATGGATTTGCTGGCAGACGGATAGGTTCATTCAAACAAAAATCATTAACTCTAAATCTAACTCGACTAAACTTGAATTTTGAAGGGAATAAAATATATAAAATAGTCTGTGTTGCGCTAGCAACGTGGACTGCTCCACCTGCAACTGACATTTCTACGGTGCACAGGTGGAGCATAAGCTCTCCACCCTCACTGTGCACTTCCCACACGTGCCTTTCTGGCATTTTTCACAGGTGACCAGTGTTTTATTTTGTTTGCAGTGCTTGTTTATCTGGCACTGACTCCTACGAGACGGTTGCGCTTGCTGCTGCTTCCTGGGAACTGCACTCTGACGTGCCTTGAGAAGCATCAGCTCCGCTCGCAGCTCCTTCACTAAACTCCCTGTTCAAATTCACATCCATTTGTTAGATTTAAAACGCAATTAGGATCCACTGGCAGACTTGAGTGAAAGATGCTCTTCACATGCGTCCTGTTTTAGTAAAAGATTTCTCGCCACTTGTCATCCAAGTCTCCCACTCCCCATGCAGTGCCACTTTAAATGCCAGCTTCACGCTGATGTCCAGTGGCTGTAGATACTTGGTGCCCCCAGGAATCACAGCTGGAGTTGAGTTTGTGCTCTTGATGGCAACTTTCACAGGATCTGTCACATGGGCTCTCATGCTGTCCATAACAAGCAATGTTTTTTGCTGCGAAAAAAGCCTCCCGTTCGCTTTGAGTAGCTGAGCCAATCCTTCATTAGGCTCTCCGTCATTCAACCTTTCTCATTGACTTTCACCACAATTTTCTTTGGGAATTTTTCTTTTGGCATTGTGAGCCGCTTAAAAATGACCATCGGCGGAAGCTTTAATCCTGATGCTGCACAGCTCAGAACACAGGTAAAATGTGTCCTCTCGTGGCCGCTTGTTTTCAGTATGACAGAGAAGTCACCTTTTTTATTTACAGTCTGAATGAGAGGCAGGTCAAATACTACAGGTACTTCATCCATATTTCTTATTTCATCCGGCCCGATAGTATTCTCCACTAGCTTTTTTTTGAGTGAATGCGTGGAATGCAGTTAGTTTCTCCTCAGTCGGGAGGGAGCTCCTGGCACAAAGTTGTGTGTGCCCTAACTGACAGATTTTTACTTCTTATAAATCTAAAACACCATGATGGCCCACCTTTAAAAATGTTCTATTTTCATCTCTGTCACGATTGCTTTAGCCTTCAGTCAGATTTATACAGTGGAAACACCGCTGCCGCCTGCTCTCTGTGTGTTAACCCAGTCCTCCAGAAAGTCCTCCACCTTCTCACCATTGATTCATTTATGCCAAGATTACAAGCGGCAGCTAGATTTCCTTCTTTAACTGCCAGAGATATCGCTTTTAGCTTAAAAGCTGCATCATAAGCTTTTCTTCTAACATTTTCCATGTTGATGAGGGTTAGTACAAATGACTGATTTGCAATAACTGTTGTGATTAAAAAGTTGTGATTAATCATACAATTTCATTGGACCTCCTGGGAACTACTCATTCGTTTTATTGGTTACACTGTTGCTGAAGAGAATGTTCTCCCTGCCATGAAAAAAAAATAAATGAATAAGCCGCAGTGTTTAAAGTCTAGCGAAAAAGTAGCGTAGTTGGGAATTTACGGTGTAGTAAAGTAAAACGGTATAGTAAAGTAAAAAGTAGAGTTGGGAATTTACGGTAAATTGGAAAATGTAAAGATTCATATAGTAATACTGTTATTTTTTATTCATACTTTATAATTTAATAGTAGCTGGGATGATGTGGCAGCACAAAATATACAACTGTTTCCAGATTTGGTGGGTCACAGTTCTCCCAGAGCCAAGCAGCAAGTACAGAGGCCTCAGACAGGGCAGCAGACTCTGACTCTGAAGAAGGAGAAGAGCCTAAAGATGACCATGACCCTTTCTCAAGCCAGGGCCAGACCGAGACAACAAAGGGTGAGATGGATGGGTGAATCTAAATAAAGGATTGCAGGTTTTGAGTAAACGCATCATGCAGAGTGTGAATGGTATTGTGGTTATACAGGTACTGGCTGGATAGCAGACTTTGGAGAGGTGAATTCTAAGGCTCCAACAGCAGGAATGGGATTTGCAGTTTGGGACAGTGCAGTCTCACATCCAGCTTCGACAGAGGCAGAGGAGAAGGGCTGGGCTAAGTTCACAGACTTCCAGCCTTTCTGTTGGTGAGTCAAGTTTTGCTTATGTTGATATGACAACTACCCTGGAGTAAAAGCACCTCAAACTTTACCTTTATGAATAAACTGTGATGAAATATGTACTAATATTCGTTTTACAATACCTTTTTAATTTATTTTTAAATGCTACCTTGAAGATATACATGAATTATTTTTTTTCAGGAATCACGAAATTACATACTTATGAAATAATTAAGAACTTGTTATACAGACACGGGCTTATATAAAGTTGTCACTGGCACAATTAAACGATTAAATTACCGGTAATCTGTCGTCCTGGGGTTTTTGCTTTCTTTCGTGTATTGGCTTTGCTATTTTCTGCAGTTTTTAACTGTGTGATGTGTCTCCAGTTCTGAAACAGGCCCCAGATGCAGTTCTCCTGTGGACTCGAAACTCAGCGAATCAGAAGGCACTGAACCAAACCAGAACCGTAGGTTGCTGCAGCAGGGTGGCAGCTACTTGAGTCATGATATTAAAAATGGATAGAAATATTATCATGGTCTTTTAGCAGCTAGCAAAACTGTCAATGTGCAGGTTTCTATGGTCACCACGAGTCGGCTAGATAACCTCAACCACAGCACTATTATTAAATACAAAATCCACTTGGTCAATAGTAAGGGTCTGGCCCTAGCTCATTCTGTCGCTTCAAATTGTCTGGCTGGCTTGTATGACAAGCACACGCCAACCTACATGTCAGTTAAGTCAGACAGCCTGCTCTAAGGAATTAAGCTGTCACGTTCAGCTTTGCAAAGCAGCTGTTTTCTAGGCTGCCTGAATGTTATGGTTAACTATTAAGGATGACTCTCTTCAGGGACAGTGCTTGGCTACCACTTAATGTCCCCTGTGTGCATG
This sequence comes from Eupleurogrammus muticus, assembly GCA_036785175.1. NCBI lineage: Eukaryota > Metazoa > Chordata > Actinopteri > Scombriformes > Trichiuridae > Eupleurogrammus > Eupleurogrammus muticus. The sequence goes on along the minus strand of JAYKQN010000010.1, from coordinate 25,865,616 downwards.
CATAAACTTCAAATTGTTATAAATTGAATCTTTATCCAGTTTTGAGATACATTTTTATAAAATCCTTTTTTTTTTTTTAGATCTTGGTTGTTTGTTTTAACTATCTCGATCTGGATGACGGATTTTAGTCATTAGACCACTGGATCTCAACTAACAGGCAAAAAATCTGAGGCAAATGTTCACATTATCTTGGGTAAAACATGGAACTGCATCAAGCAAACACAGATTTTTAACACAAAACTGTTTTGATTGCACATTTGACTTGTTTTAATTACTGGGTCCGTTTTACCAGTCATCTGCAGATAATTTGGCTCCCGGTAAGGACTTACTGAATGTCTGGATCTGGAAAACCAAGCTGAACAAATGTTAGAAGCTACACTCATATTCTCATACTACTTCAACATAACATCAGCTTTGTCTTTTGTTATGTTTAGATTGAGAGAACCCTAGCACCAGTAAATTACATATTGTGTTTAGGTCCTGAGGTCCTCAAAACACAAAGCAATGTAACACATTGGCTCACAGAGTATTTGCATATAATATACTTCAACCAAATACTATATACATTTGGCAACTTTTGATTACTGCGATATAATCACTTTTATTGAGGAGTTAAAATTACATAATTTTAAAATCACATCCATGTTAAAATAAGATAATCTCTTTTTCCCGTTCTGTAGCATGTGTGTGGAGTGTTTGTGTGGCGAGAAAAGCACCACTTGTGGCATCGGACAGTTCCTCTTCTAGCAGCTCGGACAGTGAAGAGGAAGAGAGCAAGACTGAGACTGCATCCACTGAGAGCGTCACCACAGAGACAATAACTACAGGTGCTGGCAAGGAGACCATCCGGCTCACTGTGGACACCAAAAATGAAAGGGCAGTGTTCACCAGGTACAGTGTACACATGCTCACACATAAACCGCAATGGGTCTCTCTTGGTCGGTGCAGTACTCTTATACAAGCCTACCTCCTTTATCCCTCCATACTTTTTTCTATGCAGTCTTTCCCCTTCACTGTTTCTCTTCTGATATTACCCCCCTCCTGTCTGTTCCCACCTGCCACATCTCCCCTTGCCTCCAGAGTATTCAGACCAGCAGTCAGACGGTATGTTGTGCTTGAGGTTCTGGAGTGTGGAATGCTTCCCTGAACTAGTATATATGATTAAAAAGGCATTCATGAGCACAGCTGTTTTTGTTTTGCTTGTTGCATTTAACAGGATGTAAATTCAGATTACTTCAGGAAAATAATTATTTCATCAAAAAGAATGCACTAACACATATCTGGTGACTTATAGAGGAACTACAGGACCACTGACCACACACTAGGTTTATTTTATTTCTTCAACTTACTTTAACTTGACTCAATAGTGAAGTCATGAAAGATGCTGTGAGCATTTTTTATAAATAAATTATCTTACTTATGTTACAGCACCAAATGCTGAGAGTAGTGTAGGACTATATGATGTTCCATTTTCATAATATTGATGATGAAGGTAGCTCAGGATGTTTTTTTTTCTTTTATAGCACCAACACTAACAGTATATCAGATTGCATGCTGTGAACAATAAAGGTCTATCAGACCAAAATGTCAACAGTCTAACATAATACATTAGTAAGCAAGTTACTAACAAACAGTGCACCAACAAGCATGCTACAAAATAAAACATTCCCACTTTAAATTTAAGAGTAATAAACTTGGCACAAACCTTAGCAACTTTGTGCCCAACTCGCTATGGTCAGTGACTTGACTTTGGTCAGTACCAGAACACAGGTGGATACACAGGTTTCTAGATCCATTGGGCAGTGCTGTGAGAAGATAACTGATTAATTTGGCTAGCAGCAACCAATTTCTTTAGTATGGTCTTTACAGTTTGTCTTCAGGTGATAATCTCCTGGCAATTTTTTTTTGCAGCGAAGCTGATAAGCTGCCATTCGAGGGACTCGCCATCAAAGACGACGGGAATAAAAGCAGTGAAAAGGGAAAGAAACATGAAGACTTTCCAAGCCCAGCTATAGCCAGTCCAACTAACCAGTCGGCTGCTGTCACACAGTGAGTGAGTGAGTGGGTGAGTGAGTGTGTGTGTGTGTGTGTGTGTCTGGCTTGTAAAGCACAATTTAACTTGCACAAACGTTGATTAAGATGCCTGCTAGATGCTGAACATTTGAGTGACAACCACCAATTAACTATTTCAGAATGCTTAAAGGAGTGTTGCACTGCTTTACATACTGGGTCTTGAGGCGAGACAGGCAGGAAAACACTCAACATATCAATTTTGATATATGGGGCTATTTGGTACCCATAAAATCTATGAATGTCAGACAAGTTAAAAAAATATATATATAAAAATAAAAAATGTTTAGTTTAATCCACTTTGTCAATATTGTATCTGTAGATTTTTTTTTGTGCAGCATCATGAGCAATGTCTGCACCATGACATATGAGGTATCATGGTGAAGCTCCCTTTCTCCTACACAAAATTGCCACATCTGAATATGTTAATATTCTTTGCATAAGCAACCAACTCTAAATCACATTTTCTGGTTTTGATCTCTGGCATTTTTTTCACTCTGTCAGAAATCTCCACTTCAGTAGCACTTGCATACTATACACTGAAGGTTTTTTAAATAGGGGTTTGTTCAAATGGCATGTGTAAAATCATGTTTGCCTGCTTCCTCATTTTTTGTGACAATTAACCTTTTTGATTCAAACTAATTTAAAAATGAATAAACAACAACTCAAGTAAACACAGAATGCACTTTTTATCATCAAGGTTTTTTTTATTAAGGGAGAAAACACATCCAAACCAACCTACCCTTTGTGGAAAAAGTGATTGCCCCTAAACCTCATAACTGGTTGGGCCCTTAGCAGCAACTAGCAGTTATCATATTTTTCTCACCAGATTTAATGGGAGATACATTTTTCAAAAAGTTCGAAGCAAGTGAGGCCTGCAGTTCTTTGGATGTTGTGTGGTCTATTGTGATCTCTGGGATGAGTCTTACCTGCTCCATGTTTTCACAATTTGTAGATAATTGATCTCACTGTGGTCGCTGGAATCCCAAAGCTTTAGAAATTGCTTTATAACCTTTTCCAGACGGATCAATCTCAATTTCTTTGTTTCTCCTTTGTTCTTTTGTTCTACTTCACTTTGTCAGGCAGGTCCTATTGAAGTGATTTTTTTCTTTTGGTTGAGAAAAGGTATACAAGTACTCAGGCATGTGTGGCTAGAGAAGTTGAATCAGTGGTGATAAACCACAGGTAAGTTATGTTTTAAGGGTTGAGGCGAGTGAGAGGCACAATCACACAATCACTTTTTTTTTTTTAACAGAGGGCCATGTAGGTTTGGATTTTTTTCTCTTAATAATAAAAATCTTCATATAAAAACTGCACTTTGTGTTCACTTGTTTTGTCTTTGAATAATATTTAAATTTGTTTGATTTGAAACATGAAAGTCTGCTCTACATTGAAAAAGAAGAAATCAGGAAGAGGAAACACCTTTCCACACCACTCTATATGTCACCAAAATGATACAAGAATTCAAATCTGGCTTTATCAAATGGTCAGTTTTCTGTTCTGCAAATGTATGCAAATTAGCAAATATTTAATTAGATAATCCCTCACTATTTACTATATTTAAAATTTTAGAGAACCGATGAAAAAACAGACATACACAATTCAAGGGTAGAGCCCAGAATTCTAGAGAAAATCGTTTTTGTACACAACATCCATCATTTCTGCTCTGCTCCCTCTCTGCTGCGTTTCAGTGTGGAACAGAAATGTTTTTGGCAGTGATGCGATATTTGCCCAATTTGGAAAAAAATATATATTTGATCATAATCCTGAATTATGCCATTTACATAAGAAACCAACTAGGGACATGGTTTTCAAATTTGTATCTTATTCACCTGCAGGGCCTCGTCTTAAAGTGCTTTCAGATAGTGAGTGGTTACTGTAGAATCTGCTATTCTGTGATGTTCGTATTCTGTATTTTAGAATTAGCGGCAGCAAGTTACTGGACCACTACTTCAGGTTTTTCCTCTCCACCTACATTGTCTTAACCATAAATAGTGTGGACTATAAATTAAAGTTGAGGTAATTTTTGGCATTATGACATGTAACATGACTTGTCTTTTTTCTTGCACTATTCTTTTATTGTAACCTTACAGAGAGAGGCAGCCCTCTGCCAACGGCCCTGCCTAAAGACGCGGTACAGAAACACACACATGCTCATCACCTGTTCCATCAACACACAGCCATGCCACCTTTGCTTCCTGTCAGCAGTGCTCCTATGCCTTTTTGTGTCTGAAGACATGCAGAGTGAATGGAAGGTCCTCCATGCTGAAAGCAAACGGCTCTAATAGTATGTATGTTGGACACCACAAATGTGCACATGGATACTATTGATGTCTCTCCAACACCTTTATGATATAATCACAAGTTCTTCAATAAGAAATGTTTGTTTTAAATAACATTTTGTCACACCACACTTCCCAAAGCCAAACAAAAGACACGTTGAGATAAAGAGAGGTGACACTGTGTTTGCTTTGACAACAAGAAAACCTAAACGCAAAATTTGACCTTTTATTGAATTTTACATCAGATAGAATTCTAGATTATTTGAGTATGTTGGCTCTCCGGGCATGAAATCATAATCCAGTGTTTTCTTTTGCATTTGACTGTTTACACTTTAGTAAGACACCTAAACTCAAATAATCAGCCAAGATTATGATAGCCAAGATGATTGCGAAGCTCGCTTCCATTTTCACTTCAGCATTTCGATGTACATGCCAAGCAGGCATGTTTATAATTGCAAATGTGTGATTAGTGTTAAGAATTTGGCTTTTTTCCTATATATGCTACCTGGACAATTTTTCAACCTGCATAAGATTTATTTGCTTTGATCATGTGGAACACATTTAGTTAATTTGGGAGTATCAATTGTCACTTCCTCCTCAAATTCAGAATTATGTAAATTACGTGTGTGTATATGTGTGTGTGTGTGTTGTGTGCACGTTCTGTGTGCACGCGTCTGTGGTATGTGTGTGAGCTCTGTCTGAGGTACAGAGTGCATTCTCAGGTCAAAGGAGAGGTATGCTGATACAAAGAAAGCACACCTGTGTAACACACAAACACACACAGAGTGCCGCTCATACATGAATATACAACCACTACTGCATGCACACACACACACACACACACACACACACACACACACACACATACACGCAGAACAAAATAAACCCACAAGACACAGTGATGTGCAAACATGCATTAATCCATATCACCCCCAGACCTGTTTAAATGTAATATTGTGAAATTTGAACCTGTATTAGGTTGTGGATATTATCTTGGTAACATGTAAACGTAATATAAATGTAAACAGTATATATATATATATAAACATTATATCTATTTTTGGAACAAATCCAATGTATGGAAAGGCGGTTGTTTTGCAGGTTGCAATGTGCGTATTGTATGTGTGTTGTACTGTTGAAATGAGGCAATAATGATGTCTGTGTTTAGGTTGATATCCCAGCATCAGTTCCTGTTCCTCTGCTACATGCTTCTTTTATGTGGATTTGGGAGTGTGCATGTGTATGAGTCCTCAGTATGTCTTCCCTATCATTTGTTTCAAGCATTATTCTGGTTCATGATGACTTGGTTCTTATTTTTTGTTTTGGTCATCACATTTTTATCCGTGAGATATAAGAACATGGCAAGGTCAATTAAAAAAACAAAAGAAAAAGTTTCCATGGGACAATAAACACAATCTGTAAATAATCAGAAAGGCCTCAAATCACCAGGTTAGCTACACCTGCTGGTCTGACCTCCTTGCCTTGCTTTCCATTTTCATCAATTACTTTAGATGCTACAGTTTTTCTTATAACTGACAAAAAACCCTGCAGTTTAATATACCAACTTGTATTAAACTGCAGGGTTTGGAAAATTAGTCAATGATGTTGGTCAGTACAATCTTTACCTTAACTTGATGCAGATTCTTATATTAGGGACAGGCACTTGTTTATGTATTTGAATTTCCGTAAAGATGAAATATTAGGAATAACAGTTCAAAAAAAAAAACTGTATTAGTGCCAGACATTAAAAAAAATCCTTTTTTTTTCTTCTTAAATCTCAAATGCATCTTCCTGTTTTTTTAATGCTTGGCACGAATACTCATTTGAAAATGTAAATTTGGTGTGTATATATATCCGCCCAGCTGGTGATACCAGCTCAGATTTAGACATAGTTGAAGTGCTTTACAGTTCAAATACAGAATTATCAAAATTATCGTGGGATTTTTCTCGCTTGCATCACTCACAATCCGTTTGATGAGGCTCTTTGCTTCTAGGTTTCTTATTTGTAAAATCTCAGGTTTCTTTTTTCCCCCAGCACTGCTTTAACATAATTATCTGATGAATTATGGTAAAGCGCACTCTGTGATTGATCCATCATTCACCTGTTAAATTAAAATCTGACTAATCCTGACACATCATCATTCTCTTGCCTCACTCACATGGCCTTTGGTCTGTGATGTAACGGTTTGTTTTCCCTACAGCTCAATCGTTAATCGCGTTATGTTAAATTTCTGATATTTGTGAAAGCACTGTTCACTTCACTGTAAGACACTGTAGGAAACCCTAAGCTGGAATTATCCTTTGAGTTAGCATGTGCCACATTACCCATGTTTCACTTCTTTTCCCCTTGACTCTCTCTCTCTCTTTCTCAGGACAGGAGTTGACTTTAATTGCATATATGTGGAAATATGGTACGATATACATAGATTGTTGTGTTTATTTTTAAAGCACTTTTTGAAGAAGCACTTTTGGTTTTTATTTGGTCGTGCCATGCACCATTATTGTTCCCTACTAGAAGAGGTGGGAATATTTGACTTGAATGAGTAAATCATGTAAAAACTTTGGAATATTTTTTATTCAATGCTTTCAGCCAAAGTGTGTCTTCCCACAATTGTATAACTGGGTTTCATGTCTGTGAAATAGCCTCCGTTCTTGCAATGGTCTTACAGGAATAGAAGAGATTTGTTTCTTTAGAACAGTTTATTTGACTTATGTGCAAAAACATTAAAAAAAAAAAAAATTAGTCTTTCTCCATGTTGGGGCTAATTGACAGATTTTTATCACCGATTAAAAACAGAAGAGAGCGCAGTGTCACTTTCTACAAGTTGAGTTGCTTTTCTGGAGGCGCCGTGTGGCTTTTTGCTGAAGCCTGAGTGATGTAGCTCTGGGACACAGGCAGCCCAGAACACAACACAGATCAGTGGAGTCTGAGTGTGTTTAGCAGCTCACACATTAGGTACTGCATTCTGCCCTACGCGATAGCACCACCTGTCTCCTTTAACTCAGAACGCATTGTTTTCTGATAGTGCCGGCATGCTAATGCACCACAGCTCCCTGCATCTTGCAGCTTCATGTGGATGTTCTTCCAGCAGTTTTACAGCTGCTTCTAAACAACTCCATCCTGTTTATCTTACATGCCATCTATGTGGAGTCTGTGCCAGTCCTGCTCCTGATCCGTCACCTTGCTCAGCAGCTCACAGAACATGCTGTTGAGCCGCTCAGTCACAGAATCAAACTACAGACAGCACACTTTGCTGTCCAAAGTACATCCATTTGCTTTGATTTCAGTTTCAACAGGCATGGCTTCATGCAACTGGTTGAAGCTGGAGGATCACCTGCTGCACGTCATTCACCAGCTCCATGCTGTGTTCCTGTGTCCAATAACCTGGACAGCTCTGTCTATTAAAGCGCTCTGCTGGTTCAGCTGATCCATCAGCTTATTGGACACATCCCGTAAACCCTTGTCATCAATGAGCTCACAGAGCTGTCCCAGCTGAGCCTGGTCAACCTTTCCAAGACTGCCACATGCTGTCAGCCCTTTTCTCCAGCCAGTTAAAATTCCCTCAGAGCCTCCACTTTCAATGGGTAATGCTTTGAGCAGCTGCCTCGAGGCAGTGGCGCTGTTGTAGGCTGCTGAGGAGGCCCTGACCAGGACTGAAGGAACAGTAGAAGCTGCTGGGCTGACAGCATCCTCAGTAACATATGTGGGGGAGGAGGAGGAGTAGGGTTCAGTGTACAGTGCTGAAGCTGCTGTTAAAACATTTGACTACTGCGGAAAGATCCACAACCCAGGCCTGCAGGTTTCCAATGTGGCTGAGTATAGCCCACTGCAGTGAGTCAATTTAAGGTTAAAGAGGAAACAAAAACTTGGGCAAAACTGCTAATCTGAAAATGTAATGTTTGTAAATAGTAAAACCGACCCCTACTCTGTGTGAGTCTGTCAGTGAAAGCGACTGGACTACGTTCAGTAACTGCTCATCTGTCGGTTGCCTCTAAAGCTATTATAATAAATTGAGTTAAAAGCTTGTGGTTCGTAATTTTTTAAAAAGTAAAACACTATCTGTAACATTGAAGCACTTACCCAATTAGTTTCCAAAATGCTCATTAAGACTATCAGCCCCAGGTAACGCTCTCTGCATTTCTCAGTATGCCATGGTTTGACTTTTTATGTCGATGCCGACTGACCCTCGCTGGTGGCCAGATAAGGCATGCTCTCTGTTGGCAGTGCATGTGCAGTGGAATAAAACAGCCAGAGGAGGTGTGAGCAGTGGTAAAGGATCCTGCTCCGTGCTGAGTCGTCCTGGCCAATGCCAGTCCAATTTTCCTCCTTTACCTGGCTAATGCCCCCTAATGGACAATTCAGTACACTGTCTCTTTTTGATTGTGTTCCACATCAGTCATTTGTAACTGCTGGCTCTGTTTTTTGTTTTTTGGGGGTTTATTTGTCTTTTGCCTAGCTTTCGTACCTTTGGCTCTTGCACCTAAGGATATAATTTCTTTACCTGCTTTTTCAGTGTTTGGTTCTCACTAATGGAAGTGAGCTATGTATGTAATATATGTTATGTATGTATACACTTGAATAAACAAACATTCATGCAAAAGCATAGCAAAATGACAATATAATAAACAAAATTTAGAATTTTGTTCTTACGTTGAGTAAAGAAAGAAAGTCTGTATGTCTGTATGTATGGTTGGGATATGATTATCATGGCTTTGAAGTGAGATCTCTCCCTAGTTTAGAAGAATTAAGGATGGATTTGGGATTTTATTAAAGACTGATTTATTGTGTTTTGAGCACCGTTCTTCTTTCTATTGAAATATTTTCTGCAAGTAAGGTAATCCAGTGAGTGATCTGACAAAAACCTAGATTTTCAGTCTTGAAAGATTATTTTCTAGTGTTTATGAAGAGAAATGGATTTCTGTATTTTGTGGGGAGAGGAGTTTGTGTATTTCCTCCAAATAGGCAGGTGATGGGTATTCTGCAGCTCAAGATAGTGGAAGAGATTCTGAGTTACTGTTATCCAAAGGGAGCGAGCTGGTTGGCAGGTCCAAGTGGCATGGAAAATAATCATTGAATCGATTGATCCCTCCTTCATGTTCTTCTGATTTATAAGGCAGAGTTTATTAGCAGTAAAATTGGGTGTAACATGTCAAAAGAAAGACTGAAGATTCATCTTTGATCACTTTGCTTTGATGCATTTACCACTTTGAGCTGTAGAGTGGAAATACACAGAGAGTATTTACTGGTTTCATTCAGGGTTTAAAAGGAAGAATACAGGGCTGTACAGGGTCAGAATACACCATCCCTGCTTTCACCCAACCTAAGCAATGCCTCTGACCTTTACCTTTGTTTTTTGGTGTGTGTGTGTGTGTGTGTGTGTGTGACTCCTTCACCTTGTGTGTGTGTGTGTGTGTGTGTGTGTGTGTGTGCATGTATGTGTGTTTACTAGAATGGAGCTGTTGTGCATAATGGCTGCATGAGGTACAGTATGGTCATCGTTTTAAGTGCCATTAAGTTTGCACATTAGCCTCATTCATCTCATGGGTATATGCTGTGTGTAACTTTGAATGAGAGACAGTGGGTCTTATTACTCCATCCCATTAACTCTCACTGAGGCCATATCAAAGTTAAAACTTCCTGTACATTATAGCTGAATACATTACTGTGTGTTAGTATGTGTGTGAGGGAGGGGAATGCTGTGTTCTGAAATGCCTTTTTTGTAAAGTGGACTGATGCTGGTGTTTTTCCTTTTTCTTTTTTTTTCAGAGAGTAATGTGTCTGTTACCTGTTGTAAGTTTAGCTTGTACATTCAGATATGAAACTAATAAATATGTCAGACCAAGAAGAAGTCTTTGTCTCATTTTTACAGCCTACACAGGACAAACATAAAGAGAGAACAGGACATGGTGTTTGGAAACACAAATATGGGGGAAGCACCGTAATCCATCAGGTGAGCCGCTGGATTATGTTACTTCCCGCTCCTAACTGTATGTCTCCTACACACCAACAATTAATGCTACACCATCTCCCCCACAGTGTAAATAAACCTGTCCAGCTCACAGATCTACAGTGCTGCAGGCAGAGGTGAAACGAGTTCATACTGCATAATAAATTTAGTTAGGAGGTGGAGCTGAAGACCTCTTTTTAGTGTCACATTTCATACAGTAACACTTCTCATATTCACGCTTTTTCAGCTTGCAGTTCTATCTATATATCATGGCTCTGGGGTTTGTGGTCTTCATTTCTTGGCTCAGATAGACAGCATATGTCATCACATTCCTCTAAATGGTTTAAGAGTGGTCATGAACATGCCTTCTGCTCCAGATGCTTTTTTAGCTACTTTATAGTCTGCCTTTCCACCCTTTTCCACATTCAACATCGGAAGATCACCTTTTACATTTGTCATTTGCACCTGCCTGCTCTCTTTTTCCAGAGAGCATACATGTGGAGAAGTGTGAGCAGTAGGAAGTGGATGGAAAAGGAAGAGGCGGGGTTGTGGTTTGTAATGGGTTGTGGAGAAACCTGCCTGTCTGCTTGGAGCTGGGAGAGGAGGAGCCTGTGGGGTGTGGGACTCTAGACAAAGGAGACATATACACACTCACACTGGATCACTAGAGAAGCGGCAGGACAGCTGAAGGCAATCTCAACTCTTGGAATACTTTGTTGTGTTCTGGTAAACTTGTCAAAGAAAGGGGGAATCATATCAGCTGCACAGATCCGAGCTGAGAGAAGTGTGTGTTGAGGCACTCGCTGCCATTATGCTGCCTGTTAATGCACAGAGTTGTGTGTGTTAGTATGTTTGGGATGGAAAAGTGGGGCTGGCACGACAAACAGCTCTACTCTTAGCTGTCTACGCCATGGGGGGTTGCCATAGTTACCCCTCAGCTACAAAGGCAGACGGCACGGCTCTGCAACCTTCAGACATCAACAATGAAAAACTGTAAGTGATCTTTTTTCTTTCTTGAATCTTATATTTCAGTTTTACATGTGGAGAAATGTTTTAGTTTCATTTGCTGTTCCATCTTTCATTATTGATACACCTCTGAATCTTAAAGAAGAATGTACAAATATGTGTAAAAGCAAAAGTCTAGAATGTTCATGGTGCACATGGTTTACTGAGGAATGTTCTCCTGTGTGTGTGTGTATGTGTGTGTGTGTGTGTGTGTGTGTGTGTGTGTGTGTGTGTGTGTGTGTGTTTTACATATTTGTTTGATGGCATCAATAAACGTGGATTCCTCTCAACAGCGGGAACACATGTTGAGAAGCACCTTGAACTGAGACAAGGGAAGACGCGTGACCGTGTTTTGAGCACAGTTCCAGTGCATGTAAACTCCTGCCTGTGAATGTTTGCTCTGCAGCCAGCTGGCAGCAGCTGAGATCACTGTTTATTTCACCCTCACAGGCAGAAGCGAAGGTAAACACAAGGCCAGGATGAGCGTGGAGTCACAGAGGGACCCTGTTTACACACAAAACATTAACAAGTAGCTCCGGGTTCATTGTGTTTGTATGCTGACGACTGGTAGCCAAGAGGTAGTGATGAAGGTATTAATACCAAGGAGCTGGAACAGACAGCCTCCTGTACAGGATGTTAACAGAAGAAGTTCCTGTAGCTACTTCTACTGTATTAGTGTTTACATTTTTCTTTGTCAGGATCACTACCTCTCTACCTCTGCTGACCTTTACTTTTGACAAAGACCCGCTGTTTGGACCATTAAACAATTCTCTCTACTCACTGCTAACACACACACACACACACACACACACACACACCCCTGGGGGAGTGAAACCCCATAGAGAGCTCAGTGTTTCCCTTATCACAGCGGGTAAGGTCACACTGAGTAAACTCTCAGTGAAACACTACTGTGTAGACATCTAAAAAGTGCTGCCCCATTCTTCTCAATCACTTCAAAGGTCCCGTATTGTACATTTCTTCTGGGTTGTATTTTAAGCTGTAAATTATCTCGGTAAAGTTTGACATCTCTCTGAAGCTTCCCTCTAAAAGAACAGGTATTTTAATGTATTATTAATATTAATGCACCTCTGTACAGGCTGGTGTGATTGGCTGTGAATGAGAGGTGGATGGTGATTGTATAGAGTACATAATTATGTCCTCTAGTTGCCCTATGAGACCCTACAAAAAAAAGATGCATATATATATTTGCAAGTAAAAAAAAAGGTTGCACTTTGTTGTATATCTGTTGAAGTAGAAGACTAAAGACCCGAGAGTCTCGTCCGTCAGCAGTTTCTCTGTCCTGCTTCCTCCCCAAACTGCCCAGAGCCGACCTCAGAGCCATGCAGGGCCTTTGTGTTTTGTACAAGAAACAACAGGTTTACAACTACAGGTTTTAGATAGTGGGATAGAGAAGGTGACCTCACATATGTGACAGGTCTGTTCTCAGTTAAAGTAGGTATTGTAAAAGTTTTACATGTATTTCTACAACAAAGTGCTGCTTTTTAACTTCATATGTTTTTAAATAGATAAACATTGTGTGAGATTCATGGCACGAATCAAACAGGATCTAATGTTACGCTTTTTCTTTCCATCGACCACTATACAGCATTTTTCTGAAGAAGGGTTCCATGTGGCAACTGGAAGTTCAGGAGTATGTGGACACTATAGTCCTTAACTTACCAGAAGTCTTCCTGGCTAATTTTGAGGCACAGCTTGTAAATACGGCTGTGAGTCGTAGCAGTGAGTATTTCTGTATATATTGAGTATTATAAAACATGGGACAGTATTTACACACCTAGTACTTGTAATCAAAAAGCAAATAAAATCTCCCTTTCTATGATAAGAGACCTTTCATTCAAAGTGAAAGTCTTGACTTTGCTCAGACAAAAGTAGAGAACAAATTCCATGCACAACATGGCCTCCCTTTTTTTTTCTTTTTTGCATAAAGTCAAATCATTGCTGTCAGGTTCTGACGTCCAGTGCACATCATTCATTTCCTGCACTCACACTCCAAAGCTGCCAGTCCTGTGCTGCTGATTATGCAGCTTATCAATGTGTGTACTGATGTAGAAAAGAGCGATCATTAAGAGTCATTACTCTGACTCTGAGGCGACTGCTTTCATGACAGTATTGCAGGGTTATGTGTCTGCAGTTGCAGCAGTGGGTGCATGTGTTTGCGTGCGTTGAGAACATAAAACCTTATCTACTGTCCGCAGTAGGAATGAATCCACTGACCTATCGATTGCTGCTACACAGCAATATTTTCTGTCATTTTTCTCTCCTGTCTTCGGCTCATTAACTCTCCGCTCCCAAGGGGAATCAACAACAATAACCTTGAGGAGCGTCCGTATCTCCAGCAGCAGTACGTGTCCCAGCGGGTCACACACACGGACATGTCCGCCCTCTCAGCGCTGCCGCCGGGCGTGGACAGGGCCGAGTGGCTGGCTAGCAACAGTGAGTAGAAGCCGCTAGACAGCGGGGTTGAGACGGCTAGCTGCGTCCTCCCGCCACCATCTACACGAGCCTTCATCCTATTAATGTTCTTCTCCTCCAGCGGTGGCGTTCTTCAAGCACATCAACCTGCTTTCCAGCGCCCTGTCGGAGTTCTGCACCCCCAGCAGCTGCCCCACCGCGTGCGGGCCGGGCAACACGTGAGTGGGCGGGGCCGCCGTAGGGTTTAAAGGGCTAATTCACCCAAACCAGCGGGCTTTGTTACCATGGGCTTGCAAGTTGACAAAGGTTAAAAAATGTGGTGGGTCCCTAAGGATATGTGTTGTTGATATGTGTCCTGTAATAATCATACTGTCCAAGCAGCATATTTATATGCCATACCTGTGGGGTAAACAATATTTGAAAGAAATGGCTATTTTATATAGGTTGAAAGTTTAAGATCTTTCAGTTCATCTCATAAAAAATTGGAGTGAAAACAGTGTAAAATTGTTGCTTTCATGCTTTTGTTTTGTTTCATTTTTGACATTTCTTTAGTGTTTATGTCTGGACTGATGACCATGGCAGGAAGCTGAAGTGCTCTGCTCCACTTTACTTTGACTACGCCATGTCATACATTCACGAGCTACTGACTGATGAAGACGTATTCCCAACAAAAGCAGGTAGAAGTCGTGAATGTGTCACTTGCATGTTTTCGTTGTTCCGTGTGAAATTCCATTTTCTTAATTTAAGCCAGTGGTTCTCAAATAGCGGGCGGCATGGTGGTGAAGTGGGTAGCGCTGATGCCTCACAGCAAGAAGGTCGCAGGTTCAAGACCGCCTTGGGCCTGGGTCTGGGACCTTTCTGTGTGGAGTTTGCATGTTCTCCCCGTGTCTGCGTGGGTTTTCACCGGGTACTCCGGCTTCCTCCCACAGTCCAAAAACATGCTCAGGTTTATTGGCAACTCTAAAAAATTGCCCGTAGGTGTGAGTGTGTGAGTGAATGGTGTGTGTGCCCCACGATTGGCTGGCGACCATCTGGGGTGTATCCCTGCCTCTCGCCGTAACGCGCTGGGATAGGCTCCAGCAGACCCCTGCGACCCTAATGAGGAATAAGCAGGTATAGAAAATGGATGGATGGATGGTTCTCAAATAGTGGGTCTAAATAATATTGAGTCTAAAATGTTTGCAGCAGACAGCATGAAGACAAATAAATTAAAGACATTATACCCAAATCAGACTGATAAGGCAATATAATGTAATTGTAATTTTCAGTATCATATGATTTGACATGGTCAGTCAAAAAATGTTCATAGTTTATTAAGGAGTTAATTTTATTTTTGAATTTCAGATGCATGTTAAAACTTGTCTTACAGTTAATAAAGCTATTCTTTGTTGTAAGTTGGTCCATATTTCTTTCTTTTTCATTCTCTTATACATTAATAAGGATAGAGTGTTATGTTTACTTATAACACTTTTATAGACAAATGATACTAATTATCAGGGGGCGCAGGGGGCACGAGGTGTTTTCTTCTTTCATAAGGGGGGTGCAAGAAAAAAATAATTGCACTGGTTAAAGCCAATAATCTATCCTTTCATTCTGCAGGTGCAGTGTTTCCAACAGGCTTCGTCTTCCTGGTCCAGAAGGTGTTTTTGTTGTTATTCAGGACTCTGGCTCACATTTACTGGTCTCACTACAGAGAGACGCTGGCTCTGGGTCTGCACCCGCATCTCAACACACTCTTCACACACCTCACATTCTTCTGCCGGCAGCATGCGCTTCTGGAGCCAGAAGATACCGAACCGATGCAGGACCTCATCACTGCTCTGGGACAGCAAGGAGAAACCTAAGGAGCAAACTCACTTTTTTTTATCACACTCTTTTTTTTTTTTTTTTTTAATTGTTATAGCTGATTATGAAGCTATTAAGTGACTTTAACCACTCTGGGCCAAACCTATGTTTCACAGTATGGATTTAAAAAAAAGGTCTGGAAGAAAAACAGCATGACTCATGTATATAGTTTTCAGTGAAATTGTTATTGTGATATTGTTTGAAAGTTGTTGCATGTTTGTGTATTTTAATAATTTTTCTATCTTTATAAACATTTATATCTTTCAGCTCGGTCAAACCATCCAGATACACTTACAACATAATAAATCAACAATGTTGAATCATGCTATGATGTATATTCCCTAAAGTGAATATAAATTAAATGTCCCATCACTGCATGCTGAGCATTTGCTAAATGTGTTAATGCAAAATGTGATTACATTGTGGAGAATGCTTATATATTCTTCTATTATAGTTTTCTCTTTATTATCCATTAAAAAGGAACTATTTGAAGATTTCTTGATATATAAATGCACACATTCACAGCACCTATTGGCATTAAATTGTTGGTTATCAAGTGTTTCCAATGACACTAATTCATTTAGGCTAGCAGAGCCTTTGAGCCAACACACACCCTGACTGACCTGAATAGGAACCTTAATTATTGTCATTGGTAATGCCTGTGTTTACATACTCTTTCAATGCAATATAACTACTGTGAAGTTTCATGAATGTTATTACTATTATTACCAGAAAAACAGTTTCTGATTATTGTGAATGTGCAGGGCATTTTATGTGTTTACTTAAATACATATACATACCGACCAGAGCCGTGAGCTGCTCAGCTAGAATTAGGTGCATAGCTAATGGTATTTTTTTAGTTTCCCTATTCAAACTCAACAAATACACAATCCGGCAGTGGTGCATGAGTTTTGACCTGCACATTTACAATGCAATGAGATAATATTAGGCAGAATGACACAGAGTATGACCTCAGGCAACACTGGCAATGCTTTACAATGGATGTATCATAAGAACTGGAAACTGGACCGAAAAATTTTCTTGTTGTTATTTTTGTTTTTCTTTATCCTATCCTCAATTCCGAAAAATTGCTTTTAGGTCATTATCAGCATGTTTCTAGGTCATTGGTTTGACAGCAGCGCCACCTGCTGCCAGAACAGGAGCAAAGCATGGATCCTATGTTTATCTGCTCTGTCAGCCACACTGTAAAGTCTGTGAGTTACTTTATTAGCTGCAGCATAATACAAATACAAACAAAACTTTTTAAATTACTGAGGTAGAGACAATCCAATAAATAATTGTACACTATTCACTAACAAAAGTGTGGTGTTGCTCCGGCACATCTTTAGAGAAACACTCAGTCCAGGAGTGTGTAATATCTTCTGCGTGGCAGCAGGGTGATGGTGTAGTGAAAAAACTCACACCCACATTCTACTCACTAATAATCCACAACAGAATGTCCAAAGCTAAAGGAAGTATAATTCACAGGTACAGTCAGTACTACAATAACAGATACTCTAGTTAGAGTGAGGATATATATACAGTGGTGAAAATAAATATTTAAACACCCTGCTATTTTGCTATTTCTCCCATTTAGAAATCATGGAGGGGTCTGAAATTTTCATCATAGGTGCATGTCCACTGTGAGAGAGATAAACTAAAAAGAAAAACCCAGTAATCACAATGCATGATTTTTTAATGATTTATTTGTGTGATATAGCGGCAAATAAGTATTTGAACACCTGTGTGTCATCTAGAATTCTGACCCTGAAGGACCTGTTAGTCCGCCCATTAGAAGTCCACCTGCATCCATGTATCATCCTTAATGAGATGCACCTGTTTGAAGTCGTTAGCTGCATAAAGACACCTGTCCACCCCATACAATCAGCAAGACTTTAACTTGTAACATGGCGAAGACCAAAGAGCTGTCCAACGACACAAGAGAGAAAATTGTACACCTCCACAAGGCTGGAAAGGGCTACGGAGCAATTGCCAAGCAGCTTGGTGAAAAAAGGTCCACTGTTGGAGCAATCATTAGAAAATAGAAGAAGCTAAACATGACGGTCAATCTCAATCGGAGTGGAGCCCCATGCAAGATATCACCTCGTGGGGTCTCAATGATTCTAAGAAAGGTGAGGAATCAGCCCGGAACTACACGACAGGAGTTGATCAATGACCTGAAAAGAACTGGGACCAACGTTTCCAAGATTACTGTAGGTAATACACTAAGACGATGATTTGAAATCATGCATGGCACGCAAGGTTCCCCTGCTTAAATCAGCACATGTCAAGGCCCGTCTTAAGTTTGCATATGACCATTTGGATGATACAGAGAAGTCATGGGAGAAAGTTTTGTGGTCAGATGAGACCAAAATAGAACTTTTTGGTCTTAATTCCACTAAGCGTGTTTGGAGGAAGAAGAATGAAGAGTACAATCCGAAGAACACCATCCCTACTGTGAAGCATGGGGGTGGTAGCATCATGCTTTGTGGGTGTTTTTCTGCACATGGGACAGGACGAGTGCACTGCATTAAAGAGAGGATGACTGGGGCCGTGTATTGTGAGATTTTGGGGAACAACCTCCTTCCCTCAGTCAGAGCATTGAAGATGGGTCGTGGCTGGGTCTTCCAACACGACAACGACCCAAAGCACACAGCCAGGAAAACCAAGGACTGGCTCCATAAGAAGCATATCAAGGTTCTAGCATGGCCCAGCCAGTCTCCAGACCTGAACCCAATCGAAAATCTTTGGAGGGAGCTCAAACTCCGTGTTTCTCAGCGACAGCCCAGAAACCTGACTGATCTAGAGAAGATCTGTGTGGAGGAGTGGGCCAGGATCGCTCCTGCAGTATGTGCAAACCTGGTGAAAAACTACAGGAAACGTTTGACCTCTGTAATAGCAAACAAAGGCTACTGTACCAAATATTAACATTCATTTTCTCAGGTGTTCAAATGCTTATTTGCCGCTATATCACACAAATAAATCATTAAAAAATCATGCATTGTGATTTCTGGATTTTTCTTTTTAGTTTATCTCTCTCACAGTGGACATGCACCTACGATGAAAATTTCAGACCCCTCCATGATTTCTAAGTGGGAGAAATAGCAAAATAGCAGGGTGTTCAAATACTTATTTTCCCCACTGTATGAATGGGCTGACATTTGAGAGCCAAGGCATCACTATGAACAATCTGCTTTTTTTCTTAATCATCAAACTGAAAATAATAGACAGAAAGCAAACTCACTTCTGTTTTACTGTCAGTAGATCAGCATACAAATATTACAGTAGATACATAGATATTAGCTTCCCTTTCTCTGCGAGTGAGTGAGCTTTTTAAACACTGCAACATCAAAATGATCCCTATTTATTTAGGCTGGGTTTCAGCATCCCCATTCACTTGAAAACCTGAACATGAAAAAATGGGTAATATATGATGAAAGAATGAATGATTACATTATTGTCTGCTGGTGGTTCCTATCAGTTGTGTAGATGGTGTAGTCCTAAACCCACAAAGGCACTAAATGCCACCACATTGAGTAATATTTTTATTTCAGTCAATATACACATCAAAAAAGTACAAACAATATAAGCAAAAACACATGACGTAATACACAAGCAGCTTAGACAGCACAAACAAGGTCAGTAATCCATGCATTAAGTAATGACTGACTAAAAAAGGCATAGGCAGAAGCATAAGAATATGCATGTCTGGCTACCTTCAGTAAAAAGGAATGAATACAAAAAAATCATTTACATTTAAAATAGTCAAAATCAACTTTGAATCATTCTTTTGATTAATTATTTTGATTAAATCTGGTGCTTTAAAATGTTTTTGCAGACTGTTAGTGTATGTTAGATATAATCAGGGAATCAGTCATTTTAACCAAAATATTGTAAATGTGAATATTATACTGCTTATTAGGAGAATATTTAGAAAGTGCCATGTTCCATCATTGACTTCAGTGACTTCATTTCATCAACCATTATGCTGTTCTTGTTGCAGAAATGCCCGCCAATCTGTGTTTTGGGAATTTTTAAATGTTTGACTGTATATTTAATAAGTAACGTTCTGACAGTGAATTTAATGTGTTTATACAGCAAAGACTTCTTTTTTTATTTTAGGGTAAAAATAAATGCATTCATTGGTTCTTTCATCAAGTTACAAGTTGGTCACTTTACACTTTAAGTAAAGGTTATGAATGTGGCCAGAGGTTGATTTCCACAACAAAGATAAGAGTGAAACCTAAACAGCCTTTCGAATGAGAGCCAAAGCATCTGTGTATCACATCAGAGGGAGAGGGGATATGTCTGGATAGTGTGGACACACACACACACACACACACACACATATGCATGGCAGGTCTGTTCTTGTGATAGATAAGTTAATGCACATGTTGGACTGCATTGAGGCTCACAGTGTTAGAAACTGAGCTTAGGAAGGTAATACTACAAACTGCTGAGTCAGAGACAGACACAGCCACACACTCAGCCCTTTAATTAAGGCCTGAAGCTGCCTCCATACTGTACAGAACATTCCTTTAATCAGATTTAGACTGAGCTCCCCTTCTGTGTCTCCTGCTTCACAAAAAAAGAAAAGGATGTTCTTATTAAAGGAAAATAAAGAGCAACCAGTGCAGAAACACACTACTTCTTCTTTACCTCACAAGTACGATAATATTTATAAATACAAGTATACTATGCTTGTCCATGATTAAACAACTAATCCAATTGTCAGTGGTGAAAAGACACTAAGGACATTTACACACGTACTATACAAAGAGGTGCTTTTAAAATACAACACATTGTTAAAGGTGATACGAGTAATAAATGTAAATAAATGTTTGAATGAACCAAAAATCTAAGATCAAAGAAAAAGTCCAAAGTTTGAGCTTTGTTTTGCTTTCTTTCCCATTAATCATCTCACAACCCCTGGACGGATTTATCTGTTGACCATTTGGAGGGACCTGACCTTTGTATTGGAAACCACTACACGTACACTTCTTATGTAAATTAGATGACTCTACATGCTGCTAAACATGGATGCTTCACTATTAATAATCTAATTATGTCAAATATTGTATTACTAAGAGGGATCAAAACAATGCATTTACTGCAATACTTTAACTTTGATACAAATTTGTATTTATATACCTGTTCTCAGTGATGTAGCGGTGCCTGGAGAAGTGGGTATATTCTGTTTGCTATTTCCATGCACACTGAAAACTGGACCACTATTCTCACTAGTTTCACATAAGTCTCACCATAGGATTGACTCAATTGGATTTGGCAAAAGCTCAATTAAACAACTTGCCCCACTGTTTGGATTAAAGAATTTCTCAGTCAGGACGGGAACTCTCACCCTCTAGATAGTGTTTGCAGCTGACAGAAAACCAGACTGATACCTCTATCTATAAAGCAAGGAGCATCTGTACCTCGCATATCTCTCTGAATGTTTTTCAAATCACTATCAACTTTTGGATACAGCTTGCATATGGCACAATGGTCAGTCATTCATTTTCTATACCTGCTTATTCCTCATTAGGGCCACATGGGTCTGCTGGAGCCCATCCCAGCACATTACAGGCACACAGTACTCTACACAGAAAGGACCTGAATCTGTGACCTTCTTGTTGTGAGGCAACAGTGTAACCCACTGCTCCATCATGTTAAGTGTTCAAGTCCTGGTATTCCTTTGCATGTATGCAACAAAAAAAATAAAAACATACACACTCCCATCTCACACTGCTATCCTGCAGCAGCTCTTTTGTTCCAGTGTTAGATATCCAGATCACAATGACAATGACATCCCACCATTTTATTTCCATGCGAACATCGGTTGTCTTCATGCTCCAATTGTGCTCCAACATAGTTTAAGTTTCCTGGTTTAGCTGCTACTTTATTTCTCAATAACACAGGCTACTGTGGCTGTAACCAACGACAAAACAACAAGAAAAAACTTTCTTGAAAAAAAAAGAAACTTTACCTGCTGCCGTCCTCTTCTTTCTATAAACTACACTGAACTCCAAGATGCATTTACAGACCCTTAGGAAATCCTGACACAATTGTTTAATGAATGGATGGATGGACAGATAGATACATTGTTGTGAATGTCTATCTATAAAGAAAGTTCACATGCTATCGTCTTTATTCTTTCAGAGAAGAACCACTTTACACATTAGCTGCAGCATCTTAAATACAGTCAGGTCAAGTCTGTTCAATCACAGATTCCCTCAATAGTAGAATAGAAGTGTAAACTATGCTGAAACCCCAAGAGATCTTCACAGACCCTCAGACAATCCTGATACTATCATTTTATGGATGAATGGATGGATAGATACATAACTTTTTAAAACAATGTGAAAACAGAAAAAGATTTATCATCATTTCACATTTTACTAGAAGCTTATATATATATATATATATATATATATATATATATATATGGCCCACATCCAAGCATCTTATTATCAGTCTTACACTGAGATATTAATTTATTGGAAGATAATCAGCCTGCAATCATTTTTCTACAATCACATTCACACTTCAAGGTCTCAATATCCAGCTCCTGCTTCTCCCGCAATAGCATTGTAATTGTGTTAATGTAATATTTAATATGTTTATGACGGATTCCTCAGTTTATCTCTAAGTGGGTCAGGCTCACCCTGCATGGCCACAAATAGAAGTCCTCCAAACTAAATCCAATAAAAACAATCTAAAAGGTCACCTTGGCTGTATAGATAAAAGAAAAAATGTGTAACTTAGAAGACTGTAGTTGTTGAGGTTCAAATAGGTTCATAAGAGGTTAGGTTGTTGTAGATCAGACAATGAGCTTTGCTCTTCCTCCTCCGCCTCTTCCTCCTCCTCCTCCCCCCCCTCCCTCAATCAGCCTTTATAAATGGGAGCTGAGCGCTCCAGCAGCTCCGATGAGCGTCAATGAGCTCCTGAGATCTCTGTGTGTTCTGGATTTCTTTACGAGCGAGTCACAGAGAGTGGAGGATGCAGCAGAACCGAGACCTCCATGGGACAGTTCCATTCTAACTAACTTTCACATTCGAAAGAGTTTTAAGGATTTACGTCACGCAGTTTCTTTTCTTCTTCTCTATTCCTGATCATTGTAATATTTGTAAGTGAGATACGCCCTCGCCGCCATGCTCCCGGCGTGGCTGTGCCTGCTGCTCGGCCTCCTGCCCCTAGAAGTCCGGACCCTAGAGGTCCAGACCCGGTCCGCGGCTCTGCAGGGTCCCAGACATAGACCCAGGTAGCTCACACACACACACACACACACACACAGCCTGGACACTCAATGAATGCCCTACAGAATAGAACATGTGATCAAATTGGTTTATAAACGACAATGAATTGGACACATGGAGGAAAAACGTATATATGGAGATGCGTTTGATACTTTTTTCTAGTCGGCGGGATCCATGATGAAATGCATAGCTAGGAGATAAACACAGTAACTAATTGATTTATCTAAAAATTTGAGTTCATCATTATTTGATGAGTTGTGTTGCTGTAAAAATGTGTATATTACATCACGATTATGTAATATTGTGTGTAATTTCAAATACAAAAATCTGCATTACTTGAATAAAAGTTATTGTAACTTATAGACTTTTGTTTTCAAAACCACTTCAGGTATAAACAAATATAAAAAAACAAATAATGAATATATAATTAAATTAATATTATATATATTATTAATATTATATCATTTTAAAATACCTTTATAGCAGGAAATCTAATTTCCTTAATGCAATATAGTTTATTAATTGAACATAATTTGGAGTTGTCATAACAAAAAAGATTGATGCAAACATGCATCAATTTTTGTTGTTGAACAAACTGTTGGAGTGCAGTAGCTTTACTGTGGTTAATCCAGCTTCCATGTTAATACAACCGGCTTGCTATTTTTGCCTTGATATTCAATTTTCTTAATAAAACAGATTATTAAATCAGTACTGAAAGTCATTCTTTAGTTGCAGCCTCACAATCGAACCACTCGTGAGGTTCATTAAAGGACCAGCTCTTGTCCCCTGACAGTCATTAATGTGAGAAAAAGGTCGAGCAGCAGAATAAGGTCATTCCTCTCAGCTGCAGGAGCTGAGGCAGAGTTGCAGGATTTAGTGGGCTTTGGGACGAGGTCAAGGACATATATGCATACCGAGGACTGAGCAGCAAACAAGCAGCACACTCTGTGATGTAACAAGATGACAACACGCTCAACAGATTCCTGTTGGCAGGTGGTGATGGATGTGAATGTGAACGCCTTAAGAACGAGAGTTGAGAACTGCTCAATCATTTATTCATTTTAAAAACAGAATGTGATTACAATTAGCCCATAGTTAAGTGCTAGTTAAGTTGGATATTTCTAACAATAATGAGCTATTGACATAATAAACTATGTGTCATCATACAATATACAGTATTTATTATTCATCAAGCATATTATTGTTTTACTCAAATTCTAAATTCTTGAAGTTTTGTTATAAAATAACCAATCAGTAGATGCTGTGACACTGTATTGTGCATTTTCTTTTAAATAAGAAAAAACACTTTGAGAAGGTTTTTAGTAAGTTGGGACTCAGGGGGTGTCCACAGAAAATGATGAAAAAGAGGTGAGAGGATCTCAGCATGATTCGACACTGATGAATATAGCACAATACTGTTGCTGGCACTTTACAAAGTGCCCTGAATGAAAGATTTTTTTTACAATTAGGAGTGATAGAGAGAGGAAAAGAGTGAGAATATAACAAATAGGCTCAGTAACAATTACTAGTAAAATGGTGGGGCTCTGATAGGGGAAAAAAGTTTTCTATTCACAAAGTAGTTGTGAGGAGTTACGACAGGAAGGTGTGCATGTGTGTGTGTGAGTATGTGTGTGTGTGTGTATGTTTTTGTCCTCTGGAGAACCACATGCTGGGCTCTAACATGGGAGGAATGTTGGAGAATCTCCTTTTGCCCCCGGGATCTGAACAGGTTCGCAACCCTGTCTCACACAGTCAGGACACACGTGAGAGAGGGAGAGCAGGAGAAAGAGGGAGAGAGAGGTCATAATAAAAAGTGGTGAATACAAGGGTTTAGCCATCTTGCAGGAACAATAACTATAATTGATTTAAGAACTAATTTCTTCCTCTTTTTTGCAGTAAATGATGCCATACATCATAACATATATAGTACTTTAGCTCAATAAAACAAGAAAGAAACAAGCTGAGCAAACCTTAGCATTTGTTCAGGTAGCAGCACTTAACAGAGTTGGAGTTGGGGAAACACTGAATTTGAATATGAAACTACTTTATTTAGTGTTTTTACATTTTAATCTCCAGGTCTGTTTGTTTGGGAGACCTCTGAAGATAATTTGGTTCCTAGTGAAATTCTCCTGGTCAATGAATACGGAATCCTAATTGGGGGACTCCACCTGCAGAGTAATGAAAACAATAACTCCCATGACCCCATGCTATTCATGATGTCATCACACGCTGTCGCTGTTTTGAATTGAATGTCCAATAGTGGCAGAAATTGTTGCTGTATGCCGACAAACCTCCAAACATCACAATCTGGTTGTTAAGTTTTAGTTTATAGTTTTAAAAATGGTGAATAACTGACACTAAGATAGTTTTTTGTCTTTTGTTAAATGTTCAGCTTCAAAACACATTTACACTTAAATGCCATGTCCTTTCTTAAATGTGAAGACTTTCACAAGTTCATTGCTGGATATCACAGCAGCTAGCCCACCTGAATTAGTAGTGCCACGTAGAGAATGGTAAGCAGTTCCGTGGCCTACATTTCCTTGTTTGAGAGTCTCCTCTGCGCCAAGTGCCTTTTTCCCCCGGAGACAACAGTGTTCTCACCCTCACCACAGGTGGCTTTTTAACCTTGTACTTTAGGCATGTGTGTATGTGAGTAATTTGTGAGCGAGACATAAAGATAAATGTACCTACTGTAGGTGAGTACATGCAAGTGAGAATATGCGTGTTTTCACACGTACAGTATGAGTGTTCATGTACTTGTGTTAGGTAGCTCTATTTGTTGCCAGGCAGTCACATGTCACTTATGCACGTTTGTGCGTGCGTGTATGTGTGTGTGTGTGTGTGTGTGTGTGTGTGTGTATGTGTGTCTTGCAGAGGGGTTTTGCCAGAATTCAGCATCCTAAAAAAAGAGACAAACACTAATAGAGTTAGGAGCAATGCCACTAGTTTCTAAGAGTTAGTCAACAATTGAGTGACTAAGTGAATGAATGCGTGTTGGCAGTGAGAGCCCAAGGTGTCCAGCCAGAAGACTGATCAGAATACCAGTCAGGATTACTTACAGGATAAAGATCATATGGTATTCGGGCCCATTTTTTTCACAATAAACAAACAAAGAATAAAGGGAACAAATCGGACAAACTGAGATAATTCTCACCTCATGAATAGCCCACATGGAAGCATGACTTACTTGCACACAAGTATACATTTGCTATTTTGCAGGGCAGTTGCACATCATGGAGTTGGCACATTGGCCAAGTACTGGTTAACATAGCATCTGTAGAAAGGCTAATTAATATACATATGGGGATTTGAATGGGTCTAATAATATCTACCTTTCTTAGAATACAAAATCAAAAATGGATAAATAGTTCCAACAAACTTATTAGCTCAATATCATGATTTAAAAAATTGGTAAAACATGCACAAAACAAAAACTAAGTTTAGAGGTAGAAACACAATGATGCATTGTGCTGGAATATTTGTCAATTTAAATTTGTTCCCAACATTTCTTAGTTATTGTTTAGATAAGAATTGGTTATATAAGTAACAGTTATGCCTTAAAGATGAGTGTCTTGATTCAACCATTTAGTCGATTAGCAGCAAGGAATTGACTGGGCGACTATTGTTGTTTTGAACCTGTTACCGTCTACAGGGTGCCCTTTGTCCCCTGCTGCTTTGCATCACTATTACATTACTACATTCCACATTCTACATTCTTTCTTCCTAAGTTGCATCACTGCTGAATGTTCACATGATCGAAACAGAACTAAGAAACATCTTTGAAAGAGTTGATTGAAAGAAAATGAAATAAAGGTTTCGTAGTGATCTCAGTCTAGATCAGGGGTCACCAACCCTGGTCCTGGAGAGCCGATGGGGGTGCAGGTTTTTGTTCTAACCAGGCAGTAACACCTGACTCTACTAATGAAAGTCCTTACTCATTTTGAGAAAAGTGCTTGTGGCACCAGGGTCAGATAAGATGATCAATATCAATTTTAGTTTTTGTACAATATCATTGTAGACTGTATTAGACCAAAACTCTTGCAGGGTTGCCTGTCTCAGGGTGGTAGCGTGATCTGGAGCTGCTCACTGGCACTTGTGATGGTGATGTCTCATTGGAATTTCTGAATTGTTCTTTCTGTGCCTACCATATGCCAGCTTAAGGCGTAAACCTCTTTTCACATATTAGTTCACTGGAGTCACCAACTGACAGTCAGGATCATAACATCACTTATGGTTTTATATTTGATGAATTTGTTTAACATGATGTTCATATATTTACTGCTGTGTCTGTGTATTTGCATCCAGTCACTGACCTTTCTCAAATCTAAAATTAGTCTAACAACAATCTATAAAACATCACATCATATAAGCACCATAGTGTGCATGTTCTGCTCTGCATTAAACACAAATAATTTACCATGTTTTTTGTTGCTGCTCTCAAACTAGAGAGCATCTGGTGCTACCTGTTTTATGCTGTTTCACCTTGTTGTAAATTCTATTGGGTGGCTGAACCAGTTTTCTACCAGTATATTTATGTTCAGACAGTAGACTGTGTAGATTAAGTGGCATTTAGCAGCATCTAGAGGAATAAACATGGCACAATCTGAAAAAGTGCTTATTAGTAGGTTTTATGGTTTAAACTAGTATATATTTAATCTGAACAATTAAAAACTGTTGAATTATACCTTAGGTGCAATTTTACACCTGAAGAAAAATCTCTCTCTATCTCTCTCTTTCTCTCTCTCTCTCTCTTTCACAAACACACACACACACACA
This sequence comes from Eupleurogrammus muticus, assembly GCA_036785175.1. Taxonomy (NCBI): domain Eukaryota; kingdom Metazoa; phylum Chordata; class Actinopteri; order Scombriformes; family Trichiuridae; genus Eupleurogrammus; species Eupleurogrammus muticus. Next base: position 25,838,004 of record JAYKQN010000010.1, on the reverse strand, counting down.
CACACACACACACACACACACACACACACACACACACAAACACACAAACACACAAGATAAGTCAGCTCTATACATAGACATCCATCACACACATTACTACAGTAAAATCAAGACTTCCTGTGATTTTTTCATCTTAGTGAACCAGCTCCACACTAAGAAACTCAAGCAGGCCACAGCCACATGATTGTTTGTGTGTGTGTGTTGGACTGCCTTGCATCTAAATAGTTCTCTCTTTTTCTCTACTTTTTTGCATCACAGGCTCAGTTTACTCAAACCCTGTAAATACCCAAAGTCTTCTGAAAACACCATCACGAATACTGCGTCTGATCGATCCGCTGTTGTGGACAACCACATCACCCAGGGAGAGAGACATAGCATATGGAGGACCCTCCTGCACAAAGAAGCCCTGTCGAGGCTGTCTGAACCGTTGCCTGACCATAATGACAGTGTATTACAGGAAGCACCAGTCTGGCAGCGAGGGTCTCGAGGACGTCGCCATGCCAACATCAGCGGAGGAAGGGGTCAAGGCCATCTGATGAGGGTGGGATGCGTCCTGGGCACCTGTCAAGTTCAGAACCTCAGTCACCGTCTCTACCAGCTGATTGGACAGAGTGGGAGGGAAGACTCCTCCCCCATCAACCCTCGCAGTCCTCATAGCTACGGCTAACAGGAAGATGCCTTTAATGAACAATTTCAGAAGAGTTAACCTACAGTCTCACTGATACCAGGTCCTGATTTGCATCAGTGATAAGACGAGGGCACAAATATGACTTTAATATTAGTCATCTGATCTCAGCTGCTTTGTAGTTACAGAATCATTCTGGTTTACTAAAACTTGGGTCTTATTGTAATAGTTTCATCTGGATTTTTTTAAAAATAATCTAGCCCCCATCTAAAGATACCGGGATTGATTTTCTTGATTTATTATATAATTTGACCATAATTATCATGAGATAATTATTTAATACTTACCAGTTATTAATTTTAAATTATTATTTCATTAGGTATTTTTATGAATAGAGTGACGAAATGAACAAAATGATATAATGTAACTGAATGATACTTTACTTGTATGTTGTGGCACTTATCCATTAACACTTTCTATTGAGACACTGTGCATATATATATATATATATGTGTGAAAAACTGTGAACCAGAGCAGCCTCCATCATACTGGCCTACTATACCGGACTAACATCCGCTATCGTCATCAATGTTGATCCTCCTGATCTGAACTTACCACAGCTCAGAGATAATCCACCCCTGTTTCTTAAAAGCACTCTCATGTCCCTACAAACAAGTAGCTTTACTTCAGCGCGGACAGAACCCAAGAATAACTTCCAATCATACCCAGGTAACCCTTCACCCAAAACCCTGCATAGCTGACAATCAGCCAAAATAAGCACTAACCCTAATCCATGATCTGTCTGTGTGCGTCTTAACAGATAGCTGGTCTTTATTCCATTAACGAGAGAACTAGAGTGAGGACAACTAATGTTAATCTTAATTAATCTGCAGTGCTTCAGATTGATTTTTGTTGCTTTAAAGTCTGTTTTGGAGCTTTAATAGGTTTAATCTTTTCTAACGCCTTATAGTCATTGCCTTTCACCAAATTAAGCCTCACTGCAAACCTTGACTATCAAAGTCTTATCTGAAGCTTTATAGTCTCCTGTTTTTCGTGTGTCAGTCAGAGCATTTCAGTAGTTGCTGTTACATGTCAAAGGTTTATTAGGAATGCATGAAAGCACTTTATTTTCATTTATGTTGAATTTTTAAAATGTGTTATTTAACTTTAAATTAATGACACCACTTTGCTGTAAATGCCCACTTTACTAAATCTTCATGTTCATGTTGTGAGATCTCCTTCAAGTGTCCTTTTGTAAACCACCAGTGTTGAAATACGTTTAGTCTTTACTACAGCAGCATTGTGTAATAAAACTGCAGTCAAAGGCTCATGTGATTCCTCATCTGTCTATCAAAGGTTTGTGTTGAAAGTGTGACCGTTTAATGATAAGAATACTGGATATATAGACAATAGATTACACACCCTGTTAATGATAATGATTATTAATCTGTGCTACCACGCACGTTAGGAGTCCCATGGAAATGTCAAAGATGACGAAAGTGAAAAGTCCAAACTATTGCTAATTCACCATGAGTTTACATACTGTATTTTACTTTGTGACTATGAGACGCTGATATAGGTCAGCATTGAATACTTCACTTGTTTAGTTGCACATACATTCTGTACATACTGTACTAAGCCCATGCAAATGTATTCTATCATGAATATATATCTATATCTATATATCTATATCTATATCTATATCTATATCTATATCTATATCTATATATATATTTGTTTACAAAGCAAAAGTATGTAGGTATTTTGAAGCATTTGATTTATAACACAATGTCATTTATTCTCCTTTTCTGCACTATTGAGAACATTCACAAGTGTTTACAGTTTTTTTTTTGTCTCTGTGCTCTTTCTGGGAAGAGTCACAAGCTAGAGGAGCTTATGCACAATAGCATAGAAATTTATTAAATTTAACTGTACATAATGTACTTACACTCAATTTACACAACAAAGACAATGAAACTATAAGGAACAGCAGAAATGCATATGTTTCTGGGAAGCACCACAAGCAGGAGGGAGTAAAAACCCCAGTACAACACGGTAACAAGACTACCTATAGACATAGGTATGCAACTAAGTCAGACATCCTGAAAAAAACGTGAAAAGCTCTAAAGAAACTAAAACAAGGCTATGTGGCTCAAGCTGTGAGGAGACCAGAAGTTGTATGTGAGTTTGATTCACACAGTTTGAGCAACACAGATCCACACAGAGTGTTGTTGCTACTCAATCCACAGTTTGTAAAGTGGTTTATAAGACTAGAAACCATGAATCTTAATATTAATGTTTTTTTTTTAATATTGAAAGTGTTGAAGCTTGAGTTGTTCTTGCAGAGACTGGCCTCCAAACAACCTTGTAGCTTCTCAGCACAATCCTTAACACAATGTGCTTAACCTTTCTTTTTGAGTGTTTTCTCTTGGACCTCAAAATGTAGACACCTTAATCTCTAAAGAAATGTTCAGTAGCACACAATAGACCTCCATAATTTCAAACAGTTTTCCCTCATTGGACTCAAATTTAACATCAAGGTATGGAGAAAACCATAGTCTTAGCCTTCCTAAACAGCAACACAACATTCCCATGATACAATGAAAATGGGGAAATGGGAAAAACAGATGGCGATACCTCAGGAAGAGTAACAGGCTACAATGAATGATGCACAGAATGGAAATAATATATTGAAACAGGAAAAGAGGGGAGTATGACATTAATTAGAATAACAGAAATATGTGGTTCATGGTGTATGAGGAGAATGAGGTAACAGGATCTATTGCAGCCAGGGGGAACCAGGAGAGAGTCAGACCCTCCAACAACAGAAGCTCCTTCAGTGGCTGCACTTCACCTTGTTCTGAGAATGAGAAAACACAGAAAACACAGGGCAGGAGTCTGGGATCATAAAAGATTTAAAAATGGTACATCAGTGGGTCATGAGTGTCACTTCTCTCAGTAAGAGAAGCTCAGGGGTCCCAGGAGTCTAATCCTATCAGAGCATAACAATATTCTAGGCCAGCCAGGGCCGGCTTTAACTATACGTTTCATCAAAAAGGAGAGTTTGAACTGAAACAGGAAGACAATTTCACAGAAGCGGAGCCTTGTAGTTGAAGGCCTGCATTTAAGCTGCATTTAAGGAACGCAGTGTGGAACTATGAGGAGATAGAATGGAGCCTGACCATTAGGAGTTTGGTTACTGAGGAGAAGGATTTTGTATACTATTCTTGATTTCACAGGAAGTGAGTGCAGAGAGGCTAATACAGGTGCAATACGATCCCTTCTTCTTCTGCTAATATATGTGCAGCACATTCTGAAACAGTTGGAGAGTTCTTAGAAACATTTTGAAGCAGCCTAAAGACAATAAAGAACTACAGTAACCCAGTCTGGGACTAATAAATGCATGAACAAGCTTTTCTGCATTGTGTAGAGCAGAAGGTTCCTGATCTTGAGTAAGTGAAAGATGGCACACTTAGAAATTTGACATATATCAAAATGATATATATAGAGTTTGGTCCATAACGACATGATGGCATCACACAGTTGGCGCAGATTTGCCGGCTGCACATCCATGATGCAAATCTCCCGTTCCACCACATCCCAAAGATACTCTATTGGATTGAGATCTGGTGACTGTGGAGGCCATTTGAAGTACAGTGAACTCATTGTCATGTTCAAGAAACCAGTCTGAGATGATTCCAGCTTTATGACATGGTGCATTATCCTGCTGAAAGTAGCCATCAGAAGTTGGGTACATTGTGGTCATAAAGGGATGGACATGGTCAGCAACAATACTCAGGTAGGCTGTGGCGTTGCAACGATGCTCAATTGGTACCAAGGGGCCTAAAGAGTGCCAAGAAAATATTCCCCACACCATTACACCACCACCACCAGCTTGAACAGTTGATACAAGGCAGGATGGATCCATGCTTTCATGTTGTTGTCACCAAATTCTGATCCTACCATCCGAATGTCGCAGCAGAAATCGAGACTCATCAGACTAGGCAACGTTTTTCCCCAGTCTGGCCATTCTCCTCTGACCTCTGGCATCAACAAGGCATTTCTGCCCACAGAACTGCTGCTCACTGGATATTTTTTCTTTTTCGGACCATTTTCTGTAAACCCTAGAGATGGTTGTGCGTGAAAATCCCAGTAGATCAGCAGTTTCTGAAATACTCAGACCAGCCCTTCTGGCACCAACAACCATGCCACGTTCAAAGTCACTCAATCAGCTATATTTACTTAAGTTTTAGCAGAAAGTAGCAGAAAGTTGCAGGTCATTCAGGATTTTATGTCTTTTATATATGCCTGAGGTTAGCTAGCTAGCCAGCTGGCTGGCTTTATTTGGCTTAATTGTTTTGTATCATCTGCATAACAGATTTATAGAGTGTTTTCTGATAATTTCATACAAAGGGAAGCATATAAAGTATGAAAACTATTGATCCAAGCACAGAACTTTTGTATGGATAGAAGAAACATTGTTAACGTGACTACTGATAAGATGCTCTAATTTCTGCAGTATGATGATCAATGCTGTCAATGCAGCCATAAAATCTAACAAAACAAGAATAGAGATAATGCCTTTATCAGAAAATTAATTGGAAAGATGTTAGCTCTGACATCTGTTTATACAATCCCTGTGTTTGAGGGGAGATTGGTGTCAGATGATGGCAAGATATATTCTGTCTCTAATTGTAAGAATTTTGTCATTAATGATGCCTATGAAGTCATTGCTACTGAGAGCTGCAGGTATATGTGGATCAATAGAGTAGTTACTTGTCAATGTAGCTAAAGTGCTGAAAAGGAACTTATGAGTGTTTTATTAGTGAGGAGCTGGATCACCATGTTTGGTTGAGTCTTGACGACGTTAGCTTCAATTTAGAGGTTAGACAGTTATGCTTACTTCTAGTTAACTAACTTCTTGGAGGAGCTGCATCACCATGTTTGGTTGAGTCTTGACGACGTTAGCTTCAATTTACGGGTTAGACAGTTATGCTAACTTCTAGTTAACTAACTTCTTGGAGGAGCGATGGTGTCAAGAGTTGTTCACAGTGAACCTGCAGTGCTCTCACAAGTTGATCTATTTCAGATGGGCAAGCAGCAGCATAGAAGTCTGCAGCTGTGGTAAACTCTAATTCAGATTTTTCCAAATTCCTACTGCAATGGAATGCAACATCAGCTCTATGGTTTACTGTTTTGCGCAAAGCATGCACACAGTAATCTTGTTTTAAAAAACAGCATAAATTGTTGTAATCATGTTTGTTTTATAGGTTAAAGTGTTTGATATTGTGCGCCAGAATTTATCAGTATTTATTGATTTTATTAAACTTTATTTTTTAGTATCAAATAGCAATCAGTCAAAAATGTTTTTACTTTAAATAGGGATTCCATTATTTTCATTTTAGGAAAATTGCATTGATGCACTTTCAATCTTTTTTGTTACAAACTAAAAAATATGTTTTTGTTTTTTTAATGTAGAAAGGATATGATGTGATGTATCACAGAGGTGTACATGGTGGGAACATCTACTCTCTGAGAGAGGCCAAATGACTCCAGTAAAGAGAAAAATCCAGAGCTATTATTGCCAATTTCAACATGAATATTAAAATTACCTGCAATTATGATTTTATCTGTCCTAAGAACAAGACTGCACAGGAACTCTGAAAATTCTGATAAAAATTTAGAACATGGGCCAGGAGGGTGGTACATTGTGTCACATAAGAATGGTTGTATTGATTTATAAATTGAGTTAGAAAAACTAAGAACAAGGATTTCTAAGGATGTATCGTTACACCTCAGCTCAGAGCTAATCAATAAACTTGAATTGAAAATGGCTACATCTACACTGACTTGGTCAGTATAAGGAAGAACATGAGTATTAATATTCCTGGGAGGAGTGGATTCATTCAGGCTAACATATTCCTAATGATGCAGCCAGGTTTCAGTAAGAAAGAATAAATCAATATTATGATCTGACATCAGATTATCATGCTGCTGTTTTGGTGACAATTTTAATTAAGTTATGATGTGTAGCTTGTCTCCTGTTGTTTTATATAGAGGAGTTAAATAAATGAAATGGCTGGGGGACAAACACAGTCTATGAAGTTTTGAGTGGATGACAGCTCTGAGGAAGGTGTAGAGAAGCGTGTAGGACTATGACTCTGCCTCCTGGACTCAGTGAGTATTGGTATACCTGTTTCTAATTAATAAACAGGAACAGCTTTACAAAAGCATATTATATTTTTTTAAAACATTTTCTTACATATTTGTTTACTGGAGTCCCCATCTGTCAGTTATGTCTTTAGCTGTCAGTAGTAACAGAAGTATAGACTTTAACTTGAGTACCAAGTTTTTGCTGGTGTGTGCATCTACCCTCAGGGCTGTAAGCCAAAAATAGATACAACTGAAATTTAACAATAATCCACATAATATCATCACATAAGCATCTAGTGTACATCAATTCAAAAATTATAAATATTGAGAATTTCCCCTAATTCACACATTAAGTCCAAAGCTGTGGTCTGTCTGGCAGTGTTAGGCTCTGGGATGCAAGAACACTGGGTCATCGACTTAGGAGACTTACTTTGTTTGCTCAACTTTACCTCTGGTAACAGCTGAGAGTTTTTCCCTAATCATTCACAACCAATCCAAAGCAATATGAAGGTCTGGGTTTGTGCGTATGTGTTTTTGACCCAACTGACACAGAGAACCAGGTCATCTGATAATAAGAACAGATCACTGCAATGGGCGCAATACCCAGAATTTAAAAAAAAAATACAACATTGTTTTTGTTTTATAAGTGTGATTTCTTTGTATAATTGTAGATATAAATTATATGTGACATATGTAAAACTGTATTAGACTGGTCTTTTATTGATAATACAAACCAAATTTTATGTGGTTAAAACAACAACTACACTGAGGAACAAACTTCCAGGTTAATGCAGAACCCCTGGGATGGACACACACACAAATACACACTCACACACACGCTCACGCACACGTGAAGAAAAGGCCAAAGTTCAACACAGGATATTCCAGTTGGTTAAATTGTGACTGGACATTGGTAGGCTTACAGAGCAGGTCATTAACATTATTGTTTGAACTAAAAGGATATATATAAGCAGGGAAACGGATGCTCAGCTTTAGAGGACATATACATCACAACACTGCAGCTGCAAAGATTTCATCCACCAACCATGCGGCTCATCAGCTTTGTATGTGCCCTATCATTTATTTGAATTCATTCTTTTAAATGTACCTAAAAATGAATTTTTGACTGCCTGTTTTTCCACATGCAGGGTTCGGACCCATCTATGAAATATCATCCAAATCCAGAGAAGAACGAAGCCAAAGAGAAGGAGGACTACAGAAACTTTGAGGTAAGTGTTCAAAGCCATTTTTCACCTTACAACACTTATTTAATTACAATTTGCCACATATGTTAGTCTAACAATGTAATTTAAAGTATTATATATGAAAAATAAAATGACTGATCCTTTTTTAGAAGTTCATTGGCTTAAACTTTCCAGTGGATTCAGTAAAAACATCCCCTCTGATCTATAGAATTGATATACTGTAAACAATACAATATACAATTATGTCATGATTTTTTTATTCAATTGCTAATCCAGTTAAAAAGAAGTTTCATTAGAACAAAAATAAATATCAATAGTTTATCTGTACTGTATGATGTGATGTGAAAGGTGGAGCAGTTTTGGACAGTTACTGTTGGTGTTGTAGAAGTCCAATATACCCTTAACTTGAAATTGCAATTATGAAAGGATTTACCTTGGTGTTACTCCTCATCTTTATGTAAAACAATTAATGTTCCTTATCTCATTAGTTTCATTGGTGCATGCTGTATGTGTTTCAGAGTGGAAGTCTAATTGACCGTGTGTTTAACACATACAAACTGATGCACACTAAGCAAACACTGGACTTTGTGAAGCAAAAGGTAAGTAAATCAAGAGATAAAAAGGGCCAAAATATATTCTTACATGACATCATGCATTTGCACACTGACTTTGAATTCTCTTCGCGTTTGGTGAACTTTTGTTTTGCACCGGTGGACAGAACGAGACTTTCAGACTGAGCAAACAAACATGATGTTCAACATGAACTAAAGACTGTTTGATTAGCCTCATTTTCATTTCTCCTAAAGGTTACACAGGTTCCTCTTATTCATTTGACCCAGCTGGAGAATGTTTTAATATAAGAAAGGGGGGTTAATTTAATGCAATGTGATGTCAGGATATGAGTGATGAATGGATAATCAGTACCACTTCACTGGATGCATTAACATAGAGCAAATGAATATATGTTAAAATAGAGAATGAATTTCATGCAATCAATTGCAACTTTAACTTTATTTGCAACACCTGTCTCTGCATAACCAGGTTTCTCTTTTTGTATGAATATGGGTCATATAAAAATGTTTTTCCAAATAAATCACTGAAAAATCTATTAGTTTTACTTTATTTTCTAGAGGTGTGACTTTCTAAACTAAAGAAGATTTCCTAGAAATGTGACTCTTTCCATCCTACAGCATTCTGAATGGACCACTTGCAACCACACGCAGATGGGGATGATGGAAGCGATCGTGTCTCTAGACCAGCTGGTGGACGAGTCGGATCCTGATGTGGACTTCCCCAACTCATTCCATGCCTTCCAGACAGCTGAGGGTATTCGTAAAGAGCACCCAGACAAAGGTATCACACAGAGAGAGGTAGACAAGAAATACAACACCAACACACGTGGTACACGTGTCCCCTGCAATATTTAAATAAATGTATTTGCCTAGCCCACAAAAAGCATAGATAAAGCGGAGGACCTATATGTTGAAAGAGTAAATCATGCCTATGTGTGTTTACTTAATGGAGAAAATATTGAGAGAGAGAAAAATGATCTACAGGAGAATAAATATTGTAAGGAAATACAGAAGGCCTAGGAGCCTTATGATACTGTATATAAATATAATAATACTTCAAGAATTATAGTGTATGCAGTGCATAACTCCTACCTAATGTGTCCCTCCCAATGTTTGAACAAAATCTACACCCACACACACAAATGGTAAATGGCCTGCATTTATATAGTGTTTTTCTAGTTTTTTTCAACCACTCAAAGCGCTTTACACTACAAGTGTCCATTCACCCATTCACACACTCTGATGGCAGTGGCAATACACAAAGCCGGCCCGCACACAGGCAAATCAGGGTTAAGTATCTTACCCAAGGATACAACAATATGCAACTTGGAGGAGCCAGGAATCGAACCACTAATTTTCTGACTGGTAGACGAATGCTCTACCTCTGAGATACCGCCACAAGCACAAACAGATCTTGAAATGTCTTCTTCCACAGACTGGTTCCAACTGGTGGGTCTGATCCATGATGTTGGAAAAATCATGGCTCTTTGGGAAGAACCCCAGGTAGGAGAAATACAGCTCAATAATGGTCCCTAAACTCCTGATATCCTGCCTGTTATGTTACATTTACATTTCTCAGGGCAGATTTTTTTTTATTGAGGTATAAACTGTAACTGTCAATTTCTCAACTTTTAAACAGTCATTCATTATTTTGTGACCCTTATACCCTTTTTATGTGTACGTGTGCGTTTGTGTGTGTGTGTGTGTGTGTGTGTGTGGGTGTGTGTGGGTGTGTGTGTATACTGTGTAGTGGGCTGTGGTGGGGGACACCTTCCCTGTGGGCTGCAAGTTTCAAAACTCCATTGTATTCAGAGAGAACACCTTCCTGGAAAACCCAGATGACAAAAACCCCAACTACAAGTAGGTACTGAGTCATGTTAGATCATCAAGGCGTGGGGCAGGGTTGATTTTGATTGATTGACTGAGTGATTGATTGATGGATTGAGTACCTCCTCGACATTGACATCTGTTTTACCTTACCCACTTTATATGCATATGTGTTTCATTATACGTACAATCATTATTTCCTCTCTTTAGTACTGAATATGGGATTTATAATCCAAACTGTGGGCTTGACAATGTCCTTATGTCCTGGGGCCATGACGGTAAGACATTTCATCACATTCACTAACACATTTACCATTAAACAGATTCTTGAAACGTCCCGAATCACAGCAAGTGAAATTTTAATATCTGTTTGGGTGGACACAAATCCAGCTTGCAAGTCCCCAATGTTGTCTGTATATTTTGTCATAACATTTAGTGACTAAACTTTCTGAGATTTCTTTGGTGAAATTGGCCGATCAGTTTATTATTCCTGGAGTTTCAAATTGACTCGTGAGCCTGTAGTAACACATTCAAGATAGATTCCAGTGCTGGAGAAAAATTGTTAACCTTTAAACAAACATATTTGGGATCACATCTATATAGGAGTATTCAACAAAAAATAAAAGAAAGCCAAAGAAGATCATAATATTGAACTTTATTGTGATTGAGCTTAGTATTTGTATCACATGTTTATGTTTACATGTGATAAATACCTAACTGTAAAATCAAATGAACTCAGGTGGTTCAAAGAAGCGTTGACAGTGTTTATTTTCAGATAACAAAGAACTAATATTAAAAGTGTAACTCCAGGTATGTATAAGTTAAAAGTAAGGTTCCATTTCAAAATAATAATAATAATAGTTTTTCAACTATTATTGCAGCTCTAATTACCTCCATGCAGACAGCAGAACCATTGAAGAGGATCATGAAAGACAATGTTTCTGAATGGTTTAATGAAAGGCAATAAATGTGAAGTGCTTTGGTCTGACAATGCTATAAAAAAGCACTATAAGCGCAGCCCATTTAACTCCAATCAGGAGGGAAAAGTCTGTTAAAACTGGAGTGCCTCAGTGAGTTTTAATGTACAAAGTGCTATTAGCTGCAGAAATTAGCAATAAAGCTATGCTTTTTTTAGATTATTTTGGGGCAGTTTGTGCCTTCATTTACAGTCAAAAGTGGAGAGACAAGAAACAGGGAAGGTATAGGAATGGCAGGCAGTAACAATGTACTTTGACCCTCTGCCAGCCAGGATTCACAATGAGACAACACCCCTTCCTTCTAGTATGTCAGCCATGACGTCAGCATGTTAGTAGAGTGGTGCTGAGCTGCAGAGTTACACTGCCAGCTACTAACCCAGCAGCATACAACAGTGGCTCTGGTTGCATTCACAAAGAAGAGCCACTATTTTGCCAGTTTCAGATGCTCTTTTTAAAAGATGGCCGCTATGAAGTATCTTAAGAGCCCATATTAGCCAATTATGATCACACTTCTATTAAACAACAGAAAACCTGATATCACTGTTAAACATGTTTTATCACTGATAAAACACCACAAACAATATTCATTCAAACAAAAAGATAATTAACTCAAACCAGCCATATAACATGCCACTGAACACAATGCACACATTCAGAAACTGTGACTTAAAAGAGCAGTTGTTGTCACAACTATGCAGGCACCACCCCCTTTCAAATCTGTGAATTGAGGAAAATGACCTGATCTTAGAGCTTCAGACAACAGTTTGAGAAGCAGTTTAAAGCTATACTGAGACGATCTTCAGTAGATAAAACCACACATTTATCTTGTTCAAAATGGAAAACATGGGATCTTTAAACAAGACAATGTGTATTTTTGTTGAAGTAGCCATATATCTGCAATGCTGTACTTAAATTATTGCACTTGCTTTCTTCAGAGTATCTCTACAGGGTTATGAAGTTCAACAACTACTCCATACCAGAAGAAGTAAGCACATTTTACATTTAATTACTGTTAATTTATGTTTTGGGCACTTACTGTAATTTCACATCTAACACGCAAGAGAAGAGAAAGTTATGCGTCATAAAAACTTACAGCACTGTTTACACACTCAATTATGGATCTAGTGTTTTACGTCTTTCATCAGGGGTTGAGCATGATCCGCTTTCATTCCTTTTACCCCTGGCATTCCCACGGAGACTACATGCACCTGTGTAATGACAAAGACCTGCGCATGCTGCCCTGGGTCCAAGAGTTCAAGTGAGTATGTCCTGTCTAAGGTGCCTGTTGTGTCCATCCTGCTGCTCCATCCTGACACTGAACCCTCTGTGAACTCCTCAGCAAATTTGACCTCTACACAAAGACCAGCGACCTGCCTGATGTTGAAAAGCTGAAGCCGTACTACCAGTCTCTGATTGACAAGTACTGTCCTGGAATAATAAAGTGGTGAAATAGAAAGTTACACACAGCAAGAAAAGGCTTTCAAGGAATAACCTAATAGTTTATCATAAGTTTATAACACTATTAGATTTTGGCTGATTTTCAAAATATTCCTGCTATACATATATTGCATGTAAGAGAAAAAGCAACATACTATACAATTATATTGTTGTGATTTCAGAATATAACTAAATATCTGATTTTGTGTACAACTCATGTTCGTAAAATGATTACTCATAATTATGAATACACCATTGCATGAAATAGTACTTTCAAAGTTACTTAAAATGGCCTTAATATTAAGATATATTTAAAAAATATATAATAAAAAGTTTTAAACAGACTTTTCAGTCTCTTCAATAAGACTCCAATATTAAGAAAAAAAATAAACATATCAAAATTGAATGTTAAAAAAAATAAAAATAAAAGTGTACTTACCCCAGCCCAGAGTTCACTTTTTTTTTTTATTTGGTGAAAATTTTCCAAAATTCTGGATAAAAGACAAACTTTGGTTGTGAGACAATAATCACCTGTCAAATGTCCATGAGCAAAAGGAACTGTGATCTCATGTGATCTCATAAATTCTGTCCAATTTTCACACCTAACTTTAAATACAGAATTTACATCACAGCTCTTTAGAAAAATGAAAAAGTAATTTCTACTATGTGGCAGAAATTTGTGAATTAACCCCATATTACTATGTAATAGATTGAGTGATTTAATGATTCACAAAGTAGTACATTGTTTTGTGAAATATTTTATATATAATAGTGACAGAAACAAAGGCATTTGTGAAAAAAGTGCAGACTTGTCTTAGTTCTGCACAACAGAGACAAGTGACCACATGGACACAAATAAAAAAACATTACGCAACCACACACATGACCCACATAGAAAGAGTGCAGAAAATGGCACAGGAGAATATTCTGAAGTACACACACCAAAAGAGTTCTTTTTTTTTTTTAAACAAAACAGGAGTTGATGGTTACTCTTATTTGACACAATTTCAATAACAACCAGGGTGGTGTATGTATGTGAAAACCTGGTGAGTTGATTTCAAACTGATTAACCATTTAAAGTGATTAATTGATCAGATTCTGAAAAATCAACTGAGCCCTGTAGTAAGCTGAGGAAACATACGTGTCTATTCAGAAAATACAAATATACAAACTTATTTGGTCATTGTTGTAACATTTTAAAAAGACAGAATGAAGCTTTATCTTTCTTTGTGTTTTTCTCTTTCCTCTTCCCTCTCCTCTTGAGTTTTGTCCTCTTCATCATCAGTGACGTTGTCTTTCTCCTCTGCCTCATCCTCACTGCCCACCTGGCCATCTCCATCATTCTGCTCCTCCTCCTCCTCTGCCTGTTTGTGAGACTTCTTGTCAGGTGCAGTTTCTGTGTGATTGCTCATAGTCTCAGAGGCACCATGTGCTGCTGCTGCTGCTGCTTCTCCATGTTTGCTTTTGATACGCATTCCTTTTAGCAGGCAGAGAGTGGCGCTGCAGGCAAAAAGGGTCCATAGTAACACTTGAGCAGGAACATCGCTGACCTGAGAGCGCACCCACCTCATTGCCAAAGCAACAGTGGTGTTGGACATACGAGGAGGAGATTTATCCTGTAGAAAAATAACAACCACAGATCAATAAATGCAGGAATCAGTGAAATGAAACCTGAAAGAAATAGAGACAGACCTTAAGTCCATGCTGGTATAGCATGTTCTCCAGAAAGTTGTGACCTAGATGGACTGGGGGATAAAATTCTTCATCATAGACTCTTCTCCACCATCGTTCTGGGTATGATCTGCTCAGAAAAAGCACCAAGGACTGTTCAAAGATTGATCAAATATGTTATTTTATTCATAAAGGATCTTAAACTGAAAAAATTAGTCTGATGAGAATAAAGTTGCAGACAGCAGTCATTTGTAGCGACTTATGAAGTGCATTCAGTTTTTTTTTTTTTTTTTTTTTTAATGTAGTATTGTGAATTGTGGCATTTTTCCATCAGTGGGTTTGGAGTGAATAAAGGAGGCTGCACAAAATGTTGTTTCATCAGAATTTGGTGATCTAGGCTACATTAAGCATGGCTGTAACAAACAGTAGAAGAAAATGTTGCAAACTGGAAACAGAAACAGTTTTGTTTGTGGTTATGTTAGTTTAACTAAACATTCCTCTATGAAATTAAAATTTCATTTTTAATAGTTAAATTAAACGAAAAATTTAAAACATGAAAATAAAATAAAATGTTATAGTAGTAGTGTTGCATAACTTGCGTAACTGACAAATAAAGGAATATTCGGAATTCAGCAGCAGAGGTACAGTAGAAGTAGAAATACAGTAGGTAGAATGAGAGCACTGACCCATCAGCCTTTAGTTCAGTAAACCAGTATCTGTAGCGGTGGGCTCGGACATAGGCAGGAGGCTGCTGGTGGAACGGATACCGAGTAACATCCGTCTGAATCAGCCTGATCACTACACGACATAAAAAACAACATGTAAGGTCAGGTTAAAAGTAGATGAGATTCTGGATTCAGAGGCATTATTAGTTCATGCATTTGTCTTTTGTTTGGCAAACAAACTTCTCTTCAACAAAGCAGCATAGGCTTGATCAGCACTAGATTTAGGTCCTTATGTCTGAAATTATGCCTCTTCATACAAAAACATCCATTTCAAGATTAAATTGTTTTGCTTCAGTATGCATGATTATTGAATTTCTGTACCATTGAAGTTATATAAATATTAATAAACATATTTACAGAATGATTATTGGAACAGAGGGCTTTTAAGAACCAGTATCGTAAGGTTGTGGATATTGAAAATAAATATTGAGAAATTAAAATGTGTATAAAACCTCTGCTATTAGGAGGGATAAGGGATATCCTAAATGGCCCTTTACAGCTCCAGTGGGAGTGTTGCCGTATCAGAGGCCAGATGTGTTTATATACTGATAAGCATGCCAACACATGTCTACTTAACAGACCACACATTCCTGGTGTGGATCTTGTTCATTCTTGTCTCCTAAATGTATGAGGGAATAATGGGAAAGAATATAGCTCCAATAACAACATTACCTAAAGAATACTTTTTTCCAAACAATATTTCAGATGCTGCGACACATTCGTGAATATGTATCTATACTGAACAAAAATATTTGGAGTGTTTTTGCTCCCATTTTTTTAATGAGACAAACTCAAAGATCTAAAGCATTTCTTCACATACACAAAATAACAACTTCTTTCAAACATGGTTCTCAGAAAAATTAGAGGGAAAAAGAAAACCGTTTTGTTCAGTGTATGAAGAAAACAAGGGAGGATTATTGGCACATTGACAAAACTTCATTGTATGTCAATATGTTTTTTAATGTTCTCAAATGTCATACTTGAGCCTATGTAAATGAACAAAAAATGCTCTCACTTATTGGCACAAAATTACTAAGAGATTGATTGTGAAGAAAAAAAAAGAAAAAAATCTATACCATATGGGTGTAAAAAGGGGATTTATTGTACATTCAACATCATTCTCATTTTGCCGCCTGGTTTAACCTGTAAAGAAGTACATCATGATTTTGTTTCAGTGCTTGATTGCCTGTAGAGAAGGTAAAGAGTTTCTATAGTCAAAGCAGAAAGAAAATAGATAACAGCTCTACATACCATCTGTCTTTCCCTGCAGCAGTCGGTACATCAGGCTGGTGAACCATGGAGCCTGCGTATTGTCCCCGAGTGCAGCGAACCACATTTGCCAGTCCAGCCTGGGCTGGTGAGGCGTCACCACAGCTGGAGGCATGCTCAGGTTTCCTGGTTTGTACATGAACTCAATTTCCTGCAAGAAAAAAACATGCATGATATGAACCGTTTACCAAAACAGTCTAGACTTTGGAAGATTTTTGATATTTTAAATATATTTTTTAAAGTATTGTGATATTTTCACCATGTGATATTTTTCCACAATGTGTGTGTGTTTGTACCCTGGTGTGACATAAAGCTAGAAAGGAGAAAACTAAAGAAGTAGCATCCAGTATTTATGTTCACTGTATCTGGAGCATTCTCCCAGAAACTGCAGGTTGGCTCAATTCTTTTAACTCAAAGAGAAAATATCTGAAAAATTGAATATCTCACCATCCATGTGATGCCGTCATTACTTCCCTCGATGATGACTTCTGGCCGCCCAGCGACACCGGTCATCCTTCTGAACAGACCGTACGAGTTCACCAGCTGGAAGCGGTCCACCAGCTCATAGGCCCTCCGCACTCCTGGCCACAACCTGGCATTAGAGTCATACTCTACATAGGTGAATGGCACCTGAAACAGAAGCCCATAATGATGTTTTAGAGTCAAACTAGAAAACATCACCAACTGTTTCACCACTTCTGCATTTCCTTCAGCACTCACCAGACTGACAGTGAACATGGCAGCAGTGGCGGCACCAAACACCGCCCACTGGACGGTTCCCCAAAGCCTCTTCAGGAAACCAGAGACACATGCACACCTACAAAAGACACATTAAAGTTTTTTTTTTTTGTAATTTTAGATAATCAAGTGTCCAACAACACACCTGAACATGAGTCCTACCTGAACATGGCTTTGACCATCTCCCACGTAAGAGACAGGACCCCGATCCAGACGGACGGGATAGTGACAGTCTTCATAAAATTGTTAAACTGGTGGTATGTGAATGCTGAATGGCAAAGGCAAGTTTATTTGTAGAGCACATTTCAACAAGGTAATTCAAAATGCTTCATATAAAGCATTATATGTATTAACATACAATTTTACAACAGTTGATTAAAAGGGGAAAACATTTTTTAAATAAGAATCTTTAATTTGAGATAAAAAATTTAGAAAATGGATATAAAAAAAAAATTCAAAAAAATAATTGATTTCATACGTATATGTGAATACAGCTACACACCTGTCCTAGAGGAGACAGAAGACTTTGTTGTATCCAGCTGCAGGTCAAAACATATGATTGTTCCAAAGACCAGGAGAGACCAGACTGTTAGCTCCAGCAGATAACACAGCCACGACCACAGCCTGGAGTCTGATCAGAACACACAGAGGAAGATTCTCTGGTAAGGAGACAGCAGGTATCCCTCTGTAAGTAGAGTTTATATTATGCATGTGGTGGATGTTAAATATGCACACGCACTGATGAGCTAGTGAGCACAAATAATTGCAAAAAGAAGTAAATCTAGTCACTCTTTAGGGATTGTACACTTTTTCCTGAGAAAAATGCCTGAAAAAACAGGTCCTACAGCTGTGCACATTAAATGAAAAACATGTGTCCAATAACTGACTTTCGAATGCAACATTTACTATTTTAAAAAATCCTGTCCATGACTGTGAATTATGAAAAGATGACCCACTATTTGTGTACATTCTCAATAAAAGTTGCATAGAAACTCTGCATCGGTATAAACTGTGTTATGGTTCATCCTACCATTGTTGGTGATCTCATCTTTCTTGCGGAGCCAGAAGCGGACATGCTGGTCATCAAGTAGCGACAGACAGAGGGCTACTGTCAGCAGGTTGAAGAAGTTGTAGTTACCAGACAAAATGATGAGCACTTGAAGCAGCACCTGTACAAAGAAAAAGAAAATCAAATTATGTTTTCTTCAGGTCAACATCTGGAGACAGCTGTTAAAACTAGGCAAAAAGAAGTTGTTCTAAGCACTAACCGACAAACCCTTGTTGATTGTACAACCCTGGAGTTCACTCTGCACATAGAATTTAGAAAGAAAACCATCTGATTTTATACTGACCTGCAAGTAAAAAGCTCCTATTCGAAGCCTGCGCAGGGGACTGAAGAAGAGCAGTGGTACAGCAATCTCTATGAAGAATGTTGCCACTACGCTGAGTTTCTGCCACCAGACTGGCAGCTGGTGGGCGAACCAGGCCAGCGGGGTGGGGATGCACTGGGTCTCATAGTGATACGTCAGAGCTAGTCAACACAGTGTAAAAACACTTCATTATCATTGTGACAAGGACAGCAAAAAGGTCTACAATATCAAAACAGAGTATTTTAAGATTTCCTTCTTTTAATAAGGACATGGAACTCAAAATTAATCTAAACAAAACTGAAGCCCTAATATTGTTCAAAATAATAATAATGTATAGTAATTTTTCATCCAGGTCTCTAAGCTAAGCTCTAAGCTACATTAATGTGTGTGGTGTATAATATGTATGTATATATATATATATATATAAAACAATGTTAAATTTTATATTAATCCAATTTTGTGTTTCTGCCTTTAAGACATTTCCATAATAAATGGACAGTTAAAATTACTAGAATGCATGAAAAAGTAGGGCTGCTTTATCATGGAATTGGTCATTATTGAAGTCACGATTATTTTTAGTTACACAATGCATTAATTCAGCATGAATGAGGCTGTGTTTTTGTTTGAGATGGTTAAACAGACTTTTTTGTCTTGCCAAGAGTTGTTGAGCCGTCACCTTATAGCAAATCTTACACGTTATGTGCTTCTGCTCCTAAACAGATTTTTGCAACTCCCAGACAAGAGAACTTTTCAAGTCCTTTTTCCTAAACCAAATGGCTTATCCATACCTCTACCATTTCACTCTATCTTAGTAACTCACTTGCACGCTACGTGAATGTTTTGTGCATGTGTCCCTTTCAGAAATTGTGTAAAGAAAAATATCAAATAAAGCCTTTTACCTCAATTATGAATTTTGAGATTGTTTGATATGCAAATCAAAATCATGGTCAAAATTCAATCAACTGTACAGCCAAATGGCATTGTTTGTCAAACTTTTTCAGAAAAAAAAAACACTTCCACAAAGCTGGTTATGGGGGGGCTGGTTATGGGGCTGACCTGTTCAGACTGCAAAGACAGAATAAATTATTAAAAAAATAAAAATTTTAAATCAACTCCTCCTAGAGACACATACCTGTAAGACCCCACCAAGTGGGACAGCGTGATGTGAGTTTTACCACTCCAGAGGCAAACATAAGCCTGAAAAGCAGCCAGCGGAGTAGCCAGAAGGTCACACCATCATGCTCTCTGATGCTCCGGGACCCCCTGATGATTGTCAAAGGAGCAACGAGGATACAGAGGAACCCTGTCTCAAGCAGCAGGCTGTCCCTGGATGGTGTTGGAATTACATAGAGTAAAAGCAACAGAAAGAAAACTGACTAAGTGTGAGTGTTGTCATTCTACTTTGTTAGATTCATGTTGCAAAGCAGCAAAAACAAGTATCAGGATATGTCACACTGCCACAGACGGATTGAGTTCTCTCAACCAGCTGCTATTTACCACATTGGTATGCTAATAGAAAAAAATAAAAAATGAAACACTCACCACTGGAAGTAGAGAAAGACCTGGCCCACCTGACACAGAACCAAAGAATCATTAAGAAATAAATAACAGAGCAAGCTGTGGGAGAAACATGTTGCAGCAGATACTGAATCCTCACCTGATACAAAGACAAGTACAGGGCCCAGAGGCAGAAAAACACGAGGCTGTCTCGTAGCGCCTCCACCAGCGCGGCGGCCAGGCTTAGCGCCGTCCCCAGGAGGCACAGCAGCTCCATGGCAGAGTGTGTGTCCAGGCCAAGCCGAGGTCCCAACCACAGCAGGGTGGGCGTGGACAGCAGCTGCTCCACCAGAGGCTTCCCGCTGTATCGCAACTGCCGCCGTGCAGGCAACAGCCCCTCATTACCATAGAGACCTGGAAATAGACATGAAACAACAACATATAATATTATTAGCAAGTCTCAGTTAGATGTCAGGACAGCTTGGGTGCTCCACAGCAGTCGTCTCTTGGACTCTTCTGGAAATGACTCTGTTTGACTATGTGATGATGGCAGTGGTGGAGATCACTGACACATCAGTCCTGAATCTGCCACAGCTGCTCAGCTGGATTGAGATATGAAGGCCAAACTTTAGCATGTGATTAGAGCTGCAATGAGTGATTAATCAGTTAGTGATAACTATCATATAAACTGTTTTGATAATCAATCATTTTGTCTTTGGGTTGGGGACTCTTGGTTGCTACAAAATAAGACAGTTTAGCCTAAATCTTGGTATATTTCACCCTTTTCTGACGAAATCAAGAACATGATGTGCCATTAATAAAAAAAGAAGTTAGTTGCACACCTGGATTCACATATTTTTCATCATCTTCATATCATTCATCACTGACTCCCGGTATGGAATTATCTAATATTATTAGGCCTAATCTATCCAACATGCCTATAGTTAAGCAGCCTTCTACAAATAATAATAAATATACAATTCGAAGTGTATAAAATAGCACGAGGATACAACGTGTAATGTGATCCGGTCTAGTTTCTGTATTTGCACTTCATGAAATACACTGTGTACTATGGATAGACTTGAAAGTTTAATAATCAGAAGATATTTTGGTACAACCAATATGAAATATGCTAATATTTTCCCTACAGCCTAAATGAACGTTGCTGTTCCACTGCTGGATTCCAGAGGGCTTCCTGGGTACTGTAGTACCTAGGAGGACTGGCCATGTCCCAGCAGTAAAGTACAGGCTGTAGAGCAGTGCGCATGCAGGGAAAAACTAAGTGGCCGAAGGGCTCAGAAACTTCCAGACGCTTCCAGACCACATGACAGCGTGAAAAGCGAGCGGAGGAAAGCGCACGGGAAGACGTTCGAAGGCTATGTCGTTCGAAGTTCCCGGCTAACAGGCTAACAAACATTCCACCAAGTTAAACCTCTCACCTGGTAGCTGCAAGTAGAGGGAAACAAACGCGACCAGATAGATGAGCGACATGCTCCAGAGGAACAAGCGGCGGGGAAGAATCATTCCCTCCATGTCGGAGCTCTCACCGCGGACTACAGCTGCTGAATCCGCCTATTTCTGTGCAGCAGCTGGATTCCCCGGGAACGACCTGGGAGGATACTTAGAAGACTGGGGGTAAATTCACTCGATAGGCCTCCAGATGCCGCTGCAGTTCTCACAACCGCGAGTTCCCCCGCATAGATGTCTATAGAACACTGGACGACTCACCTAACAATGCCGCCCAATAAGACGGCGTCCCCACGTGGCCGCCATCTTGTGTCGGTCCGCTCGCTCCCTTAAAAGCTGCGCTTTATAATTATGATTAACTATAATCATGAACAGTTAAAAGTAACATCATGCCGACACACACACATGAAGTGATTTTCACACGATCACAATAGAATGACTTTCATTTAAGCAAAGCAGAAATACCAGACAAGTTAAATTACTACTATTACTATTACAATGAATTACATTGCAATGTCAAATCATAGATATGCAAATAAAAATGGAACAAACCAAACCGTTTGGAAAACGGCTAAAATTTCAGCGTGTTATGAGTATTTTCACCTTATCGCGGTTACCAGATCACAGCCAAAGCTTGACCGTCATAATATGGCCGCCGTTAAGGAACGTCGACATGTAGCCTTAAAGCACCGCCTTCAGTAACTGTAAAGTTGTGACTCACGAAACTCCTGGTCATACTTAGAGATTCTAAATATGGGCTATGTGTCATTGATTGAGTCTTTTGAATCACCGGACAGTATACACCGAGACCTTATAATCAAAAGCCATTCCAACCTCAATTTCTATATGGGTCCTTATCACTTCTAGATATGTAGTATTACATATAAAACGCCTCCATATGGAATATAGTTTGTCTGATTTGTTTTTCCCACAAAAAAATACATTATTCAATAGAAATTACATTAAACTCCCTACTCCTAAATACATTTCATTTTAAACACCTCATAGATGTTTATTTTTGATTAAGAAGTCCATCCTCAGTGGTTTTGTTCTGAGGGCTTCAAGTTTCCTTATCCCGCTTAGTTGAATATTGGGCCAGGTTTGGCTCTAAAGTATTTGCCCTATCACAAATCAGATTTGTAGGCTCAGTGGATGAATGTGAAAATAGGCTTCTAATGTCAAATTCTGCACATGCATGATTTTGCACAGAGAAACTTTAATTGAATTTATGGAACAAAAAGAAAATACCTTTTTGAGTGGAGGTGGACATTAACTGAAAAAACTAGAGACAATCAATAAGAATATTAAGAATACAGTCAATTTCAGTTTGGACTTTTTTTGTTTAATATGACTGAGCAGCACCATATATAAATGTTCTGTACCAGAAAATTCCAATAATAAGTCAATATTTTGGTCAATCTTTCTATGGGTTAACATCATCTGTAAAGTAATATGTAACAAAACATCAAATTAACACCAATACTCTTGTTGTGGTCAAAAATTTACTGAGATTTATTAGTTATTAGAACATGATTGATCATGTGACATAACCTTAACCTAATCAAACTGTGACTGTTAGTATGATATAATCGTTTATTAAATCAGTGTGATTGCTTGTGAGAATTAACCATACACTCAATTATGTTATTGTTTATGGGTGATAATCACTCAATCAAGTTACTAATGTTTTACTTTTAAGAAGTTGTATATT
This sequence comes from Eupleurogrammus muticus, assembly GCA_036785175.1. Lineage (NCBI taxonomy): Eukaryota > Metazoa > Chordata > Actinopteri > Scombriformes > Trichiuridae > Eupleurogrammus > Eupleurogrammus muticus. Next base: position 25,814,760 of record JAYKQN010000010.1, on the reverse strand, counting down.
CTTTGCAATGGGAGGGTTTAAAGCATCAGTTCTCCAGGGTGCAGCGGTGTAATTTAGTTTTTTACCCCCCCTCAGGGCACACTGAGGGTAATATGTTAGAGTGCCGAAAGGTTGGGACCAACCAGGGAGGGCGAACCCTACACCACAGCTCCTCTCCATCATTTAGAACCAATTGTTAAAAAATAGGACTGTTTCCCCCCTCTGGGTGGAAGACCACAGAGAAGCAGTTTCAGCACTTTGCTGACTGTAGTCTTTCAAACTGAAGGTCCTTGGACATGCCTCAAAATGATAGTTGAACTTTTCTATAAAACATTGTTATTTGTATTCTCAAATTGAATTCCTTAATGCACTACATCTAATAAATTAGGTTTCTTTTGGAAGAATATTCTAAGAGAAACTGCATTGTGAGAGATTTTCACACAATCCTGAGATTTTATACTCCAAACAAATTATTAATCGTACATATTAAATAAAGGATAAATTAGTTGTAGGCCTTCTGTCTTCTTCCAAATGAGGCGTAAAAATGGGATTATATCGCATGAACTTAAATGTGGCTTTATTATTATTAAGTGAGGGTGTTCAGGGTTTTGACTTAGGATGATAAAAGGAAGTCGATCTTCACAAAATGATTGACAGTTTATTTTGCAAGACTCAGCAGGCGAGCATACAGACAAGGCATGGCAAAAAGTGGGTCTGCATGCTGCTCGTCTGAAAGCAAATGCATCTAATGTTCAAGTTTTAGACACAAATATCGGGAAAAAGATCACAAAAAGATTAGCGTACCACTAATTCTTGGAGTTGTGAGTTAATTGCACATGCAAAATGAGCAGTGGGTTTTATACATTTTATGTTACAAAAATATGATTTTAAAAGAACATTTACAGCCTTTATTTTTTAAGTAGAACCTACATCAGAAGATGTTTTTTCCTTTCCAGCACTGGACATGAATGTCAGGTGTATATACAGGATATATAACAAATGATTTCTCTTCCATTTAGAGTCATAGAATGTATACCATTTAATTCTACCACTTCAAGGTAAAACAATACAAAATTCTGATGTATTTAATAAAGTAGTCTAACAGAGCACAGAGATGGCTGTTATAAAATGAAAATCCTCACCCTTAAAAAAAATATGTGCATATTATGTAATATTGGCCTATTTGTTAGAGATGCCATGTAACCTGAGTCACTCCTGGAAATTAAAAAAAAAAAACTTTTTTTCTTAACATTAGTATTTGACATTTTTAATTAATTCTATGAGCGATTTTGAGCAATACTGTGACAGTAAATAGGAATATAATCAAGAAGCATAATACAAAATCTAATTATAGACATAACAAATTAAAACTGACCACCAATTAATTATTACAAAATTAGATCCAAATGGCATCACAGATATGGGCTTTTTTATTTCTAGCTTTAAAATTTCTAGGGTCCCATATTTTAAAAATGTAGATTTTAATTGCTTTTTTAATTATAAGGTGTTATATCAATACTGTGCCATGTTTTAAAGCACTAAATCCACAGACATACACACAGCCTGTATGCAGAAACTGTGCCAGCTCTCAGGACTCCTGTAAAGTTGAGATGTCACAAATATACATTCACACCCACCCTCATTCACACCATTCAAATCAGTCAATCAGAGGACCGGCTCATTCTTTCTAGGGCTCCAGAGAGAGAAGTTTAGAGAAAGGAGATGCAAAACTATACTGAGATGATTTCTGGCAATTAAAACCACAAATATATCTTGTGAGTATATCAAAACTTCAAATAAAACCTAGGAATATGTACAATATGGGATTTTTAAGGAGGAGCATGAGCTCAGTGATTATATCGCCAAAGTGAAATGGTCAGCTGGGAGTTTATTCTACAAGTTACTCAAAAGGAGCAGAAGAACACTGATGGATAATTCGACTGCATTAATATTGTTTTTTTGTTTGTAATAGTGTCCCTTTGTGGCCACTGAGTCTCATGATTTGTGGAGGGACAAACTGGTAATAGCTGCCTCGAGAGTCACTTGCACCCACACACGTAAAGGGACGGTTATATGGACAGTAGCAATGCATAAGGTAGGATGCAGACGGTTCTTTGGCTGTTTTAATGATGAGGTTTGAATAACTCTCAGGTGACCTTATGACAAGAGTAATGTCAATATATGCTGCAAAACTTCTTTGTTTAAACATAAAAACCACACACATTTATCTGTGTGTGTGTGTGTGTGTGTACACTTGTACTTTTTTTTACATGCATTCAAACAATTGGATTTTCCTTTACAAAGTTTTAAGGCAGACATAAATTACTCATTTGGACGGCTAGACGTAGAGAGTGCCCGCAGACAGAGTGAGGGTCTGTGTTTCACTGTCATGTGGTCCCCTCAGTTCCGCTACTACAGCTCTGTCCAAGGTTTGTCATTGAGAGCAGGGACTCCTGGTCCGTTTCCCTGACACAGAGGACGGCATCACCGCTAACATTAATGAGACACTGAGCCTAGAGTGGGAGGAGCAAAAACAGACAGATTAAATCACAGAAGCACTTAAAGCTGTCAGGCCTTCGCATGTCTAAAGTGCACACATATAGTATGCATTGTTGTATCAATCAAGGTATCAATCATTTGTCCTCCACAATGATTTTTACCCTAAAATCAATATTATGTTTGTTTATTCAAATGTTGTTTGTTATATACACTATGTATGCATTTTTTTGTATGTACTGTATTTCTACACATGTAGATTTGTTTTTGTCAATATTTAGTTCCATTGTAAGCATGAACTAATGTATAATTATGTAAATGTATTGATAAATAAATAAATGTGTACACATACCTGGTTCTTGTTCGGATTTTCCATCAACATACACTCTTTCATGCTGTAGGACACTACTGCATTGCCACCCAGGGCTGCTACATGGGCTCGAACCATCGCAAACACTTCTGCTATGAATGAATGCAGGAAGCCGCTAACACCGCCTTCCTGCAGAGGATAAACATACGTCTGTATTAGATGACTGTGAAACCCTAAGCATGTGAGCTGTCCTCGTAGATGTATTTACCTCCCGTAATGATGTTGTCTCTCTGATAAAGAACATGTTGATGATCCCGAGGTACTTAATGATGCGCAGTCCAGGGAGAAAGGAGAGTGGCGTCATCTTCACCACAGTGACCGAGCTTCCTCCAAATGAGCGGTTGGAGCGAAGAGAGCGGGAACGTCCTTCGGGCAGTGGACTGTTGCGTTCCGAAGACGAGACTGCAGGTTTAAAGAGAGCAAAGAAAGGTCCGAAAGGAGGGAGATGTGAAAAGAAGCAACGGGAGTGGGGAACGAAAAAGACAAATGGGGATGGAGATACCAAGAGAACATTCAAAGACATGAAGAGAATTAAAAAGCTGACAAGAACTTTGAAGCAGGATGAGATGTGAATGTGAAATAGGTGTAAAAAAATGCTTTTAGCGTCTGCACAGCAGGAGTAATGCATCTCCATGTGCACTTATGTGAGTAAGTCAGTCATATTCAGTGTGTTAAACATTCACATGCAGTGATGTGTTGCTACGGTGGCAAGACAATCACTTGAAAGCGTGTACTGCCATGCATTTCATGCACCTCAGGCAAATAGACAAGACGGTTACACAGTGTCTGCAGACAGACAGACAGACCTGGGCACAGCTGTGTGTCTTGACATGTGTGAGTACAATATTTGCAGCACAACTGATTGACATGTGAGAGTAAATTTTAAAACCATTTGCATTTGTGAAAAGAGGCTTGAGAAATGAAGACAGACAGAAATAGCTGTGAGCTGAGCTTGGCACATGTACACGAGCCAGAGTGTGAAAGATGTTTCACTACTACAAATTTACCTTATATAGCTTACATCCATCAAACCAGAAACCTTCAGAGCCCCACATTGCAGTCCACTTACTGTGCACAGGACTGAAAATCATACCAGTTCTTGCAGGAAAGCATTGTACCCTAGCCCACCACGATCTTAAGCATGATCTTAAACATTTTAGTGTTTATATGTTCATTAGATCATGTCATGTTTTCTCATCTACTTATGAAAATGCAGAAAAAAATTTCCTCTATTAACCATCACCAAACGGGTGCAAGGCGTTCAGCTCTTACAGAGCAAGTAGATAAAAGTGCATAGAAGAAAAGGGTTGTTTGCTTGCTAAATATGAAAAGAATATAAATTTGTCATCATGGTTATCATGGCTACAGAAATTTCAAAGCCAAGCTGCTGATTGTTGATCCCTCTGAGGGGCGGGGCTTCAACTTTCACACTCTAGCTAAAAAGCTGGTGCTTGATTTACGATGCTCCGCCCCCCAGCGGCATGCATGGAGGGGTGTGTGATTGTTGCGAGCATGTGTAAGTGTGCGTGTGTGTATGTGTGTGAAACTGTGTTCTGTTTTTGTGGGTATGATCACCAGAGTGTGCTAGAGACTGTGTCCTCCTACTTGTCTTAACTGATCCTCGTCTTATGGTGTGAGCTTTCAGCCTAAGCAGCTCTAGCCAGGTGCTGCATCTGTCTGCAAAGGAACCGTAATCAACGGAGGCAGCTGGAGAAAACACACACACACGCACAAACACACACACACGCACGCACACAGACGACGACAGCAAGAAGAAAACAAAAAAATAAAAGAACAAAAAAACAGAACACAAAAAACGAACAGAAAAAAACAAAAGTGGATGAGGTCTGGGAGCGGTGCAGGATAACTCGTCCGAGACAAAGGAACGAAAATTCCAAACGGGGCAGTGTAGTCGTTTTGGTAGCGGGAAGGTGGGGCAACGAGAGGGGGAGCTTACCTCTAGATGAGACATGTGTACTCTCTGGAAGACCTGTCAGACACACATACAAACATCAATGCTGTAACCTTCATTTTAAGATATTCTAAATCAAACCGCTTCTTCTAGAGTCTGTAGAACGCTAAATCACATCCACACAGCATCGTACTGTCAGCTAAGCTCAAAGCACAGCAGAACACACTGGGCTACAAGATATAACCGTTCTCCTTTACCTGCTGAACGAACCATAACCAGATGATTGTGGCACAGTTTTGCAGCTGGGGTGAGTAAAGAGACTGTTCCTGAATTGTTAGTGGAGGAGATATTGGGCAACGCCTGTTAGTAAGTCCCTCCAGGAAATCATGATTTTGCTATCACAGTACTTAAAGCAAATATAACCCAAACTCTGTGGAAATCATTGAGGCAATTTTTTTTTCAAATTCCAGTGATTTCTTGAAATATGTGAGTGAACATCTTTCGTTACTTTGGGATTGGCAAAAACAGCAAGTGATGAGAATAAACAGGACTTGTCATCACCTTGTGTATCAGAATAAAACATGATGAAGCCCTGTCATTTATTCAAAAATAACTGCATAAGACCATACAAATCAATTAAAATACTGTTTTACACAAAAGTGGGAACAAAAAAGAAATTACTAAAAATAAAACAAGGTTACCTGAGATTTTGGATGATGGCCGAATATTGGTGGATGGTGAGTCTGCACACAGCTCCATGGGAAACTGCAATTGCTCTTCATTCTCAGTGGACCCTAAAAAAATAAATGTACACAACCTTATAGGTGCTTTAGCCCTGATACACAAGTAACGTTTCTTGAATGCATTCAAATTCCTTTGACTATTATGGTTTTAAAAGTATAGTTCTGAGAGATTAGATCAATTTCTGCAATGACTATTAGAAGAAATGATCCAATAATTATTTTCAATATACGTTGTCAGTCAGTCATTTTATATACCCACTTATTCCTCATTAGGGTCACAGGGATCTGCTGGAGCCAATCCCACGGAGAAGAAACATTTTTCCTTAAATCCTTTTCAAACTGCTGAAAACCTAATTCATTGTTGCTGCTGCAAAAGTATGTGTGAAATCACTAACATCATACATCATATACTGAGATGAAATATTATCCACCAAAATAAAATATGGACCAAATAACACAAGAACAATAATCCTACAAACAGTTCTTAGAGCCTGATTCTTTTCAAGGTGTCCTACTCTTTGCCTTTTACCCACTACTGCATTATCAACAATAGTGATGATTTTCTATCAAAAAGCTCATTGTTTAAATATGTTGTGAGAGCAGACTGTGTCACCTCTAACATATTGTCTGAATGTCATTTTTATGATATTTGATTTTGACCATAACACAGATCCAACCCTACTAGTACTACTTAGCCCATCAATGTATGTGCTGTGCTATAGGTAGTGTGCATCCCTACTGATCCCACAGCCACATAAAGACTGAGCTAAACGGAGATCTCATTGTTTAATATACATTCCAACCACATGCCACAAAATGAGCCTAACAAACTGACCTTTGATGGGGGGCTTGTCTGCTAGCTTCTCCTGGGTCTGGTCCTTGTCAAATGTCATTGCAACAGCAGTCACTGTAACCTGGGAGAAAAGAGAAGAAAACATTTGACAAAGGCACTGAAAATTAATTTTATCAGCACCAGTATCAGCACCTAAGTAGATAGCAAAATTAGCAAATAAGACAATAAAAAAGTACAATTAAATCAATTTCTGACCTAACTAATTTTGATGTGACATGGAAGTGGATACAGTAAACAAATATACAAAAACACAGTTTTATTATGTTTTGTTACATTAATTACATTCATTTTAAGTTTGTGAGAGAAGAATGAGGCAGGAAAAAATAATAATATATATGAATACAATACATTAATAGCATTAGAAAAGCAAACATAGTATAGGGGGAGTGCCTGCAGGTGCGATAGATGGACATCGGCTTGTGCTCGGCAGCAAACAATAAGGAATCTAATCCATTTCTTCCATAAGCTAATACCAAATTCATGGAGAGAGAGAGAGAGAGAGAGAGAGAGAGAGAAGTGAGAGTGGTTTAACTATAGGAAAGGGGTAGGGAACCCTGGTCCTACAGAGCTGCATTGGGTGCAGGTTTTTTGTTCCAACCAAGCAGTCACACACCTGATTCTACTTAATAAAGGTCCTCAGCAAGAACTCTGATGGTTGATTAGTAGATTTAGGTGTGTGACTACATGGTTGGAACAAAAAACTGCACCCACTGGCTCTGTAGGACTAGGGTTGTCTACCCCTGCTATAGGAGGTGAGACCAAAACAGAGCAAGGCAGAGAATCAGTTCTTGACTGGCATGCAGAAAAAAGAAAAATGGCGCTGCTAGTGTGAGTCGCCATGGGGTCTGCTCTCCCAAGAAATGATGCAAGATGCAAGGAAATGACGAAGGATGCACGTGTCCTGGGTTTAAGCCATTACTACCATTTTTGACCTGATACAATTTTACAAATCTGCACAAGTGAGTGCTCACCTGTATAAGTTCTTCTTCTGGCACTGCTACAGTGAATTTGAGATGACAAAGGCAGCAGGGGATCATAGAGCGCAGCTTGAAGTAAAAACTCTGAAAACAAAACACCATGAAAGACTTGTAACTTCTAATTCAAAATAAAACTACTGTACTATATTGAACAGAGTAAAGCTCTGATATATCCAGAAAGCCCATTACAAAGCATCAGGCTGGTGCTACAATACAGTTTCTTACCTTCAGCAGGTTCTCACATAGGTCTGTGAAGATCTTGTTTAGGCCTTGATTAGTAAGATTGGCATTACTCAACCTAAATACTCTCACAGATGTAAACATCTGTAAAACAGAAACAACAATATTTACGTAAGAAATACAGAGATAGTCTAAATTAGAGTTGGTACACTTTCTTGTTGCAGAATTGCATTCATTTTCAAATTGCAGTTTTTCTGTTACTGTTATCACCTGGTTGAAAACTATCAAATATGCATAGGCAGAAAAAAACTCCTGCTGTACCAATGGAAAACCATGATGATAGTATCTAAATTAGGGCTGCCCAATCCTGCTCCTGGAGAGCTACCATCCTACATGTTTTAGGAATCTCCCTACTCTAACACATTTTTTCACAAGCCCTTGGCAAGCTTCAGCTACTTGATTGTGAGTTGATGATTAGAATCAGGTGTGTTGGAGTAGGGAGATTCGCAAAACATGCAGGATATTAGATCTCGACGAGCAGGATTGGGCACCCTTGATCTAAATGAATGTGTGTAATGAAGCCATCAGAAGGTGTGGTGTAATCTGTGAATGTAGCACCACTATGAATAAAAGAGTGACCTGTACTCCTGAAGTCCAGTTGTGAATACCAGGCATTACATCATTGTTGCAGCTGTAGAAACCTAGAGACAAAAATAGAGAAGAAAAACTGGGAATGGTTTAGCAGCTAAATAATGACATTCATAGAAGCTTTGACCTTATTAGGAGGAAACCTACTGAGCTTTGTGATTAATAAATATAAATTAATCACATATACAATATAATGCTGAGACAAACAAATCTTTTTCTTTTTTTTTCCAAATTTAGAGTGGTTATGTTCTGGGGCTTCCATTTATAATATAGTACAGTAATATGAAAAAGTCTGGGTTGTTTGATTTGTTTTTAATTTCAGTAAAATATATCATATAGCAGATATCAGTGACAGGTGCATATATTTGGACAGCCTTGTTGAACACAAATTTGTTTGACAAGCTCACTGACCCTTGAGCTGGGACAATCAGTGTTGTCTTGTTTTGTCTTGTTGAATTTGTCTTTCCATACCCTGCTACTTATGTCTTGCCTTGGGGTACTCATTTCTTGTCCTGTCATACCTGTTTGTTCGTCTCTAGCAACACTAGGGAAAAGTAGCCTTAAGCTACAGCACCTTACAATTGTTAAGAATCTAGTTTTAGGATTGTCTCGTCTTGCGCACCTGCACTTTATTATTGTTCTTGTACATGTAAAACGCATAGAATAGTAAGAAACGCAATTTCGATTCCTCTGTATGTTAAGTACATGTGAAGAAATTGACAATAAAATTGACTTTGACTTGACTTTGGAGTGGCAGGCCATTAAAAATCTCAGATAAGCATAGGCAAAGAATGGTGAGAAGAGTCACAGACCAGCTCCAAACACATACATGGATGTTGCAGATGGTCTCACTGTGCATTGTCAACTATCTAGCGCACTTTGCACAAGGGGATGCTGTATGGGAGAGTAATGTTGAAGAAGCCTTTCCTTGACACATGGAAGAAACAGCAACAGCAAACTTGAGGTATGCTAAAGCCCATTTTGACAAGCTTCATTTTGGAATAAGGTCATGCTGAAAATCCTCGGGGGTGTCCAAAGTCCTTCATATTAATGTATGTAATGTTGCAGTTACAAATTTGACCCATTATAGGATCCTTGCATATACTGAGCCCTAATGTGCAGTGCATAAGGAACGGTCAATACCGTAAAGTGAGTATATGGCACATACCTACAGGGGGAGGGGTATCAGTGAGGAGTGAGTGGATGTCCTCCACAGCATCAGTGTCATCAATCTACAAAAAATGACAGCAGACAGTTTACACTTGTGCAGAAAAATATTGTCTATATCAATTGAATTTATTTTTAGACACACACCTCCAGGACGAAGGCATCCTTCTTGCCGTGGGAGAGGTCCAACTCTGACAGTTCATCTGAGCTTTCTGAGTGGGAGCGAAAAAGTTTGGATCTTTGTCTGGGCTCGGGGATCGGAGAACCCACTGCTTCTTCCATCAGCTCCTGCAAAGCAAAAGGGACACAATGTCTGAGCAGACAGGATATACGAGGTAAACAGCAGAACATCACAGCAACCCCCCCATCTGCACACATCTGCATCCCACATCTGTCCAGACTGCGCAGCTCGTAGAAGGACTTAAGTTAAGCATACCACATGCTCACACCCACTCGATTACCTAATCAGATGTACCATTACATACACGCACAACATGGCTGGTGTTAATTTGAATATGAATCCAGAAGAGTAAGGAGTGGCACAAAAGACACACACATACCAAAAAACATACACATGTGAGAGTGTGAATGGGTATTACAAATACAATAATACAATGAGACCACAGTAGGTTGGCGTTCAAAAAGGTGACTGGAGTGGGTTACACAGCTTACTGCTCCCAAACGTCCCCAGTTAAGAGCTGTTATACAGTGTAGAATTGCGATTAATAGAGTGAAGTATTTTCATGCTTTGCTGTGTTGCACAGCTAAAAGTTAGCGTGCTCAGTACCATGTTTATGCCGCAGAACACCTCAGGGTCCAGGGCAAATAATTTCTTGACCAGAGAGAGACAACAGGGTTAAGTTTATCATGATTTATATAGAACAGACTAGATCTATAAAATGTATGATTTAAACTGGAACAGATACAAGTTTACCCCAAATTATAAGAAATAGTTCACCAATAAATTATTAAGTTTATGAAAAACAATCACTTTACTTGCATAAATAAACAATCAAATTTCAAAGGGAAAAATATTAAGTATTGAAAAAAGAAAAGTGTGATAAATAAATCATTATGCATTTTATGAGGGTATTTGTGTGTGTGTGTGTGTGTGTGCAGTGTGCGTGCATGGGGGGGGGGGCGTCATTTGTTTAATTTATATTTTAATGTGCCCTTATTTCATTTCAGCAAGGCTTGAAGCAAAAAAAAAAATCCTGTGCCTGAAACTTTTTGATGATGACGTTTTCAAAACTAATTAGTTAAGAGAGAGTTAAAATACTACTTTTATTCTAAAGAAAAATCACGCTCGTATGCCACTCTTTAACTGGGACTCTAGGGTCCATCACCAGGATAATGTTGTTTCCTGCATTCTGGTGAATCTCAGTACAGGTGAATCACAGCCAAAAACTGCTCAGAACAATGTAGGAAACCAATGAATGAACCTCATATACAATTATAAATAGCCACTGTACATCATCAGGAGGGAGACAACAGAAGGAATCATATCTGACCAACTTCTAAATAAAAAAATTAAATTGTTAAATAAATAAATATTATACTTAATGAACAGGGTCTCGTCTTTAAGACGAGAAGGCACAGCAGAAGCCAGGAGAGTCCAGTCAGCCTGCTCCTAATTCAATGTAACAGACAAAAACAGAAGCCCAACACGACAAAGGCCAGACACGCCCAATGCGGTCTGAAGTTGAACTGACGTTGAACAGAAGACGTTAGTATCAGATTTTGTCAAAGTGTTATGTTGTGAGTACAATAATAAATGCTCACAACTCCACACAACCCTTCACACAGAACAGTGCCCCCCACAGTGCCTTAATTAAGTTAGCTTGCTAGAAACCTTCAACATCCTATAATATGCTCATGCTCTCAGCAAAGCATCATTACTAAGCAACAAAGCAGGGTGACTCTTGCTGCAGAACAGCGCTGCCCAGTTAAGATGTTCCAAAACAGAAATGATTAATGAAACGTCACATATTTTTTGGCTTTTTAGCCTATACAATTGCAGGGGAAATACTGCTATTGGTAGTGGAAATATATCACTTAAAAAACACTGGTTGAAATGACAAAAAATGCCTTGTGTCAGTGAGAGTGCAGGTCTCGAAGTTGTGCTTCTCTCTCCTCTGTTTAACCATGGGTGGGAAGGCTCCTCCCCTGGGGCAGTGTAGAGAGAGTGATCTTGAAGTCATGAGTAAAACGCTAATAAGAGCAATATAATTGAAGTTGTGAGTCTTTTTTCCAATTATAGTTATCTTATATTCAGGCCAATTCAGTATTTAATATCTAAAGAAATCCACTGTTTACCTATGTTCCTGAGTCAATATATAATCTGAAATATTCACGCTAATTATATTTGCCATTCATCAAACAGCTGTATGCTGAAGGGAATGTATAAAACACATTTAGCAGTGACAGCACCTGGTATAATAAAGAGGGATATGCTGAATAAAATGACAAAATTGTCTTATACACGATTCAGTTCCCATACACACATGGATTGTGCATCTCACCGGAGGGTTTATTTGATAGAGCTCTTTGTTTTTTGCTATGGTGTCGTTGATCTTCTTCTGGATGGTCAAGATGTGGTGCTCATTACTCAGGTCACCTGGAGTCTTCCCCGCAATTTGAATGCTCCCTGGTGCAGGGAGGGCTGTTAGATACACTCCTGTAGCAGACTACACACAAACATGCACACATGTTTATAGGCTGTATTGCTGCAAAACATGTGTAAGGCATGTAAAATTGGTAGTTTAAAATGTCAACCTACAGCCAGACCCAAGAGCATGTTCTCGCCTACACTGATCTGTATATGAAGGCCAAACAGTGCATTCATGCTCCGCAACTTTAGTTTGTTCATTAACTGTGTGTGCAGCTCGTATTCCATGAAGGGTAGCAGGTTGGAGATGGCTGTCGCGTTCACTTCCCCCTGGGCTTTCTTTTTTAGACGGCACAGCCTGGAAGATAATAAACACCAACAATTGATCGCTCAATGTCCTTGTAGTAGTTCCCAATCTGGGGTTGTGGCCCCAAAAGAGGGGTAGAAAGATTAATCAAAGGGATCAGAAGATGATTGGACAGAATAAGAGTCATCTCTCTAGCATTTCATAATCTTTTTTAATTTTTTTAATGTGAGCCAATTCATTTCATATTATAACAGGCCAACAGAAGGTTGTAATCAGAATTCAGGTTTGATTGAATTAAGTCAGCCATGTTTTTTCATAGTAGGAGTATATTTGAATGGACGTACAGTAGAACTATTTTACTCTGAGGATTTGTACCTGGCCTGGATAAGGCAACCCTTCCCTGTGACAGCAGCTTCTGATGGCAGATCAATTGTTGTGAACAGCACATCAGGAACCTTGGGGAAATCGAAAATATTATATCATACATTACATTATATAACTCATACTTTTGTTTTGACAAAGCTGCATTGATACATTGGAAGATATTATTGTATTTGAGACCTTTTGTCGTCTGCAGTGGTAACAGTAGGTGAGCTGGGCAGGAAACGGCATGTTGAGTTCATCATAAGGTATGTGACAGAAGCCGCAGCTCGGGGGAGACGGCTCCTCAAACCTAGCAAACAGTACACACCCTTTGGCATCAGCCTCTATAGCTCATTGCGAACTTCACATATGCAATTGAATCTGAATCAAAACAACCTGTGGTCCGTGATTCCAATGTCTAGACAGCCTTCACGCATGTACCGAGGATTCAGGATGCTTGCTGTGCCTGACGCAGACAGGATACACACCTCCTCACTATGTTAAGGTGCAGAGAAAAAAAGAAAAACATAGATCAAGAAAAAAAGAAAGAAGTAGAAGAGAATACATTTGTGAATTGAAGCAAACAAGCGTGTTTATTAAAAAACAAAAAAAGTGATTTAACAATAAATTTAATAGGAATTTGTAGTTACAAAGGGAAGGAAATATTATTGCTTACACAATTCATTCTATGTATTGCTACAATATAAATTGTATATCACAGTAATGTCCAGCCCAGATATCAATGATATAAAATCCCATTTTTGTACTTTATATTCAGCTACATACCAGATGCTAGTGCTCTCACTGTATCCCACAACAGCATGGCAACCAAGAGCTTTAGCATGAGATTTGATCTCCTGGCGAATCTCCTCCCACCAAGCATCGCGAGTTTCCGGCTCATCTGGAAAACACAAAATCCTGAATTAAAGAGCTTTCAAAGATTTCAGATTGGATGAACTCTCTATCAAAACTTCAATAAACAGTTATTAATTAACATAACTAACAAAGCTAGATGGAATACAACAGAAAAAAACATTACCCTGGCAAGTATGAACACCTTAACAGAAATTTGACATGGACATTTGTGTCTAATCTGTGTCTTAACCGAACTTAACTGTAAATAAACAGACAGAAAAGAGTAGATAGTAGTAGTAGGGCTGGCCGATTTTTTAATTTTTACTTTCATACAGTTTGTGAAATGGCTGAATAACAAAATTGCAATTTTAAAAGTGTAATTAGTAAAAAAAAAAACAATATTAAACACTATTTGTCTTATTTTGTATTGGCAATTAATAACAACACACACTATCAAAAAAGCAACCCCAAACAACAAAACCAAAAAACAAACACACCCCCTTTTATAAATATATATTATTTAATAAATTAAAATAACAAAAAAGAAATTAGTTAATTGTTACATTTTTCAGGGACAGCTTACAAGAGAATTATAATTACGGTATTATTTTTCTTTTTTATTTGATTTAAAAAGATAATACTTTTTGCAAAATAATGGCAGCCAATTGGTTCTGTTTTTCCTAGAACTGATTTGTTCGCCTCGGTCTAGACTACTATAGTAAACATTTTTAATTTTCCGTTTTAATTTCAGGCCAAATCGCCCAGCCCTGAGTATGGGTAATTTTCTGGTGATTCGTGGATTAAACGGTGTATCAAAGCAAGCCAAAACCAACTATCATTTAGTAAAACAAAGTGACAATGGAACAATTGATGAAAATTTGAGGATGATGATGAAGGCAAAGTCAATGGATAGGTTAGTTATGTGTGTATGCATTTAATATTTTCAAAAACAAATTGATTGTCTCTCTCTTCTGTACACCTCCATTCCTTCAGCCATGCCGACACAAAGGAAGAACCCTGTCCTCTAGGTATGTTTTGGCTGTGGAGGTAAACAAAGAAAACTACTTGCAGGCTGCTAAAACTGTCATTATATAAAAGTATGATTGAGTATTAGGGCAAGGCGATAGATTTATCGATAGATTGACAGGTCTATAAATCCACAGATCAATAGATCTTTGGATTTTGAGAAATGTGGAGAATAAAGTTGACGCTTGTCATGGGCCTGTGTCTACCCTGCCAGCTGACCGTGTACAGGTTCAATCAATTAGATGATTTGACTCAATACATCATATACTCTGTGTTGCACAGAGGTGTAACCATGGATACCCTTGCATCTGTCCACTATATATATATATATATATATCAGTTTGCAATGAGGCCACCTCCTCAGGTGTGTGTGGTTTCTCTTTCTGAACTGAGCTATTTTCAGAATAATCTCTTTTTTCCTTCTCTTTTCAAAATGTTGACATTAAACGTTCTTCTCTTTTTATGCCTAGCCCTAATACTCTTTCTATATACAGTGGGGAAAATAAGTATCTGCTATTTTGCTATTTCTCCCACTTAGAAATCATGGAGGGGTCTGAAATTGTCATCGTAGGTGCATGTCCACTGTGAGAGAGATAAACTAAAAAGAAAAATCCAGAAATCACAATGCATGATTTTTTAATGATTTATTTGTGTCATATAGCGGCAAATAAGTATTTGAACACCTGAGAGAATGAATGTTAATATTTGGTACAGTAGCCTTTGTTTGCTATTACAGAGGTCAAATGTTTCCTGTAGTTTTTCACCAGGTTTGCACATACTGCAGGAGGGATCCTGGCCCACTCCTCCACACAGATCTTTGATCTCTAGATCAGTCAGGTTTCTGGGCTGTCGCTGGGAAACACGGAGTTTGAGCTCCCTCCAAAGATTTTCGATTGGGTTCAGGTCTAGAGACTGGCTGGGCCATGCTAGAACCTTGATATGCTTCTTACGGAGCCAGTCCTTGGTTTTCCTGGCTGTGTGCTTTGGGTCGTTGTCGTGTTGGAAGACCCAGCCACGACCCATCTTCAATGCTCTGACTGAGGGAAGGAGGTTGTTCCCCAAAATCTCACAATACACGGCCCCAGTCATCCTCTCTTTAATGCAGTGCACTCGTCCTGTCCCATGTGCAGAAAAACACCCCCAAAGCATGATGCTACCACCCCCATGCTTCATAGTAGGGATGGTGTTCTTCGGATTGTACTCTTCATTCTTCTTCCTCCAAACACGCTTAGTGGAATTATGACCAAAAAGTTCTATTTTGGTCTCATCTGACCACAAAACTTTCTCCCATGACTCCTCTGTATCATCCAAATGGTCATATGCAAACTTAAGACGGGCCTTGACATGTGCTGATTTAAGCAGGGGAACCTTTCGTGCCATGCATGATTTCAAATCATGACGTCTTACCTACAGTCACCTTGGAAACGTTGGTCCCAGTTCTTTTCAGGTCATTGAACAACTCCTGTCGTGTAGTTCCGGGCTGATTCCTCACCTTTCTTAGAATCATTGAGACCCCACGAGGTGATATCTTGCATGGGGCTCCACTCCGATTGAGATGGACCGTCATGTTTAGCTTCTTCCATTTTCGAATGATTGCTCCAACAGTGGACCTTTTTTCACCAAGCTGCTTGGCAATTGCTCCGTAGCCCTTTCCAGCCTTGTGGAGGTGTACAATTTTCTCTCTTGTGTCGTTGGACAGCTCTTTGGTCTTTGCCATGTTACAAGTTAAAGTCTTGCTGATTGTATGGGGTGGACAGGTGTCTTTATGCAGCTAACGACTTCAAACAGGTGCATCTGATTAAGGATGATACATGGAGTGCAGGTGGACTTCTAATGGGCGGACTAACAGGTCCTTCAGGGTCAGAATTCTAGATGACACACAGCTGTTCAAATACTTATTTGCCGCTATATCACACAAATAAATCATTAAAAAATCATGCATTGTGATTTCTGGATTTTTCTTTTTAGTTTATCTCTCTCACAGTGGACATGCACCTACGATGACAATTTCAGACCCCTCCATTATTTCTAAGTGGGAGAATTAGCAAAATAGCAGGGTGTTCAAATACTTATTTTCCCCACTGTATAAAAAACAATGTGCGGAACATGTTTTCTCACTTGGTGACAAAGGGATTGGGCCTTCATCATACTTAGGCTAAACCATGGGTGTGCTTCAACAGTCTCATGAGGCTTTGCTCCATTACCGCCTCTGTTTTTATTAGCATTGTCCAGACCAGCCTGATTGTTTGAGTTATGCAGTTGTACTTAATTGGTGGTTTCTGGATCACCAAGCAAAGACGACACAAACAAAGCTACATTAGAGTATTGAGCCACAACCCATGACTCTTAGGAGGGCCACATGCCGACAGAACCCCAGAAAGAGAGAAAAACTCAGCTGATTGGAGAGACAGGGGATAGGAATGAATATCAGGGGAAAGAAAGGGAAACAAACGGAAGAGATGGAGGATACAGACTGATGGTGAAGATCGGGCCTACAAGTGGGTTCCTTTATACCCTAAGCATCACGCATCACGCATCACGCATCACGCATCACACACACACACACACACACACACACACACACACACACACACACACACACACACACACACACACACACACACACACACACGAGGAGCTGACACGCTTTGATGCAGCAGGATGCGCTGCTGGGTGTGAGGAGGAAGGCCAGGCCAGATGACGGGCTTGATGGGGTGGGGACACGGCGCATGCTCAACTCAGCATAGCACAACCACAGATAAGAGGGAGGAGAATGGCACCTCACTGAATTTGTCAGTCTCCAATAATGCACAATCAGCCCAATGCTGAATTTATTTGTTGACTTTTTTGTTAGCTACTGTTGGGTAGATTAACAAAATGAATTACATCACTGAGTTGCCATCACTCCTGTGGGTTAGAACAGTAAAAGGGGGGAAATACCTGCAGTGACACTATTCCAGTCTAGCAGTTTGTATGAGCGCGTGTTACCCAAGGCTGGGCCAGAACACACCGTTAGTACAGAAGAGAGAGAAAAAGAAGAGAAGAGACAGTCTAACAAACAGGCACAGCACAACAGCGGCACTCCACACAGTCACTATGCAAAGACAGACAACACTTCACAGTCACTATGCAAACAACAACTAAATTCAGGCCTACTAACACAACATCAAACAAGAAGACTGACAAGGGCAAAAAAGAGAATAGAGATGAGAAAAACTACAGACCCTGTTCAAAGTTAAGAGAAGAGAAACTACATAATGTGAAAAAGGAACAGGCTGTAGAAATTCATTTGTATGAAATAAATAAATGAAGAGGCCTACCAATGTCAAATCATTTTGAGAAAAGGGATGGGATTGACCTGTCATTCAGACAATATTGTTGATTTCTACATGCAATGCAAAATATTACAAACTGTAGAGTAGAAGAGCTGATGTTTGACTGCATTATCTGTAAGGACAATGTTGGATATTATTAACAGTAAAATGAACAGTAGTATTAGCAGTCTTATTCACTACCTTTAGTATTACCACCACAAACAATTCAATTATTGGGGATACTGTGAAACAATGGGCATGAGTATGTTTTGTTACGGTCACTTACATGTTTGCATACATATCAATGGGCTGGACTCACCCTGGGGCTGAAAATTGAAGCCAATGGAAAGATATCAAAAACGCAATTCCTTAAATGTCCACTTGATACTGGCTACAAATGAGAGTCAATCCCATCAACCCCAATGTTAAAATTCCTTTAAAGCAGAAATAAATGTCTTCACAGCTTAGTACAAAACATTACCAATATGGAACTAGTGGCAGCCACTATTTGTCTGCTAGATCAAGCTCCTGCCCAGCTCCATACTCTGATCCAAATGTGCCCTGACTAGGGATCAACCAACATGTTTTTTCAGGGCCAATAGATCAGATTATTAGTAATCAAGGAATCTGATAAAATAACAAATATGTCTTTGCAGTAAAAATTTGATGTCAAAATTTAAGTTCAAACTAGAAATCACCTTTAGCACCTGCAGTAATAATATGCTGTTTACATTAGTAGACAGACATTAGTAATGAAGTACTTCAATAAAGTAGTATTACATTTATTTAAAATGTCAAATTTTTCTGCAAAATTTCTACATTTACTAATTTAATTAAACATAAATTCTACGTAGGATAAGAAAATTATCTAAATGAGAAATTATTCCACCTCTATTTGAAGGATTAGGCCATTTAGCCCTATTTCCCATGCAGAATTAGAGTCATTCTGTAGAAGATTAAAAGAAATCTGGTCCGCCTTCAGTGTATTTCATCTGTTGGGATGCGTCACCAACAACTCCTCCTGTGCATTTCTTTTTTAGGTGTTCATGCCTTGCGGTTGTACTCCCATAGGTAAGGGAAGTTTGAAGTGGGCACAGATCACTCACTTTTAGTCTAACGAAGATTCACCCGTCTCCACAGCCTTCGCTGTTTGTATATCAAAGCAGCTAAGGCAAACGGGGGGGGGGGGGGGGGGGATGAAAGAGCAGAAGCGATAGAATAGCAGAGAGCACAGCACAAAGTGAGCCGTTTGAGACAGGAGACCAAAGTAAATAGGTGGTCAATACTAAGAATAATTTCTGACAAAAAAAATGATCAGCAATTGGGGAAAAAAAAGACCGGTATCACTCAATCCCTAGTTGTGACCACATTTGGATGAGACATTTTGGAATGTTTTTTTTTCCTTTAAAAAAGGAACCAAAAAATAGAACGACTTAAAAAACCCACAAAGTACAGATGACATCACAGGCGCGATGTCCATTATTCATTCATTAGCCTATGGTTATTGGACCATATGCGTATTTGGACACAATACAAACATAATGGGGGTCAACTTTTCTCCATGACGCTACTATTAGTCAAAATCTCCACAGAGTGCCTTTAATGTAGTCTGTAGATAAAGGCATGGAATAGCAACAGTGAACAAGCTCTTTTAAAAATGGTTTCCTGGTTAAATCACAACCTAAAAACACATGTCACTAGTTTAGACAGAAAGACTGTAGCTTTAGGCATTGCATGACAGTGTGTTGTAGGCCTGACCCAAAGAAATTGAAGCTTCAAAGCTCTAATTGTTGCCATTGTAATTGATGATGATCATGAAATCAAATCCATGATTGTTTTTTTTTTTTTTTCTTAAATAGTGTGCAATGGGGGGCTCTTTCTTTCACTGTCAAATAAATTATTTGTCCTTGAATAAACAATTCTTAAAATATGGTCATCAGGTCAGCCCTACTGTGTTTTTTGCCAAATCTAGTTTTGGTACAGCTTGTTTTGTTTTTCCTTGTCCACCTCTGAAAAGAACCCTGCTTATGCTAACTCAGCCCACTTTCACCAGCACCCCCTTTTCCCTAAAATCTCTGAAATTCTTAATTTAAAAAAGGTCAAAGAAACTATGTAATGAGAAAATTTACTGATGCTGCTGGAAGGAATATCTTATTATTCTCGATGGAAGTCTATTTATATCTGCATTGTATGAGAAACATTAACTTCAACACAGAAAAGAAGCAGAGCATAAATAAGACACCACAATACCTCACCACAGCACTATCTGCAGCCAACAAGATCACACAACAGAAGCGGCAAGCAACAGACTGGAGCCATGCACCACTGCATTTCATCATTGGGTGACACACGGCCACACACACACACAGCCATCACAGATTATATGTTGTTTCCAAAATGCTACAAAGCTGCAGCCTGTGACTGTTACTCCAGGAACAGGTTTCACCTGTTTAGATCAGTGCTTCATACAGAACTCAAGCCTTTTAACACTGTATATTTCAGGGCAAGCAGACAGAGACATCAGAAGGAGGGCACATTTACCAACAGCATGTTGCAACAAGGCTGGACACTCACATGATAGGTCAATGAAGGAGCTCCGCCGTATTGTTTCACAGGACAATGGATGAACTACGTTTGGAGACATTGTGTGTCGGTGTGCACAGAACTCACCAGGGTTGTGTATGCGATCCAGTAGTTTGACAGAACGAGCGCTGACCACTCCACCAACATGAACCAGAAAACCAGGCGGGAAAGATGTCAGAGTGAAGAAGGGAAACTCCTGCAGGAAGAGAGCAGCGAAGACACTTACCACAATTAATAATTTTTTTAAATAATTTTTAAAAAATCACTTTATAGGTATATAAATATTCTTATGGTCTGTACTTCTTGGCAGGTTGATGTTAAAATAAATGTTACAATCAGCTATTTGTTCAAAGATACAAAATTTACCCAAACAACTTAAGGTTAAACAGTGATAACTAAAAATTAAATTAACATAAAATAATAGGAATCTAATAGAGCATTTGGGCTACATACCAATGTTTCCCACACTAAAATGTATCAGAATTAAGAAAAGAAAATAAAGAACAACATAGTAATACTATAGTGCCTAGAGATGCATTTGTTTGTTGTATAAAAATACAATGATTGTCTTTCAACCTCTTAAAAAAAATGGTATGCCCAAGTTTCAAGTAGCACAGTTCCCACATGTCACATGTTGATCAAAAGCCCTGGCTTTCGGCTATCAGATTTCATCATGGAAACTCTATTGGGTCTCACTGCTGTCCATCAAATCAAAGGTGGTTAAAAACTGGCTATCTCAAACGCCATGCTTCAATTAGCTCGTGCATGGTGTAATTCCATCCCAAAAAACTTCAAAAACCATAATTGTTGTGTTGCCTGTAGTATTCCAGTGAATATTGGATTTGATTACCGATCCCTCTCATGGCACAGTATGTATTAAAGGGTTAAATCAGTCTGGTGGTTGGGGCAGGAATTATTAACAGTGTCCAAGATGATAGAACAGAATAGGTTTAAGAACAAAAAAAGGAACAATTTGTTAGCAAAATGTTAAAAATAAGCTTGTTTTATCTTCTCAAATAATTTATTACCTTTCTTTGTGGAACATAATGAAAAACTATATTTTGGGGGTTAGGACTGGTAGTCAGACATAACCAAATAGCTAAAGATGTAACTTTGAGGAACTGGATATTTTTCACTATTTTCTGTGGACACTCAACTGATGAAAAAGTAACTTAACTGGTAGACAACACAGCACATGATGCTGAGGCCCAGGTAGGCTTTGCTTTACTTTAGTTTGGGAAGCACTCCTTTAAATTGTCAAACAAAGAAAGACATAGGATAAACTATGTTAGGACAGTGCCAACATGCAGCAAGGATTGAAGCAGAATGGTGTCCTGCCGCTCATGCAAGGTGCACCCAAGGATTCCCCACTTCCTCCATTTCTGTGTTATGTACTTCAAAACTACAAAACCCAAGAGCATTTCAAATAGATCTGCAAGTTATTGACGATATATATTCAGTAAATAGATATATCACACATCAAGTGATTAAATCGATCCTTTCAAATCTATATAAATGCATTACTTCAGACACAGTCAGAGAGACAAACATGACAGACTGAAGATCAGGATCTGGTTTTACATGCTTCTTTCTATCCTTTAACAGACATGAACAGCTGTTCATTTGCCTCTAGTCACAATGTAATGCAAATCTATGTATTCTCTCACAAAAAGAGCTGAGAATACTTGGAACGCATCTTTGTATTCATTCTAGGTTGAAATGATGACCACCATTAGAGAAAAACATACAGGGTTACCAAACATGCAGGTATATTTGATGAATGTTTTTAGTGGGCAGATAGCAGGAAGACTAGCATTTGCTTCTTGCTTGTCCAATAATCCAGGAAGGACAATATACTACTACTACTACTACTACTAATTTGACTGGCAGCTTCTTCACAGCTCATGGAGGCAAGAATGACGTAATGAAGTGAGCATGCTCATTCCCATTGTCCACAGGACACCAAAAATCAAGACTTAGGATAAGAAAGGAAGGAGGTGTTTAACATGAGTATCCAAAAGACTCACACACGCACAGTCACACACCCCTTCAAACCTGAAGGGAATACAACTCCTGTCCATCCCTCACATAAAATGTCTGTAAATCTTTATGAGTGCGGTGGGGAGCCAAGCGAATGCAAACTCTGGTAAAGGACCTGCTGCATCCTGCTCAACCCAACCTGCACCTCTGAGATCTACAAACAAATAGGAGGGACGGGGTGAGAAGTTGATTCAGACTGGGTGGTGGCCATCAGCTGTCAGGTGTGTTAGGGGAGAGGTGAAGAAAAAGTGTCACACTGATGGGACATACCCTGGCGTTTAACAATAACCCAGAGGAGGACGCTCCCTGAGTAGCACAAGTGGTCAAGAGGACAGAGAAAGGGAACATTACTTGTTCTTACACAGACCCACTCCCCATAAAACATTTATTACCAGCGGCATCTGTGAACTTTTCAATGCAGCTATATAAAAACATGAGACATTAATGCAGACATCAGAGGCTGAAACACAGCACAAATTGCATGAATTAATGGTCAATAATAAAGATATTAACTTGCTGACAAGATATAAAAATATCAAATTAGGTGTTACAGCAAAATTTTGTTTGGCCACTCTATAAAATACAACCCTCATAAAACTCTAAAAATATTTTTTTTTTTTTTTTTTTTTTGTATTAAAAAAAGATACTATACTTTTCATGAAAGCAAAGATATATAGATTTTCTACACATTCACCACATTTCTCTCTGTAGATTCTTAAGATCATATTTGATGTTTTCCTACAATTTACTGACAATTTTTTCCTGATTATATTATTATTATAAATAATAACCAAAAGTAAGTTTAAAACTGATAAATATTCAAATTTTTATGTGGCTTGAGTAGACATTGCATTCATGCAATCAAGGATGAATGGAGCCATAAAGGTTTTGTTATGCAGAAAGGATAGATGTTCACCTTTCTGCTACCTTATATGACGCATAACTCCTGTTCAGGTGTTTAGACTAGCTTAATATTGTTTATTTGTGAAAGTATATTTTTATGCAATTCATAGATATTGCTGCATTTTCTTTTGAATGAATTCTTGTCTTGGATATGGTAAAGCAATAAGGCACTTATCATTTTATAGGCTGCAACATTCAGGGGCATAGGCAGCTCTGTGTAGGAGTGCGTGTGCAGTGGTATGCAGCATTTAGTCAAATGACGCTGCCTTTACCTGTATCAATCCACCACTGGCTGCCTGCTTGTATGATCAGTGTATTTTTTTGTAGAAATCTATATTTTTATATTTTAGAAAAGAGAAATGATGCAATTGTTGGATAACATATTTTTCAGTACTTATTCAGACATGAAAATGAATCAAATCATTACTTTTCCAAACTTATCCTTGTTACAGCATATAAATAGCTGTAAAATAAATTCATTTTTGCATTGGTGTGGAGTTTTCTCTCAGGTTCACTCTGAGAGAAAATTGAGAAAAAAAACCTTTGCTTTGACTTTGGGTTCGCAGTGCATTTTAGCTGCAAAATGACTGCACACTGAGAGGGTCTGTAATACATGCGTGCACACATATGTGAGCATGACCGTCACCGTACCCTGTGCTCCAGAGCTGTCTGCGTCTGCTGTCTGAGAAGGGTCTTCAGGGGCCCCGCCTCCTTCCCGGCACTGCCCCCACTCCCCATTCCTGATCACAGAGGAGAATCCAGCTTCAGTCTTAGCATTTCTAACATACATGTCAGTGGACTAGAAAAACAGTCATGGAGTCAGTTGAGAATTACATTGGGGTTAGAATATTACTATGACAAATCACAAACTGCAATACATACCTAAATTAAGAACAGAAATTATTCCTGTTCCTTCCTCATCATAAGTCCAGAACGCGCTATATATTCTGTCTTCTTCAGACAGAGTGAGAACTTGGTATGCCTGATAAACATCAAAATGCATGCTGGGGTCTGACGGTCAGTCAACATTGTTGTGTTCAACTGAGCAGTAATATCATGCATGTTGACTTAAAAGTTTTTGAATGTGATCTTGCAACAATAAATTTGATATTCTGCACAGAGAATAAGTCTGTGGTAGCTGGCCACTCTAAAGATGTCATTATGTTAGGGGCTGTTATCAGGTTCTGTTACTTTATGATACACAGCAGTCCTACTATACCGGAGGCTGCCAGCAGCAGGTCCTCATTGAAGGACACACTCTTTCTCAGCAAGGCAGAGGCTGAGTGGATGGAAGAGGGAGGGGGCGGGGTGGTGGCTCTGGGGGCAGAGCCATGACCATAGCCCACTGAGCCAGTACCAGGAAGGGACAGAATGTCTGTGGAGAGGGTAGGGGAGCTGGGGCAGAGGAAGATCCCAGGCCTGCGTCTCACTGGCTGGGGCTCCTCTATCCAGCAGAAAAAAACGAGATGGAAGGTGCATAGAGAAAGACAGATATATTGAAAATGGACATGTGAAGGCAGGAGGAGAGCTGGGCAGCAGAGCAACAACTGTGACAGGAAGGGAAAAAAGGCAAGAGGAAGGGAAGAGGGGGGACAAGAGCAAAAACAGTAGTGGAGAAGGAAGAAATGAGGTAGAAAATGAGAGTTTGAAAGAGGGCTTTAGGGTACTGGTACTCCCTGAGTGGTCAGAGGGGTGGACTCTGGTTGTCTGAACTCCATTAAAATGTGCTCAATTTGGCCTTGTGGCAGAATTATACTGAACTTACCTTTTCATCAATGATTAACTATAATGGCTGCTAATGAAGAAGTGACCTCAGATCAACAACAGCCCCTCATGAGACACAGTGCTTCTATTAAAAGGCCACAACAACAGAGGGACAGAACTACAACAAAGAGATCTGGTATGTCTTCATACTATTTTCATATATTTCATGCTAACTGTTTTTTCCAATAGTGTAAATGAAGAAGACACACAAGAACCTTAAACATAAGGGAAGGATGGAATAAGGCTAAATAAATATGACAAACCATTTTCATTAAAATAAAACTGAAACATGAAACAATTAAAAAAGAAAAAATATTAATAATCCAAAAACACCACCAGAGTAGCACCACAATGATGTGTCGGAGGAGGAAGGGATGACATGGGGAGGGGACGGGGTATTCTTACCCGTCTTGGGCGTCAAACTGAGGTCTGTGTCTGATGATGAGGACTGGCGGCTGCATGGCTTGGAGGGAGAGAAAGGGGGAGGAGAGGAGGAGGAGGTGGGAAGGGCTCTGAAAGGGGTAGGTGGGCCGGAGGACGAGGGAAGGTCCTC
Source organism: Eupleurogrammus muticus (assembly GCA_036785175.1). Classification (NCBI taxonomy): domain Eukaryota; kingdom Metazoa; phylum Chordata; class Actinopteri; order Scombriformes; family Trichiuridae; genus Eupleurogrammus; species Eupleurogrammus muticus. Next base: position 25,789,119 of record JAYKQN010000010.1, on the reverse strand, counting down.
AGCAAATACTGGCCTGCCAGGAGGAGAACATGACACACACCCACATCAGTCATCACCTCACCCTCTGAGTGTGTGTGATGACACCAGTCATCACCTCACCCTCGAGCGTGTGTGTGTGTGTATGTGTATATTGGAACAGGTGTGTGTATCCATTAAAGGTGGAGTCAGCTATTCTGGATAACTTCAACGGCCAAATAATACATCCTCTCTTTCAGTGCTCCTTCAGAAGCAGAGCATAGACACTGTTGTGGACAGGCAAAACTAATGTGATCGTGTTTGTTTTCTTTGCCATTTACAAAGCCAGAATGGTGTAAGCACACACAGAACTGACAGTTAGCAAACCACGAGGACATATTTGCTGAGATTTTCCAACTCCGCCTTTAAGTGAGGGAAGGTGACTTGTTAATGTATTTGTTTTGGGTGAGGTGTGTTTGAGGTGCTACGGATGGCTGGAGAAAGAAAAAAAAAACAGGCATGGAGAGCAAAAGAGTAACACAAACACAAACAAACACACAAGTCAAACTAAAGAAAGCAACATGACAAAACATAAAATAAGTCAGATCCAACAGGGTGACGAGCATGAAGCATGTGTCCCAGTGGAGTGATGCAGGTCAGGTGACTGTACAGAGATCACAAGCCTTTCCTCAGAGCTAAAGCCACACCTCAGCCAATGAAAACAAAGACCGACTCAAATGGCATACTGTATACCCACCTCCCCTTAGACACAGCAAGTGGAGACATTTGGTCTTTCTGTGACCAAGGTGCAAGGGTCTGCCTTCCTTCTTTGCCTTGGCGTCTTTGGCCACAGCCTCGATTTACAAAATAACTACTATATCAAACTGGAGGATCAGAATCTCTGGGACAACTTCACCTATGTTAAAGATTCATGGAGAAGGGGGCATCAACTGTCTTGACTCTTTTCAGTCTATAAACATACCCATTTACATTTCTTATTTATTAATTTATTTTCTTTTTATCTCTAACAACTTAGACTCCTACATTTATTTCCTTCCCTGCCTCTGCATACCAGTGAAGATGAGTGTGGGAACAGAGACAGAGAAGTTCTGGGACAGTCTCTGGGAGCTGCAGGCCGAATGCACAGGGCTGTTGTGGGTGGAGCGGCATCCATGGGCTAGGGGAGACCTGGGCCAATCAGCACGCAGACAAGACGGAGAGAGAGAGAGGACCGATTTGGACACACGCGGTAAGAAACGTCCCAGTCCGAATGAAGCCAGAGGGAAAAGAAAGAAACGCACACAACAACCAACACCACACCATTGCAATAGAGAAAAGAAGACAAGAAAGGAAACCAACAGCAAAGAGAGGGTGTGGTTTTAGGTACACCCTCTGTCTGCCCTGTTAAACATTTAAAGCCATGTGTAAGCAGCAGAAGACACATGCATAGAGCTCAGTTAAAAAACTCACTCTCACATAGACATGCACAATAGGGATGCAAACACAAAAAGTCAATAAGATAACCTCAAAGAGGCCTGTATTATATAGACATTTACACAAAGTATCCGTGGACATGCTAGAAAAAAAAAAAAAATTTTAAAAGCATATCCCTGTGAAACCCCCACTAAAGCTGAAACACATCAAAATAAATTATTTTGATCACATCAATCAATTGGGTCAATAAATCAAAAATAAATCAAATTAAGCAAACACCTCCAACATCTAATTGTTCTTCCTTCTCAAATGCTACAGTGGCTTTTTTAGGTTTTATATCATTGTAAATGGACTATATTTAGGATTTGGAAAGTTTGTCAAACCAGATGTGATTGAAACTTTATAAACTGATTAAGTGCCATCAAGGCTTAAAACAAAGACCGTAGCATGAAACATAATCGTAAGCTAAGAACAAAAACAACCTTAATATGAATCAATAAACCTGATAATGTAAATATCCATTTTTTAAATAATAATATTAAAGTAATTACAATCATTATTTTGCTGATGTAGTTAAATTGCTTCCATTATCTTTATTTTGTTCTAACTAAGGTTTACGGGGAACATGATGCAGGGGATCACTCATAACAATACAGACCAATGTTGATGCATTGTGTTTTTTTGTTTTTTTAATCATATCAAGTTCATGTGAAATATTGCCTGCATGGTTAGGATCACTCTATGTGAGAAAAAAGGTTTTGAGAAAATTCATTTTTTGATATATCGCCTCCAATGCTACAACTCCATCTTAGGAGAGACACTGCAGGCAGACAAAAAAAATCTACATGCACCAAAGTGCTATGCTATTTGTACAGAAACTGATGGAATCACAAACTAACCAGTCAATAGCCAGGATAAACAACAGAACAACCACGGACGGTTAGAGGCTGATGAGAACACACAAACACTCAACACTCACTAAAAGACACAACACTAGAACATGCAGAGGCAGAGAGCCATGCAAGACTGTAAAAAGACAGTTATGGGAGGAGGGGGGCTTAAGGATGCCTGTGTGTACTGTAATGTGTGTGTCTCAGGATGTGTTGTGTGCTGTTAGTTTTGTGATGCAATACACATGACACAATGGACAAACAAACTACCAAAGGAAATCAAAAATACTGAGACACACACAAGAGTAACTGATGAGTAACATAGACTTCATCCATACATTCACCCTCTCATCATGCACACACTGATCACCTTTCCCACAAAAAATTGCAGTGAAACTTGCATTAAAAAGGAGGCAGAGTCCATGCTTGTATTGCTGGTTCATACTCACTCCTTTCCATCCTTTGAAGGGGAATTGCAGGCATTGGAAGTGGGGGCTGTGCTAGGGTGCATGTGTGTGTTGGTGTTGGGGGCACTTCCAGAGCTGAGTTTGTCCAGAGTGCAGGCAGTACCAATGGCTCGGACAACCAGGCCTGACTCTCCTTCAAGGTCAAAACACTGCAAGTAGCCCACCACTGCATTCCCACCCATCTCCAGTACCTTAAGCCCTATCTTCCTCTGCAGCTCTCCTACATAGGGGGTAAACACACAGTCACATTATTAAGAAAAGGAAGAAAGGGGACAATTCTATAAATTGGAAATGAGGATTATTGATTTTCTTACCAGACATAAGAGAAATGAGTCTCTGACGGGCCTCATTAGAGGCCCTGGGAGTTCTAATACGGTCAATCCACTGGTACTCTGGATCTTCATTCACCACAAGTTCCTCTACGAACCCGTGCACCATAGCTGCACGATAGCACCGTGGAATAGATGTGGCTACCATAGAGAATGAGACAAGCACCAGGAAATTTATTTTACATTTAATAGAAAAAACACCCTCTACTTTTCCCTTCAGCTGTTCCAAGCAATGTCTTTAGCTGCCATTGTGTTTTCATCTTGAAAATGACACCTTTCCAGCATTAAGTAAGCTTGAATAAGACAATCAACATTATACCATAAAACTAAATTTGTATTGTAGGTACACACCCTTTTCATCATGTACTGTCAGTCTGCACTTGATACATTCACAATAATGTATTTCAAAAATACAATAAATCAGACATACTGCAGAAGAACTTGATCCCACAGGAAGACTGTCTGAAGCGGTTCAAATCATTGAAGAGTTCCACTTTGACAAGTACATTGATCTCTCCCCGGATACCTAAAAGGAAATAATAGAAGCAAAACATCTACTCAGGAACAGCTGTAACTGGATCAACAACAATTGTGCAATTATGGTGGTCTAGACGTTAATTATTTTACCATGGATAGTATCATAGATGGGAAACCAGCCAGAGATGACAGAGGCAGCCTCACTGCACAGCAGTGGGTCAATGTCAATATAAACTTTCCCTATGGCATCATTAGCACTGTAAGTGTCATGATCTAACACTGTGATCTGCAATGGCTCGTCCTGCAGGTCCTCATCATCAACCTAGATATCCAACGAATGACAGGGAAAGAGGGGACGAGAGTATAATAGAGATTAGGAAGACAAAGGTTTAAATGCAATTCAATTGTATGATGCATGCACTGCAATGAACGCTGCCACGGCTTATTGAGAAGCTCATCAAGCATTTTACCTCAAATTTGAACCATTCTGAGTTCCACTGTGGATTGAGGGATTTGGGACAGACATCGGTTTTGAAGGTTGTGTTTCCAAACTTGACCTACAAAATAAGATGGAAAGAAGCACAGCTCTTAATCTTCCAATCATTTTAATAATTGAAACTAAATGTGAATGATTTTATTTAAAAAAGTTCATGTGTCATCAGTCACCTCTACAAAAGCATCTGTAAGGTCACTGGCTCTATCCATCACAGGCAAGTGGCGCCCTGCCACAATTTTGGCCTTCAGTTTCCCAGGCATGATTCAATTTTAAGTTGATCTGTGGACAAATATGAAAAGCAATGGTCACGGTTCTTCATTTCTAATCAATTCTTCCTAAAGTTTATTTTAATATTTTTAATGTATATAAATCTTACTTGAGGCAATACGGTCATTATGTACATACATTTTTTTGAAAATGTGATCATAAGGTAACTGTACTTCCACTAGCGCTTTTCTAGAGAATTTTAAAGTAAATAACCCCTAGTACATATGCATTCAGTATTTCAGCAGTTCTCACATGTACCCACATTACAATACAATAATAATATCGATAAGTGATAATCCAGGCTTCTGTCACCAACAGTAAGGACTGCAGAGGAGACCACCTAATTACATGGCATATGTTGTTGACAGTGTGAAGAGCCCCTACCTCACAAGCTAAGACCACAGCTAAACTCATGTTAGCTTCTAGCTTAACCGTAAACAGCTTGACTCGGGTTCAAAGATACCCACTGAACAACCGTACATGAACACGGCAGCTATACTGGCAGTTAGCTAGATTATGTTAGCAGAGCAAAGCTAGCAAGGAAAGCTACTTAACGCTACGTTAACTGCATTGCAGTGACAATCTCTTTAGCTCTACCTGACGGCCATGTTTCTTCAATCTCGCCACCACCCTATGTAACAATGTCAAATTGAGTATTTCATCCTTACCAGTGCTACAATATCAACAGACCGCTGTCAAACGGGCAGCAGGTTTGTTTTACTCGGACATTACTGTTGACAGCCCACCGCTCGCATGACCTCCGTGTCAGTCCCATAACACGAGAACGTAGTTACCAACACATCAGCCAGAAAAGTGTCGCTAAAGTTAGAATATTGCACACCGTTTGGTACTACGGCTGAATAGATAAGATTATAAGGGCGGCTTTGCGACTAACTTCATGGTCTGCAGAACATGTCGCAAGTTAGCGCGTAAAACCAACGGCTAGCGATACCAGGATACGTGTGATGAATGGGTTCTCGTCATCTGTGCGATGCCTTCACGTACATCTTGTAAACGTGCATTTTCCAATGATCTTCCTAGGGTAATAAAGATAAAGAAAACTAATATTTAACCAGATACTCTACCAAGAAGAGGAAGTATATACTGTGTACACACACATGCGTATGCAGAATGTATGTATTGGCGCTTTTGTTTTTATTGTTTAAGGTCAAGCTGCTCGAAGATACTTACTCAGATGATATATTCCGATTATAAAACGCAGCGTCAAGGTTTATCTTGGACATGCGCACGCAGTTAAAGGTGACATTGTTCAAAGAAAACACAACTAGGCTATTAAAAGTGTATTACTGCTCTTTATTTTATGTAGGTATGTTGTATTGTTGGACTTCACTGTTATTGCTTAGTTAAAAATATACTTTTAATCAAGCAATACATAATCAAGGTAATTTCTTAAGATTGTCAGTATTTTACATACACTTATTTGCCAAAAGTATTTGGCCACTTGGCCCAGCCACAGGTGTAAAAATCAATCAATCAACCTCAGGAGCGCAGTGATTTCCAGTGTGGAACTGTCATAGGATGCCACCTGTGCAACAAACCAGTCATGAAATTTCCTCGATCCTCAACATTCTAAAGTCAACTATTAGCTTTATTATATGAAAATGGAAGAGTTTGGGAACAACAGCAACTCAGCCACGAATTGGTAGGCCACGTAAAGTGACAGAGAGGAGTCAGCGGCAGCTGAAGCTCAAAGTGAAAAGAGGTTGTCAACTTTTTGCACAGTCAGTCGTTACAGAGCTCCAAATTTCATGTGACCTTCAAAATAATCCACATATGGTATGCAGAGAACTTCAGGGAATGGGTTTCTGCTGCATCTAAACCATACATCAGCAAGTCAAATGCAAAGTGTCAGATGCAGTGGTGTAAAGAATAACACTACTGACTGTAGAGCAGTGAAGACTGGATATTCTCTGGAGTGATGAACCACGCTTTTCCATCTGGCAATATTATGGATGAGTGGGTTTGGGTGAAAAGTACATTTCAGGCTGTATTTTGCCAAGTGTGAAATTTGGTGGAGGACTTTTTGGTGGTGTTTTTCTTGGCCTCTTAGTTCTAGTGAAAGGAACTTTGAATGCTTCAGGATACCAGGATATTTTGGACAATTCGATGTCCCCAACCTTGCGGGAACAGTTTGGAGCAGGGCCCTTCCCCTTTAACATGATTATGCACCAGTGCACAAAGCAAGGTCCATAAAGACATGGATGACTGTCTGGTGTGATCGAACTTGACTGGCCTGCACAGTTCTGACCTGAACCCAATAGTCGGGATGAATAAGAGCACAGACTGAGAGCCAGGCCTTCTCCTTCAACATCAGCTTGTGACCTCACCAATGCGCTTTTGGTTTAAAATCCCTATAAACACACCTTGCAACCTTGTCGACAGCCTTGCCAGAAGAGTTGAAGCTGTAATAGCTGCAAAAGGTGGACCGACATCATAATGCGCCATATAGGTTAGGAATGGGATGGCATCTAAGATCATATAAGAGTCAAGGCAGGTGGCCAAATACTTTTGGCAGTATAGTGTAGTTCTGCCTAATAGTCCAGTCATTTTATGAAAAAAAGGTTAAACAAATTACAATAGAAGCAAACTCAACTGATTTTATATCTTCAATATCTCTTAAGTGAGGTAAAAGAAGACTCAAAAGACAGTTTATGCTATTGGAAGAAATTCAATTAGATGAAATACGCCTGATATAGAAATAATGTTAGTTGTCCTGACATGACCTCTGAAGGGCATATTTTGTGCTTTATGAAAATGTTTTGACGAGAACTGAGTGAGAATGGAAAGGCTTTGGGAAGTAGGGTGAGGGTCGAGTTGTTATTAATAAATGTTTTGGGAGCGAGGACACTGTGATTTTGCCAAAAGGAGTGTTTCCCTGTCTCAAAAACCTGTTTTCGAGACAGGGCATACTTGACGCAGGGAGGGAGAGCTATAATGGACCTAATAGTCCAGTATTTTTAGGTTGAAATGGTTTCAAAGTCAAAAAATTGCAACAGAAACATGTCCTTAGAGTGTGCAAAAAAAGCCCCAAAAAATCCCAGCAGGGGAAAGTTTTGAAAAAGGCCAAAATATAGCCCATTCATATGCCAGTTTTTTTTCCTCACATTAACAGGTCAAAATTTTTAACCTTTAACCAAACCATAAAATTAGCATAAATTCCACCATTGCTGTGGTGGTAGTTCAGGTAAGAATAATCAACAAACTGGTTCAAAAAGACAGACTGAGGCTTTATTCACATTTGACAGTCTCAGGATAAGATTGAAATGAAGATTTTCCCAAAAATTAGGGTTTGAAGGCTGAAAGGAGAGGTTGGCATAATTCACTATTTTACAACATTAAAGAGGCAGCATTTATTGTTTAAAAGCATTTACTCATAAAAACACAAAAATAAAAACACACATGAACAATCTTAACTAAATGGCTAAATATACATGTGAATGTGTGTGGATGCATGTGTGTGTGTGGTAGTGTGAAAGACTACAAAGTTGGTTGCCATGATGGCTGTTCTTTGTCTAAGGCCATGTGTTCTTTTCTGTTCTACCTAAGTAATATTACCAGTCCATGGAAAGGAAGGAGGAAGAGTTGATCTTTGGATCTGCTTCTTTGAGTGGTTGGAGAAGGTTGTTTGCACCTGTGGCATGGTGAAGAAGACCGGTCATGCAATCCTTGATGCTACTTGTTGCTGGGTGAAAATCCAGGCCTGAGTTGCTTCAGAGGTGACTCCGATGGCTGGTGGCTGAAATACACATTGAGAGTAAAAAAAGCTGCTGAAGGGGCTTCTGACCTGTAGCTTCTTCTGTAGTAAGGAGCAGGAAAATGGAGCTTTGCTCTGTTGATGAGCCACTGAGAGTCGTCCAGAAAGAGGGAAAGAGCAAGAGCGAGAACATAGACCTTCACCTGCCTTTATGCTTCTGGTGACATCACAGTTGAAGGTGTGAAAAGGTGATATTTTCAGGGGAAAGAACGGGGTCACAAGGTCCAGGCCCAGCCAGGCAGAGTTGAGCAGATTTTCTCACATAAAACATGATGTCACATAGTACAGAGGTAGATTACCCAATAGTTCACCATCTTCACAGTATAGAGGCAAAAAAATCCTGAAAGATGACAGGCAGGAAAATTACTCTAGAGCCCTTCTCCTCTCCAACCAACCGACCTGATGTAGCCACACCATTATCACAACCATCAAATACCATAACATATGACCCTTTATATGTGGCTCCATGATACATTAAAATCACAGTATCAATAAATATTACCTTTGACTAATATTGCATAATAACATCACTTTTGATTCATGCATAATGTGAGATTTATCATTTTTTAATGGGATTTTCATTTTTTTTGTTGGCCTAATGTCTCAGCAAGGCTTAGAAAAGCTTGTCAATGCTTTTATTTTCAGTAGACTTGACTACTGCAACAGGGTCTTTCCAGAGATTCAACCAGACAGCTGCTGGAGTCCTCACTAAGACTAAATAGATAGATCATATCAGTCCATTTCTGAGGTCTTTGCACTGGCCTCCTGTCTGCTGAAGAATTAACTTTAAAATACTTTTACTGGTTTATAAAGCATGTGAATGTTAGAGTTTTGTCTGTGTCTACAATTCCTGTGTTTGAGGGCAGATTGGTGTCATTTGATGGAACAAAGGGTTAAATTCTGTCTCTCATTGTTGAAGTTCTTACTGCTGGGGGTTGTAGGAATAATATGATCAATAGAGTAGTTTCATTTTGTGCCAAAAAAAACTTCGCTTGTTTTTTTTCTATTAGTGAGGAGTATTAAGCAGCTCTGGCATTACATAGGCCCTTCCGGTATGTTGTGAGACTCTCCTCCATGTATGGAGAGCTTATTTCAGTTTCCTGAAATGCTGTTTGTTCGTGTCTTCGTGAGGTTTGCTTTAACTCATGGGTTTGAGCTATACCAGAGCGTGAATCTTTTTTGTTTATCAACCTCTTTTTTCAGAGGAGCGATTGTGTCAAGAGTTGTTCGTAGTGAAACTTCAGTGCCTCAACACGTTGATCTATTTAGATTCTATCAGATGGACAAGCAGCAGCATACAAGTCCACAGCTGTGGTGAGGCAGGGCAGTGAATTAAATACTGAGGAAATCACTTCCTTAACTTAGACTCCAGTAAAGAGAGAAATGCAAAACCAAGGTTATCATTGTCAACATCAATGAAAATATTAAAATCACCTGCGATTATTATTTTATCTCTTTAAAGAACTAGACTGAAGGTAAAACTTTAGAATATGGTCCCAGATGGCGATACGTTGTCACAAGACTGGATGTAGTGATTGGGTGAGCAAAACTAAGAACAAGGCTTTCAAAGATGTGTTACACCTCGACTCAGTGCTCATTGATAAACTGAAGTTGGCTGCACCACCTAGGCTGGTGTCTTGAGGAATATGAGTATTGATATGGCTGGAAAGGGGAGGATTCATTCAGGTTAACATATTCCTCATGATGCAGCCAGGTTGAAAAAAGACAGAGCAAATAAATATTATAGTCTGTATATTAAAACAGGTTTAGATGACAGAGATTGAATGTTTAAAAGTTCACATTTCACTCTTAAATCCTGTTGCTTTTTAAGCTGCATTGGTGTTAGATTAATTATAATACTATATGTAACTCATCTTCTGTTGTTAAACAAATGAAATGGTCAGGGGACAGACACAGTTTCTATGAAGTTTTGAGTGGGTGACAGCTCTAAGGGACACACAGAGAAGCGATTTGGGTAGACTATTAACTGTTTAGTTACATTAGCATATGACTGGCTATCTATCATGTGGAGCCTAGCTTCTACCTCACTAAGCTTTGCCTCCAGGTCTAGCACAACATTTCATTTATTACATGTACTGTTATCCCTAATGGAGACAGAGGAGTAACTAAACATGAAAAAAAAACTGAGCAGGAGAAGCAGAAGAGGGAGAGGAAGGGAGGGAGAGAAAGGGAGCGAAGCCATTGCTAGCTAGGTTAGCCGAGCTAAACAGCTAGCGACCAAAAGATTCAGCGACGCAAACGGAAAAAAGTAGACAGTAGGGAGTACTTGAGTGAAACTATCCTTCAATTATGTACCTTGGATAGATTAGTTTAAGGAATAAAATAAAGGAGAAAAAAGGGGGCAGATATACAGCAGCACACAACATAGAAGCTTAAAAAAACAGAAATGATGCAACTGTAGTATGTGGGTAGGGGGGCGGGGTGTCTCCGTAAATCAGACCTTCAAACTCCATCAAGTGTTTAATCAGATACTGAGATGAGTTTGTAGTTTGTACCACTACTGTGTTTCTCTGTAAAAATCTTCTGTACTCAAATTTGTTGCACTGACTCAACACTAAAAGTAAGGACATTTAAATGTAAATTCATTTATAGTACAGTTACAGTTATATACAGGTTAACCAAATGTGCCGTGTAAGTATCATTCTTACTGATGCGATCAGAAAAAATTGTACTTTTGGCATCTTATTTTAGGATTGTATTATTTTAAATTTGTAAAAAAGTGGTTATATATTTCCATGATCTTTAAGCCATTGCCCAAGTGAAGCCATAAAATTACATTCATTTCATTGATGGTGTAGCTTTTATTTTAATTATCTGCACTTTATGTGTTCTTGTTGTAATAAATCACTGTTCCTACTCCCTGACAGAATGAATGAATGAATGTGAAGTGACAAAGCATTATTGCAGACTGTTGATATTGATCTTGTTTGATATAGTTTCACTGCTTGAAATCAAAATAAATGTACACAAACATTAGTCTACGTTTCTAACTTTTTACCTAATCTGTTGCATTTAAATCAATAGTATAAAGTTCTCAGTGACGCTGGTGGTCTCTGGATCATCTTCTGCCTTATCCTTGTCAGTTGTGATGGTGGTCTCTGGTTCATCACCTACCTTCTCCTCAGGGGTATCAGCGATGATGGTGGCCTCTGGTTCATCACCTACATTCTCCTCAGGGGTCTCAGTGGTGATGGTAGCCTCTGGTTCATCACCCACATTCTCCTTAGGATATCAGTGGTGATGGTGGGCTCTGGTTCATCACCTACCTCCTCCTTGGGGTTCTCTGTGATACAGGTGGTCTCTGGATCATCACCTGCCTTCTCCTTGTCAGTTGTGATGGTGGTCTCTGGATCATCACCTACTTTCTTCTGAGGTGTCTCAGTTGTGATGGTGGCCTCTGGTTCATCACCTACATTCTCGTCGGGGGTCTCATTGGTGATGGTGGGCTCTGGTTCATCACCTACCTTCTCCTCGGGGGTATCAGTGATGATGGTGGCCTCTGGTTCATCACGTACCTTCTCCTCGGGGGGTATCAGTGATGATGGTGGCCTCTGGTTCATCACGTACCTTCTCCTCGGGGGTATCAGTGATGATGGTGGCCTCTGGTTCATCACCTACCTCCTCCTTGGGGTTCTCTGTGATACTGTTGTTCTCTGGTTCATCACCTACCTTCTCCTCGGGGGTCTCAGTGCTGAGCTCTGGTTCATCACATACCTTCTTCTTAAGGTTCTTAGTTGTGATGGTTGTCTCAGGTTGTTGGAAAGACAGCACCTGCTTAGTGTCCTCAGGGGCCTCAGTTTTGGGGGTCCCCAGTTCTTGGGTGTATGCTACCTTTCTTTTTTTCCTTCTAAACAGAGCTTTGACAAATTCTACCTTCTTCTTGGAGGGCTTCCTCTTCTTCTTTAGCTCCTGTTCTGCACTCTTCTCCTCCACTTCAACCTGATCAGCAGCTTGTATGACCTGACTTTTCTCCTGTTGGAGTAAAGAAAACTTGTTAAATCGTGTAAGGACAGAGTCATCAACAATAATGTGTTTTTGTACAGGGCTCATGTGTAAACTAATAGCTTTTATAAAGAGTGATACACACATACGTACCTTCCACCACTGAAAATACCTTCTAGGTTTCTTAACCGGTGCAGCCTTTGTGTTGTCTCAGGTGGGGACACTGGTGATAAAGACAAACATTGAATGTTATTCTATAATACTAAATATAGATAGACTTTATATTATATCTATTACTACATATTACATATTGTAAATTACAACTGGGTTAAAAAAAGAACTAAGAACCAACATAGTCAGGAATCCCCTTACCTTTGCTTGACTACTTTGGGACCTGTTTTCTTTGTCTGTGTAAATGAAACAAAACCACGAAAAAACAATGAACTTTGTCAATGTAGTACATTACATCAGTCAAAGACATACTGTAATATAGTACTGCTAATTACAGCCAGTATTTACAGTAACTAATTCTACAGTTGGTCACAATAATTTTAAGATAGCAGTTTTACAGTGCACACACAAGTATTGTGAACTTTGTGTTGTTAATGTATAGTTGTAAGAGTTTTGAATTAATGAAATGATGGCATGTTCAAGTAAGAGTATGTCAAAATTGTGCGTAAGTGTGTTTAGTTACTTTCTATCTCTTTTTTAAAACATACTGAGTCAATAAAGAGTCAATACCATCATGGTGCATCTGGGATGTTGATTAAAAGATTTAAAATAGATCAACTTGTTGAGAGCGCTGCAAGTTCACTGCGAATGACCCTTGACTCCATTGCTCCCCAAAAAAAGAAGTTAATTAAACAAAAAAGAGTCGCACCCTGGTATAACTCTCTCACCCGTACACCAAAGTTAACCTCTCGGAGGAATGAACGAATATGGCGCTCCAGCAAACTGGAAGAAGCTTTACTCGCATGGAAAGAGAGTCTCAGAATGTACAGGAAGGCCCTACGCAATGCCAGAGCTGCTTATTACTCCTCACTGATAGAAAAAAACAAAAACAATCCAAGGTTCCTCTTCAGCACGTTAGCTTCACTGACTAAATGTAACTACACTATTGATCCACGTATTCCTACAACCCTCAGCAGTGATGACTTCATGGACTTCTTTAACAACAAAATTCTGACAATTAGAGACAGAATTTATCACCTTGTTCTATCCACTGGCACTAATCTGCCCTCAAATGCAGTTATTGTAGAGACAGATGAAATAGCTAATATTCACCTCGACACATTTACTTCAATCAACTTCGCTGAACTAGCTTCACTGATGTCTTCATCTAAAACTTTAACCTGTTTTTGGACCGTATTCCATCTGGATTGCTAAAAGACATTTTCCCTTTGATTAGCCCTTCCTTACTAGAAATACTCAATATGTCTTTATTATCTGGCTATGTACCTCAGTCCTTTAAAGTAATTGTAATTAAACCTCTCCTTAAAAAACCTGCTCTGGACTCAAGTATTTTAGCCAACTATAGACCCATTTCCAATCTTCCCTTCCTCTCTAAGATTCTGGAAAAAGCAGTTGCTAAACAGCTGTGTGACTTTTTACACAACTTATATGAGGATTTCCAGTCAGGTTTTAGAATGCATCACAGCACAGAGACGGCTTTAGTTAAGGTTTCAAACGATATTCTCGATGCATCTGATAAAGGATTTATTTCCATCCTTGTTCTGTTAGATCTTAGCGCTGCATTTGACACAGTCGACCATCAAATCTTGTTACAAAGACTAGAGCATCTTATTGGTATAAAAGGGACTGCACTAAACTGGTTTAAGTCCTATCTTTCAGATCGTTCCCAATTTGTCCATATCAATAATGTTTCTTCTATCCATACCAGATGAAGTAAACACTTTTGGGCAGCTGGTCAGAATGTGGTTCAGTGTGCAGAGGCTGGCGCCGCACTGACTACAGGATGCCTCTTCCTCCTTGCCCCAGATCTTCAGATTACTTGGTGTGGGTAGGAGATCAGCCACAGCGCGCAGCAGGAAGTTCAGCTTGCCTTGGTCAGTGCCCCAGAGCTCCTTCCAAGACAATGGTCTCTCGAGCGCCCCCTCCCACTGCATCCAGCGCGCCTGGGAGCCCAGCCCTGCTGCTTTGATTCGACGGTCTTCTTCAGCTGCCTCCCGCACCCTTTGCACCACCAAGTCCCTTCTGTCTCGCATGTTGCTCTTCGACCAGCTCTTGACACCGTAGTTTCCAAGCCCTAGCCGTCCGCGACACACAGTGCCCACGATTTCCTGATGCTTCCAGTAGGCTTCCGCTTCCTTCACCGCCTCGAGGGGTTTCCACTTCCTGCCGCAGTTAATGGCAGAACTTGCATTCCTGACTTTTGCGTCCCTAGAGCCTGAGAGCGTGCATGCTGCCCTTGCCTTGGTGGCCTTGAATTCTTCTATGACGGAGGAGCATGGTAACCGGAGTACTGATGACCTGCTGTAGAGGTTGACTGCGCTGAAAGCTGGAGGAACACCCAGCCATTTACGAATAAACCTGCTACAGACTCTTTCCATTGCTTCAACTCTTGTCATAGGGAAGTCGTAGAGCAGAAATGGCCACTGGAGCCTTGGTATGATGCCATGCTGAAAGCACCACACCTTGAACCTACCTAGCAGCAAACTCCAAAGTTAATCATGGGGTTACACAAGGTTCTGTGCTTGGACCAATACTTTTCACTATCTATATGCTCCCATTGGGTAAAATCATTAGGAAACACTCAATTAAGTTCTACTGTTATGTAGCCGATACACAACTGTATGTATGAATTAAGCCAAATGAAACCAATCAGCTAGCTAAACTTCGAGCTTGTCTTAAGGATATAAAATCCTGGATGACCTGCAATTTTCTTCTACTATATTCAGACAAAACAGAAATCATTGTACTCGTGTCCGAAATCCTGAGGAACTCAATATCCAGTGATTATAGCTATCCTGGATGACATCTCCCTGGCCTCTAGCTCCACTCTGAAAAACCTGGGAGTCATTTTCGACCTAGATTTGTCATTCTCTGCCCACATTAAACATATTTCTAGGACTTTTTTCATTCCCCTATGCAACATAGCAAAGGTCAGACACTTTCTATCTCTGAAAGATGCGGAAAAACTTATCCATGCATTTATTACTTCCAGTCTTGACTACTACAATTCTTTACTGTCCGGTTGCACCAAAAAGTCTCTAAGGACTCTCCAGCTGATTCAGAATGCAGCTGCAGGTCTATTAACTGGCACTAGAAGAAGGGAGCATATCTCACCTGTATTAGCCGCTCTACACTGGCTTCCTGTGAAATCTTGTATAGAATTCAAAATCCTGCTCCTCACCTATAAAGTGCTCAACGGTCAGGCGGCATCCTACCTTGGGATCTCTTAGTCCCATATCACCCAAGAGGATTACGTTCCCAATATGCAGGCTTACTGGAGGTTCCCAGAATTTCTAAAATTAAAACGGGAAGCAGAACCTTCACCTTCCAGGCTCCTCTCCTGTGGAATCGTCTTCCAGTTTCAGTCCGGGGGGCAGACACCCTTCCTATATTAAAGAATAGGTTAAAAACGTTCCTGTTCGATGAAGCGTATAGTTAGGGCTGGCCCTGGCTAGCCTAGTCATAGTTATGCTGCGATAGGTTAGTCTGCCGGGTCCTCATGAGATGCTCTGGGCTTCCATTTCTTCTTCTATCTGTGATACTGATGAACCACTATTGTACTTTTAAATCTGCTGTGTTCCCGGAGTCCTGCCCTGTGTTTTCTCATTCACAGAGCATGCAGCAGTGCAGCCACTGAGGGATCTACGGATGTTGCCTCATCCTCCACTTACACCCAATTCATTACATTTCTGTTTCTCTGTCTGTAATGTCCAAATTTCCCTGTAATGTTTCCACCTGCACACATCATCTACTGCACGCCTGTCTGTCCTGGAAGAGGGATCCCTCCTCTGTTACTCTTCCTGAGGGTTCTTCCATTTTTTTTTCTTGTTAGAGGTTTTTTGAGGGAGTTTTACCTTGTACAATGTAAGGGACTAAGGACAGGGGATGTTGTGTTGCATTTGTACAAACTGTATAGCCTGTTGGGGCAAATCTGTGATTTGTGATTCTGAGCTATAAAAATAAATTGAATTGAATTGATGTCATCATTTGACATCATGAAATGCCATTAGCAGGTACAAAAGTCATTCAAATTAAAATCTGTTTTCCAAGAGGAACCTGGCCTAAAGTGCAGAATAATTAGCAGTCACACACTATAGCCAGGAAGCCACACTAACTAACTGTATAAACTCAAGAACACACAAATCTAATAATCTTAAATGTTTTAATATTTTAAGACAAACATATTAATTATAATAAAATACTATTAAAAACAAAACTACTATTTTAATTAAGAAACAAATTGTCTTTTGATTTCCGGTTTGTGAATATAATAATCATAGATAATTTCCTTTTAATTGTTCTGCTGTTGTTTCCATTCATCAAATCATTTACAAATTCTATACCTCTATTGCTCTATGTAGACCAATTAAAGAGTGAATTTGAAGAGTGATTCAGTGATTGTTACATAAAGGAGTAGGCTATGATTTTCAGAAATGAAAACAGCTCTTTCCAAAATCCTGTTGCTGTTAAGTTTCCTACTTTTTTTATTATTATTTATCATACATATATATGAATAAAACAAAGATTTTGAGGTTAGATCCATCATTTGTCAGTTATCAACTAATTAAATTTAATTGCGAAGATATTCTGTTCCAGACTCCATACCATGGCACTAGAATATTGGCTCCATACCAGTTGTTGGCAGTAATGCACTAATTCTTTATTTATGCCAATGTCTAATAGACAGAGAAGAAGAAGGTAAAACAGTAATCGTCCAAACATCCAAAATCACTGGATACAGAATTTCTCAGGAGTTCAGGTCCAAGCACAATTACTTCAGTTCTGTCCGAAAGAAGTAGCTGAAATGTGCATGTCATCCAGGATTTTATGTCCTTAAGACATGCTTAAAGTTTTGCTAGCTGGTTAGCTTCATTGACAGATACAATTGTGTATCATCTGCATAAGAGTGGAACTTAATAGAGTGATAATTTTATCCAACAGAATGTGTCAAAGGAGTTACTTGTAAGCTACTGGACTTCTTGTAGCATGGTTACATGATCCAGAGAATGAGTCCTGCTCTGATGGTGAAGAGCAGTTAAACTTCCTGGGATGAGATCTCAAAGCAGGATGGTACGTAGCAGATAGATTATAACGTAACCCACCTCCTCTGTTCAAAGTCGGCCTTTATAAATGGACATAGATGGCCTCCTTCACTCCCCTCTCAAACCACCTCCCCTCCTTGTCTAAGACGCGAACGTCCATGTTTTTAAAGGAGTGTCCCTTTTCCTTTAGATACAGATGTACTGTTGAGTCCTGTCCTGATGTGGTGGCTCTCCTGTGTTGTGCCTTGCGTTTGCGCAGTGGTTGTTTGGTTTCTCCAATATATAAATCCGGGCACTCTTCACTGCATTGTACAGCATAAACAACATTGTTGAGGTTTTGTCTTGGAGTTTTGTCCTTGGGGTGGACCAGTCTTTGCTTTTGGGTAGGCGGTGAAATGTTTTCAAACTACAAGAAGAAGTCCAATTGCTTACAAGTAACTCCTTTGACACTACAATGACCTGGATGAAAGAGAATCTACGTAGATACCCAATAGAACCACATATAAAGGGTGAAAAGTATCGGTCCGAACACAGAACTTTATGGAACTCCATGTGTGACGTTTGTACGGACAGAAGAAACATTGAAATATGAACAACCTGGGAATGATTTGAAAGATTGGGAATAAATCAAATTAATGCAGTCCTTTTTATAACAATAAGGTGCTCTGGTTTCTGTAATAAGGCCTAATGATTGATTTTGTCAAATGCAGCAGAACAAAAATCGAAAAATCCTTTATCTTGCACATTGAAAATGTAATTTTAAACCTGATGCATTCTGAATCCTGACTAGAAATCCTCATATAAATCATTGTTGGGTAGAATTTCACACAGCTATTTAGCAACTGTTTTTTTCCAGGGTCTTAGAGAGGAAGAAAAGTTTGGATATAGGTTTATAGTTGGCTAAAATAATCCAGTGCAGGAGAGGTTTATATACACCTACTCTGAAGGACTATGGCACATTGCCTCATAAAGAGATCAATGTATTTCAGACTGGTTGATTGAAGAAAATTTGTCTAGGGCCTAAGTAAAAATCTGATCTGCTGATTCCTTATGAACCTTCCCGACCACCAAGATTGGCAGAACAGGTCTCTTCTCTGTTCCCAGAGTCAGAACTAAACATGGAAAATCAGCATTGAGCCTCTATGCTGCACACATCTGGAACAAACTCCTAGAGAACTGCAGGTCTGCTGCCACTCTCACTGAAAGATGATGACTTCTCTGTTCACTGCTGCCTACAGCTGATGTATTTTCTTAATTATCTTTCACTGCACTGTAAGGTTGTTCTTTTTGTTTTAATTTGAATTAATTTCTTCTGAATTATATTTGATTTTATTTCCATTTTAATCAGTTTTTTTAATGTTTTAAATTTCTTCCTTTTTAAATTGTATATATTTGGGTTTGCCTTCTTAATCAGCGGTTTTTAAATTATTGATGATTTTAATATTTTGTAGAGCATATTGAATTACCCTATTGAAAAGTGTTATACAAAAAAACTTGCCTTGCCTTGTGTTTGTGTGGGAGCTGTTTTCACATGGCTGAGCTATTGTATACTACTTTTCTGGTACTTTTGTATGGAAATGTGTGTGCTAAATATTAATCAAATAATTTAAAGGTAAGCAGAGTCCCTTCTGCATGCCTTATTACAGCACATCTTTCTTTTAATGCATCTACAGTGGCTTGCGAAACTATTTGGCTCCATGGAACTTTGTGACCTTTTGCCACATTTAAGGCTTCAAACATAAAGATATAAAACTGTAATTTCTTGTGAAGAATCAACAAGTGGGACACATTCATGAAGTGGAACACACTTTGTTGGATATTTTTAACTTTTTTAACAAATAAAAAACAAAAAATTGGGCATGCAAAATCATTCAGCCCCATTGAGTTAATACTTTGTAGTGCCACCTTTTGCTGCAATTACAGCTGCAAGTCGCTTGGGGTATGTCTCTATCAGTTTTGCACATTGAGAAACTGAGCCAAATAGATTCGCAAGCCACTCTATAACTTTAGCTCAAATCCCAATTGAGTCCGTTTCAAAGCTCTGTATCTAAAACAAGTCTAACATTGGGCTGGGTTATCCACAGGAACATTCACTGAGTCAGAGGCTGTCTCCCTGAGGGGCAGCTGTAGCATAGAGGTAGAGCAGTCATCCACCAGTCAGAAAATTGGTGGTTGGTGCATATCGTTGCATCCTTGGGCAAGATAGTTAACCCAGATTTGCCTCCGATGGCATGTGCCATTAGATGTGTGGGTGGCTCTGTGTATCGCCACCGCCATCGGTGTTTGTGAATGGGTGAAGGGATACTTGTAGTGTAAAGTGCTTTGCTTGGTCAAAAAGACTAGAAAAGTGCTATATAAATGCAGGCCATTTACCTCTACTCTTGTCACATGTTGCATTGTCTTCCAGTTAAGTTACTGACTATTGACTTGATTCATTGGTTCATTATTTTAGCCATAAAATGTCAGAAAACAGTTACAAAAAGCTATTTAATTCCTAATAGCCCAAGTTACATCTTCAAATGTCTGGTTGTGTTGAACAATACAACCGGTTAGTTATTTATAACCATGTTCCACAAAGAGAAGCAATAAATTATCACATCTGAAACCAGATGAATTTATACATTTGTTTGAAAAATAACCAAACAAGACATTCAATTAACAAAATTGCCCATAAATCTACAGTCAATCAACTGACCAATTAATCAACACACCTTGCAACTTGAGACAGAATTGTTGTACACTAGATGGCTTTATGTAAAATAAAATCCACCTTCCCATCCATTTTCTATACCCGTTTATTCTTCACTAGGGTCATGGGGGTCTGCTTGAGCCAATCTCAGCATACACCAGCCAAGAGGCAAGGATACACCCCAGACAGGTAACCAATCTACCGTGTGGCACAAATACCATTCACTAGCACCTATGAGCAATTTAGTCTCCAATTTACCTTAGCATGTTTTTGGATTGTAGGAAGTCATAGAACCTGGACAGAACCATATAGACACACGCTGGACATGCAAACTCCATGCTGAAAGGTCCTAGAACCTGTGAGGTAACATTGGTACCTATTGCAACACCATGCCTGCTGCATACCAGATCCAAATCCACAATATCCAAAAATATTCTGTCCTTTTGTCTCACAACTCCTTTGATCAATGTCAGTGACCACTTATGATCCCTGAAAAGATTTTGTGATGGGAGTTCAGAGCAGACACACAGAGGGAGACCATAAGTTGTGGTGAAAAAGTCTTTTTTTTCGGTAATAGCACATCATTCCTTCAACACATTCATTTTGATATATACTCTATTGCCATAAGTATTTGTTAATGTGCCTTGAATCATATATGAATTTAAGTGACATCAATTTGTCTGGCAAAGGCTGTCCACAAGATTTAGGAGTGTGTTCATGGTAATTTTTAGGGATTTTTTTAGGGATCTTGCTTTGTGCACTGGATGGTGAATGGGTGGATTTGGATGGGAATGCTAATAATTTTGGCGATATATTGTACAATTTGTTTGGGTCCTCTCAAAACTGTAGGACGAAGGAGGTGCCAAAATCTATCCAGAAGAGAAATGAGGAAAAATCCACAGTACGATAATGCACCAGACCCCTATCTCATGTTTGCGATGTTGGAAGCAATCAGGAACCTCACTCAGGCTTTAAGGGGGATTGCGATGATTACTGTACAGGGCTAAAGACAGTGGCTAAGGGTTTTTTCAGATAAAGCCAAAAGTAATTGATCAACCCTTTATTTGAATGCAACAGTTCGGACAGTGACATGTTTGCCGTGTAACAGCATTAATGTAGCAAGAACAACCACAGAACTGGATGAAAAGGAAAAGACTGCAGACTCAAACTGACAGATGTCATGTAAAATTAAAAAATGCTTAATCTATTCAAAGGCAATCTGCTTAAAATTACTTGGGGGGAAAAAACATCCAACTAACTCTGGAACCTATTTATCTTCATTTGAAGGTTGGTATCATAGTGCAAAATAGAATATGTCAGTTTTGTCATTGTAGCTATTGCTTTGCAGCGTTTTATAAGCCATAACTTAAAATAAAGCCAGCTACTAAAAAACTTTTAAAGGGTAACAAAATACAGGTAACAAACATTTTTGGGATAAATTTATTACTCAGATTTGTCAAGGCAGTGTAAATGGAAAAAAAATGTCCCTGAGAGAAGAGAATCCCACACCGTACATTAAGGCTGAGGTAACTTGCAGCATAAAGAGTGTCGAGGTATATATAAAAAACACACAGAAAGAGACGTAGGAAAAAGGCATCAAACATTCTAGTTAACACAGAAAGAGTAATGCAAAAAACTGAATGCTTTGATACAAGAAATATGCAAAAGAAGGAAAAGAAAACTACACAACTCATCAGTTTTCAATCGAACCACACTATGCAGCATTTTTAGAGAAATGGTGCAACATGTATCGATTTCAAATGACAGGCACAAGTTTGCTAAAACCGGAATGTGAACAGATAGTAGAAAGTAATGTGATTAATCTCATCTTGCACAACAATGATAAATATGCACAATTAGGTTATCAGTTCCTATATCAATAGAATATTTCCTATGTGCGTTTATTATATTGAGATTTTAAAAAACAAGTATTACTCTGCAGAGCCAAACAACATCCATCAAAACAAATCCTATCTGAACATGAGCAAAAAATAAACATCAGCAGGTAGATCAATAAAAACAATGAGCTGGCTAAACGGGATATAAATATACAAAATCAGCCCTTCATGCAGCATTTCCACACATACACACAAATGGATTTGAATTGAATATAATTTCAGTTTTCTGAGATTGTTTCATAGTTAAACATGCAAACATTGTCTTCATCAGCTGACAGCACAAAGAACACCCACACCTGCCTAAACACCTGATTTTTTAAATGAAATGATCATTCAATTTCAACCTTCAAAATTAAAAGCAGGATCATGATTTACACATTTTTTTTTCAGTCATTAGCGCCCACACTGCAGCTAAAAGCACAGGTTTGTTTTCACTGTATGTTTAACCACACCTCTTTTCCAGGGACTGACTGGCACTGGTCATAACAAGAGTAAGCAGTATAAAGTGAATGTGTATAATGTTTAAATCACAAATTTAATTGGTGATTTGGAGAATCACACCTGTAGGCTAAATCCATTTCGGCATTTTCAAGCAATATTTCCCCTCTCATAAAACTAAAGCACTGCAGTCCTGAAAATATCTTCAATTAAAATTATTTTTCCAGTTAAAGGTTTTCCTGACTTGTATGTAAAAACTTCCCTCAGCAGCACAGTACCTGAATAACAGTCACAGCAGAATTGATATTAATGAGAACAAATAGGGGGAGGGGCCATTTAACAGGTAAACGAGGTACACTTTTGTCTTTAGTTTCTAAGAGTAACATGAAATGAGAATAAAAAAAATATATCCTACAAACATTGATATAATAAATATAAACTTCTCCATAATTTACAACATGACAAATAGAGTTGTGCTTATGATACACACAATCTGTGATCAAATATTTAATTTAGTCAAACAAAACAAAGGTATTTTAACCCCAATTAAGACTAACGTGCAAGACCTGTGAACTTTTTTGATATAAGACACATGTATTTTAGTCCTTGGAGTGGCATTTACGAGTCCAGTTCTGTCTGTGGGTCTGGTCAGTTCATTGCAGCAGGTAGTGCAGATCATCATGGTTTTCAGTCGGCAACATGGTGCACAGCAGTATCTTCATATCTCATAAATCAATGGTACTCATTGGCCAGTACCCTTTTAGTAGTCAATATTCAGTAAAATGAACTCAGTAGTATCTGTACAGCAAGGATGATCACTGCTGCCACTTTAAGCTGCAGTTTCATAGAGCCATAAGGGCACCATCCTATGGCACCATGTCCATCAACAGGTATTATGGTCAGGCAGCAGGAACCACTCTCCGGCCTTAGTGATCTTCTTGCTGTGGTTGTAGCCATGGCGATGGTAGCTGAGTGACACGGTCATCTGTGGCTAGCCGACATACGGCTTGGGGACATGCGACGGTTCCACATGCCACGTTTGGAGTGATAGTGGTGGAAGAAGTTCCTCAAGTAGATCCTCTCCACTTCCAGCCCTGCCTGGAGGATCCTGGAGCAGAGAACAGCAGAAAGAACATTTCCTTAGTTTTAAGGGGGGAGGAATGAGTATACAGTACATTCATATTCTCACGCTCATTTATTCTATAATGGCTTTGTGAGAAGGTGATGACCCCTCCCCTTCTCACCCGGTTATAAGGGGGGAACTGGATAGCAGTGGGAGAGTTCCCCCCGGACATGTTTGGGTGCGGGACCGGAAGCGCGACGCAAGTGGAGCTGCCTGTGTGGTTCACCTGGAGCGAGGTGGATTTTTTCCTGCTGGCGTGAGTGTTTTGTTTTCTTTTGTACCACCGCCAATAAATGGTTTTTACGTGAGTTCCTTTGCCTCCTGTCTCCTCTTCTTTTTCTGGTTGCCCTGATCCCTTTTGTGGGGCGACCACGTCGGTCACTCACAGGCTTCTACTTTATTGTTTCATCAATTTCGTAGTAAGTGTTGCCCAAGACTTTCTTGTGACAGCATTAAGGAATGTGCTAGAACTTGTAACGCTTGAGTGGTGAAATAATCAGTATAAAATGAGTGGGAGTGCAAGCCTCTTATTCAAACTGTACTGATATATTTACTGATATATTTACTGTATAAAATAAATACACAATAATTCATGATTTCTTTATCCATTGACATTAAAGAAGTGCAGAAGACACCTGTCCAGCAGCTCCCAATCTTCTCCTCCCCAGCGGTCTGTGAATTCCTTTGTGTTCATTCCTCCTATTGCGTCCAGATCTGACTTATAGATCCCCAGCAGGCCAAACCCGTTGACCTCCCAGTAACCTGCAACACAACAGGCACAGATATTTTCCTTTGATTTGATGTTGTCGCATACACAAGTATCCTGTTCTTATTTTCTGTGGCTATATTTATATAGGATACTTTTTGTTCAATAGCTTTACCATGCATCAGTCCCAATGCATGTGGCTGCAACCTTTGACTCGTCTACCTGTTTGCTGTAAATTTCAAAGGTTTACACATTTGCACAGAGGAAAAAAAATCGTACATCTTCTTGGTGAAATTTAATAATTTTACATGTTACACGTAGGGTCTGATAATGTATCGTCTCTTTTTATAAGTCTGTGTAAAACCATCCATTTAAAAAAAATATTATTTCTACTAGATCTACAGCAAATTGAATGATCCAGTCAATGATCTTTATTTGTGTACCTGTCAATATCTTCAGTTATGCAATGCAAATTGTAATTTAATTAAATAATAAATTAAAAAAGTAAACAAATTAAAATGTAAACAAAAGTATAATACTTTTGTTTATGTGAAATCATTGAAGAGGTGACATTTTAAACACATTATATATTTAAGTTATATATTCCAGTTAAAGAAAGTACTTTCGTCTATTATTGTCATTTTCTCAAATTTACAAACTTCAAAAGAACTATGAATGCTACATGGAAGAAGAAATATCTGTGCTGACAGTACCTCTGGCCTCTAATGGTGTGGACCCACAATGCAGTCTCATTACTATTGGAGCAAATGCCATGTATCCCTCCACACAATGTTTCCTGATGGTTTCAATGATCGAGGGAGGGAAGTGGATGTGGAGGTCACACAGAAACACAATGCTGTGATCATCCTGAAGTGGGATGAGACGGAAAGATTAAAAACACATCATTATTTCTATTTGTTGATATACTACAAATTGATGCTGCAGGTCTCACGTTTATAAGGCTGACCCCTGCTTGCAGACCAGCTGAGCGCTCGAAATTCCCAGTTAGCTTCACATACTGGTACCTGTAAAAAAATTCATGGGTATAATTACAGTATGTTCCATTCATGTATTTTATAATGCGCTTCAAAAGGTTTGCACTCAAATTAAGTACTGAAAGCTCATGCTGGGATGTAAGCACTAAATGCTGTGCCCTATACCCTATTAATGTAACTTGGCCCTATGCATGCCAGTGCATAAAATATGTTACAATACACTAACATAAATAGGGTTTAAGATACAATTAGATCAGATTATACTGATGACTTCTCTGCTTTATTCATCCCCTGGATTAATGTAGCTGTCCGCTGTGTGAACTTGTGCCATTTTGTGTCTCCAAGAGGGGGCCCCCAGAATGTCATGACTATAGTACTTTGGCACAAAGTTCTTTCTATCATTAGGATGTCAATATATTTGATACTGTATTTAATTATTGAAAGGGGCCCATTCATTCATTCGCTAAAATAAAGGAGCCCGTTCTCTACTTGGTCCCTGGGTACTGTCTCCATCCATTACCACAACACACACACACACACACACACACACACACACACACACACACACACACACACACACACACACACACACACACACACACACACACACACACACACACACACACACACACACACACACACACACACACACACCTGAGGAGAGAGGATTTCTGGAGTGCCTTCCTCACGTCCATGTCGGTGCTGTTGTAGTCTGTGATGATTAGATTAAAGTTAGCATCTCTGGTCACTCTGAACATTTCCTCCATGTCAGTGATCAGCTGCTGCACCCATCGAGCCTGGTTTTTAACTGAAAGAGACAGACAAGGAATCATTTATTTCCACAGGTTGATGGAATCAGGTTCAGTTTACATTCTTCTGATGTAGCTGATGCTTCAAAATCTAATTTATTGAACACCTGTGATAAATTATACCCATTACTGAAACATCGTGCTCACCAACAGAAAGGTAATGATTTTACCTTTCTGTTGGTGAGCATCATTCTAGTGTGCAGGAATCTTTTGATGATACAATTTAACAAAAAAACACATACCCTACTATATAGAAAAGGGTCACTTACAGATGAACAGAGTTTAAAAAAAACGATAGCAGCACAAAACTCCCAGGTCACATTAAGATAAATTAAAATGAATGCAATTAAAATATGCAAATGAGGCATACTCTTAAGTTAATATGTGGTCATTTGCATACATATCCAGAACTGAAATTTGAACATTGGATAAAGAGAGGACCAAAGTTCAGTGTCAAAATGTTTCAGTTTGTTGATAGATTGACTAAGTGAACTCTGAATGAAAAATCAAGAATATAAGTGTCACGAATTGAAATATTCAGATTTTTTTATGTGTTATAAATCAGACGATGAATAAACAAACCC
Organism: Eupleurogrammus muticus; assembly: GCA_036785175.1. Classification (NCBI taxonomy): domain Eukaryota; kingdom Metazoa; phylum Chordata; class Actinopteri; order Scombriformes; family Trichiuridae; genus Eupleurogrammus; species Eupleurogrammus muticus. The sequence goes on along the minus strand of JAYKQN010000010.1, from coordinate 25,762,590 downwards.
CTTAGTAGAAACCTTAATAACATAGTTAGGAATAAAAATAGCATTGTATCCATAAGTGATACTGACTGAAAAGAAAAAATAATTTACAAAAGTTTAAAATTAGCAATTAGATTTAATCATTTGCGTTAAACAGTTCTTTGTACGTTCACAAAATTTTGCTAATATGAATGATGTTGCCATATTTTGATCCAAGATAAATGTGCAGGAGTGAATTGGGCCCTCTAGTTAAGTGATGCTAAATGCTAGAACACAAACACAGATGTAGTCTAATGTTTTAGGTATTCGAGCCCAAAATGCCAAAAGCATCAATTTTATTATTATTTTTTTTTTTTTACAAAAATCACACATAATGCATTTTTTTTGACATAAACGTCAAATGGTGTAACTGAAAAAAAAAACATAAAGTATATATATTATAAAATATTTAATCAACCTAGACCATGAAGCTAGTTGATAGCATGTTTATTTTTTTATTTTTACACATTTTTTAAGATATTTAATTGGTACCAAGTTTTAGTGTTACACCACATTTTTGACATTGTCCCCCAAGTCAATGTCAATATTGTACTTTTGACAGGACTCAGAGTCTGAGCCAGAAATGTCTTAGGTTATGAAAATTAGTGTTATCTAATTTTCCTTTACTTTTAGCAGGAGTACATTGGAATTGAATGAACCATAAAGCATGCAGTCAAAGAATGAGATGGTGAATATCCTATGTTACTAAAGGCAGATGCACAGTACCTGGCACAATGAAATGGACGGTGGCTACAGGGTTCCAGCGGAAGCCCACCGGGTTGCACAGCACCAGCTCTGGTTTTGGCCGCTGGAAACCCAGGTCTCTGCTGCGTTGCCTGCTGTGGCGGATCAGAGTGTAGATGTAGTGCGACAGGCGCAGACGCTGGCCGCTCACGTCTTTCAGCTCCAGCTCCAGAAGGTAGCGGCTGCCCTGAACCCCGTCCATGCGCTTCTCCACGTTAACGACACGCACCAACGTGAACCGCCTGCACAAACCCAAAATAATTACGTAAATTGACACATTAGATTGCATAATAATGTTGAAAGTGTTTTCCAACGTGTAGAACTGACAGTAGCAAGTAGTTGTTATTAAGTTAGGTTAGTGAGGGTTTGCAGGAAATAGAAGAAATTGAGGGAAAACATTTAATTGAACAATAATGGAAATGGTTTAAAGGTTCCATATTTTACACTCTCAAGATTTTCTCTGGAACCCAACTTCACAGAACTCCTGATGTTTTATGGACACATGTTGTGTGCATTTCTCTATGGATTGAGTTTTAAAAGATATATTTCATAAATGTTTTATTTTATTTCCTATGTTCTTTTGTTTCTTAAACATTTTTTTCAAAATGTTTATGTCCTGAAAAATTAAAGAACAGGCTCAAAAACATAACAATACACACCTCTAAAAAATATATATATATTTACATATGTACATACAAATGTGTGTATGAAATGCATATATTAAAAAACTGAGACTAAAGAGGGAAGGAAAATATATATGTAAAAAAATTGATTTCCCCTTTATTAATATGTAATCTACGAGCGTGTAATCAGCGTTGTAGACAATACTGTAATCCATTTACCTATCTTTAGTCTATCCACCTCCTTCCCTGTCAACACAATGACTCTTTTGGCCAACAATAAGCCAAGATCTAAAAAGAGTTTTTGTTTCCTTCTTATGTTAGTAGTAACTAGGTATATACTAAATGGAAAAGCTTAGGATTGCAAGGTATTTGTACAGTATGTTTAGTATGTCCTCCATGTGTTGTCTTACTTCCTCCTAGAACTTCTTTGTTTGGGGACACTGCCAGAGACAGTGAAAGAGCGTGCCTGTTTTCCTTTTCACATTTCATACAAACTTCTGGTCTGGTACTGTTAAATTTATTAAGTTTAACTGCAGTTAGATAAATAATATTATTATTTTATGTAAATGAATTTTAGTCACTATCTGTAGCACTTTTTATAATTTCTTATCCTCAGCCACAGATTAGTGGTCTCAGTTCTATTTTTGAATGTTGATTATATTATTCCTGTGGAAGCCAGTCTACGTCTTTGGGTTGCGGCTGTTTGTACTTGAACCAGAACCAGAACCAGAACCACCAACAGTTCTAGAGTTTCTGTGCTCACTGTGACATGTTTTGCATTTTGATGCTTTTGCAGGGTGGTTGCGTCTGTCAAATGCAAACTCTTCTCTGCACAGTTGGCAATAAACAACGCTGCTGTCAACACTTGCATCGGGTTTTGTTTTTTTTAACAGATTACATCCAGCAGAGCTTTCATTGTTGTAGAGGGAGCTGGGTGTGTCAGTGTAAACATCATGAATCACGACACTGTGCCTGAAAAACATTCTGCATTGTTTGGCATGCAAACTGAGATAAATACATTAATATTTTTAATATGTTCATTTCTTTGCAATTATTTGTTATGAATGTGTTAATGTCCTGTCCCAAATAAATACACATTTACCAGTTGTGCTGAACCAGTGAGTTAAATCAAATCTGGCTGATTCCCTCCATAAATACATCTCATAATTCATGTGATGCATGGATAAAACAGTCTATATACACAAACAGATGCACACACACATACCCATTGTGCTTCTCGTTGAGTTGGTCCATGAAAGCTCTGACCATGGGCAGAGCATCACTGGAGTGCAGCAACAGGTTTCCGGAGACGTTGCAGCGCAGGTCGATCCAGTCCGAGCGCTGTGCCTGAAGATCCAGGTGGTTGACCTGGAAGGTCTGGCTCCAGTTGACCTCGGCATCAAACACCGGTACAGGGGTGAGATCCTCGTCATCTGCCCCTTCAAAGTCTCCTCCTGGTCCCCATAAAGATTCCCTCGCAACCTCTCTGGCCCTGTTGTGAACCTCGTCTTCGTCCCCCATGTGGGCCTCCTTGTCATTCATCTTCTCCCTCTTTTTGACCATCTTGCCTTTAGTGATCGTCCTAACTCTGAAGATGTTATTTTCTATATCCTGCTGTAGAGGGACATTCATCTCTATCTCTTTTTTCCTGAGGCTTTTTCTGGTATCCGTGTCCCTCTGATTCATCCTTACCAAAGGGTGGTTGAAGTCTCTCATGGGAGTTGTAAAAAGCTTGGGGGCATCTTGCTGCCGCTCCACCTCCATGTTTAGTTGCTGCTGCTTGGCCTCTGTAGGTTTAGGCATCAGAATGTCCCTCTCCAGGCCTTTGAGTCTCTGGATTTGGGTTTGGTTGGTTTTATGAGACCTCTGGATGCGACGATGTTCTGAGAGAGCTGCTGCAGGGTCTTTCAGCCTGGGATGCTCTCCGTCCACTCGTAACGGTGGATTAGTCCGGTTATTAGGCCTCTCAGCTGCGCCTACTGGTTGCAGCTTCTGTCTCTTTGCTGGTTTTAGCTTTCTTTTTGGTTTTATCTGCTCTACGTTTTTAACTGAGCCGTCGAGTTTGAACTCCGTCTGGTTCAGTTTCAGATTTGGGTGGTGTTTCAGAGCTGGTTTCTGTGTCTCCAGCTGAGGCTGTGGGCCCTTGTCTTTCCTACGCCTCCTCTGTGTCTCATTTATGTGCAGGTTTCCATCGGAACGTTTCTTCAGGCTGTTGATTTTTTTTTGCACGACGACAGTGAAGAGTTTGCGCCTGCGTTTTTGAACATAGTCATCATAATCATCCCCGTAGTCTTGAAAAAGGTTATTATCTGCTCGCTGGTTGGACTTGGCTCCTTTTTCTTTAGGGTAGACATCATTGTCAAACTCGTATTCCTCCTCTAGAACTGACTTCCTCCTCTGAAAACCGAAATCTAACGTGCACCAGAAGCAGAGATAGGAACGAATTGTGAACTAGCCCGGCCAAACAAATAATTAACTTTTTCTTCCTCAAAGTAGAATTAGAAAGTACCTCTCACTGTGTTTTCTTTGTCCTGTGCATCAGAACGATCTAGTCTCATGTATCTGGAGAAACCAAACCTGGAGACAAGGGAAAATTATGTAAAGATTTAGAAGTTTTATCACGCATTAATTTTACTTAAAGATCACAAAATATGTAAAAGATTCTCAGTACATTGATGTGTACAGCACCCTCTGTTGGTGAAACTGTACAACCTAATCTTTACTGCGTATATTTCGATTTGGTACAGAATGTAAAAATAAATTTGATGATGTATGGATGTAGACTCGTTCAGACCCATGGTTAAGGACTCACATCTTCATATAGTAAGGACTCTCAGGGTAGAAACAGCTGTTCTCTGTCTCCATGTGTGTGAGTCGGGTGTAGTCATTGGGGTAGATGAAAGACATGTGGACCTAGAGAGGGGAATGTTAAAGATACAAGGACTTGAGGGAGGAATCTTGTTTAATAAGGGTTATATGCTTTATAATGCACTTTTGCGAATCATAGAGTTCAGATTTATCATGAAGCAACATTTACCATTGAAATACTGACCTTGGATCATCCAAAAAAAAAACAAGCAATGAGACTTTAGAATTATAGGTAACAAAATGAACTGAGGTGTATGGTGGTGTAATTTAGATTCCTTAAATAACTCAGTGCAACAGGAGCACATTCAAAAACAACATAGAGGGCCATAAAAGATGGAAAAATCTTGCCTTATCGCTCTAGGGCATCATAAACAATAAAAAGTGTTTTCTCAGCACTACTGGAAAAATATAGCTCTTTAAAGCCAATGTTTGTGGAATGGTTTAGAAACATTGTAAATTGTATTGGAATGTATATAGAACTGGGATAGTTGTTTATATATCTATATTGTATTGGGTTGTATCGATGTAAGGGGGCAGAAAGAAGGGGCAGAAAGAAACATGTATATTTCTAACTACCTCTTTTCCATTTCCAACATGTAGTATTCAATGTGTGTTTGAATATTTGTTGATAGGCTTATAGCGTATTTAAATAAATTTATTTTGTTCACTCTGTTGGCTAGTTTTTCATTTTTTTCCTTAGACGTTTCAAATAATAATTTTACAAACATTCGAAATCTAATACCTTATTCATTTTTAGCAAGAACGCCTGCTCTAAAGAATAATATGAGCTGCAGCTCAAGCAGCAGAAAAGTCTGATCATAAAATAAACAATAGAAATACATACAAACTGAAGTCCTTGGTAGCGAAGCAGTGGAAAGTCTTTGATTGTATAGCTCGGTCTGTACGAGCAGTCAGGCAGAACACCATGTAGGAACTCCTTGTTTATCAAAGGCACTGCAAGCAAACACAGTGTTTGTTCATTTAGGAAATAAGTTGCACAACACTCGCATCCGGGATGGTAGGAAACAGAGAGGTAATTTCTCAGCTGTGTGGTTGAGAAATAGAACAGATGAGAGAAATCTCTCACCTTGGTACAGAGTGTCTCGCGGGTCTTCCCTCAGCATGTCTGCTGCGCCACTGTGCTGTTTTGTGGGGGTGTGTTGGTGGCTGGCGGCTGTCTGTGGTATGTGGGCAACATCACTCATTAACAAGTCAGACTCGTCTGTGGGATAAAACCACCTGGTGTTAGAATAAGGACTAGCTCTTTGCACTTATTGTGCACCCAAATCCACTGACTTAACATGCAGTTTTCAGCATGCTTGCAGAATAACAAACCAACAGGATGTTAGAATAAGGCTTGCTCTTTGCACTTATTGTGCACCCAAAACCACTGACTTGAACTGCAGTTTTGAGCATCCTGGCAGAATAATCGAAGCAGACAGTTGTGGATTTATGAGACATTGTGGATGGAGATTTGCTCTGAGCTCTGGGCTCTAAAACAAAATTCACTGAGTAATGTCTTTCCAAGCAGCAGAAATGATGCATGGGGGGTTTGTGTACTCACTGACATAGAGGGAGATGTGCTTAGATCCAATAACTATGAATCTAAAGCCTTGGTCCAGGAGCTGCCACTGTGTGAAAAAAAACAAAGAGCTGTTTGTCTCTTCCACCTAATTATTCCCTTTGCAAATAAAAATGAGCACAGACTTGATGTAAGAGTTGGAAATGAGACAAGGGAAGAGGGAGAGGACATTATTCATGACTCTAAATGGGTCTAACTACTTACCGCCACCTCCACGTGGTCGGTCCCTCTGTCGTTCTGCTTGTGGATAACCTCAAAAAAATACCTCCTCTGAGCAGAGAGCCTGTCAGACAGCACAGTTCATTTTTACTGCTACGTTATAGTCATATCAAGTAAACCTTTACTGATTCTCCAAATACAATCATGAAGCTCCACGCACAGGATCTGGGGGATCATGCATCTTCTGGCTGGCAAAACAGATCGGTTTGTTTTCTTTTTATCTGTGCATGTGTGTGTATGATAAAAGTCATATATTATAAATAAATACATTAGAACTTTGTAAATTTGTTCTGCAATTAGATGGAACAGACACTTTGGATTTAGGGTAGCATTCTCAGGTTTTTCTCATGTGCTTCAATCAACCAGTACAGACTTATTTAGATTTAAAATTGTCCTAAAAAATTATCACAAATTTTTAAATTTTTTTATTTGCTTTCTCAACACCCACAATGTGTGTTGTGGCTTTTTGTCATGCTTGCGAAAATGGTACAAAATGTATTGAAGAAGTTGTCTCATTTATTCCACCTTCTGTGTTGTAAGTTTAATGCATCAGCAAACATGCAGCGGATCCCCAGAAGAGTAAATACATGTACAAACGGAAATGGTTATGCTTGGGTTATTAGGCTAGAGGTGCATACGTCTAGACACATCGGTTTGATGTGGTTAAATGTATTTTCTCCATTAGCTTCTTGTAATAAGTAATAGGGGTCAAAAAATGTATTTTTTTCTGTGCTCTGACACAGTCTCAACTTCTGCTGCTTTAAAGTAAAAAGGCCTCAGTTAGAAAAAAAAAGTGAGGAACATTTCAATGAGAATCTGTTGACAGCCTCTGAATGTGATTATGTTGCCTACGGGAGACACCCCTGTCAACAAGAGAATGTAATCAGGTGTCAACTCACCTAACTGCTCTGGAAGTCTGGCTGGCATACTTCTCATATTCGCCTGGGGCTGTCCATTCAGTGCCAGTCTAGGAAAAAAGAGGGGGAAAAAAACCCACATGCAAATAAATTATATTCGATTACAGTAGCTTAAATTTTATTATCATTGTGTAGACTACTAGAACAAAGCCAAAGAAAACAGTTACATGTTTAAACAGGAGCACAAAACATTATTTACAGTTGAGTCAGGGACGTAAGTGCTACAGTAATAACTAATGCTATGTCTTCCAATATGTACAATAATAAATAGTGTTTTAATAGTTGAGTATTTCATATGTTAATATTTTAAATACAAACACACGGGTAGAGAGAGTTAGAGAATATTGAGTATGAATGTATTATTTATGAATACATTTTGTGAAAAATTTACTATTGAATTTACCTGTAAATTGAAGGTACAGGTAAATTGTGTGTTAACCTATAGTATCTTGGATGCATTTTAAATATAATTAAAAAAGAGGCTTCAGTCACTCAGATCACTGGGCATGTACATAAATGTAAAATGATGCTGGTAAATGATCACTGATGTTACTGATGCAATATTTAAATACTTAAAAAGATAAATGTTTAATTTCACCATCACGCATGCCATCCACTATTAATCACAGATTAACCACAATGGCCACGCATCACTCTACTCTGGGCTCAACTGTCACATCAGGTACATCTTTGTTTGCATTGACAGTTTTATTTTTCTATAAAAGCTGGCACAAGGTGTCATTCAACATGCTCCAGGCATTATAATTTGTTCTAAGCACTCCTTTTGACTTTTTCACTTCCCCTGACCCACCAGAACAATACTCCCTCTGTGTTCCAAGACCTTCTGATGTATGAATTAAGCACTGAGTAGAGTTTTTTGAGCAGTGTCAAAATATAGTGCAAAAATATGATCAATGTAAATTACATGTTCATGTGAATCATGTTGTTTTTATCATGTTGTGTCTGCAGGGAGGTTCTAAAGATGTGTAATAACATGATTTTTCCTCTGTAATATTGGATGATATTACAGAGACAAACAAGTTACACTAATAATCTGATTAATGTATTGTAGACAGTACAGTGATTAGGGCAATGATGCTATTAGCTCTTTCTAAGCCTACTTGCACAAGACTGAAGACTCCTGCTGGATGGGAAGAAGGTGAAAAGTCCACAGTGAGGATGAGAGACAGGAAGATTTCTATTATGACTCAGACAGCCTTCGTGAATAAAAACTGGCACAATACTTAGACATGGCCAAATATTTTCGAATATATATAATTTTAACATAATTTAAGGATAGTTTAATGCCAGGTAAGTTGATGGGACTCCATTAGGTTTCATGGAATATTATATAATATTATTATTATTATGGTATTTTTCCATATTTGCATATTGCTGCCATATGGCAACAAATCTTTTCCTAGCATATTAGAAAAAACAATTTATAACATCAAATTTATATTAAGACAAAGATGCTCGCAACAAATATCCATCAGCAAAAGGAACTGGTTGTGTGACCTCACAAAAAAAAGGTTTTCAACATCCAACTGTAAAAATGGGTTCTATATCACAGCTTTTTTCACAGACTACATGAAGATAATTAGTAAAGTAATTGTTGTCATACAGCAACACTATGCAAAAAAAGGGTTAAAGACTGTGCTTCTGATGTATACTGTAGTAACATGCATGAGGAAATGACCCCACTGCCTCTGTTCATACCTTTCCGACCCAGGCCAGTAACTGTAAGTTGAGGGGAGAGTCATCTGTGCTGAGCCACAGTTCAGAGTTGTCATCAGAGCTCACGGCAAACACAAAATCCCCTGACAGACACGAGTGAGGGAAAAAGGAGATATAAGAGACTGAGGGGGGAGATGTACAATATGGGGAGGAACAAGATGCAAAAGTACCGTCAGTGTAAGGATGTAGATAACCAAATATCCTGAGGCCATAATTGGTCCACTGAGGAGAGATCGCCAGCTTCTGCACCGTGGTCCTGGACTGGAAGAGAGAGGAAGGGTAAACATTGAGGCTGAGTCAGGATGTTTGCTCAAAGTGAGAGTATACTTTGAGGCAATGGGCATGAGAACCTAGCATGGGGATATAGAATGCAACTCTGGGTGGAAACAACTGTGAGCATGCGTGAGGCCTTAGCTTGTGTCAGTGTGCACTGTTAGCTTTACAACATAAAATTAATAATTCAATTTCAGTCCACAGAACAATTATTTTTTCAAAACCTGCAGCAGTTACATGTTGCAGCAGTGCTGTATAACCTTGATAAAGTCTCATGAAAACCCAGATAAGATTGTTTTTTCTAACTAATTGTAAACTGGTTCCTGTAAAAGATATGTGCAGTTAGTCAATATTAACTCACACATTACAAGAAATAACAAGTCAATTGTGTCTTATTTTAATTTGGAATAATAAACCATAAATGTGGTGTTACACAAGACTTGAACATGTAAGTAGTCAGTTAAAGGAACAGTTCAACAGTGTCAAAGTGTCTGAGGTACATGAGAATACCCCTGGCATTAGAAATGAAGCTTAGACAATTAGTCTTGTTTAGCTGGAGAGACATTTCTTAGAGTGACCCCTCTTAGAATTTATTCATACCTGTTGATTTATAGGGTTCACCAGGTAAGACAGGATTTTTAAAAGTGGTTCTCATAGTCCACTCATTGTTTGGTCATTGCTAGGAAGCATACATTTTATGCTTGAGTAACATAAAAATTCATAAAAATAATGTAATCTATTTAGATTATGAGTTGAATCATAATGATGGTTGTGAATTGCATAATTATTGGATTATTCAATTTGTGGTTTGAAGAAATACTTGGTCTATTGATCTCAATTAAGACTAAAACCATTGGTTGATGTTTTTTTAAGGCATTTATATCTCCAGATGTTCATCATGAATATACAAAATGTTTTTCTGATGTAATATCTGTAAAGCAATTTACATGTTTGAATCCTTTTTGGCCTTTTTTTAACGCGCTATTGCAAAAAATATTGCAATATAGTGTTTTCATATGGAAAGACTACACAATAGAGAGTTAATTCAAAAAAAAAAAAACCCTTTCCAACCTTCTTCTCTCCAACAACAGCCTATGGAATTTCTATGTGATGTATGCTGAGGCTGAGAAATGGGGTTTTCTGACTACAAACACAACAGCACTCTAAGAGTCACACTGCTAGTGATTGAACATTTCTGTAAATCTGGCTATCTGGACACATTCTGTACAATACATGAGACACTGCTCAGAGGAGACTGACAATGGTGGACAGTTCCTTAGCCAACTTCGATGCAGAACACAATGCGTGTTCATACCGTACAGTGTTAACAAAAAAAATCATGCAAAATTACACAAGAAAATCTGTGAAACAAGTTGCAGTGATGTACTGTATGACAATTTCACTAAGTTCTTCCTCATACTGCCTTTTTTGATGGCATTTATCAATCAATTTTTGGACATGTACCAGCATATTTACACATGGAAAAGCACCAGCCAAACACCTGCCCTTTTATACTGTTTAGGGGGCATATGGCCCTCAGATTTTTTATCAAGTGGGACTCACTATTCAGCAAAGCTGGGTAAGAGAAGATTTAATTGATGTGGACATTTCATCTTTGATCCTTTCATTTTTGACTTTTCTAATCTTTTAACAAGAAATTAAAATAAAACAACTTTAATGATCCTGCATATGGCCCATTGACACGAGTCAGTTTTTTCACAAATAAAACCAATGAGATAAATTGTGTTGATTTGTGAGCTTCTAGAAGGTGCCAGAAGGTAGATATTTTTTTTACTTCTTGATAGAGCCAGACTAGCTGTTGTCCCCTATTTTCAGTCTTTGTGCAGTGCTAAGCCAACCAGCTGCTGGCTGGAGACATACATAGAAGGAACATGCACAACGCAGTGGATTCCATAAATCAGGCAGGAGTGTGACTCACATGGGGGTACAAAGGGTAGTGCAGGTTCTTGCGGAGACCTGCTGTTGAACTGCCACACCAGTCCTCAAAGACATGGAGGTTGGCCTGTCCCTTGTACTGCGGAGAGAGAAGACATGTCAATGACAAAGCTTCAGTGTTTGTGCGGAAGTCAGCAGTGGGACAATTAACCATCTGGGCCTCACTACTTAACAAACTAAAACCAATAAACACAGACTTGCAGTGGCGGCGTTGCTGCTCCCTGTAAGCCGCCCTTTTCCTGTGTATAAACACAGTCACCTCAGCCAAATTACAACACATTTTTCTCTCCTTTACTGTTAAGTTAGACACACAGAGAGTTTAAGGCCATATTTTGACAAAATTGTCACTAAGACTCCTGCCTCCACTCCATTTATTCATGGTCCTCAATCGATTACCAAACGTGAATAACACAACTTATCTTCACAGAAACCATCACAGCATTTTTTCCATTGAAACTAATTGTTACCAAAGAGTAGTTCCTACAATGTTTTGAACAACACTTCCAAACTTATCCCTTGTTACCTCTGCTAAGGAGGTTGTGTTTTCGCTGTCTGTTTGTTAGCAACTCAAAAAGCATGGGACAGATCTTTGTCAAACCTTTAGTGATTGTTGGGGATAGTACCATGAATTTTAGAAAGGACCCAGGAAGAAATCCCAGTTACCCAATAACTGATGTTTTTGTTGTTTGGTAAAATTGTGGTAAATGGATGGGGCCTCCTGGAAGGGATAACTGGAACCTGCACAGGTTGTTGGAGTGTCCATTGAAATAGATGGGAGACAGAAATCTCAACACACCATGATATCTGAATACTACAGTATCTTGTTTTTTCAAATTATAAATTATGAGAATAAAGATGTAGTTGACAGGAATTAAGTCATAATATTATAAGATTTCCTTTTCCACAAAAGGAGGCAATTTCTTCTGTGTGGTTCTTACTTCAGAACAGACACAAACATTTCAAGGTCCCGATACTTATATTAACTTGGTGCAGATGCTAAAATGAAGTATTATGTTGTTTGTAAAACTTAATTCGAATTAGCCAGCAACAGGTTTACAGGATGCTCCACATTCTACATTTTTACACAGGCAGCAGACTGTTCTTCTCCCTTTATAGAAGTGAAGATTTTATTACAATAATATTAATCTTGTGAATTTGTGAATTTATTCTTGCAATATAACCAGTTTACTTTAATAATATTATTAAACATTCATTGTTGTCATAATGACGTTATGTTGTGAGTTAAAAAAAGGTTCCCTTAATACCCGTAGAAACATCATATATTGACACTTCCATTCACTGTGTCAAAGTTTTTTTTACAAAGGTAGAGGATCACAGGAACTGGGTAACAATTAAATTGTAGTCAAATTTCTCTTCACCATGAGATTGAAGTCAGTTGGATACACAAACACACACAAAAACACACACATACACACATGCACACACAAACACACACACACACAAAAGGAGAAGCTGAGTTTCAGCAGAAGCCCAGATGTCCTGTAACATACACCTCAGTGACATCTGCCAAAGAGGCCATGTTATCTGAGCTGAGTGTGTGTGAGTGTGTGTGTGTGTGTGTGTGTGTGTGTGTGTGTGTGTGTGTGAGAGAGAGAAAGAGAGTTAGGAGACTGCAGCAGGGCATATGGGTCAGTGACAAATCATGTTTGGCAAGATGAAAAAGTCAAAAACTTTTTACAATACAGTTTTAAGAAGCATTCCTCAGGTCTCTCAAAATGTACATTTTGTGTTCATTATGGTCTCTTTTCATTTACAAGTCCATTTGTTTCTTTTTTTTCAAAAACATTACAATTTTGTGTGACAAAAAATGTCAAATGGCTTAAGCGATTAAGAATACATTTTATATATTTAATCCCTAGAATATAAAACTAGTCAATAGCATGTGTTTTTCATTCTCTTTCAAGAGAGTTAACCTTTCTGGTACTAATTTTGTAGGGATACACCACATATTATTTTTTACTGTATTTTATATATATTATAACCCTGTCATATTTAGCAGTCTGTCTGTGTGTGTGTATATATATATATATATATATATATATATATATATATATATATATATATATATATATATATATATATATATATATATATATATATACACATATATATATATACACACATATATATACATACATACATACACACAGACTGCTAAATACGACAGGGTTACATCAGCATTGTCCTATATACTACTGCAGTAATAGTACTGCCTTCTTATTACCTCTCGTAATTGCCAGACATCATTAGTAGTCAGGCTGAACCCTGCTGTCTCCAGCACACTTGGTTAAATGTTAGCATGACCCGGCTCACAGGTTCAAACAGAGGACTGTAAAATAATGACTTACTTCACAGGCTCTGTGCTTCCTGTGAACTCTAAACAAGACATTTCCTCCCTGTGTTCAAAGGCTGATGGGAGCATATTAAGTGTCAGGCTCAATTTTATCTTTAGGCTGTTTGAACCTTACATCTCACTACAGTGAGACAATGTGGTTGTCATGTGGTTTGAACAGGATTTGTACTTGTGAACAATACTTCAAGGACACAGCAATTTATTGGGTTCATAAACAGTGTATGAAGTCATGAATTGCCTAGAATATTCAAATAAAGCCAAATTATGGAACCTATAATTTGCAGTTGTATCTCATGTTAAAAAACACACAAATTCACACTTTGAATACACACCAAACTTATTGGGTGCTATATATAGATATGAAAAAATGTTCCTCCACCATGTTTCATTGTCATATTAATATATATCTTACAATTTACAGTCCAGTGCAAAAAAACACTATAGATATTTCCATATATAGCCTAACATGGTTGTAGTTAGCCTGACATAGTTAGACTAATTTGTGTAGACTAAATGCTGCTAAATCACACACTCTGCACCTTCAATACTATTCCGTTTAATAATGTTCTTATTTTAGCACAAATATACCACTCAGTGGTATTGTGGTTATTATATGTGTTTAACATTGTGGTGATAATGGATTCAACAAATACGCCTTAACAGCAGTCATCATAGCAAATCTAACCACAGATTACATAAACAGATGTAATTGCACCATCCCAGACTACATGGATGTCTTTCCGACCAGATTCAAATATAACAGAAACCCTGAGATTTGTCAGTATGGAGCACTAAGACAGTCTGTGATTCAAGAGGTTACACAATTCATTTCAGCATGTAAACGTCCAACAATGAACATGAAGTTTGGTTACACTGATCTGTGGAGTCACACACTCAGACAGCACCCTGAAATATGAGGTCCAAGCAACTGGCTGCAGCCCAGCCCAGCTTAATATAGTGGAAACATGACTCTAATACAGAGCAAAGGAAGCGGCTCAAACACACTCTGCTGCTGAAGCACACTGTACACAGAGGTAAACGCACTGGAGTGGGAGGGAATGGGGCAGGCCCGGGCAGGTTATTCAGAGTTCAAAAGAGGTGAGAGAGTATTCAAGCAAGCGACCACTATTGGCGCACACACACACACACACACACACACACACACACACACACACACACACACACACACACACACACACACACACACACACACACACACACACACACACACACACACACACACACACACACACACACACACTGACACTGACACTGACACGCAAACACACCTCTGGTTTCCAGGCTTGTGGAACATAGCTGGAGCTCCAAGCAGCTGATTCCTCCAGAGAGTCTAGTTGACGGTCCCTTCCAACCTGGAAAAACACATTAAAAAGTCACAACTGTATTCAGCTTTCCTTACCTCCATCATATTTTATATTACTACTTCTATGTTCCAGGCACCATTGTTTCTTACCATTTTGTCAGACATGGCTCTCCAGCTGCTGCCGTCGGTGTCAGGATTCATACCTGAGGAAGTGGGTGAGAGCATCAGAGCGGCCCGGGGTTGATGGACAACTATGCAGCGACTGTACACAAACACGAGCACTGTCACATGGCCTCTTCTACTTGGTTGTAACTCTCGTACTGGCATTCCTACCTACTTACAAGGTCAGAAATTGCATTGTTTTCTACTAGCAACTCAACAAGACATTATTTTGTATCTGAAATGTACCAGCCACCAGATGGCTGGTGGCTGCCACTAATTTCCCCCCAAGAGCTGCTTTGCATTCAAGCTGAATGTATTTTAATCCAAAACTAGTATGTGACTTAAGATTCAACTTCTAGGGTGAGTATGGAGAGGGGGAAGCATGCCTGAGTAACTCACTCCTGTAATAATTAAGCTGAATCTCAATCAGCATGGACAGTGTTTCTTGCTGCATAAGCAGAAACCACAAAAAAACAGGCACTCAGGCTGTCAACCAGCCTGATTTGGGGTTTTACCCGATTACCAGTCATTCTTGTACAAGATTGTTTAATTTATTCCATTTCTTGTGGGCTTATGTTGCATGAACAATGGAGCCCAGTGTACCAATGGAGTCCCACCCATTCCCTGTGCCAGTTCCCTGCTGCTGTCCACTGCATATGGCTCGTCGCAGTCAGAGGAGCCTTCAACAGGCAGCCACGGCGCTTCTGAAAAAACTCTCGAATACGTAAGACCAACACTCCTCGACCTCTTCCGTCTTCTCTCAGATTATAGTATAGCGTCCTTTTAAAAGAGGACCTCAGTGTTTTTTTTTTATGTGCTCGTGGTGTCAGTGAGCGAGTTGATTATGTGGCTGTGGGCCCTGTGTCTGTCATTATCACAAGGGTGGAGCTCTCCAAGCACACACACCCTAGAGACACAGCACCAACTTTGACAACACGCGTAATTCTAGAGCAGTGGTTAAGGAAAGCAAGAGGGGAGTATTTTTATCTTCATCCGCACTCAAGTCCTCCTCCTGTTGCCCTTTTCTTCATACATTCACCAGATACACTATAAGTACAGGTTCTTTTATTATTATTATTATCAATGTGGTGGTCAAATTTGATCACTTCAAAAAGAATGGCAGTGCTTTCTTTTGTGAAATGCAGTGACTCAAAGTATTTTTCAGTGGATGAAAAGGGACACTGAGGGAGTGTTTTGCTGGCTTTGAGCTTTCAAGGGCACACAAATCACATCTGAACAAAGAGACTGGAGGTTTTCATGTGGCGACAGTAATAATGTTTTGGACACAGGTTTGGCACCTCCTGAGGCAGATCAAAAAACAATGCACCTACTGAACAATTAGCTCAGCACCCACTTTACTACACGCTTTTGTTGCTTTTGAATTTGATTTCAGGTTAGAGGCTACAGAATGTTAAAGGTACAGTATAAATAAACAAATATTCAGTTTAAATAGTCTACACCACTGGTTCTCAAACTTTTTCACATCAATGTCCTCTAAACTGACACAAATTAGATACTGGACTCCTATTTTTTCTACCATTGCGTTACTCATTAACGGAATTATAGTGAAAATAAATTATCACCCTTTTTGCTGGAGACTGCCTAGCAGCCCCTCAAGGATCTCTGAGGGGTCCCCATACCCTACTTTGAGAACCACAGGTCTAAGCAGGTAATAGGGATGGGCATGCTGAACAGAGATAAAAAAAAAAACATAAAAAAAACAAAAGGTTTTCTCTATGATAAAGATCGCAAAAAGAAGGATAATCTACCTGTCAAAAGTTAATATTTTACCTTTTCAACCAAAGCATTATATAAAAAATATGGTAGACATGCACCAGTACATCACAACATAAGGTCACTTACCCACACAGGCATTTCTCCACAGGGACATTTATTAATCTGTGCCACTTCATACGTTATCTATGTTCTTAAGTGCCCATGTGACCGACGTGTGGGAAAAACAAGCTCTGGATCCAAGCCCAAAAGCACTCCTGTAGCAACCCATGCTGTAATCTCAATCATTCACTTTCTCTTTTGCAGTTGGTAGGAGATGAACAAGTTTTCTGACTTGCGGCACAGGAAGGACGTGAGCAATCCTTACTTTCTATGAGAATGCTTCTATGTTTTTAACTCAGATTCAGACACAGAGCTAGAGGTTTATAAAGGAAGGCTGTAAACTTCCTAATCCTAATGCGAGATACTCTGAGGGGCCCTTTACTGTAGTTTTATGAAGTGGACTCATTTCCTTCCTCCAGCCTCTTTGATTGTGTCTAAATGGGTGCTGGTCTTTTCCTTTTTTCTGTAAAAACAAAAAGCTTAAAACAGGCTGTTTGTAAGATATTGGGGCAATAGGTAGAACGGTGAGGTTTGTGCCTGGTAACATGGGTCATCTTATAACTTATGAAAAATATGTTTCATGATAGGCTACACAGTATCTGACCTGCTATATCTGAAATAAGATAAGTATTGTTTTAAGGGAAATGAACCATTCACATGGTGATTGTAACATTTGTTATTTATCTATAGTCGTGGGTGGGGCCAAATATCAATAATGCAGTCTAAACTCAGTATGATTAAAATGTTACCCTTGTCTAGTCTTTAAAAGGATAATAGAAATTACATCTGCATGTGATGAGTTCAGTACAAAAAAAATCACCTGCTATATCTACATAACAATGCATCAAAGATATTTTTTGTCATTCCTTCTTTTTCAAAAAGCCTCAGGAACTAAGTACCACAAATACAAACATGGGTGGCAGTCACACATTAGCTTAGGCTAAAAAGGCCGTGCTACAGCATTTTCAGTGTTTATGCCTATAAAAATAAACAAATAAACTACAGGGTGTACAGGAAATCTCTGCCGAGGGGCACAGGTTAATTCAAGGTTTCATATTGTAGAATGGGTGAGTTTTTTAATAGCTTTTTTATAAGAAGGTATTATAGGTGTTATATAGGTACTTTGTATTGCATTGGTATTATAAACACCAAGTCCCATGTCACACACATGTCCCATGTCCTTACTGCCCAGCACAACAGACCCAATACAGTTTTCCTACTATCCCGACCAATAAGCTGATGACACCATAGCGCCCATCCTCCACACTACCCATTCTCACCTGGACAAGTACGCCAGCTGTGTAAGAAAGCTGTTCAGGGACTACAGTTCTGCATCCACAACCATAGTTCCCTCCAGGCTCAACACGGCTCAAGAATCTAGGATTAAACACCTCACAGTGCATGTGAATCCTTGAATTCCTGAGGGGCACCTGACCTCAGGTTGGTGAGGGTGGGTGGACACACCTTTTCTATCCTGATCCTTAACCCCTCCAACCTCCCTGTACACACACAACTGTATACAATTACAGTTTTAACTCCTACATCATCATTCTCAAGTGTACTGATGACACAGGGTGGTGGGCCTGATCACAGTTAAAACCCAGCTGAAGAAAGTAGAGAAGCTGGCCCACTGGTGTAAGACTGGACTTTGGGAAGATTTGACCTGGGGACTCCATTTTTATTCAATGGTGAAGCAGGCGAGGCAGAGACCATTTCACCTTAGATGCTTTAGAAAATACTGTGACTCTCTTAAGTACTGAGGAATTTCTGCCGCTGCACAATCCAGAGTATATTGACAGGGAACAGGTCTAATTATAAAAAAAAAAAAATTATCTTTATGCTTACTATTGCAAAATTGTGCACAGTAATCACACGTGATAAAAATGATGATTGACTGGTGACAGCTCCATTCAAACCAGCTAATAAGTCAAGGCTCGTTAATATCAATGAGACCAACACAAAACAACCTGTTCCTTCTAGAGATTCAGAGAGCAGCTTGAGAAAGGAGATGTGTCTACAACCACAAACATATCTTGTTAGGAACATCAACAACATGAGACTTTAAACTTCTAATTAACTACTGAAATGCATCTACACACTTATTTCAGAAACCCTTTTAAAATGTCTGCTTTTTGTATCTTTATTACCTTCTGAACATTGCCTTTCGAATCATCTAGTGGCAATCAAGGCCATTCAAAACTGGTACAACTAGTTTCATATAAGGTCGTCATGATCACAAGATCATAAAATATTAAACCACATAACTTCATTATTGTTCTATCAAAGTATCTATGTACTTCCCTAAAAAAGGAAGTTGTCTTTATGTGTCTGACTGTAACTGCCCTTCTCCTACATTTACATCATCACACTGCTCTTTCAGTTAATCTGTTTTGAGGGCTTTGTGGAGTCCTTCCATAAGAAAGAGAAAATGAATGAAAGAGAGAGAAAAAGAGAGAGAAAGAAGTCCCACTGTGACAAGGAAGCTACGGCCCTGGAATGTGTCGATAGACAAACCCTCTAATGTAGGTCTTAGACATGTGTTTACAGGCTTTGTTCAATGTGTGTGTGTGTGTCATGTATTGTTATTTTTCTCTAGTAGGCAAACAACAACCGGACTATTTTCACTGCCCTCACCTCCTTCGCTGTCAGTGTGACACCCTGATGTGATGTATACTTGAGTGTGAATGCAACGCAACAGATGGCAGGCTGAGGTGTAAATAAAGGTAGAAGGCAGGAAATTTGGTTAGCCAGTGTGAGACGGGACTTCCTTCTGCCTGTGATCTGGATCTGACCTCCCCATCCCCCTGCTCTGTCTTTCTAAACACTCTGACTTTAAAGTGACCTGTTGTTTCACCTGCTGCAGGCACTGTTTATCCAGCATTATTAGTTAGATATAAATAGGTGGAAATAATCCAGCAAATATCTGTGTTAAGGTTTATACAGGTGCATACTCTGTGTGGTACTTTGTATTGCATTTTTAATTATTTAGTACATACTTTACTTAATTTCACATATCCCGAATGACCGGACAAAATATAACAATACAATATTCCAGCAAATGAAAACTATCTTTGTGTATTTTTGTTTTTAATAGTTTTCGATAGTGTACTAGTGCATTTTATTCTGCGATATTTTTATTTTTAATAACTTCCATTCTTCCACTTTTCTAACTGAAGTTGACAACGGTGGAAACAGCTTTTAAACAGTTCTGATTGCACTCCATTACAGAAGGATCATTGAGCGGTAAGTAATGTAATTATTCAGAAATTACATTATTATGACAGTTTCTGCTGTTTATTGTCAGTCGAAGTTTCTTGTGATAGTGCATTTATCTTTTTGCCGATTCACATATTTGCATTGTAAGCAGATACGACAGGTTCTCTTGTCCGCATGCATTAGTTTTACAAAAACAAAAAAAGTTTAAACAGTGTTTCCACTGCCCCACCACAGCACTTACTGGTTCCGTCCCCCCATGCTTTTGCAGCAACCATCTCATGGTAGACGGCCACCGCTCCGACCAGCAGGATCGCCCCGAACAGTACGTATCTGCCATTGCGCCGCAGTTTCTTCAGGGGGAAAAACGTCGCGATCATTTTGGCTTTCGGGTGAAACCGACCGGATCACCCCGCTTTGTCATCAGGAGGGGGGGAACGGACCCCACCGCCAGCCCCTGTCAGCTTTTCCACCCACCGCTGCTCCCTGTGAGTTGCGCACGACCGGCGCCACGGCTATCCCCAGAGCGCACGGCCCCCGGTGGCACCCGTCCCCGCGAAAAAAACCTCCATGACCCGCAGGAAAGCCGCTAATCTACACGGAGCCCCCCGCCTCGATCATTAAAACCTCCGCGCCCTGCCGCTGACCTCCGCTTCTCGACCCGCCGCGGCGCACACGAAGCGGCGCAAACAACGAAGTGAACAGTAGGACCAAACACCAGCTCCTCTCCGATCACAACTTCACGAAGACGCACGGAGGATGCCGGAGAGAGGGCGGAATGAGCCGAGAGTGCCTTCAGAGTAAAAGCACCACTTTGATTCATTCTTTTCAAATCCGTTCAAATCTATTCAAAAGGATGAAGAAACATACTGATGCATCGCCAAAGTAACTGTGAAAAAAATACTAAGATTAATTAAATTTAAGAATGTATATATATATATATATATATATATATATATATATATATATAGAGAGAGAGAGAGAGAGAGAGAGAGAGAGTATTTATTTAACAGAAAAATCACATATATATCATTATATTGTAGGTCCATACTTTATACAGTCTATGAATACTTATAAGCCTATTTTTTAATTGTGTTTAATCACACTGGGGATTAATTCGATACTCACAAAGACTTAAATATATATTTATTCAACTTGTCATGTCACTCATGAAATGGGTTTATCACTTCATGTTGTCACCCTGGAACACCTTCCAATATGGCGCTTAGGTATTTATGTTGAAAGAGAACACCGGAACCAGCCCTGTGTGGTCGGTGGCTTCACGTCTCCTCCTCGGATTGGAGGAGGAGTTTTACCTGGTACAGGTACGTACAAACACTGAAGTGAATTTTAATTTCCTGGATAACGAGCTACAATTTAATAACGATATCCGTGATAACGATTCCTAAAGTGGTTCCTTTTATGTCCTCGACAGCGTCAACAGTTCATAGATATATGAAAATAATATTAGACGTCGTGGGTTAATGTTCCAGTTGCAATGAGCATAGTATAGGCATAGCGTTTCAATGAGGAGCTTGTGAAATAAAGCCAAATTTAAAGATAATTTCCAGTAAACCAGCAGTTCTCAAAATGTCCCATGTCAAGGATCATTTTTATTAGATTTTGTCCCAGGGTCCCCTATTAAAAATAAGAAGAAAAAAAAAGATTTACCTTTTAATTTTCTGTCAGTGTATGGAGCCCATAACCAAAATAATCATACATTCTGCCATTACGATAGAAATAAATGATTTCTGCTGACAAAACCCTGGAACCCTAGGGGTGCTTAGATCCCATTGTAAGGGGCCCTGCATGAATCACTAGGGATGATCCAGGACTAGGTTAACCCTAGTAAACGGCTACACGCTTTAATATGTAGCCAGGTTGATACGGCGTGTCGCGAGAGTGAGCATAATATAGATATTTCACAAAAGGCATCCTACGGCTGATGAACTACGGTGAGCATGTTGTCTCGTTTCCAAAAAAAATAATAAGAAAAAAAGAAATATTAATAAAGATGTTGTCTCACTTCTGATGACTGTAGCATCTGTGTTTTGGTAGCTTGCTGTCTCCTGCTTATTATTTCTTTCTGTGGCTAATTGTTGATTGTAGGTACATTATTTACCCTCAAACGCTCTTTTAATGGACTTTATTGCTTAATTCTTATAGCTTAGGAGCCAATTCAGCTCACCTATTAATAAAAGGTAGCATGGCTTCACACTTCATGCTTTATAATGTTGAAGTTATGAATTGTATTCTTTCACAGATAAAATAAAGGTTTCCAAATCAGGGACTGTGTTTTTATAAATCTAGTTCAGATTTCTGAAGTCTAAGGCCAGTGGTTTTGTATCTGGACCTGGTCTAATGAGGTCCAGATGTATTGATTAAAAAGGGGATATCCCCCATTTTAATTAAGTTTCATAAATACAATAATAGGTTTCAGCTAAAGTTAATGTCTGACCTACCTTACCTTTCCCCTTAGGTATTGAATCAGAAATGAATCTTATATCGCTGTTCCTCGGAGTGTCTCGTGTTTAGTTAACCTCTGCCCCCTTTAGTGATAATCTAACCTACAATAAATGTTATTATTTTAATATTTCTAGTGTTGGATTAGTGAGGTAGAAAATTGGAAAGAAATTTCCAGGGAAACATAGGAGCAACGGTGAACCATTGAAAGAAGAAAACACATCTGGTGCTTATATAAAAGTAGTGAGCCAAAATGATAATTAATTATTCTTTAATAGTTAATGGTTAATTCTTCATGTGATGGCTTGCTAGCCAAATGGAATGACTATGGGGACATTTTATGTTCCAAATAACCTCAAGTTAACTATCAAAATTTTGGTTTCAAACACAATGGACTATAGCATCCAGCCAGTTTGAAAAGCGAAAAAAAAAAAAAAAATTGAAGGAAATGAAAGAAGTACATATTGTATTCATTTGGTAAAATCCCCTCCAGACATCTAAGAAAAACATATAACATGACATCTCCATCCTTCTGGCTCATTAAAAATTATAGTCTATAAACATAAAACTATATTTAATTTTAGGTTGAACTACTTAACAGTAAAGTCCATTCTCATTGTGTGCGCACTGGAGGTTCATATTTGGCTCCTAACTATTTGCATTAGATGTAGCATCAAATTTGTACATCATTTGCACAGAGAAGATCAAGTTTCAAACTGTTGGAACATGAAGAAAAACATTTTTGAGTGCCTGTGTCCAAGGTAATCGAACACAATCATGTAAGTAAAAATTTGTTTTGGGACCAGATTTGTATTTTATTAGGGGCATAAATCCATGGTTTGAAAAGTTTTGTTATGGAGACATAAACAAGACTTGTAGAACAAAAATGTACATCATTAATCTGCTCATGCTGACTATTTGTCATTTCCTAGTTCCAACCTGCCCTATGACCCTTCATATTTAAAAAAAAAAAAAAAAAAAAAAAAAAAAAAAATTAGAGCTGCAATTGGTTGATTAGTTTCTATTACATTAATCACCACCTATTTTGATAATCAATTAATCAATTCAAAAGAAGAATATGTCCAAATTATCTGGTTTCAGCTTCTCAAATCAAAATACTTTCTTCTATAATAATAGTAAACCTAGTCTTTTTCAGTCATTTATTTTCCATTGCTCGTTAGATGAACAGAACAAAGAATTGGCAATTTTGCTGCTCTGTTTAAAAATGCAGTCTGTTTCTATATCTGCCTTCATATAGACTGCACATACCTACAGTATGTTACAAAAAAATTCAACCCATATATATATTATTCTCAAATATATATTCTCAAAATCCTGTCTAGTGCAGATAAATAATTAATCTCCACTCAGTTTGTACCTTCCACCTGTAGGGTACAGGTGTGAGAAAAAGCGAGGATTAGATCAGATCTGTCTTCAAGAAAAGAAGACTGACCTACTGCAAATAACGTCAAGGGTCAAATACATTCTGAAAAACATATTTTGGAAATTCTCAAATATATGCAATGTCTGACATGCTGCTACCATTCAATGGAAGTTTTCATAGAAGAATAATAATAATATATAATAATAAAATATTAATTAGCATGGCATCAACAGCCCCCCCCCAGTGAAAGCTCACATAGTATTACAGTTGCTGACCAACAATTCACAACCCAAAGACATTCAGTTTACCATCATAATAAAAAGAAAATGCCAAATCTGGAAAAATAGCTCATTTGGCATTTTGACTGTAAATTGACTTACCCAATGATTATCACCACTGTTGCAGAACGACCTTCTGTGGAATAAATTTCATATGGGAAATATTGAAATGTCATGCTGAGATTTAAAGACTGGGTTTTAAATGCAGCCTACAGGTCCTTCTGAAAAACTAGCATATTGTGATAGTTCATTATTTTCCATAATGTAATGATAAAAATTATACTTTCATATATTTTAGATTCATTACACACCAACTGAAATGTTTCAGGTCTTTTATTGTTTTAATACTGATGATTTTGGCATACAGCTCATGAAAACCCAAAGTTCCTATTTCAAAAAATTAGCATATCATCAAAAGGTGCTCTAAATGAGCTATGAACCTAATCATCTGAATCAATGAGTTAACTCTAAACACCTGCAAAAGATTCCTGAGGCTTTTAAAAACTCCAAGCTTGGTTCATTACTCAAAACCGCAATCATGGGTAAGACTGCCGACCTGACTGCTGTCCAGAAGGCCATCATTCACACCTTCGCCTGACCTGGGCTACAGAGAAGCTGCACTGCACTGTTGCTCAGTGGTCCTAAGTACTATTTTCGGATGAAAGCAAAGTTTGTATGTCAATCAAGGTGTTATTGTCTGGAGGAAGACTGGGGAGAAAGAAATGCCAAAATGCCTGAAGTCCAGTGTCAAGTACCCAGAGTCAGTGATGGTCTGGGATGCCATGTCAGCTGCTGGTGTTGGTCCACTCTGTTTTATCAAGGGCAGGGTCATTGCAGCTAGCCATCAGGAAATTTTGGAGCACTTTATGCTTCCTTCTGCTGAAAAGCTTTATGGAGAAGAAGATTTAATTTAATATAATTTAATAGGCCTGGCACCTGCTCACAGTGCCAAAACCACTGGTAAATGGTTTACTGACCATAGTATTACTGTGCTGGCCTGCCAAATCTCATGACCTGAACCCCATAGAGAATCTGTGGGATAGTATGAAGAGAAAGTTGAGAGACACCAGACCTAAGACTGTGGATGTGCTTAAGGCTGCTATTGAAGCATCCTGGGCCTCCATAACACCACAGACTGATTGCCTCCATGCCACGCCGCATTGAAGCATTCATTTCTGCAAAAGGATTCCCGACCCTAACCCTAACCCTAACCCGAAGTATTGAGTGCATAACTGAACATAATTATTTGAAGGTTGACTTTTTTTTGTATTAAAACACTTTTCTTTTATTGGTCAGATGAAATATGGTAATTTTTTAAGGTAGGGAATTTTGTTTTTTCTTGACTTTTTTGACAAAATCATCAACTATTAAAACAATAAAATGCGTGAACTACTTCAGTTGTGTAATGAATCTAAAATATATGAAAGTCTAAGGTTTACCAGTATTATTGAAAATGAGCATTATTATAATATCCTAATTCATTGAGAACCTTCACTGTGCATTAACATGTTGTGGTTAAAAAAAAACAAAAAAAAAAAACATCACTTATAAGAAGTCCTACAATGCAAGTTCACATTGTGCGATGTAAAAATGAAGGTGAATTAATAATGTGAAACCATGGTCAGCAGAGTCCTTAAATTTCTAATCTGACAAGGAATCTCTCTTCTCTATACATTTCCATTATTTTTCCATGGATGTTAAACATTTTCAAATTATGTAATGTATGTGATAAAATGTCATGTCGGGAAACAAAATTTACAAAGTTTTCCTTTCATTTGTATTTGTCTTTCTGTTGCAATTACAATGTTTTTTTAATGGACTTCTACTTTGGATTAAATGAATGGAACGACTAACTGTAGCCATAATATTTATATATATAAAAAACTTCTTACATTTTATGGAACAACTTCTCCCCCCCAAAACAGCACTTGTTTTATAAACAGTGGAAGTCATTGTTGAAGGTAGGTGGAAACTGTGAGGAAGGCCCAGCCAAGAATACCACACACAGTCACTTCTTAGCTATTGTTTATTATATCCTTTGGTCAGGTCAGACCAAGCAGTGACCATCCCAACAGACAAAAATAAACTCAACACATGACCTGCAGCCTGGTTTTAAGTTAGCCCCCTAATTTAGTTCCCACCCCTTATACAGGTGCAAAGGTACAAACCAAAACGGAACAGGGCTCACTACCTTTAACAGCCTGAATCTGATGTGTGCATGTTCATACAAGTACTTATTACAGTAAATTAAGACTAAGACTTAACTGTTTGTGTCCAGGAGAAGGTATTGAACTTCTAGCTGCTTTAAAATGCACATATTCCAGTTAAGTAATTTGTTGTATTCCATCATTATGAGAACAATACAGAAATAACAAGCACAACACTGAGGGGAAAAATAAGTATGAAGTCAGTATTTCCAAAGCAAAAAGGTGAACAGTGCTGTACCCTGGGAGGCTGAATGGGCGCTCCATCTTTAAAAAGAGAGTGAGAGACTAACATCTTATTACTCTTCCACCTATCCACAGTGCTGCTACATACTTACTTTTGGGGACACAGGCACTCAAACATTCAAAGCACATCAAATCTAAGAACATAGCCATCACAACTCCAGAAATTGATCGGTAGGCCCATGAGGAGGGTTGGATGGATTAGCAAAAAAGAGAAAAACTCAGTGAGAGGGGGAGGACAGAGAGTAGTTGGAGGTGCGAGTGAATGGTGTAGCCCTTGATGGGTGAGGGGTTGGTATCCTGCACATTACACTTGGATGCACTTGTTTTCCCACCCTCCCCCCCCAAAAAAAAAAAAAAAACCACAAATCAAAAAACAAAAACAAAACAACTATGCTGTGAAAGACATGCACAGTTCAATGCTGTGGGTTGAAACGAGATGAGGATGGAGTGGTGGCACACGACTCATTGATTAAAACGGTGTCCCACAATGCCATCAGCTGGAGAATCCCTACCCGCTCAGCTAGCTGCCACAGCGAGAAGCCCAGACTCAAAGAAAGCCAGCAAGGACACGCTTATAGTCAGTGCTCATTTACACATTTCACATACACACAGTCACACCTTAAACACAAATGGCTGAAGTTACAAAAGTCTGAAGTACAGATGAACTGTGATAGTCACTTTGTCATCTGATATAGTTTATGCTTTTGCTTCACTATCGGCTTCCTTTTCTCCATTCTCAATTTCCATCTTCTCATCACCATTCTCCTTGGTCTCGCTTTTCTTCTCAGCTTCTTTCTGCTCACGAGGAAAGAAAAACAGATCAAATCAGGATTTTTGTCACTTCTGGCAATCCTAAATACATGGCTAACCCACCCTCTTGTGGTTGTTAGAGAAAAGACAAGCATTTCACCTTGGAATCCCTCTCTGCAAACTTCTGGAACATGTTGGCGTAGATGCGCTTGTCCTTCTCATGCTGCTCCTTAATGTATTTTTGACAGAGAGCCACCTAGAAGGGTATAATAAAAAGGGGGTTTCAGACAGACTTATTTTAAGATTGTAAAATGGATCAATTGTAATATTACACATAAATACAAAAGAACTATGTACTCTATGAACAATTTTATTATTGTGTAAATTCCACCACAGCAGAAGTGTGTTCACAGTAGTGAGCTGCAAAAGTCTTGTACCGCAAAAGACTATTGCAGATGATGCATTTTCCACCCTATACTGTACTTCTCATGACAAAAAACAAGTCTCCATCTCTTTGTATTTTGCACTGTGCATTACTGAGACACAGCATGTCCCTCCCCTGCTGTAGCTCACACAAGCAGAACAAGAATGGTGGGTGAGCTGTGAAGTATTGGATTACACTTTTGGAATAATTCTATCCGTCTCATTGGCAGACAGCTATGCCAGCAATGCCTGCATGGTAATTGTACATGGAGAACCCTGTGTGTGTGTGTGTCCTGGTGGCTACTGTAAAGGAAAGACACTTCCAACAGCATAGTTACTGTAGTTGTTAGAACTGATTTATTCACCATATCTACCCGACAGCTTGTTTAAGGCAGTTTATGAACACCGGCTATGTGCATTTCTCTGTGGATTGAGTGTCTTGAAACATAAGACAATAGTTGTGCAACAAATCTTATAAAGGTATTAAAATCTCACCTTCCAAAGAACGAGACCTTTAAATAAACTGAACTGTGATGTCTGCATAATAGGGCCCTGGTTAAAAATTGTTAGAATTATCATTTACGACACACAGCAGCATTATACCTGGGTCTTGGCAGCCTTGTTGGCAGGATACAGTTGAACAACCTGCTGGAAGTCATCTCTGGCCTTGTCAAACTCCTTCATACCACACAACGCCTCCCCCCTCCTGAACAAAGCCTTCTCATTGGATGCATCCAACTCCAGAGCCTATAAATCATGATTATATTAATTAAAAAAAAATAATTACACACACACAAAGGAAAAAAGCCAATGATCAGTGTTTCATTTCCCAAATAATGAATTAATTTAATGTATAAACCACAGATGTTGAGTTACCTTGTCACAGTTTTCCTGAGCTTGATTTGGCTCTTGAAGTTTAAGGTAGCACATGGCCAAGTTCAGATATGCAGCCAGCTTTAACGCTTTCGCCTTCTTCTCATCTTCCTCTGACAAGCTAGATTCATGTTCCAGCCATGAGACAATACGCTTATACTGCACGGATGCCTGCTTGTATTTTCCATCCTATAACATAAAAAATGCAATGCATTAAAACATGCATTCATCATCTGAAAAATCACTTCCAAGCTATGTAGTTTGCAAATGAAACATATCCCCATGTAATGTTTACCTTAAAATACTGCGTGCCCTTCTCTTTGACAATGCTGCTTTGGTCAAGTTTCTCTGCTGTGTTCATTTCCCATGATTCCTTGGCCTAAAGAAAACATTTAGATATTTGTCACTTCATACATGGAAGAGGAATATGCAAAGCCAACTTGATATTCGCCGAGTAAACCCAAGTTCTGAGTTTGCAATTCATTGAGAGCTGAAGATCTACCTTCTCAAAGGCTTTCAGTGTGATCTTGTACTGCAATGTTGCTCCACCAGGAATGTTATATTTTGCACTTCCTGCATTTCCAAAGCCGTATCTACAAAAAGGAAAAAAAAGAGACACCCATCAGTTTCTGTTTAATTTCAGTGTTATACAATATAGTGTAATGGACATTTTTGTTAATGGTACATATGATCATACTTGGGCTTCATGGTGAAAAGAGCTTCTTCTCCTTGTTCCATGGCCATCATGGCCCTCTCCACTCCAGCAGGCAAGCCAAGACTCTCTCCATCTCCGATCTCAAACTTCAATTCCCTCTCATCGAATATGCGTCCCTCACAGGTTCCCTGTACAGTTACTGAAAGAGGGATGGAAAAAGTCCCATGGTTATCTTCTGCTACAAAGTAATATACATTAGATTTACAGCTGTAGGCCAGCAATACGATTTTCCTACTACTAATCAAAACAAGACTCAACGAGTTCAGCGTGAATCTACTTGTAGAATGGAAGGGAGATTTTGTATATTCATAGCAAAAAAAGTTTTGACAGTATCAAATATCAAACCAAGTGAAATTGAAACATGGCTGTGAAGGTTTGTTTGTCTTTATGTATTCGTGGGGGTTTCACTGAAAAGAAGACACACTTATGGAGAAAACTCCCTGTTCATATTCACACAGTTACACAACTGGAAACTTCCCAGTACAAGCACATTGAGCCTGTCTGACCTGCACTTATTGAGCAGCTCCACTAAACTATGTATGTAAATTAATATTCACAGGTACATGATTCATCCCTCTTTCCATGCTACACATATGCTTTGGAGGGCAGTACAAGAATTATGTTTTGCTGTTTTTTCCCCTCTATTTTCATTCATTCATAGCAGTAACAGAAGAGTAGATTCCAGTGACTGAATTTTCATGATAGGGAAAAATAACTCAAACATTCAATGTGCCCAATCTTTATTAACTCTAAACTCTGTGTGGCATTACAATTTTAATATTTAAATCAACACCAACAATTGTCTCCAATTTCAGATATAATCTTATCCATGTATATGCATTGTTTTGCCTAAACCACATATGAACTGTTATAGACTTGTTGCTACAAGCAACTAACATAGTGAAAAGACAAAATACAAACCTGGAAGTCCAGTTTGAAAACACTGCAGCAGTTTTTCTCCTCATTTGCCTAGAATTAGTATTCATCTAAGGTAAACAGCAGAATTAACATGTATCTTACAGTTTTATCCCTGCAATGTACACTTGGGCAATGCATAAAATTGTCCGGTGACATCGGAGTGGACTGCAGCAAAATGCAGACCCCTCCCTCTGATGCATTCCTGCTGTTGTTTCATATTGAAATGAAAGAGGAGGCTGCGATTCTTTGTTTATCCTAATGTAGCCAAACCTATTGTAGTTTGCTTGTTGGCACGAGAGAATATCAATAGTGATAATAGTGGAGGAATCTATTTTAACCAGGTATAGTGTGTTTGTTTCAGTTAATGGATGAATTTTAGCAAGTCTTCAAATGGCTTAAGCTGAATACAAATACATTCTCATTTTGAGTTATAGTAGAAAGAAGACTATTGTCACTAAATGTGAATTTAGTGAAAGAAATGATACACAATGCCTTTAAAATAAAAAAAGACCATTCCTAGAATAAGATGTATGACTATTACATATTAAGTAATTAATGATTGTTGGTGATCCTACACTTTAAAACCATTTATAAGAAGAAAAGGGAATTCCCCTCCATCTTTGTAATGAATAACATAACAGTGTAATATGCATTACCTTCAACAGCAGCTCCTTCATTAGGCTTGGAATATCCCTGCCCTTTAGTGATAATGCGACGGATTATTCCTCCATCCTCTTGCTCAGTTATGTCCTCCCCTCGAAATTCAAACAGTTCCACCTGCAGACATCAATTATTATACACAGGTACAACAATGGACTGTAAACTAAACTGTACAATTGAAACCTAAACATTACCTCAAAAACAAGGGTCGCATTGGGGGGTATCTTGGGTGGGCTGCCTGCAGATCCATATGCACACTCAGGCTTACAGATGAGCTGGCACACCTCCCCCACTTTCATAGTGGCTACACCGATGTCCCACGCCTTTATTACCTGACCTAAACACAGAGAAACACTTGATCAAACAAATTTGGCTTTTTCAACAGTGGCAGGTGAACAATTGCGTTTTTCTGGCTAAGATGTAACCCGACCTTTGCCCAACTCAAAGGAGAACTTCTCTCCACGGTCTCTGCTGGAGTCGAACAGAGTGCCATCCAGAAGTGTGCCTACATAATGGACAAATACTTTGTCGCCGGTCATAGGCAGCTCTGTGCCCGTTCCTTCCCTTTTCACCAACTGGAAGAAAGCACAAGCAGCAACAGAAATCAATAACAGGATAATACACACATGTATAGCAGCTTCTCACATGTGCCACCCTGGAGCCTGGTGTTTTAGCATCATAGGAAGTGAAGTTACGAACTCATTTATGTGAATTACCGTAAACGGTATGGTTTCATTCAAAGAGTGCATACGAGCGTAATATTACAATAATAGATTTAGCGTTTATGCTGCTTGACATGTGGCCGGTCGGGAATGACCACCTATCCATGTCATTGACATTTTGTACAATTAAGCAACGAATGAAACCAACAAAAAGCAAACAAGATAAACAGCGTTAAAGCCAAGGTTGGCTCCGCTGAAACCCGCCCGCGTTAACCATCTAGTTGCTCTATTGACAGTGCGTGCGATGTAGCCTAGCTAACAAACAGCTAACGTTAGCCTAGCCTAGTGAGTGATCAACAAGCGCGCGGCTAATCTCCTAGCTAGCTGGGTCAACATGCAGCAGCAAGACGCTGGGCGTCCACCTTTAAAACGCCCCCGTCCTTCTTTGGAGAAATGTCCTCTCCCTCCATCGAGATGGCGTGTTGTCCTTCACTTGTCTGCTCCTCTGCAGTCATTGTCATAAAACAGCTCGCCTCCTACTCCGAACTGCAGCACAACTCAAAGCGACCTAACACTGGCTGCTGGGAGCGGCGGCTAAAGCGAGCTACTTCTGTGCAGTAAAGTGGAGGTCTTAAACCAGTGGTAAATTGCAGACTACAGTTTCTGGGGACTCTGCGAAGCAGCCGCACTAGTAATCGAACTTCCAGATCCACGTTGTCTCGCAGTCTGGCAACTGACAAGCGCTTAAAAGGAGGGCAGAGAAGTTTCCAGACATTAGGAGGAACCAGGGGATGAGCCCGCATTGGTTGCGTTACATTTAATTTACCGGCACCTCCCCGAAAAGGCGGTGCACATTCTACTTGAGTAACTGTACTTTTTGTCTCATAGCGCCGCCCATGCAAGCATTGTATGAAAATAAAACATGCGCTCCTTATTTGATCTTGCTTCCCATTGGTCAGATTTCGTGTCCACCGCCGTGTGTTGGCGCGGTTGTTGAATAGCAGGAGTTGGAGAATAGCAGCAGTAACACAAGGTTCAAACTCTCGTTTTAAGGAATCTGCGGGTAAGTGAGTGTAGCACTTGTAGCGACGATTCTGTGATGATGGTGTTGAGCAGGATACAAGAGTTCAGCTGGTAGACGGTGCTAAAGTTAGCTAGCTAACGGTAACTTAACGTCATCGTTAGGTGTTCACTGTGAATGTAAGACGTAAGATACCGTCTAGGTTTTCATTTCAATAACTTACGTTGACAATGTTTAAAATGTTCTGTAAACGGACTTCCACAGCATGTAATCGAGTGAGACTTTCGTTAATCATAGATTTGGTTCGTGGTGTTTTAGCATTGCACCTTTACGTGCACGTGAGGTGGAGGGAGTCAGAAAGTCCTCTGTTTCTATCAGGTTGATCGGACTCTGAAAGCAGGATTTACTGCCTCTGTGTTTAGTGTCAGTGGTTGAAAGTTAATGACTACATCTACTATGTACTTGAGTTTTCTACTCAAGTAGAATTTGCAAGTATGAACATTTACATTTAACGGCTTTATTTGCTTTTTCCGATTCAGATTTGTAGGTAGATATGTAACTAGAAACTGAATTGTTTACTTTCATAATTGTGTTAAAATGACAAAGTTTGAATAGCTAACATTAGGATTTGTTGAACTTAAAAACTGCATTTGAATAGTATAGTATAGTATTGAATAGTTCCATTTTTTTATGAAACTGCATTACAGTAAACTAGAAGCAGAATAATATTAATAATAATATAAAATTAAACTCATTTCCTTCAAAACTAAACTTTAATGACCCTGGAGCAACTCCCCAGTGAACCAATGTATAGAAAATGATTTTTGAAGTCAACATAGAAATATACTGTGATTCACACTAGAGTGGCTTTTTGAATAATTTTAAGGAAATTATTTTACATCTTGAGAAGTCAACCCTGATGTATTGTAGCATAACATAATAATACATATTACAGTCTGTGATCTCAACCTATACATAGGCTATAATATAGCCATGGTTTTGACACTTAGAAGGTTGTAAAGGTTTATTTATATGCATACAACACACTATAAATAAAGACAACACTCTGATCATGCTCGAAAAGACAAGAGAGTTCAATCAGGCTCAATCTGATCTGACGCATGTGCTGGGGGTGAATAAAATATTTCAACCACACTCCGTGATCTAATACATGCACTTACTTCAAATGTTAGATTCACGGACTACCCAGGAACCTTTGCAGAATCTTGTGTAATGAAGGAAAGGCTACCCTGTGACTTAATGTGGATGTTTGGAAATTATTAGAAAGCATTCTACCAATGCATTCAAATGCTTCTTTAATAAGTATACTTCATCAAAACTAATGCAGCCTCTCTCTCAGTTTGGCCCTTACATAAGTATTAGACTCATGAAGGTTCCACTGTGCAGTTTTTATTGAATATTTATGGTCATTTTGGAGGCTCTAGTCAGCAGTGCTCTTGAATAGTATTATACTGAGGAGTGGTTTTAAATCATATGGCCAGCATGTTCAGGAGCAATCAAACATTAAGACACAGCGTCTCAGTCAAGGGAATGGAAAGGTTCGTCTAAACCTCTGACCGGTCCTGTATATCAGTGAAGGGAGGGGTGCTTTGTTAGACAGTGGCACTTATTCTTAATCACTAACACAATAGTAATAGTAGTAATAGTCAGGGTTTCCTGCACATAATTTGTTAGGTGAGGCCTGACCTGGGGGGCTTTTTTATAGGCATTCGTTGGAGCCTATAAAGCGTTGCAGGAAACCCTGGCAGTATGGAGGATGAGGGAGTGATGCTTCTCTAGTGAAAAGCTCCAATTCTATGGAGACATAATCCTTTTGGTGCCATTACTGAACATAATTCAAACATTATAAAATGGTTGTACTCCAAATGTTTCATATTAAAAAAAAAAAATGCATTCTACTTTGCAACGTTCTTAGAACTTGAAGAACATTCTCCAGCAGGTTATTTTAAAGCTACATATTTTTCAATTCAATTCAATTCAATTTATTTGTATAGCCCAGAATCACAAATCACAGATTTGCCCCAAAGGGCTTTACATTTTGTACAAAAGCAACACAACATCCCCTGTCCTTAGACCCTCACACCGTACAAGGTAAAACTCCCTAAAAAACCTTTTTAACAGGGAAAAAAACGGAAGAACCCTCAGGAAGAGTAACAGAGGAGGAATCCCTCTTCCAGGACGGACAGGCGTGCAGTAGATGATGTGTGCAGGTGGAAACATTACAGGGAAATTTAGATATTACAAACAAAAACAGAAATGTAATGAATTTTGGTGTGAGTGAAGGATGAGGAGCAGGATCCATCTCAGCTTCCAGGTTTCACCAGCACAGCATCAGACCCTCCAACATCCGTAGATCCCTCAGTGGCTGCACTGCAGCATGCTCTGTGAAAGAGAAAACACAGGGCAGGACTCTGGGACACAGCAGATTTAAAAGTACAATAGTGGTTGATCAGTATCACAGATAGAAGAAGAAAAAGAAGGAAGGAAGCCCAGAGCATCTCATGAGGACCAGACTAACCTATCGCAGTGTAACCATGACTAGGCCAGCCAGGGCCGGCCCTAACTATACGCTTCATCGAACAGGAACGTTTTTAACCTATTCTCACAGCATCCTTCATGCAGGAAGCGTGGAAATGAATGAATGAATGATACTTTTGCCACTTTGCCTCATCACATCTGATCCCCTTGATTAGTGGAAGCTGCAGTGTAGTACAGGTGGTTGGCGGCTTCATGGCTGCATCCAGTGCCTCCCAGAATGCATTTTAGAATAGAATAAATGCTAAAAAGAAAATGTTATGCATAGAAAATGGAAAGTTAAAACTAAACAGTGTTGTGTGTTACCCTCCTCTCCTGCAGCTTAGGACCTGACCCTCCATCCCACTGCAGCCACAGGCACAGACACTAATCTGCATTCTTCTAATAACGAGAAGAAAACACATTTCACACACAAATCTGTGTTGAAAATGAAAATGTAACCAAACCTACTGAAATTTCCCTACTATAACTTTGATATTTAAGCATTATTGTAGAAGGGAGATAATGCAAATTTTACATTTTTATATTCTAAATTTGAAGGTAGTCTTTTTTAAATAATATATGCAGCACTGTTTTAGCTTTTAGGTTGAGTTATTTGAAATTGTGAGCTGTACAGGAGGTAAAAACAGATGTTCTACACAAAGCTACAAATTTCTGATTATGTAACGAATCAGACGACATGTTTTATTCTTATAAATTCCTGAAATTACAGATGTTAGGACCTGACCACTATTCTATATTTTAGTATTTCCTGCAGGCATTTCAATTCAATCACGAACAAGATTTTATGTTCGACTACAACGAATAAGAATCAATGGATCTTAAAATCATGTCACAGACATAAGGGATTTTATTTATTTATTTATGTTAAATAAAAGCTGACTCTTTACAGTGAAACACCACTTTTTTTAAAACTAGAAACCTCAGGAAAACCTGACTTTTATGAACATGCCAGTTGTATAAGAACTGGTTTGTTTCTTGTGGTCAAAACTCATCTCACGCCACATGACAACCTAGTGTTACGCTGCCATAATTATACTGAATAAGCATTGTGTTTGTGTGTGTGTGTGTGCTTATGTGTGTGCACAGACAAAAGAACATCTGTCCACAACTGAACTGCTTGAACAGGTACATTTAATAGATGACATCTAAATCTCATATCATGTGAAAAATGTTGGTTTCTTAAAAGCTTCTAGAATATTTACTTTAAAATCTAAAAACAATGAAGACATTCTATTTAAAGCTGTAGACATGAATGGAACTGAGGGTGTTTACATAAAGTTGAGGCATCATCATTTACCACCTGATAATTTCTGACACCTCTACTTGCTGCTGATGATCGTTTCAAGAAAACAATAAATAATAAATAAATGTTAATGGTAAAAATGATATGTCAGTTAGGGGACCAAATCTCTATTTTACTAGAATACTTTAGCTATATCAAGCTCATATTACTGATAGACCTTTATTGCAATACTTTCACCAAGATTTCTCATGCATACATTTTTACATTGCTGTTTTGGTGCTTTTACTTCAGTAAAGGATGTCAATTCTTTTCCAACCTCTGTTGTGTGTTAGACATAACATTGCTATCATTGTCAGGCTTGTAGCTGATACAGAGCAGTCACAACAGTGCTGTTCAGATAGTTGAGAATGCAGGGGATTGTTCCATGGCTGAGCTGAAACTTTGTAGAGCTGCAACGATTAGTTGATTAATTGATTGGGTTCCAACATATTTTCATAACTGCTTTGAGACATTTAAAAACAAAAAAAATCTATATTCCAGCTCCTCAAAATCAAATATGTTTTCCTTGGTCTTCAAAGACAATAAACTGTATATCTTCAGCTTGTGGGCAAACCATCCTGGTTATTTTTCACAATTTTCTGGATCATAAACTGAATTAATTAATCAACAATGAAAATAATTATTAGGTGCAGCCATAACTTTTCTAACTTGTTCGTCATCTTCCAGGAAGGTTTAGGAGCATTTATAGCAGCATGGCCCAATTTCCCTTTCCTTACAAGCCCTATAACATCCAGGAGGAGTTCATGCAGGCCCTGTACAGCACGCTGGACCAGGGCAAAGTGGGCATCTTTGAAAGTCCAACCGGAACGGTGGGTTTGATCATGAGAAACAGCTGTTAGATTTGACTGCTTTGTTTGTGTTTGTGCGCATGTGTGTTTTAAACATGCACCTCCTCTGACCCAGGGCAAGTCTCTGAGTCTGATATGTGGAGCGTTGAGCTGGCTCAGGGACCTGGAGGAGAGGAGGAGACGCGAGACGGCCGCTCTGCTGCAGGAAGGAGAGGTGCTGCTTTCCTCCTCCACTGCTAGTGCGTCAGCAGCCGAGCCCGACTGGATCACAGACTTTGTTCAAAAGAAGGCTGAACGTGATTTGGTGACGAAACTGAAGGTAAGAGTCTTCACTTGTCAACCATTGGTTTATATGCCAAGACAATTTGTTTCTTTAATATTGTTTCCATTGACTGCGCACTGAACCCTATTTATTACTGTGTCTCCTGCATGAGTTATGCTTCTTTTAAACTAGTATTACACACAATTACCATACATTATAGTCTTCAATGTGCTCTGTAGTTTGCTGGTATCCTTTATTTCTTTCATTGTTTTTATTTTTTTTGTTTTTTTATTTAATTTAATATAATTAAATTTTCATTTATTCCCTTTTTTAAAAGCTGCTTCATTAAACCAAATGTTTCACTTTTTATGTTGTATGGGTGATTGTATTGGAATATGTGTTGAAGAAACAAATAAATGAATCATTGAACAATCAAACGTGACCCTTCACACATGTGAATGGTGAATGTTTGTGTGTTAGGAGGATGAATTGAAAAGACAGAAGAGAGCTGAGCGGTTAGAAATGATCAGAAACAACGTTCAACTGAAGTATGCAAAGAAAAGAAAGGTAAGACATTCACCAGTACAAATTCTGAGATCCTGTGGTCCAGGATATATTTACATATATATGTGTGTGTGTGTGTGTGTGTGTGCCTGCGTGCCTGCGTAGAGCTGTGAAGATGACGAGGCCTTCAAGTTGTTCCAGCAGCTCAGTAAAGAAGAACAAACGGATGCATCAGGAGATCAGGGGGATGAGGAGCTTGTCCTTGCAGAATATGAAAGCGATGATGAGTCAAAGTCCAAGAACAGGTGAGGATCAACATTCTTGAATTCAAGCATCACTGTAAGAAACAGACAGGTTGCAGCAGATGATGATATCTGGGTGTTTGCTCACAGATTCTGTGGTGCAGAGGAAGAAGAAGAGGAGGAACTAGTTGAAGAACATGTCACTAAGGTATGTGTGTGCATAAAATTGATTTTACAAAATAAAAAAAAAAAGTGTCCCAATGATTTGATGCTTGCATTACATGAGGTGAATCAGCATCCTGTTGTATCCTCACAGATTTACTACTGCAGCCGCACTCACTCCCAGCTGGCCCAGTTTGTCCATGAAGTTCAGAAGAGTCCGTTCAGCAAGGACGTCAGCGTGGTCACTCTGGGCTCACGGCAGGTCTGCCTTCACACACAAAAACCATGGCACCAAAAATAGTGGCATTTTTTACCCCTGGTTTGTTTTAAATCCATTGTGGATATAAAACACTACAATATAATACTTAATAAAAACTACATATAAATGAAGACGGTTTTGTGTAGTGGCCTTGTTGAAATGTACTTTATCCCTCTTAATCTTATTAAGCACCTTTTAGATTAGGCAATAATTATTTCCAGTATGTGGGTGAAATTAGTGTCTGGCAGCTTCATAGCTATATGTAAATTCCTCTCTAAGATGATCCTTCATTACTCACATTTATAATTGAATTTAATCTGTCTTAAACTGACAACATGTACTCTATATAAGATCTGATGAGGAACAGACCAACAGAACTTTTAAAGGTCCCATATTGTATACTTTGATGTCTCTAACAAGAAATATTTGTGGTTTTAAAGTACCAATAATATTTAATAATTTACTCATTAATATATTGTTGATGAGCCTCTCCTTTGCATGACTGAGGAGCATAGACTGTATATTTGTGGCGTCACAACTTCACTGAAGTCCGGTTGGCTTGTTTTGGTGCAATGTTTTTGAATATGGGCTGTGTGGATTTTGAACCATCCCAGACCTTCTTATAATCACAACTTTCACCTTCTACAAAGTTCCTTCTCATTAGTCACACTGTTGACCATTAGGTGAGTCCCTGAGCACCAGGGTGAATTTATACATTCTTTTACTTTGATTGTCTAATGGCCTTATATTCAGCCAACAAACTAAAAGGCAGGGTGCTCAGCAGTATTTTACTCTTTTCTATCCATTCAGTAAACACAAAGTTGTGTATTCTGCAGAATCTTTGTGTCAACGAGGAGGTGCTTCGCCTCGGCAGCGTTCAGCGCATCAACGACCGCTGCTTGGAGATGCAGAAAAACAAACATGGTGGGTGAGTGAGTGAGTGAGTGAGTGTACTGATCTTAATAATCCAAATACAACTTAATCCAAATACATTCCAAGCCACGCTGAAGTAAGAGTAAAGTTTTTTTTTTTCTCTTTTAATTTTTTTGTTGTTGTTTATTATATATATAAAGCAAGGAGCATTTGTCAGTCTAACTATCGGAATCAACCAAAAAAATCTAATATTTAATTTTAACAAGAACCCCCGACATGACACCTTTAAAACCCAGAGAGCTGTCTTAAACCATAAAATACAATATTTATGCTTGCAACACTGTGTGTTTGTTCCATTTTGTAGAGAAGCAGCATGATCAGGAGGGTGTGAAGCCGAAGCGAGGGTCAGCCAAGACTGTGTGTCCCTATTCTAAAGCCTCAGCAGTGCAGTCGCTGAGGGATGAGATTCTGGGGAATGTGCATGACATAGAGCAGCTCTTGAAGCTCGGCAGGGAACTGCATTCATGTCCTTACTATGCAGCACGCCACGCTATTCCCCCTGCACAGGTAACCGAGATGCCTTTGTGCTGTTCCTTCATCCCACTCTCT
This sequence comes from Eupleurogrammus muticus, assembly GCA_036785175.1. NCBI lineage: Eukaryota > Metazoa > Chordata > Actinopteri > Scombriformes > Trichiuridae > Eupleurogrammus > Eupleurogrammus muticus. The sequence continues at coordinate 25,722,589 of JAYKQN010000010.1, read as the reverse complement.
CATAACATCATGATGTTCTGTGCTTGATCTCAATTTTCCTGAAGGGGGGAAACAAACCTCTTGCGTACAATATATGTGTTTTCTTTTTTAAAGAACATGTTAATGTGAATGTGTATGTTTTTATGTTTGTGTAGTTGGTGGTGTTGCCCTATCAGATGGTGCTTCATGAAGCTACAAGAAAGGCAGCAGGGATTCAGCTGAAGGGACAGGTGAATTGTTTCTGATTGTTTGTTTCTTTTTTCATATTGTCAATAATCCCTGAATGGAAGTCTTAAAAAATGACGCAATAGACATACAAAATACAAATTTATTAATACATTTATATATATGTGATAAATTCACAAATTTGTGGTGTAACCCAAACTTAGTATCTAATAATTTCCACCTCCAAAGGTCTATGGTAAAATGGATGTGAATTTTGTAAAAAACAAAACAAAAAAAAAACAAGAAAAGAAATGGTAAAAAATGGTCATTCAAATATAAAAAAACAACATGAACACAAATTGTACATTTTGAAAGACCTGATAAATATATTATTCATTCAAAACTGTAGCCACATGACCAATGTGATTATATGGTTTAATAGGTGGTGATAATAGACGAAGCTCACAATCTGAGTGACACACTCTCCTGTATATACAGCACAGAGCTCAGTGGGGCACAGGTAAACACATTCATTCATACGCACACCTTTACAAGTGTTTAACTACTCACGTTTCCAGTGATCACTACTAAATGTTGAATCTTCTGCAGCTCTGCCGTGCCCACTCTCAGCTCACCCAGTACTCCGACCGCTTCAAGTGAGTATACAGCCACGCTCATGTTGAACTTATTCACAAACTCTATATTAACCTAACTGCTGTGATCTGTCTGTGACATCAGGAGCCGACTGAAGGCCAAGAACCTGATGTACATAAAACAGATTCTGTTCGTGATTGAAGGGCTCGTCCGGGTGCTGGGAGGTGAGTGTATCTGAGCTCAAATGAAGTTTCTGACTTTTCATCATTGCCAATGTTCAACATGGGTAGGAATAGGAGGAGGAGGAGGAAGGCTTTGATAGTGAAGTCAGCCAATTGGAAATCTTATCAATCATGCTGTAAATCTTCCCTGCAGGTAAAGTGGGTCAGAATCCACAGAGCCAGGTGACACAAGCAGGTCAGTCAACACACACATAATGACCAGAACGATTGGTTCTGGTGGGTCTAGGATATCTCATTCTATAATACAAATGGTGCATCTGAACAGGCTGGCTGGTTTACCTCTGGTTAACAGCGAGACGTTACCGTCAGCGGCTCACTCACACAGCGTCAGTAGATGGTTATTGTTGATTACAAAACAAATCCAAGTCAGTCTTTAATTTTCAAGTCAAAAGACGAAAGCCGCTCTGGTGGTGGGTCGGTTGAAGTCTCAGTTGTACGACGCCAAACTGATCCTGTCCGACATGGTAATTGATAAGCCCTGTTCACCCACTACCAACCAGCAAAAAAAAGGAGGAGAAAGGAAGTTTTAGTCTGACTACTATGGAGAAAATTGTTTAACCTAACACACAAACATGTATTAAATTGAATAATAAAAACAAAATCAATCATCACTCTATATTTTTGTCATTATTTTCAGGATCAGAGATGCTCACCATTAACAACTTTCTTTTCATGGCTCAAATCGACAACATTAACTTGTTCAAGGTAACTGTCCATGTTATACTGTTGTTTTTCTAGAGAATCATAAGCGTGGATACAACAAGCCACCATAATCAAACCAAAAACTGTTATTGTCACTTCAGTTGCAGAAATACTTTGAGAAGAGCATGATCAGCAGAAAAGTAAGTTTGTCTACATATTGATTCCATATGAACATGGGCTACTGCTGCACTGTGGGATTTCACAAGAAGTGCATGTCTTCCTGTAGTTGGGTGGTTTTGTGGAGAAGTATGCGGGTTCAGGTGTGACCTTGCACACTCACAGCAGCTCCAACAAGGAGAACCGACGCACCGAGGGCTTAAACCGCTACCTTCAAACCCTACAGAGCACCCACAGCTCTGCACCAGGTCAGAGTCACATGTTTACATCGCCTACTGCGGCTTCCCTGGGGTCCTGTGACCCCAGAGAGAGCAGATTAAATCTAGCCTCTAATTCTGGCTCATTTACAGCATGGCTGTTGATCAATGTGCATTATTCTCTTTCTAAATAAATCAATATACAAAAATAACACCTCAAGTTCACCTGGGACCCCTCATCACATATCACATACTGTACCACATCCACCAGATGTTGACTTGCCCTGATTCATCAGTTAAGTTCCCTGCAGTCCAAAGTTGCATTCTCAAATGTCTAGTTTGTCTGACTAGGCTCATTGCCCAAAGATATTTAGTTGATCAACATGATTCACAGAGAGAAGCATTAAATCATTGCATCTGAAAAGCATGAATTCCCATATTCTTGTTGATAAGATTATTCAGTTCTTTATATTGTTGCTGATTAATTCTCTGTATCTACTGATCAACTACAATCCACAATAAATGTAGCATACATACAAACAATCAGTTTTCTTATCATATTTTTCTGTATCACATCATCTATTGACCCCATTGTTTAATCCAGTGGCCCCTATGTTGGGAACCACTGACCTTCTGTATATAGTAAACTCTGGAAAAGCACATTTTGGAGGATGTAGCATTGAGGTTGCAGCATGACATTAGATCATATTCTTTAAAAAGTCTCCTACATTGTGAGAGCGAGCGTATGGCACTCGTCTAACTCTATTATTATTTTTAATGTAGAGTTGCATACACAACTATTATTTCCATCTCCCAACAGGTTTCTTTCTCACACCCAGCGATGAGAATGATTAAGCATTGCTCGGGTTTTAAGGATTTCTCTGTTGTGTGCAGTTACTTCAGAGAGCCAGCAGAGGTCTGTAGAGGCAGAGAAAGCGCTCTCTGCTTCTCCAATGATGCAGATAGAAGGCTTCTTCATGTCCCTCACCAGCAGCAACAGTGATGGAAGAGTGGCTTTGCACAGACAAGGTAGCATTTTAAATGCACCATGTAAATACAGGATCTTAAAGAAATTAAACGTGTTACTCTATTGTTTTTCTTACACTTCTATGTCCAGGTACTTTATCAGATAACAGCATAAAGTTCCTTCTGTTGAACCCGGCGGTCCATTTCTCCCAGGTGTTGACCGAGTGCAGATCGGTCATCATTGCAGGAGGAACCATGCAGCCTGTGAGTTATTTAAAAATCCAGAAAAACTATACAAAGATGTAGAGTTCTTGCACAGTTCTGAAAAGATGTATGGTATGTAGGTTTCAGACTTTAAACAAGAGCTACTGTTTTCTGCTGGTGTGGGAGCTGAGCGCATCATTGAGTTTTCTTGTGGTGAGTGAGTGGCCCAATTTTACACCTGCAGTGTTTTCATAATGCACCCTGTTGGTGATGTAGTTATCAATATTTCTGTTTGATTATTGAAACAATCATTTACAAAAGTGTAAAACAACCAAGTTTAGGAGGACTAACATACACAGAGCTATTGATGGAGGCTTATCAGAGTTAAACCCTATGTGTGAAATCATTTTGGGATAACAAAGGGTTCGTCTATATTCACATTTTTTAAGTACAAAGATTATCGTAGATTGTCCATCATTTTGTAGGTACGGTTTGTAGGTACAAGGAGTTTATGCTGTATACGTGCCAAGCAATGTTGCATATAATTATATAGAATTTGATATGCATGTTTGTATTGTTCCATCAGTTTGCCTTGTAACTTTGTCTGTAGGTCACGTGATTCCTCCTGAGAACATCCTTCCCATTGTCATGTGCAACGGTCCATCTGGACAGGAACTGGACTTTACTTTCCAAAACAGAGATTCTCCACGCATTGTAACACACATTTTCATTAACTTGATGCAAATAGTTTATTTTTTCATGTATTGTTCGTACAAGCGTCTTTGTACCTGCTTTTGACAGATGGATGAGACAGGCCGCATTTTGTCCAACATCTGTAACGTGGTACCGGGCGGCGTTGTGTGCTTCTTCCCTTCTTATGAATACTCAAGGCGTATCATTTCCCATTGGGAGGCAGGCGGAATTCTGACTCGACTGGCTAACAAGAAGAAGGTGCATGAGCTACATGATTAAAAAACAGAAAAGGAAAACACCAGCATGATTCTTTAATCATTTTAACTAAGAAGTTTTTTAGATCATGCCTTAACTCACAGGTATGGTTTAGAAAATCACATTGAGAAAAAGTTCATGACACTTTCCAACTATCATATTTATTTCTCCAGGTCTTCCAGGAGCCAAAAAAGGCCAATCAGTTAGAGCAGGTGCTAAAAGAGTTCTCCCGTTGTATCCAGGTAAAACTATCGACATGGAAACATAGTCACTGGGGTTGATGGCTGTACTGCTGCCAATTGTGTGTGTGTGTGTGTTGTTAGAGATGTGGTCTGGACAACAGCGGACTTACAGGAGCGTTGCTGTTCTCTGTGGTGGGAGGAAAGATGAGCGAAGGTATCAACTTCTCTGATGACCTAGGCAGGTGTGTGTGCGCGATTCATTAAAAACCAGCAGCTCTTTACTAGATTAGGTGTATAGGATGTGTATGGCTAAAGGTTGCATTGTGTATGTTGAGTGTTACAGGTGTGTGGTGATGGTGGGAATGCCGTATCCAAACATCAAGTCGCCAGAGCTGCAGGAAAAGATGAGCTATATGGACAAACACCTGGTCAGACTCTTAACTGTCTTTAAAGGACCAAGATGCTGTTTTTCAAGATTTTTCTTGTTAACAAATTCAATGAGCAGAACCCAACTAACAATTAACTGATCACACCTATGTGTGTATCCAAAGCCTGATATACACTTATTAAGAGATGCTCTGATTCACAATCATTCACTGAAATTAAGTATATTGATTTTTTTTTTTGCAGTTGAATGAACGCTTCTCCAAATATGGTAATTGAGTCAGCCCTAGTAGCAATGTAGGGAAAGTTCACTTTCTACCTGAACTAGTTCAGTTCATAATTCAAACATTTTTATCTAAGTTTATGGTTCTAAAATGAACTACTACATAGTTTTTTTCCTCAATATGTTGCTGTGAGCTATTATTCATTCATGTCAAAATTATTTTCACAGCCCAGCGACAAATATTTGATCAGTTTTAACATTAAAACTATGTGTCAGATTAATCTTTTTATCCAGTTTTTATTCCTTGTCCAATTAGGGGTTAGTATTGAGGTGACTACCATCTAAATTCTGCCATTTCCTAACATTTTGTTTCTATCCGTTTAGTCCACAATAGTAACAGCTGTAGCTTTCACCCTATAGTATATTCTCAAAACATGAGGAAAACCTTACTGATTGAAAGGTCTTTATTCTGAAAATAAAAGCAGGAGTATAGTCCTTAAGGTTTAGTCTGGATCAGTACTGACTGTGTTATGGTCAGAGCTGTGGGGCTGCCTTCCTTCATGATCCTTGCTGTGTTTTATGATGCATTTGTGAGCGTGACAGGTATGACCAGCTGATCTGCTGCCTGATCTGCTGGTTTGCAGCTACATATTAAACTCTTTTTTTTTTAGTTTGAAAGAAGAATGAAGGTGTTAAAACATTCATCACAAGAAAAATGGATTACGTTCAGTTCATGTTAATCCAAAAGTTGAACAAGTTCATGAACAATCATTCATTGAACGTTTTCAGGCACAAAACTGCCTAGTTGTAATACTGACATTACTACACGCACTAAAATGGAGCTATTTAAGAACAAGGTTAAGTTATCCCCTACCTAACAAACCATTTATATATTTACAAATCAAAACACATTTTTTCACCATGAGGGAAATGTTGAGCCTCATAGTAGTTGGCACAACTATGAGTTCAGAATGGTGCTGACATGCAACTCAACACTGTTTATTTTCAGCCTCACAGTGGAGGAAGGAACCCTGGACAAGCACTGATTGAAAACCTCTGCATGAAGGCTGTCAATCAGTCCATAGGTAGGTGATAGGTTCATAGATATGACATAAAAAATATTGACAAAAACAACCTAACCTATACTATGTAATCCTCTGACCTAAAGGAAGAGCCATTCGTCACCGTGGCGACTACTCCTCCATTGTGCTGTGTGACAGACGTTACTCACGACCTGCTACACTCTCTAAACTTCCCACATGGATCAGAAACCGCACCACCACACACCAGAGTTTTGGCCCTGCTTTCGCTGCCTTGCGTAATGTGAGTAGCAAGTACATGTTTAACGTATATATGCACGCTTTCAAGCTGCAGTTTCTTCATTAAAACGTTCATCTTATCAATGCTATGTCTATATATTTTTTTGTCTTTCAGTTCTTTCTGGAGAAAAAGCAAAAGCAGGTGTAGCTTCCCTCCCACTGGGCTGAACTGACACTTTCATGTAATCAGAAATGGGAAGATCCTTTAGGAAAATGTAGTTATAACAACAGTACATTTTTTTAGGAGCCAGTTAAAACAATGTGTTCTAATAAAAAAAATTACTTGACAGCCTTTGTAAAAGGTTGCTTATCATAATATTGCCATAGTTCTTGTATGCTTTTTTATTTAGATTTTCAATGTTTGGAACCCTGATTGCCTCAGGCTTGAGTTAAACGATCATCCCGGAAGTGCTTCATACTCAATTTATTTTACATTTAACTAAATTGCAATTATTTATAAAATAGTTTGTTGGAAAAATGGGCACTTGTTAGTCCAACTGGGTGCATCTGTTAAAATTTTCAAATTTGGTAGGAGGTTTTCATATTCAGCTTGTTGAAATGAATCACTGCAGCAGGTTTCAAGCACAGCACCAGCTGTTCATGTGACTGAAATTTAAAATATTTAAAGCATTCAACATCAAGTGTTATGCAAAGTTTGCTTTATTAGAAGGATGATAGTGATCTCATAATATTTGAATAACACCTCCTAATTTGATGGAAATATGTTTCAAAATTAATATGAAATCAATAAATTGATTAATTATTTCAGTCTCTGTGAGGTTTTGTTCAACTGCTTGAGACAACCCTTTATACTCTGGCATAATAAGGCCAATTGTCCATTTTACAGTAGCTACTTCTGTCAGCAGAACTGATCACTTTTTAATGGCCTTGTTGAGTCATTAGGAGGGGAAAAAAAGTCCACAAAATAATTAAAGACTATGAAATGATTCAATTATCAGTGCTTTAAGCATTCATCCTCCTTCTGTTATGCTTCCCAGTCGTCATCATCTGTTGTTGTGTGTGGGACAGGAAGTGGTGGGATGACGTCAGACATCCTGGCAAATGCTCCGCCCGTGCCAGCAGGAGCTTCACCTGACTCCACACCTGCTGGACCTTTACCAGATATGCCTGCAGAGAAAAGAAGCTATTTACATCATTTACTGTATGCAAAGACTGCCTGTGGCAATGTTCTTGAACTCATTGACATGTAAGACAAGTAGAAGTATCACCAGTATAGCAATGTAAAAATACTTCATTATAAGAAACAGTCCTACAAGATCCCTCTTGTGTAAAAGTCCTTGGGTTCTATGAGCTTGATATATTTAGAATGTAGTAAAAATATCTGTCTGATATATTATAATTATTACTACTACATCTCCAAAGGAGGTTATCTTTTTAGCTGGTATTATCTAGCAAGATACCTTTAAACATTTGGCTGGATTTACATAAAATTTTCAGTGAATATTTGGAATTGTAGCATGAACAGATGATTACATTACAGTAATGATCCAGAAGAAATTGGACACCTGGTGGTGATATCTGGTACCAACATAGCTTGTTGTCTTTGCACCCTACACCAGACACATTAACAGATAACTTTCCATTGTAGCTACTGATGGTGGAAATGTTTTCAACTATTTTATATTCAGCTAATTTAGTGCAGGAAAAAAGAAATATGAGGGGGAGTGGGATAATTAATTGGAGAGGAAAGAAGGCAGAAAGTTCTGATACACAAATCTTACATTTTTTAGGTTGGAAACCACTTTCATCTTTAATTGTATTTTAAAAGCTTGTTATTCACTGTGTCAAATCTGCATCTGCTAAGTAAAAAAATAAAAAAAGCTGTTGGGTTAATGTAGTTAAGTAGAAAGTACAAAAACATGTAGAGTAGTGGAAATATAAAGTAGCAGCAAGTAAAGTACAGACAGAGTAAATGCACTTATTTATGTTCCACCACTGATTGACATGAGAGGAATTTGCTCACCTTTCCTGCGCATGGCAAGCTTATTGAAAAGATCAGACATGAAGTCCCCACTGCTTGATGCTGCTCCCACCGCTGGGAAACAAAAACAAGCAATTACTCAATAAATAATTTTTACATTTGTGTAATTGCAGCCATGAAGTGGTTGCACTCATTCTCCATCACTGTGCTTCAATACACATCACATAATTACAAGACTATCTAGTAAACCGCTCTCTTAAGAAATAAAATAGCCAAAAGCTATGTTACACATTTAATATCAATTACAAGTATGACTTTGGACAAGTCAACCTTTTAATGGCAGTAAGAGGGTTAAGAACTGATTACTAAGAGAGATGCAGTGTGACATGTTGCATTAACCTATGGCTGAATGCTAAGTAGGGACAGGTCACACTCTGTTTGGCTGCAAGACTTCCTCCTCAGTGTTAAAGCTGCATCTTGTAGTAGGCTAATCTAAATTTAAGCAGAACCAAGATTCCCTGCTCAAACAGTGTTGACACCTTGCTCTTGCTCCTTCTGTTTCTTCTTCTCCATCTTGCGTTCTTTGACGTTGCGTAACTGGGCTTTGCCGATGCCCCCGGCGTTGCGGATGGACTCCAGGAGACTGGCACGGCCATCCGACGGTTGAACAACCTCACTGGGAGCGCCGGACACAGGGCCTGCATTAGGAAGAGATGATGTATGGAGACAGGAGCGGTGGTGTGATTGGAATTTTGAGCCCATTATTGTCAATTAGGTCAACCTAATTAAACAAAGTGACTTGTAAGTGTGTGTGCTGATTTGTGTGAATGTGACAAACCTGAAACCTGAGCCACTTTAGAGACTTGTGAGGGGCTTTCTGCAGGCGGAGGGGGTGGAGGAGGAGGTGGGGGTGGAGGAGCTCCTGCAGGAATGGCCAGAGCAAGAGCAGGCTCAAGAGGAGGAGGAGGGGGAGGGGGAGGAGGCGGGGGAGGTGCTGCATTAGGCTGGAGCTGAGATCCTGAAACATAAGACATATAAAGTCCATGTCAGTTCACCATCACATTACTAACCACTGCTCTGCAAAACCGAAAAAAAACACCCCAAAAAAGAAACATATTTCATAGTTCATATTTCTGTAATATAATGATAAACATTAGACTTTCATATATTTTAGATTCATTACACACAACTACAATTTTTCATGTCTTTCATTGTTTTAATACTGATGATTTTGGCAAAAAAGTAAAGAAAAACCAAAAATCCCCATCTCAAAAAATTAGCATATTTCATCTGACCAATAAAGAAAGTGTTTTTAATACAAAAAAAGTCAACCTTCAAATAATTATGTTCAGTCATGCACTCAATACTTGGTCAGGAACCCCTTTGCAGAAATGACTGCTTGAATGCGGCGTGGCATGGAGGCAATCAGTCTGTGGCACTGCTGAGGTGTTATGGAGGCCCAGGATGCTCAAATAACAGCCTTAAGCTCATCCACAGTCTTGGGTCTGGTGTCAACTTTCTCTTCACAATATCCCACAGATTCTCTATGGGGTTCAGGTCATGAGAGTTGGCAGGCCAGCACAGTAATACTATGGTCAGTAAACCATTCACCAGTGGTTCATAGCTCATTTAGAGCACCTTTTCATGATATGCTAATTTTTTGAGATAGGAATTTGGGGTTTTCATGAGCTGTATGCCAAAATCATCAGTATTAAAACAATAAAAGACCTGAAACATTTCAGTTGGTGTGTAATGAATCTAAAATAAATGAAAGTTTAATTTTTATCATTACATGATGGAAAAGAATGAACTTTATCACAATATGCTAATTTTTGAGAAGGACCTGTATATGTGCGTGTGTGTACCTGGAATGCTGCTCTCCTCAGAGAATGACGGCAGCTCAGGGATGTTGTGTGTTGGTCCTGACGGGGCAAAGCCAGGCCCCAGGTCTGCGCTGTAGGACAAGTCATCTGCAATACCAGGCAGGTCCGGTAGGTAGGATGGCACATCGATCTCAGGCACCTGACCCAGATCTGGCACGTAGAAGTAGCTCTCTGCTGTCTGTTAAACAGCAGTAGGAGACTTATTCATTCCACATTTAAATCAATCCAGTGAATCGATTGGTGCCCTAATTCCTGAAATGTTTTTTCTGTATATAGCATATAAAATGTGATATTTTATGCACACTAAACATTTTTCCCAAGCTTTAGTACATCCTTTTTATGTTTTAATACATCATTGCCACAATTGAATATATGTATCTATGTATATATATATATATATACACACACATACATATATACACACACACACACACACACACAGACAAAATTGTTGGTACCCCTCAGTTAAAGAAGGAAAATCCCACAATTCACACTTAAATCACTTGAAACTTAAAAAAGTAACAATAAATAAAAATGTATTGTAAATTAAATAATCAAAATCAGCCATTACTTTTGAATTGTTGAATGTGTGCAAGGTCAAATTAAATCTGAAGACTATCAAGGCATTCTGGAGAGAAATGTGCTGCCTAGTGTCAGAAAGCTTGGTCTCAGTCGCAGGTCATGGGTCACAGAAAAGCAGATCTGCCATTTGAAGAAGACACCCATCAAACCTGAGACAACTGGAGCAGTTTGCTCATGAGGAGTGGGCCAAAATATCTGATGACAGCTGCAGAACCCTCATTGACAAATACAGAAATTGTTTAATTGCAGTGATTGCCTCAAAAGGTTGTGCAACAAAATATTAAGTTATGGGTACCATCATTTTGTCCAGCCCTATTTCATTAGTTTGTTTTAAATAACTATGTTAATCAACAATTCAAAATTAATGTCTGATTTTGATTATTTAATTTTCAATAAATTTTTATTTATTGTTACTTTTGTAAGTTTCAAGTGATTTCAGTGAGAATTGTGGGTTTTTCCTTTAACTGAGGGGTACCAACAATTTTGTCCGTGTGTGTGTGTGTGTGTATATATATATATATATATATATATATATATATATATATATATATTTTAAGGGGTTGTCTACATACATTAAATATTATATAATATTGTGAAGAAGTTGGACAAGGTGTCAAACCTGTCTCTCCAGTTGCTCTCTTTTTGTGATGGACAATGGTGCATCAAATGGTTTTTCTTCTTTTTCTGTCTCTAGTGTTGTATGTGTTTTTGTCACTGCCCCAGCCAGAGGATCAAGAAACACATACTTTTTATAGCTGTAAACACACAAAGATAAAAGAAGAAAAGATCTCAGTATCATTATTTATGGTGATCATTTTTGCCTATTTGTTGTTGGACTCACAGGTTCTCGGTGGTATTAAAGAGCAACAAGGAGCTGACGGAGGAGATGTTACGGGGCAGACTGCCCAGCCCCTCTTCTGTCTCATCTTCAGACTTTTTCTTGTTGCTTACACACACTGGAAAATACATTAACTTCTCCTGAAAGGAAGGAAGGAAAACACAGGAGAGTAGAGGAAGATATATAAAATGTCAGCTTAATCCTCAACACAAATCAGAATGCCACCAAAGTGCCCCTGCACACAATAACAGGACATTGGGGACGTTGCTTCTGGGGGATTTTGAATAATTCATTTCTGCACTAGAGAAAATTGCCAGCAGTGTTTTAATTTTTGTTTCTACCTCTCTGACAAATAGACACACAGCGACACACTTGCGAGGTTCAGTGAGCACACAGCAGAAAATATGCCGATTTGTGTAAAGTTTCTTAAGAGGGTGGTGAGGGAAACACTGTGGTGTTCACTATAAATAATGCAAGAGCTTATGCTGAGTTTCATGCACGCACGCATGCACACGCAGGAAAAATAATACTATGACACATTTACAATCTGTGTTTCACTATCCAGTGACAGATACACTCACACGGCATGTATCATCCTATCTACTGAATGCACAATTTGTGAATTATTCATCTGCATCTTTGCACCTGATAGTGACTGTACAGAGCAAACACATTTCTTCTGGTTTAAATGCAGGTTTAATACATTGCAAACATGCCGTTTTCTCTTATTATCAAGCATCACATTTGGAATAAACAGCAGCATGAGCTTTAATTCTGTAAAACAAATATTCTACCTGTTCTGATAAATATTGTATATAAGAAACACACAATATTTTTGGCAAATGTCATGTTGCCATGGTAACATTTGATTGGATGTCAAGTGGCTCATGGGAGCTGGTCATGTGATCGAACACCTTTACAACACACTCATGTTTTATATGGCACTATATATGTTTATTGCTGTATGAGGTATATTGTTCCCAATTTTGTGCTGTGCAGGTTTTCCTCTACATGCATATTTTGTTCTTATTTTATAGGCCAATAAATCATATTTTCAGTATCAATAATCTGTTGATTGTTTTCCCAATTAATTGATTTGCTTTGGTGAGAAAATGGTGAAACACTTTGCTCTCTATTATCCAAAAGCTACGGTGGCTACACAATGAGAAACAGTTTATTTCTCTCTGGCATTAGTAGTAACTGTAGTAACAGTTTATAGATTTTACTCTCATAATATTACAACTTTATTATCAAATATTTACCCCATCTCCTCTATAGCTAGATGACATGGACAAAAAAAGTATTAGTGTTTTTGTAAAGATAACTTGATATTGACTATTGATACTTTCATAAAATATTCACATATTTTAATAAATATTGTAGATATAAAAGTCTAATAATGTCTGGTAAACAGTCTGGTAAAGTCAGAATATTATGTAACTTTACTGTAATGTAAAGTTACAAAATATAATAATAATATGTAGTCTTGGTTTTCCTTTAAAACAAGGAAAACCAAGACTACATTCATGCCATATCAAAACAGATAAGATGGAGGTTTATATACTGTGTTCCTTATTCCTCTCCTTCTCCTTTCCTGCTGAATGCATGTAGGGGAACATTGGGTTACATTTTGTTGAAAAAGACAGCAGGCTAAGCGAAGCAGCACAGATGGCCACGTCAACCACGTCATCCCACGTGTTTCTGTAGGATTCTGAGGCGGTCTCAGGACAACAGGGTATGTAAAAATTTCTCAGCAATGAATGTGGCAACATCCTGCTCAAATGTTATGGTCACACCAACTTCCTCTTTTTTGACATAATGGAGAAGGAATTCAACTCAGGACCTAAAGATGAGCCCAGACTTATTTAAAATGCTTGTCTTAGCTTGCACTACAATGGCAGAAAAACAGAATCATCAGCATCACAGTGAACGCCGCAGTGAAGGACATTGACAGTATGAGGGCTAGCTGGTAGGCTGGGGAGTCTGCCTTGGAAAATAAGATTCCTAATATTGCAGTATAACACTGCATATTGTATATGCCATGATACTTCAAAAAGAGATAGAAGATTTAGGAGAAGCTATGCAGACTCTGTCATGGCCATGTCATATCTTATAAACACATTTTCAATTGCACATTTTTTGCAGGCAGACATTTCACTTCATTGATTACATATACAGAATAATTTGTATTTATATAAAAATGAAGATGCATTTAATTTAACAGTTTTAAATTAAATAGATCTAACAGATTTTACATTGGACCAGCTCTCAACTCTTATATAAATACTTAAGGGACCATGTGAGTTTATCCTTAGAGTGTACGTAAATATGATGTTTCGCTCCAAGCCACTCAGTCATTATATAACCAGAGAGCTATGATAAAAAATTCTCACCAGTAAGATATTTTTTGTAATGTGTTCAACTCACCTGTAAGGCCTTCTCATCAAAGGGTCTCAGCTTGTTCTGTATCCTGCGTCGAGGGCGTGTATGTGAGGAGGGGTCTGTGGCTCCGGTGAAGATGCATGAGTAGTCCTGGAGTCGGTCTGGTGCCGGGTACTTAGCACTGGAGAAAACCTAGAGACACATAAAAAACTAACATCACTGACAGACACAGAGCTAAATATAGATTTAACAAGGTTTCTGTTCACTTTGTTGTGTCTTTACTGTGCATCACACGTCCAATATGTAAAGCTGTACCATCTTACCTTTGTGGCCTTCTTACTGCCTTTGATCTTGTCGACTCGGGCCTGAGCCAGTCTGATCCGGTCAGTGACGGTCTGCAGCTGGCGCCGGTTCTTCTCCACACTCTCAGACACCCTAGAAGAAAAACACATATTCATGCCAACATCAGTACAGATTACAGACACAATACTGCCAAAAGCATTAGCTCACCCATCCAAATAATCAGAATCCAGTATTCTCATCACTTCTTTAATTTTCACAGTTAACTATGAGCTGTATTATTAGAAATAAGTGCTTTTCAATAACAGTGAGTTAGCCACGAAGTATAGACCATGAAAACTGATGAAGCAGGGTCAGCGGATGCGGAGGCGCATAGTGCCAACTTTCCAAAAGAGTCAATCTCTACGGATGCCAAGCTGCATCTAAGCCGTACATCACCAAGTGGATTGCAAAGCGTTGGATGCAGAGGTGTAAAGCACCACCACTGGACTTTAGTATGGCGCGTTGTGTGGAGTGATGAATCACGTTTCTCTCTCTGGCAATCTGATAGATGGGTCTGGGTTTGGTGGTTGCCAGGAGAACGATACTTGTCGGACTCTATTGTGTCAAGTGTAAGGTATAGTGGAGAGGGGACAAATTATGGTGTGGGGGTGTTTTTCAGGAGCTGGCCTTGGTCCATTAGTTCTAGTGAAAGGAGTGTAAATGCTGCAGCAAACCAAGACATATGTCATATTGAAGAATGGGATGTCACTTAAATTCATATGCAAGTCAAGGCAGGCGAGTGCATAATTTTGGCAATTTAGTGTATATACACACACGTCCACTTGCAGAAGAAAAATGGCTAAAATGCTATATCACATATAACATATATAGAAGAGTGTGTAACTTGAGACACTGTGCAGGATGCTATTCATGTTATCAAAATGAATAAGTGAACTAATTATTCCATTCCTAAAAGACGAGTTGCGTTAGTATGACATTGCAGCTTTGACAGCTGTATTTCATTGATCAATTGATTAATCTTTTTAGTGACACCATCTTCCGAGGGGTAATATTGAATCAACTATTTTGTTGAAAAAAAAAAGTTACCGTATTTTCACGACGAAAAGGCGCACCGTACGAAAAGGCGCAGTCTCAGTTATGTGTGCAATTATTGTATTTAACACACAGATAAGGCGCGGGTTTTATATACACGTTTTATATACACGTCCGCCCCTGTGTGTATTCATATACTACGTACGCCCGCCTGACAACACACACGTGCATATTTAAAAATAGATCGGGAGCAAAACTGAGTTTGGTTGTGCTTTATTTAAGTATTAATTACAACAACACTAAAACAAGCACATTACCGGTAACAGTCACTCAAACCCATTGAAGTCTTCATCCTCTGTATCGGAATTGAACAGCTGCGCTAAATCACACATGGCAGGTTCACGTTCCTCACTGTCAGAGTCAGAGTCCGTGCCATGCGGCTCCCCAGAAATGATGCCGGCTTTAGCAAAAGCTTGAACAACAGTGCCAGCAGACACGTTAGCCCAAGCAGCTACAATCCAGTCACAAACTGTGGCGTAACTCGCCCGGCACTGCCTTCCAGTCTTTGTGAAACTGTGGTCTCCTTCGGTCATCCACCGCTCCCACGCCGCTCGCAGCCTCACTTTGAACGGCCGGGAGTTCCTTCGTCAGACCTCCCGGAATCACAGCAAGTGTAGCGTTCATCTGCTTCACTTGCTTTTTGACGTCGGCGGTGAGATGGGCACGCATGGAATCACAAACCAGCAGCGATTGTGAAGGTCTCCGTACATACACCTCAGCCAATCCTTCATCATTTCCTCGTCCATCCAGCCCTTTTCTCGTCCATGTTGGTGATGTGGCTCGGCTGGATGTTTTTGTCGGCGATGTGTCTGCTGCAGAAAGAGCGGAAGTTCGCCAGCTTCTCACAATAATCCGCCGGACGCTGCTGCGCTACCGTTGTCCTGCTCCGGATGGAGAAATGGCACCGCTTCATGAACCGGAAGCACCAAGACCGACCTCCGTGGAAATGTTGAATTTTCATTTCCTCCGCTAACTTTACTGCTCTAAGCCGAATGGTGACCATCGAAACACTCCTCCCACCCGCTCTTTGCTCGACGATCCATTGCTCCAGTCTTTCCTCCAGCTCTGGCCACCTTGCCTTGTGTCCGCGGAAACTCAGCTGCGTTTTTTTCCACCTGTCGCAGCTCGTTCTCCAGCTTCCTCCACTTGTGAACCATTGATTCGTTAATTTTAAATTCTATGGCGGCGGCTCGATTCCCGTGTTCCTCGGCGTAGCTGATAGCCTTCAGCTTAAACTGAGCTTCGTAAGCGTGTCTCTTTGCCATTTTCAGGGTTGTTAAGACAGCAATGTTCTGCATAAAGCACATACCTGTTCTTTTACACACAAATCACGCCCGATCCACGCCCAATCCACGCCCACAAGCCCCCCTTTTAACGCACCATGTTCTCTATCACGTCCGCAGCATCATGGTTCTCAACTACGTCCGCACACAGATAGGGCGCTCTGGACGATAGGGCGAGCTGCACATTTTGAAAAAAATCAAAGACGTTTATATGCGCCTTATAGTCGTGAAAATACGGTACTATTTTTTTCATTAAGTTTCCAGAGACACTTCTGGTAATGGTAACAGCCATACTAGTAGTAGTAGTAGTTATACTTCTACTATTCATCTCCTTTTTAATTTATCTCAGTTATTTTTCCATGAATGTTTTATTTAGTAAAATGCAGAAATATGACAAATCTAAATATTATTTCTACAAACAAAAATATAGAGTATTTATTTTTTTAAAAATTTTTTTTATGAAGTGTTCAGACACATAATTCAATGCAAAAACAGTTCTCAAAAGTCTTCTGGTGAGACGGATTTACTTTCTTAAATTTATATTATATAAATAATAAACCATGCCAAAGATGAAAAATAGCAATTCTGTCTGAATTCTGTCTGTTGTCTATTAAAACAAACAAAACAGTCATGTGGTGTAAACCTAAAAACTTGGTACCAGATGCTTTAACTCTCTTACGGTTTTAAAAAATCTAAAACACATGCTTAAGCTAGTTTTATAATTTAGGTGGATAAGATATTTAAAATGTATCATTCTTTTTCAGCTTCACCTTTTGATGATTTTTGTCAGCTATCACACAAAATTATGATTTTTGTAAAAACAAATGACACAAATTGACTTTTTAATGACAAGAACCGTATTTTAAAAAGTTTTATTTTCTCATCTTGCCAAACATGATTTGTCCCTGACCCTGGTGTGTGTGCTGGGGTTTACCTTCTGAAAATGTCTGTAGAGATTGTCTCCAAGTAGAGTAATGCATCTGCCATCTGATTAACAGCCTCCTCTCTCCTCAGGTCCGGCTGGATGAGAGGCACAGAGTACACCTGGCCCTCAAGGCAGTGCTTTTGTGTCATCCTGCAGCGACACAGAGAAACACTTACTGACACTGACAATAACAAATCAAAGGATGAGCATGGAAGTCATTTTTCTATACTACAGCTGCTTGGTAATGTATTATTATCTGGTATTCCAGTGTTTCATTCCCATACTTATTATTCCGTCATTACCCAAGTAATGTTAATTTACTTAACATACACATACACACACACACACACACACACACACACACATATATATATATATATATATATATATATATATATATATATATATATATATATATATATATATATATATACACAAACACACACAAGATTTTATAATACCTTATATAATTATTTGATTCAATCGAATCAATAACGGAAAAAATGAATGTCAATAACTGATCTACTTTTAATTTGTTTTTTCCTTATTCCGGACATGTATTCCGTTATTTTATTGTTTAGTTAATAGCTTTGATAGTTTATCATGTACGTGTAGTTTTTGTTGCACATTGTCTTGAATTTACTGTCTTTTCAATCATAGGACATAATTGTGAATTATACATGAATGTGCATTACATTTACAAGCTTAATGTCTGAATATTTGTGAATGTACGTTAATAATATTCATGTTTTGTGCATTTATTAATGCATCTAAGCCTTATTCACTCACATCCACATCTAACTTCACCTCATCTGACTCTCACATGACATGACGTGCAACAACGTTATAACAGCATATGATGTTATTTTGGCTCAGACAGAGTGTAAATTGGTCCGTGTTTACCCATTTTTCTTTGTTTAGCAATGGCAACGATTGACAGCAAATAAACCTGCAGCAAAGCTGTTAAATAGCAAAGAAAGTATCGTTATAATGTGACGTTAACGTTAGTCAATATCAAAAGCCTGTTTATGCTCAAGCAAAGGAATTGTAAAGCCTTTTTAGATACAACTGTAGAGAACATTCACGCTCAAATACATATCTTACCTGACCATGGATGTTATTTTCTGGTAACAGGGTTCATAGAATAATAATATGAGGACGCAGGGCTTTCCGCGCTAGCAAACACAGCTACCTTAGCTACTTAATGAAAAAAACGATACCCCACTTCCGCATTCACTCGACACGTGACTACGCCGATATAAAAATGTTGCGTTCAAGTACTTACGGAAATGTCCGACTTTAAACACTTAGAAAACGTGAAAAACACTGTCATCGCAGTTAATAGGATAACATTATTTTAGACTTCAAAGTATAGAAGTATATTCCTAAACCTATTAGTATTAGTATTCATATGACTATTATATCGATTCACAGTTGACACACACTTAAAAGAAAATGTTGTGATGTGATCAAAATCTCTAGCAGCTCTCTCTCTCTCTCTCTCTCTCTCTCTCTCTCTCTCTCTCTCTCTCTCTCTCTCACACACACACACACACACACACACACTAGCCTATAGGGTGCGTTCTTGCTCTGGAGTTTTCTCGTTCTCCACCTCCCCCTTCCTTTTCTCCCTCCTCCCTCCTGTCACATCTGGATCTGGCTCTTCTCATCAGCACCACTCAGCGCAGTGTGTGTGTGTGTGTGTGTGAGAGAGAGAGAGAGAGAGAGAGAGAGAAAGAGAGGGAAGGAGGGAATCGACCGGAGAAGCGGAGGCTAGGCTCATTCACAACAGGGCAAAATCAAGGATAGGAGAGGAGAGTGGAAGGACATCTCACCTTTTCATCTACGCTCACGGATATTTTCGTGTCCCAGTCCCCCGTCCGCCCGGTTTCCCCCCTCTTATCGTCTCATCTCTTTATCTGTCTTGGATATGATGAGCTCCAGCCTGCTGGAAAACCCGGTGCAGGCGATTCTGTACCTACGGGAGCTCACCACCATCGTCCAGAACCAGCAGAGTCTCATCCAGACCCAGCGCGCCCGGATCGAGGAGCTGGACCGGCGGGTGGACGAGCTCATCGGTGAGAACAGGCACCTGCAGAATGTCAGGGTACAACAGCATCCTTACCACAACCATCATCATCATCATCACCCCGACCCGAGCTGCCGTCACCACCACCACCACCCCCAGGACCCTAGCGCGGGGTCTCTGCCGGACCACGCGCCTCTCCCAGCATCGGTCGAGGCGGCTCCCGGGGTCCCCCCGTCGCCCCCACCACCAATGGACCCCGGCGACATGCAGCTGGTTCCGGCCGAGCCTTCCATGGTTTCCCCGGTTGAGAGCGACCCAGAAAACGGTAGAAGTTGCACCAGCTGCCGCTCTTTGGTTCCGATGACCCCGACAATCCTTTGTCGATCCTTGGCCCTGACTAATAAATCTGAGTAAGTATATGTGTATCGTTTGTGTGTCTGAGAGGTATATCCTTTTAAAATGGTAATATAATTGTTTTGACCTACAGCATAATTGTATTTCTTACCTTGGCTGTAATTGACTATTAGTATTTAGACTATTAGAGACAAAATAGAATAATAAAGGTTTACACATGTTGATCCTACAGATTAATTGGTGTTTAATTGACAAAGAATGATGCCAAGTTGCAAATTGCATTTTTTTTTTTAGCTTTGCGTGTCTGCTGGACCAGAGAGGAAGAGATGGATTATTCAAATGAGAAACTGGCTCACGATCACTAGATCATTACATAACAAACAGCTGTAGGCATGTATGTGCATGTGTGTGTGCCTGTGCGTGTGTGTGCTTTGAACACACTCTGAGCAGTGGTCAGTGTCCATTGGGACAGGAGCAGCATCATGTGTGATGATGAGACACCGTGAGTCGCTGACCGTGGTGCTGCTGGCTTCCTCTATTAATTACTGCACAGGATCTGTGAATTCTCACGGGCCCTCTCCCCTCTGATGTTGCTGATGCGACACACGTGCGGCACACACACACACACACACACACACACACACACACACACACACACACACACACACACACACACACACACACACACAGACAGACACAGTACATCAGCATATCACCTAATGAGAAAAAACCCAGCCCTCTCTCTTCCTTATCCTGTGTATGTGTGCATGTGTGTGTTCTGTTCATAAGTTGTATCCCAGCAGGAGCCTTGATTGGTCTCTCTGGGACTCCACCCCCACTGAGGGGTACAGCAGAACTGAGTTGGAATTGAGAGGAGCAAGACAGGGTGCAGAAGGGGATACAAAAAAGTGGCTGTTGATGTTAAACCTACAGTGAATGTTTGAATGAATAAATGTTTGAGTGAATGTTTCACCTGTCACATGCCTTACAATTCAGTTCTTTAGTTATGTGTGTTGCTCATGTTCTCTTCTTTGCTTTTAATGTGACTTTGTGCCCTCTTTATAGAGCCTCTGGCAACAATTTGTAATTCTTTGATATGAGACAGAGTTACACCATTCATTCATTTTAAATATTTTTACAGGAGAGTTTTAGTGCGGAAGAAATCACACAGAAGTCATGCCTTCCTGATGTGTCCTTGCATGTTTCGTTACATCCCCACCTTTCTCATTGATTATAAGTCTTTCTGGATGAGGTCATGCGCTTCAACACACATTATTTCTTCCTTGGCTTCTGGCAGGCCACGCAGGTGAGGGGGAGGCGTGGCTGCCACTTGCATTTTTACTGGATTTACCTCATTCAGTGCTTTCTGCATCCCATCTGCGGCTGACTGGAGATCAGATCTGTGCTATTCCTGCTGTCAGTGCCTTGTGTGCGTCAGTGTGTTTTTCCGTGCTACAAACATGCTTTGGTGCATATGTCTGAATTCATATACTGTCTAGATGCACGTGTTGGCAGTGGTGTACACTTGCTTTTTTTCACGTTTTCCTGTATGCACCAATTCGAATGTTTATCTAAACCTATAGAGTTAGATCTCTCTGCCTGCAGTTAAATAGCATGTGTTGGGCAGGGTTTCCTCTGTGTGTTTCTGTTTGTGCACTTTGCATTGTTGTCAGTGTTGCCAAATGCACATGGATGAGAGAAAGGATCCTCTCTTCCACGCATTCCCTCTCTCTCTCTCTCTCTCTCCAGCTGAGCCTCTCTATCTGCCCCACTTAGCCCATGGAGCGAACAGTAATCAGCCATTCTCAGGAGAGAGAAAGAGCAGAGATAGAGAAAGAGAAAGATGCTCAGTTGTTGTCTTTGATGGAGCCCTTGGAGGTGTCTAAAGGAAGGAAGCTTGAGGCTGACATTGAAATGGACAAGAAAAAGGGAAAAAAGGGGAAAATCGGGGGGGGGGGGGGGGGGGGGGGGTGAGGCAGGGTTCAGTACACAGAGAGTGAGACAGGTACAGGAGGAAGAGAGAGATTAGCTGTCTCTTGGATTTATCTTTCTTGGCTGGTGGACAAACAGATCGGCCGGGTGACTGAGGGATGGAGCCTGGCATCCTCTGGTGCAGTGGAAAAGGTGCACGCAATGTATTTGCATCATTTTTGAGTCCACAGTTCAAGATGTTGCTGATTCTATTGCCTCCTTCCCCTTGGCTTCCCTTAGAATCTCTACTGATTACTGGTCAGTGAAAAGCAGTGCATTTAAAGTACCACTTACAGAGCAGGGAAGAGGAAAGGGTTAGTGAGAGGAAGAGAGGAGCATGAGAACACAGGCCCGACAGCAGGAGGGCATGTACTCCTAAAATATTCACCTGTTCTCTTTGTAAGTGTTGTTGGATACGGATGACCATGGATGTGGAGTGTAAGCATGTGTGTGCATTTGTGTGTGCAGCCTGACCTCTTCCTCCTTCCACGACATACCCAACTGACTAAAGCCAAGCGGTTAATATTATCCTGGAAAAATAATTCATCTCTCAAACACTGATGGGGAACAGGAACAGTTTTGATCATCCAAAGATTTTTACATTTTACCCTTTAAGGTATGATATCATTTCCATAGCCTCTATCAGAATTTCTCTTGATTGACCGTTTCCTCTGAGTGGCCTTAAGTGATAAAATGGCAGGAAGAAAACATTTTTCTGACCAATTTTAAGGTTTACTTTCTTTATTACTCTAAAGCAATAAAGTATTCAGGTATTTATTTTACTTGACTTTGTTCATGTTACTCTCCTAAATTCATATAAATATAAATATAAATATAAATATAAATATAAATATAAATATAAATATAAATATAAATATAAATATAAATATAAATATAAATATAAATATAAATATAAATATAAATATATTGTCCCTGACTTCCTTCAATGTTCAGATACCAAAAGGGGCATGAGACTGATGAATGAACACATTTTTCCATGTGTTGCATAACACTTACATTGTTTATAAACCTCCAACATGATAAACTAGCACACCTTTGCACAGCATGGATGTATGTAGCAGGTCTTGGATTATTTTTCAAAGATTTCAGGACATGATATGCAGTCACTCTCAAATTAAGAGATTGATTCTTAATTAATAATGATGATTAATTAATCAATGATTAATAATTGATTAATAATTAACAGATTTGTTACCAAATAGATTTACCTTTGTTGATAGAATAATAATGTCAGGTCTGATTGATGTTTGTGTTCTTTCAACACTGCAGCTATATTTATAACATCACAAAACGGCAAACTTTAAGATCAGACAATTCAACAGTTCAACATCAATTCAGTCACAACAGTCATAATAGCAGTCACAGTAGACAGATTTGGGGCGCTTTAACATACATTTGGTCTGGGATTAAGCTCTGTGTTTTTTAAGAATTGACTAGTGCACAAAAGACTGCTTCAGTTTAACCTGATTAAATTGTGGAACACTATATCAAGTGTGAAGGTAGGTGGCGATGTTGTTAGGTGGCATGAAAATCTTATTTTGGTAATCTGATTCATAGAATTTCTCCATGATTTCTCATTTTAGGTTGACTTGAAATCTTTGAGAAAGCTTTGTGCATGGCTAGCTAGATTATAAATCAAGGGACAATAAATGTAAAGTTGAAAATGTAAATGAATTATTGTGTGTAGATATTTGCAAAGCTCACTTGCAAGGAAGCTAGAGGGAAAATGCAAAAACACATTGTTGTCTCATTGTTTATTATGTATTGAGTCTGTTGGTTCTTTTTATTACATTTGATATCCTGGTCGTTGATTAGCACATTTGAGAAGAGTCATTTAGATGCAGGAGAGATGGTTCTATCTGACCTAATTAGCTTGGCTGATTACAGGTGGTGTGCTTAACTTTGCTTCTAATCAGGAGATCTCATCCCAGTGTTCAAGACACAGAAGTGAGCAACATCACAGAGCAAAGTACTGTTTTGAAAAATGAATACTGTGATGTAATATGATTATTTTAGGGAGTCAAGCACCTGGGATGACTTGTTACCAGAATGCAATCTTACTGCAAAAATGTTATAGCTGGAGAAAATGTGAAGGACGGTGTCCTTAAGGCAGCATGGGTGCTGTGCCTTGTATGATTGGTGTTGCTGCTCCGTAAAACACAATTAAACTCTAATCTTAAGTGACTTTGTTCCTTTTGTGATGCATGAAAACAGTCACAAACAGTCAGGGCTTTAATTTTGTCTGACTGAACTGCTTTGTCCCGTTGATGGAAACAGGTTTGTACCCATTGACTGTCGCTTGCAGCTATTTTTATGAAATGGTTCTACTGGTTGGCTGTAAATTGAGCTATAGGTGGTCTGACATACAGCACTAGCACACACACACACACACACACACACACACACACACATTTTTTTTGTCAGTTTCACCATGTCCATAAAACCCTGCAACAAAAAAACATTTGTTATTGTCATTGTGACACAGTTTATTTGTACTCAGAGCCCTTGGTTGATTACATGTACAGTGTGTAGTTTCTCAAGGCATCCAGTGGTAAGGGTGCAGATTCAAACCATCTGAGTACCCAAAAGTGGCAGTAAAAAAGGCTCTAGATCCATAGTCTGGTTTGTCCATTATGGGCTACTGTATAAACATGGGGTTGCAACATGGTGGGAGAAAAATGTTATTTATGGAAATACAGCAGTTCTCCAAGACACAAAAATCCAATTTCCAAACATTCGTAGATACAAACAACAGCTGATTGATGCCAAAAATGTTGTTAATAATATGATAGTAACAATCTCCATGGAAACAAAGATTGCCGTTATCAGAAAGTTGATCAGAACAATTTAAGGGAAAAAGCTGCATAATAGAAGAAAATGTAATATTTATTCTTCGGGTATAGTAAATTGTTATATACTATAGGCATTTAAATGACCCCAAATGGCAATTAAGGATTGAAATTAAATATATAATGTTCTAGGAACAACTCACTTACGAACAGCCTCTCGGAACCTATTCTGTTAATATGTTGGGAACTGTCTGTATATACTTATTAATCACACTCATGAAAATTATAGTTCATTTCTGCCAAGTCTATTGGCTAAATGCCACTAAATCTTACACACTAGACAACATCATAGCATGAACAGTACGCTGAGTGCTGTCAACTGGCCTTGCTGTGCCATTTACTGTATGTCACATTGTAGCTGCTTATTCTAGCACTCTGATTGTTTACAAGGTGTCTATGTGTTTGTGTGTGGGCTGTCTTTGGCGAGGTAGGTGTTATAACAGATGGAGAAGTATTATTCATAGAAACTGAGTGTGAGGAGTGTTGATGAGAGATATTAAACAAAACAACGCCCCTTTAAGTCTGGTCAGAAGACTTTGTACAGTAAAACCAAGAAATTCACTGACAACTAATGTGACCTACACACACCCCGACCCCTGAATTAATGTACTTATAAGTCATTATCGTCCTAAATTTGCATGCCTGGTAGTGGACGTTGTCCAGCATCCAGAAGGTCAAAGGGTCAGTCTATGCTGCGGTTTGCAAAATGATGTGTCTCGGTTACTGAGTTTTGTTCTTTTCACTCCAGATTGCTCCAAATGAGAATGCCAGCAACATACCTAAAATATGAATGTAAATGTAATATGTATGAGAGAGATGAATGAGGAAAGTGTAAGAAGAAAAAGATCAGGAGACAAAGCTAGAGTTACCATCTGTCCAGATAGGGAATTTTGCTAAATCACTACTGCTGCTCAGATGGATGGCAGAGGGGGTATAAACAAGCACATCCGTACACACAAATACACTCGCACATTGGAAGCATTTTCAGCCTTGGATTGACCTACATAGGGTATTTACCATGGGATCAGTGCCAAATTGTAAACAGAAACCATGGAAATAATCCAGAAGAGTCTAATGAGAGCCTCTTCAGGATCTTCTGGGATGTTGGTCTAAGAATGAACTGATGGAGGGAACAAAGCAAAAGCTGGCAATGCTTCTTCTCCCCTTGCTTACTAGCTCCCCTCCTCTCTTGTCTGTCCTACAGGAGTGAGACGGTGCTGCATCAGTTTTGCTGCCCCGCCCCAGAGCATCCAAAGAATGACACCACTGGTTCAGCTGGGTAAGATTGTTTTTTAACCAATGATCACTTTCAATCTCCTATTTTCTGCTCCTTGGCTTTTACAGCACATCTCTGCAACCTGTGAAAAGTCTTTATAAATATGAACGCTATCTGTATGTGTGTGTCATCCACATCCTTTTTCATCACCATCAATTTTTGTACTTATATAAATGCAGAGCTTGCGGGTGCTGGAGTTACACTGCGTGAGAATTAAATGCTCTGTAACAACCCTCCAGCTCTGACAGTAATGTATAGAAAGACAGAGGAGATGGAGGGCGTGGGGGTAATGATTTCACCACTACACAAGTGCCCATGGCAACACGAGCAAGTAAAAAGGCTACCACAACCATAGTAACCGCAGAATCAAAGTGTTGACTTTCAGAATGTGCTGAAGCCACTTTCTCTGTCTGTTTCAGCGGGGGCAGGTTGTCTGTTTGTTGCATGAATTATGTGTTTTTGTGCATGTGTGTGGGAGCGAGCATGTGAATGCATGACGTTTCAGTCAGGGGAATGTTTGACTGAGCTGTTTAAAAAAAACAAAAGATTTTTTGTCATGTTTCTTAAAAAAATACTGTTTGCCCTCCCTCCTCCACAACATCTCCCATCTTTTAATCTTCTGCACTGTTTCTATTCTAGTCTTTCCCAGGCATTCTCATTTTCAAATCTCTTCCTCTGCTGCGATATCCTTACACCCTAGAGTTGTTTATTTCTCGACGCACCTCTACTCATTATTTATCCATCTGTTGGGGGGCCTTGTCTTTGTTAATCATCTTTCCATATTATTTCTATCTTATCCCTCCATATCGAGCCATCACTGGTTTAGTTTTGTATTAATATGACCATCTGTCTGAGGGGAACTGCTCTCTTCTCTCTGATGTGATGACTTAACTCGTACACCCACATGCAGTCCTGATTGGATGGGCTAATGGCTCAGCAGCAGTGGACAGCCAGCTGAGATGATAAGACAGAGAGGGCCTGTGTTACACTGTAGCCCATCATTATCATCACATAAAGTTTTGTGCGCCTGGTGGCCTCTGCACACCAACTGACGTCCGCTGAACGCATCAGAGCACACACACACACACACACACACACACACACACACGCACACACACACACACACACACACACACACACACACACACACACACACACACACACACACTCCCTCGAGACGTCATGAGAACCTGCCGTGCCTTTAATCTCCTCTTCTGTGTGTGTGTGTGTGTGTGTGTGTGGTCATACAGTAAAGTAGTGTATAGGTCTCTATGGGACCTTAAGTGATGCGATTCGACAGATGTTCATTCCTCTTCCACTATGACATCACACGGGCAGGCAGAGATTAGAAGAGAGTGTGTGTGCCATAAGAGTGTGGTGTGTTTGTTGCCATAAGCATGAGTATGTGTGTGTGTGTGTGTGTGTGTGTGAGGTAGACAGCAACACATTGTATATACTGTACATTATATACACATTGAGTGCATAGCGCCCATATCATTATGGAGGCTTTTGCTGTCCAGATGCATGAATAGCTCTAGTCTTGCTTTTAAATCCTCTAATGTATTCTAATGCACTCTAATGTATTCTGATGCAGCGCTGGGGCATGGCAGTGTTTTAATAGAGTTTTTGAAAGAGACAGCCTCCAGCATGCAAACACCAACACACACTCTCTGTATCTTCCTGTTTCCTCTCTCAGTGTTTCCATCTCTGTCATTCCTCTGGCTCCACTCTTTCCTTTTTTTACACTCACTCAATTTATCTCATTTAAAGATATGACCTGCTCCGCTGCCCTTATCTCTGACTTTTGATATGGGACACTGAACAAAAACAAAGAAGAAGATGAAGTCATTAATGAACCACGAGTAGGATTTTTTTTCTCCTCAGGTTTAGAATGTAAAACATTTTAGAGTAAGCATTACTGGGATGGAGTACACATCATCATAATTGATTACTATAATAAAACCTCTTAGGGGCTTACATTGGTCCAATTTGCTTGTAAAAAGTGCTAAAGTCTTTCAAACCCTAAATCTCACCAAAATGATTAAAGCTTTCGTTGTCAACAATAGAAGTGGGATATAAAGGACTGATGTTGCTGTGCCACAGTAGTAATTTGCTCTTTAAGCCCTGTATTGCTTTTACAGAACTCTCTTAAAGCTATCATGTAAAAGAACATTGTTCCATCTGTGGACAGGACCTGGGATTATAAGAGGAGGTTGGGGCACTTCATCAGAGCAGCAAGCACTGGAGACAGTACACAAAAAATTGTGTTGAAATGAAAAAATGAAAAGGCAGATTCACCCTGGATATGATTATATTTTCTGCTGTATCATGATTTTACAGTAACTGCAGAGACTGATATGGTTATTCCTCTCTTTTTACTGCAAGTCATGTTTGATTTTGAGGATATTGTCTGGCAAGGGTTCAAAAAACTCCCCATACTGTAATCCTTGCAGCAGAACACAGAAAAAGAACACAGAAACATGGCATTAAATAACATTTTTCATTTCTATGCTGTAGACTGAGAAGGTTTCAGCACAGACGCCGCAGATATCCAAATGATGTCATCGCTATGGTAACATGTCAGCTTTTATCTTGTTGAACATTGTGCACCAAATGACTGTTTCAGTATAGATCAGTTTTCCTTTTTTTAAATTCAATTACACTCACATTTTACATTTTTATTGACAATAGCATGACATCAATTGTCAGATATAAGATACACACACATCCAAACAATAACATAATAACATAAAACATTATGGTTATTGGTCAGGCAGTGTAATAGTCATAGCTTTTGGTAAGTTGTATGTGTGAGAGATGTGAATATGTGTGTATTTGGATAAAAGACAGGGATGGCTATGATTGTTCAGCTTCGACAGGTTGGAGTTTGGCATGTGTGACAGAGGAAAGAAAAAGAAAAAGGTACAGTGTTAATCTTATAATGACCATTTACTAATAAAATAAAATGATGGCAATATAATAATAGCATTTATTATATACACAATATGATGTAGTACTATATAATGTCATATATTCTAATCTTTATTGAAAAATATTGAAAAAAACACTGTGAAATATATAAATATATCCTAAATGACGGGTGAGGTCTTATGCTTTGTCCTAGACTTGGATCATTTCCAGACCCTAATCTGGAAAAATGTGGAAAATAGTGGAAAAATATACATGAATATATAGAAATTTATATTTCCTTTTCTATCAATTTGATATATATTCTTTATCGAGGGAGTCCCCTGTCACACCACTAGAATACCAGACAAGAAGCTACAAAGTGACAGTGTCAAAACTTTGTGCTGGAATCAACAGATAGAGCAGAGAGATATAAAGCATAGTGGACACAAATTTGTTTTTATTTTTATTTTATTTTATTTTTAAGGTAACTTTCTTCTCATTTCCAACAGAAATTTTCACAATGTATTGATTAATGGACAAAAAAATTGTCAACAAAAACAATAACAACAAAAAAAAAAAACAACAAAAGGGGTCAAAGTTCAAAAAGGTTGAGAACAATGTACTGTATGTTTATTATTTCATGCTTTACACCCCATAATATTTTTTCTTTGATAGATGTGTAAGTTACATTTACATTCTCTGTGAAGGCAGCACACTATTAGAAAATAAATCAATTAAATAAATTGGTTGAGCACAGTGGAGCAGTGGGTAGCATTATCGCCTGCTACCAGCAAGAAGGTCTCAGGTTCAGGTCCTTGGTCTGAGACTTTTATGTGTAGATTTTCATGTTCTCTCCAGGTTCTCCATCTTCCTCCACAGTCAAAAAGTATGCTGAGGTTTATTGGAGACTAAATTACTGTAGGTACACTTTATTGTCAAAAGTATTTGCTCACCCATCCAAACAATCAAAGTTAGGTGAGCAAATACTTTTGGCAATATAGTGTGTGAGTGTGTGAGTGAATGGTGTGTGTCCGCCATGATAGGCTGCTACCTGCCTGGGGTTTATTGCCTCTCACCTGTAATGTGCTGGGATTGGCTCCAGCAGACTCCCCATTAACTTAGTGAGAAATAACAAGTATAGAAAATAAGTGACAGATGAATAATTATATTATTGCCTGCAGCTCTGCTGTACATTAGGTTTTATTATTTATGCAATAGTGAATAATAAAAGGAAGAAGCATTGACAGGATAGGAAAAAAAAGGTCTTTTTTTAATCCTGGTCACATTTTCAGTCAGAGCAACCCTGCAGTGGAGTCACAAATCTGACCAAATGGATCTGTACACATAAACACGTCCTCCTTGCCCCGAGCCACCAAAGTCACACATCACATCACTCTCCACCTGCTGCTTCCCTCATGAACGCTGTCACACTCCACACGGTCGATGACCTGCTACGACTGACACATGAGAGCTTTGGAGGTCAGGACGGAGGACTGATAGCTTTCTGCTCTTATTTCCATGGCAGCGGACAGATGCTGAGCCTAGAGGATGGATCATCCTCTGGTGGACAGGAGGTCAAGGGACCCAAGAGGGAGGGACCCAGCGAGTATGAGATCAGCCTGGAGAATAAAAACAAACTGGTATGTCTTTCTAAAAGATGTGATGTGACTGCTCATTAAGGTGTGTATGAATGAGTGTGTGTGTGTGTGTGTGTTTGAGACAGAGCGAATGATGACGCCTCCCCCTCTTTCGGTGTGAAGGTGAGAGGATGATTATTTGTCATTATGTCTTGTGTGACAAAAATATCTATTTTGGTCTCTCTTTACATGAACATGAACACCAGCATTTTCACAGCACCACGGCAAAAGGGAACATGAAAAGATGCTAGGTTGTCATGGTAACAGCTAGTAACTGCTTCTGGCAGCTGCCGATGTCTTTATTTCTCATAGCAAACCGCTGAAAGGTCTGCTGTTGCTGCTGCTGTTGCTGCTGCAATGTGATTGCAGGTGTGTGTATGTATGTATGTGTGTGTGTGTGTGTGTGTGTGTGTGTGTGTTGTGGGCATGCCTTCCTGTGAGAGCAGACACACAGCCAGACACATGTGTGGCTGTCCTCCTTTCTCTTCCTCTCCGTCTCCTCTCCGTCACATCCCCCTGCTTCAGCTCGCTTCCTCTCGCTGTAAATAAGGGAGAGGCAAAATTCTAAGGGATTTCCAGCTCTGCCAACAAAAAGCACAGATATTAGGCTTGTGCAGATATTTACTTTTCTATTCATCTTCTCAACAGCACCTTTGTCACAACCCATCCATCCTCCTTCCCATGGCCCTCCAGCCATTATCCATTGTTAAGTAATGATAGATGATGTTTACTTTGGCTCTAAAACCGTAAAGAGGGTTTAAGAAGGGTCGACAGAAGAGTAAGAAGGATACTTCTAAGAAGGTTGTCACTATAAATTTCATGATTCAGGCAATGCTAGACATGGGCATAAAAAAAGCAACATACCTGTGTGTGCTCAATAACAGCACTCCTGCAGTGGCCTCAGGGAACCTTATGTCAACACCACGTTTGAACCCCCCCTTCACCCCTCTCTTCCTCCTCCCTAGATAGAAGAGTTGGAGCAGAAGTACGGTGGCCACCTCATTGCAAGGCGGGCCGCCCGTCGCATCCAGACAGCTTTCCGTCAGTACCAGCTCAGCAAGAATTTCCAGAAGATCCGTAACTCGCTCTCAGAGAGCAAGTTGCCTCGCCGGATCTCCCTGCGCCATCCCAGCCCTTCGGGCCAGAACCGGAGCGCAGCCCAGAGACACAGTTACAGCCTGCATCCGGGGACGCAGATTCCGATGCGCTCCAAAACACCGCCGCCTCCCCCATGTCGTTCCACCTCCCTGCCCCCGTCTCCTGCATCTGGCCTGGCAGATGCCGGCGGCCCCGACCCAGGCCCAGGTCCGTCCAGCACCCCTGGACAGACCCTCACACAGCTGGAGGACTGCTTCTCTGAACAAGTGAGTGCTGCACTTAGAACTCTTTTTACTGTTTGTATTGTAGCTCCCATACGCCTCACTGTAAGAAGGGGTTTCCAAGAAACATCCAGTGGTGAAAGAAATACTCAAATCATTTGCTACTGTTTTTACAGACAAAGTAGAAATACCACAAAATCAGGCTGTGAATATATTAGGTAACCTAAAAGATGTCATTAATACTAATGAATCAGTGCATAGTTTATTGTTATTGTATAATTTGATTTTCAGGAGTTTATAGGAGTCAATATAAATCTGAGGAAAGAACAAAAGTAAATTCCTCCTTTAAAAATTTAGATTCATTTTGAAATTTTTTCTCTCATCTCGTTTTTTATAGAACTTTGAAACTAAGCTTAGGGAAACCACCTCTATTTTGTCTGAATCAGTAAGAGGAGACATAATTACACGCTGGTTTCATGTGAAGTTTGGGACCCGATACTTTAATCTTTGAAGACGCTGCAGCATTTTCATTTGACACACTCATTTCATGTAAAATGTGCGTCTGAAAAGTAAGTAAAGCCTACATATTAGCAGACCATTTAAATACTCAAGTATAGCACAACTACCTCAAAATAGTATTTAATTACTTGGTTACTTTTCCAATCATGGAATCATGGACCTGCTGGTGTCACACACTTTTCCACTCATGACCTTCATATTTGCAGCTGCACTCCTTGGCCCAGTCGATTGATGATGCCCTTCGTGGTTGGAGCCTATCAGAGGGTGGAGAGGGCAAGGGGCTCCTGATGGACCCCGGGGCCCTGCGTGCAGCTGCGGAGAGCGCCTGTCTGCCTCGCAGTGCCAGCTCTCTGCTCATGGCCTTCAGGGATGTCACAGTTCACATCGACAGCAACAGCTCCTACACGATTTCCTCCGCCACCACCACCACCACCACCTCTCTGGGCAACGCGGGCGGAGGAGAGCCGGGCAGTAGGAAGGCCTCTGTGAGCGGGATGGCTGGGGCGGGAGACGACATGTTGGCCGAGGGTTTGGAGCCAGAGTTTCCTGCTCCTCCTCCCAGTGAGGAGCTGGAAATGGTGGGTCCAGGATCCAGGAGGGGTTCAGCAGTGCCAGCTCCGGGTGCAGGAGACATACAGGGGGAAGTGGACAGACTGGGATCCACCTCTGTTTCTACTTCCACGTCCACTTCCATCTCCACAGCCCAATCCAACCAGCAGCCTGCCCAGATTTATACTCAGTACCAGCAGTACCACTACACGCATCCTCAGCAGATCCCAGGAGGGCCGAGCCCTGAGGCCCTGCAGGCCCTGGTGGTCTCTCTGCCCCGAGACCGCTGCCAGGACCCAGCCTCCTGCCGCTCACCAACCCTGTCCACTGACACACACCGCAAACGCCTGTACCGCATTGGTCTTAACCTCTTCAATGTGTGAGTGGAGACCACGTGCACACACATACACACACACGCACGCACACACATACACACACACACACACACACACACACACACACACACACACACACACACACACACACACACACACAAGCTCTTGCGAAAATATTTCTGCAGCTTCTGGCTCTGGGTTCAAAGTGCATTCATTACTATTTGTGTCTAACAAATTTCCAACAGCCATGCTAATTGCTCCAAGCAGCTGCCCATTAGTGTTGGTGAATGTTGTGAGTAGTTGTCAGTGGCATCTTGTGAGATGTCTGTGAAAATAAGGCGTAAAGCTAGAGGGGAGGGAGAGGGATAAAGAGAGGAGGAAATATGCTGAAGAGGAGAGGCAGTCAAGGAGGTCATGAACAATGCGAGTCCCTTCATTCCTATAAATAGTGTCCACGGTCGGCCTGCACTTATTAGCAGTTAATGCAAATTAAGTAAATCAACTTATATGCGTCAGTGACATTGGTTTTGATCCAGAAGTTCAGAGCTAACAGCTTTTGCGCATGAATGCACTCGTCCATTCTCTTTGTTCTATTCTTCCTCTTACATGTGCACACACACATGCACACAAAAACACCCACATCTCTCACTTGATCGCACAAGGACATCACACACAGACACACACTGTTAACACTTAAATGAAAAAATATTAGTTAGGATGTAGCTTAACACTTTCTGCTTTTCTTTGTGGTGGCAGGAACCCAGAGAGAGGCATCCACTTCCTGATCACTCGTGGTTTTGTCCCGGACACGGCCATTGGAGTGGCTCATTTCCTTCTGCAGAGGAAGGGCCTGAGCAGACAGATGATTGGAGAGTTTTTGGGAAACAGCAAGCTCCAATTCAACAGAGATGTTCTTGAGTAAGTAATCATCACACAAAGACATACAATATGTATGATTCAAATCCTATTGAATTTTCTTTTTTAATCAATAAACAAAATGCCCACTTTCTAATAAATCACTTTAAATATTTCATAAGTTGTAACTAGTGATTGTCTTAATGTGAATAAATCATCACTAATGCTTTGTAGATATGGCATTAATGCAGCAATATATTGAACTTCCATTAAGTTCAGGGATTCACATATGTCACATTTAAAAAGAAAGAATCAAAGCAGCGTAAGCCACGATGTTCTGACTCATTGTGCCTTTTATGGGTCAAGCTGCGAGAAAAATACTGGAACCTATTCTTTCCAATATGCATCTCAAGATTCTTTCTGTCAGCCTTAGCCCTAGACACACAAATACACACACATCCTAATGACTTCCTATGACATCAATATGATATTGTGATATATTACTCACCTTTGAAAGCTCTTTCAGAGTCACAGAAGTGATAAATGATAAAAGTCATTTCTACAGGAAGGGAGTTCCCTTTAATACACTTTGGGGTTCCCAGGTTGTAAAGAACAATATGGATGTCATTTTTCTTCCAGCATAACATTTTATTTACATTTCTAGCAACATCATTGGGTTATCAAGAAGACTCTCCAATAGATGGCTACAAATTCAATTTGATGACAACAACCATCTCATATGGTCAAAAGTTCCAGGTTTTTGTAATAACTGTTTTTAATTACTAATTAATTTGTTTTACTATGTTTTAGTACTGTGTTCACATGTGACAAATAAAGATTACCAAATGTTTTGTCACTACTTAAAAAAAGAGAGAAGGTAAAAATTTAAAATGAAAGATTTGTTAGAACTTACAGAATTTTGTTATTTTAAAACAGCTAAAAACAGAAGTGGCTTAAAGAACCCACAATGTAACACTCACAGGCAAACCTGACTTGGAGCACTTGTATATATACATGTAACAGAGAAAAAAAATGCATTTACTTTAATGCCTTCACACTCAGGCTTTTTGCATCCAACCAGTGTAGACAGAGATCCAGGATAGGGAGGCTTTTGCTGAGGTTGTTGCAGAGACTGTAGAAATAGGTCACTGCACTGAACACACAGCACACACACACACACACATGCACACACACATACATACACACATTTTCTCTCACAGACTCACATTTGATACAAATACCAATGCAGATACAGTATGTCTGAAAAACATACATACATACACAATCTATATATATATATATATATCACGTGTGTGTATGTGTGTGTGTATTATGCCCACTGTACTTCCATTGCCACAGCCTGTCCCCAGCCTTTCATGTTCTTTGCTTTTGCCCCTTCGCTCTTTGCATTTAATTATTTCACCCTCTCATCCCTCTCATTCCTTCCCTCTTATCTCCCACTGTCTTCAGACTCTTTCTTTTCCATTGATGTTTGCACTAATTGTGTGTGTGTGTTTGTGTATGTGTGAAAACATGTTGTCTCTATGTGCTTGTTCCAGGTCAGTGCTTCTGTAATGGAAGTATGACTGTGAGTGGAAGATTTGCCAACAGCACTGCACACGCACACACTCACTCAGTCATCTTGTCTTCTACAGTGAAACACTCAAACTGAAAACCTCATCTCACCTCTTCTCCTCTTTTGTTTCTGTCTGTCTCTTCACAGTTGCGTGGTGGATGAGATGGATTTCTCAGGCATGGAGCTTGACGAAGCCCTTAGAAAGTTCCAGGCTCACGTCCGTGTTCAAGGAGAAGCACAGAAAGTAGAGAGACTCATTGAAGCCTTTAGGTGAGACTGTCAACCCACTCACAGGCTGACTAACAGGTTCTGGCTTCCCTTTTTTGATGCAGACGATCACATTACTTATTCTAAATGTAAATTTTGCCTGTGGCCACATATGCAAATTAGTAAAAACAATGACATGTATCCAAGCTTACAAGTGTTTGCAATAAATGTAATCAAAAAAGGAACGAAGCTCCTCTGATCTCATCTCACAGCCTTAGGGTGGCAGATGTATCCAGAATGGCAAAGTATTTAACTGGTTCTGCTCACTCACTGTGGACGACTCTGATGAGACTGATGCTCAATATCATTAAAAAATTACACTGATTGCCTGCAACCTTTGACTAAACTCAGCAGTATTTGATTGTCAGCCAATCATAACAGAGTTCTGAGCTGCAGGCAATCAGTGTGCGTTTCACCAGACAAAAATAGATGCTCTATTTCTTTACTTTCTCTGAATTTCTGTCCGAATCTCAAGGATTTGTGGTTTGTTTTCATTAGGGAGTTGTGTATCATCCAAAATTACATATTACATTTTTGTTTTGGCACATTTTTTGAAAGAGAAATAACATTCTCAAACCTCCAGGTGTGTTTGCCAAACAGCTTATGTAGTTCAGCGCAACACCATAGCTCATCTGCAGAAGGTCATATCTCACCCAAAACAGTTAACTTGTGCTGCAAAATTAAATCACTTTCTCATTGGAAAAGTCAGAGCCCCCAAAATAAAAATAAAAAGTTTTTTGACATTGTGTAAACAACGCTGTTCAAAATGCTTAAATGCTTTTACAGTATAGCATTGGACCCTGAAAAGAGCCCTCACATCCACACTTCATTCATTCTTCATCCATTTCTTCATAGATGTTGAACCTTACTGTAATAAAATGGGTTTTGTGTAGCTAGTCGAATACTATTCTGCATTAAACTTAAATGACAAATGTAACAGTGCAAGGTTTTTAAGTCCACACATTGGATATTTGCTACAGTATTTTAGTTTTTTTATAAACAGAAGACATACATGGAACACAAAACAAGGAAAATAAGGTATAGTATTTCAAACAAAGTAAAGCTGGATTTCCACAGTAAGGACTTTACAGATTTCCATCAACATTACACCTGATATTATCCATTGTGATGCCACAAACAAACATCTTCTTGCCTGCTGAAACCATCCCCTACAATGACTTGCCATGATATCATTACACGCATCATCTATTTGAGCAATAAGAACCTATGCTCATACACCCTCACCTCCATGCAGTAAAACTGTGGTACTCAATCTATTTCATGTCAAGACCCCCACTAACTGCCAGAAATCAGACCACAGATCCCGATTTTATTTTTTCAATTTTATAAGATAGCTTTAAGATATTACAAAAAGTGTATGAAACCCAAGACAAAAGTGTCATTGTGTTACTTATGGATGGACTTGCACACTCAATGTCTTAGCATATAAGATGATCCGCTCTTTAAATACCAAGAGGACCTTAAGAAACCAACCAACCAATCACACACTTTGCACCTTTGATCTGGCTTGACCTCTAACAAACTCCTAGACAGGACCATGCTTTTGTGATGCAATTGCACCTTCTCTGAAAAACCTTTGAAGTTACAGCAGACAGAAGTGACCAGACAAATGGCTGCCAATGTCCCCTGGCTGCCAATGTCCTTGAAATGCACTGTCCTGTAATTATCTATAGATTGCCCACAGGACAAAAACTGCATCATTGTTTTTTTCAATTTCAAGGAATTATTTGCATTGTTGTCCAATACGTTTCAGAGTGATTCCACCAAATCAGTGCCTTCTTCTTCCCCAGGACATTTCATGCAGAAATATGCATAAAATGTATCTGTATAATACATTATATTATCAAGCAAAGTGTTCTGCACTCTGAAGGTTAATCTATTTTCTTTATGTTGGATCATAGACATATTTTTCATGAAAATGGTAAACACTGGTTTTACCACTTATACTAATTAAGAATCCATTAATGTATAAGAGGCTTTTTAGTGAATCAACATGTACAACAGCTGCACCCTGACACTGTGCTTGACCGGAATTCAACCCCAATTACTATCATTAGAAACACATGTTTTGTTGTAGTTCATGTCAGTATAGCTGCCATGAAAAAGGTCTATTGTATAACTGAACATTTCAGCTATGACACCTTAATTATTTCTTTTTCTAAATAATGTAAGTAAACCAGTTGAAGGTGTTAAGTGTCTTATTGGCATTGATGCCTTTTGGCTACATTTCATGTAATTACTAAAATCTCAGCCCTATTTCTTAGTCCTCTTTCTTGCATGCAGTATGTTATTTGTCATTTAGACAGAATGTTAAGTTAAAAATGCCTGAAATCCATCAGTACAATTAGTTTAATTGTTTGGAAAAAATATTTTATTAATAAAAAGGGCCTAAAAATGGCAAAGAAGGATATTCCATTTTGAAAAGCTCCAACTTGGGAACGACTTGATAAAATAGCATTTTGTCTCTCATCTGTGATGTACTTGTGATCTGCAGGTTTGCTAAGTTTTACCAGTAAAATATGAACCTTTTAACTCAAAAAAATGTTCTTTTTAATCGCACACTACTGCTATTATGATTTAGGGTGTAAGCAGTTTTGTAGTCACCGTTAAAATGTGTTGTATAATACTAATCTACCAATAACTTTCTGCATCTGAAATAGATTTTTTATGGATGGACTTGCACACATTTTTAGCAGTGGATTAGTACTTATTTTGAAATCTTGAGGGTATGACTGTAGAATGCTCTCTGTGGTTTAAAAAAATGATGGCCATGTTCATTATAGTGAAGGAACATGTCAAACAGTGCTCCAAATAGTTTGGAATATTGATGTGTATTTAACATTTTTTGGTCTTGTTAGCGGGATCAATATTCGTTGGTTTTGACCTTTCTGTGGGATTTGTTGACAGTGAGAAAAATAGAAAATATCACCAAACTTATCTCTAAATAAAGTCTGTTCCTACTCCAAGTAACAAGTGGTGGGGGAAGAGGGAAAAGGCAGCAATCATGACACTGCCCCCTCTGCTTCTGATGTGAGCGCCAATCAGAAAACCCACCGTGGTCATCAGTTAGTCACATCACACTCAATCATATACGTGCTGAGCCCTGGGGTGCGGATTACAACTTCATCTGCAATCACAGACCACACGCTCTGTCGCCAGAGCTGTGAGTGTGGGTCAGAAAGGAGTGTGCTTTATTGGGAAAGCCAGACATCAGTGATGCCATGTCTATTACGTAACAGTTGTTATGTCATCTGCTTGAAGCTCCTTGTAGCCTTGTCGTGAGTGGTTCTTTTATACAAAGTGGTGTTTGTGCCAGCTGGCATGCAACTTTCATATGAAGATACAAGCTTGTGAGCCAGTGTTTAAATAAACTGCTTACATAAGATGGAGATCCACGTTTGAAAGTGTGAATGAATGAAAGAAGTGTGCAAATACACACACACACATGCACACATACACATACGTAATACAGGAGAACCTGTTTGTAATGAATTTGCTACAGAACTAAATCAAGTTGGCAAATCGGGAGGCCGGTGTGTGTGTGTGTGCGCCTTTGTGTATGTCTTTGTATGTGCATGTACAGATCTCTGTCTATCTCCCTCAATAAAATCAATGAACTGGGCCGTAACCGATTGATACCCTGTGAGTTCTCCAGTCTTGGAGCTTCTATAGGGTCTTCTGAATGTCTCAGATGTGGCCTCTTACCTGCATATTCTCTGACAAGTACACAGTCCTATGGAGCAGAGCAGCCCTGTTTCCCTGTCTGCATCCTGCCTGGCTACAGAGATAAAAGCCTCCTGCCACTGAAATGGTCCACTGTGTAAATTTAAATGACAGTAAGAATGATAGGAAGGGAGGGCTTCAAGCAGGGGTTTGTGATAGAGCAAAGCAAGTCCTAACACAGCATCTCTGGTTCTAAGGTACCCTGGGCAGCCTTACCTTACCTACATCAGAACCATTTTCCACTGTTAAATATCTCCTGCTTCCTGTCAGTCTTATTTATGGCAGAGTGATTGCTCTTTGTATCTGATTAGAAGTTACTCATCAGCCAGTGATTGAGTCTGCCAGGTAATCAAATATCACAACGCATCATAATAACTTCATAATGTTAACAATTTGTATTGATCACCCATAAAGA
This sequence comes from Eupleurogrammus muticus, assembly GCA_036785175.1. Lineage (NCBI taxonomy): Eukaryota > Metazoa > Chordata > Actinopteri > Scombriformes > Trichiuridae > Eupleurogrammus > Eupleurogrammus muticus. The sequence continues at coordinate 25,682,511 of JAYKQN010000010.1, read as the reverse complement.
TGTCCTCGCTGATTTTGTTATTGTGTTGATTACCTCCTAGCTCACTGTTGATATGTTGAAAATTAACATAAAGTTAGTGCTCAGAGGTTTTATGTGAGTGTGATATAACAAAGGCAGGGAGTGTGTCATTAAGGTTTGGTATATTGGCTGTATTGCCCCCGGATATAAAGGTGTTTCTAATATTGAGTTAGTTCTCATGGAGAGAAATAGGGTAGACAAAATCTGATTACTGATAATTTCTACAATTCATCAGGAGTGCCTCAACCTGGAGCCCCTAAAGTGACAATAAAGTTGAATTAACACATCCTGAAAACAGTTTCAACAAAGATTTAACATAAAACCTTTGGAAGGTATTATTTACTGTTGCATTACACTGCAATAGTTTTTAGGTGTAACCTCATAAACTGTGTGTGATTTCACACCAGAGCAGTATTAAAACAGTTTCCTTCACTCAGTTGCGTGTTGCTGAAAAGTTGACACAGACACTGAATAAAGCTTGTGCACCAACAGTGATTAAAGGATAAAGCTGGCAACAAATCTCCCACACAGAGCCAAACCGACAATGTACTCAACATGTGATGGTTGTGATATGTACAATATTTCTAAACAGTCTATGCTCACTTTTGCCTTTGGGATGAAAGAACATGTCAGCTTTTGCCCGTTGACATTTTTAAAATAGTTTGACTTGAGAACCACTTATCCAATCAATTTCAGATAGGATCCCATAAGTGTGAAGTTTTTTGGGGGAATGGTTCTCAAGATATGTAAAAGACAGTCAGATATACATTCCGTTATAGTTAGATAATGCTGCTACAGGACCACCTTAAAACAGATTTAGGAAAATTCCCATTTAAAAGTTATGGGCCACGATGTAATGTTCCTATAGAGTTGAGATGTTCCACCATTTGAACGTATTGCACCGCATTCAACATTGCACTTACTGGATCACCAGCAATATAACAACCAAGTGTAAAGTTGATCAAATGAGCTCTCAGGGACAGTGATACAGGTATACAGCATATGCAGAGATCCCTTGTTTATAGTTAGATGATGCTGCTGCGACACCATCTATTGACCAAATGGCAACAAATCAATTGTGGTCACTCACATCAGATCTATCAACATTTTCATCAAATGCAATTCTACTAAAGCAAAACATTAACGAAATTGATTTTTGCATTGGCTTTTTGCAGGTTTTACTGGGGATATTTACTGAGTATTTTAGGACAATACACTCCTGTGATTGGTCTGTCAGCCAGTCCACTGCACCTAGGGAGCCTGCAGCCTGCACAGCTCCTCATCTTCCAGCTGTCTCTCCTCGTTAATGGTGGAAGACATTTGGCCCTCGCTGATTGTAATAGATGGTCTGTTTAGTCTTCTCACTAACATCTTTTTTTGGATAATCTTATTGTTTGAAGCCATGTTCTGATCCTCCTGGTGGTACAGGAGGTTGATCTAAAGCACATGAGGGCTATTAGCGGATCTTCATGACAGGATTGTTTTGTGGTCTGTACTGCTCTCTTGGCATGACCGTTCCCCTGAGGATGGTAAGGACTAAACGTGACCTATATGAAGCGTTGCTGTCTGGCTAGCTCCTGGGCTGGCAGTAGAAGGCAATAACAGCATCTCCAGGAAATGCGAGTAGTAATCTCATATTACAAGATGTTTTAGTCATGAGTTATTCTTTTCCATGTAAAGTCAGACAGCTTGTTTTTCGCCTTCATGTACTTTCTGAAGTTCAGTGGGCCAACCTTTTTTTTTATGAATTTGATGACAGACTGGATCCATCGGCTGCAGTTGTCTTTTTGATGCTCTGCCTGAAGATGGGGGGACACCCTATATCACTGCTGCTATATGGCATTCCACTTTGCTGTGTGTGTCAGTCCCTTGTGTAGGTTTTGTGTGATTTGGGATAATGAATCAGCAATGGCTAGGCTTTTCCCCAGAATATATTCAGCTACATGTTACCTTGTGAGATGCATTAGGAGGAACTGACCTCTTCAAAGGGCCCATTGTCATGGCTCTGGTTGTTGACAATCAGCCCTAACGGCTTGTGTTTGGTTTCTAGCCTGAAATCATCCAAGCAACACTTAAGGAATTTTTTACAAGCCCAAAACCATCTGGACTCCTTTTCTATCTTGACATAGCTTGTCTCTGCCTTTGAGAAAGGCCTGGATCAATAGGAGACTAGCTTCCACTCTTCTCAGTGTAAAAAGCAATGATTGGTGCTGTTGCCAGCCTCTTTTTTATGTCCTTGAAAGCTGCCTGCTGTGAGTGGCCCCAGTCCAGACATTCTTGCTCTTTAATAGTTCATACAATGGCTGCTCCACTGTGGCAAAGGTGGGGCCAAACCAACAGATAATTCACAATGCCTAGGACTCTTTTTAGCTCCTATACATTTTACAGGTAGCTCCTTATACACCTTCCAATCCCTCTAGAATCACAAGCATATTTTGCTGAAAGACTTCAGGTGCTTTTGTTATACCGAAAACGTAATCTTTTGAAACAGTATCTGCCAAAAGGTGTTATAAAATCTGTGAGCTTGCAACTGTCTGGGTGCAGTGGAATTTGCCCATATCTGCTGGTGGCATCTAGGGAGAAAAACATTGTTGCACCACTAAGCTTCACAGTTATCTGGTTGGAAGTTGGTCGATTGTAGCGCTCTCTTTCGACTGATTTGTTTAGTCCTGTCAGGGGGCTTTGGCAGTTTTCTTTTTTTAGAAATGGAACCACTGGTGTGCACAATTCAGTTGGTTGCATCATCCACATATTGTTCTCCATTCTTTGCAATTCTTTTTTCACCTTCTGCATCAAAAGGAAAGGCCCATGGCATGCAGTGTACTCAGCATATGGACTGCATCTTCCTTAACTGTATTTTAACTGTTTTAAATTTTAGTATACTGTGTTCCACGTAGATGATGATGATATCACTTCATCTGCTCACTTCACCAAGTTCATTTTTAATGATAGGGTCCAGCTACTGTAAGTAGATTGTTGACTTTTTGTCCTACATAGGCAGTGAGTGGATAATGTTTTTCTCAGTTACTGGTTGTTGCATGAAATGGTCTGGGCACAAAAGCTCACCTCCAGGGCCATCCAGAGCTATGTCAGCCACTTCTAGTGTTCTCTTAGGAGTGTGTGGATTTTGATGGTGAACAAAAGCTCCCGTCAGCTTTTATTGAGGTAGGATATACTACCTTTATGTAGCTGCATACTCCACTGTTCACTTTTGTCATCTGCATCGAACACTTAACCTACAAAATAGGTCTGGTTGGCCCTCATTGTGTCTTTGACCTTACTCACTGACCTGCTGCGACACACTCTAGCAAAGCGTACCAGTACCAGTGTTTTATGACAGTTATGGCATGTAGCCTTCTCTGCAGGACACTTTTAATCTCTGCCATGCTGTGCTTTCCAAGATCTTCCCTAATTCCTCTCACCCACATTTTCTATCCTTTTGGAAGTCTGGCCTGTCTTTTTGTTCTGTTTTTGCTTGCAATTTCATTCGAACTGGACCTCCGGTACTGATCCTTCTGTGTTTCCCTGAAAGTTCACCTGCTGAGAGCTCTTCTGTTTATCTGACAGCCTGTGTTCTCTGCGCCACCCACAGTCATTCAGGGTGAGCTAGTTTTTCGGTATGGCCAGAATACGGCAACACATTTCTGCATGAAGGGCAGCTACTTGTGTGCCATGAAGTTGATAGTAGATGATCTTTTAGAGGTTCTTATAATGATCAGCAGGACAACTATCATTAGGTGGACAGGTGATTCAACCTCACTTGTTTGATTCATGCACAAACTGAACCCTGAATAAATCTCTATGACTATATTTACCTATGTTTGAAACAAATCTTACACCTGTTAGTCTCATTAGGCCAGACCTCACTGATTTCAGGTCAATAAACCAAACACCTTCATTAATATTCCCACCTAATATGATCAAAACAATGGCACAATGGCTAAAAAGCCAAAGAACTAATATTACACTTTAACACTTTTTGTGTCTTGAGATATACAGTACATAACTTTTGTCCTATTTCCTCCATAGCCAACGGTACTGCATGTGTAACCCTGATGTGGTGCAGCAGTTTCACAACCCAGACACCATCTTCATCTTGGCCTTTGCTGTGGTCCTCCTCAACACCGACATGTACTCACCCAACATTAAACCCCAGCGCAAAATGGGCCTTGACGACTTCATACGCAACCTAAGAGGTTAGTGCGTATGTGTGTGTGTGAGAGAGAGTGTGTTTACATGGATGCTCTATGTATGTGTGAAACGTCCCTGCAGACAGAGTTGGTAAAGAGCTGCAGACATGATTCAACATTTATGGCAAGTGGTTTTATGAGCAGAGGGTTTGAACATTGGTTATTTATGGCAACCACATGTGCATTTCAAACCTTTTACTGCAGATCTTGAAGGGATGTACTGGTGAGATAGGACAGAAAGAAAGATATAATGCAAGGAAAAGGAGAGCAGAGGGGAGGGTAGTCAAGGTTTTACAACAGACACTTTCTTATCAACCTTGCTTTGAGTGACAGCCTCTTCAACTGATTGAACCTTTGCTTGCTAAAAAAATAAAATAGAAAAAAAAATCCAACAGAGCAAAATAGATCCCTGATATCAGACCTCAGCCTAAAAGACCATCATTACATCAGCACATTTAATTGAGGCACATTTAGGATTATATATGAGCTGAGATTATTGGAAGCATCTTATAACCTGTGACGCCACTTCCACCCCCCCGCCCCCGAGAATCTCCTCGCAGTCCCCGTCCAGCACCACAACAGATACGTTAGCTTCAGCCAGGGCTTACAGCAAACCCCTTTTTGTACCTTCACTTCATTGGTAAAATGCTAAAACTAAATTAAACTTTAAATATCGCGCAACTCAGTTTTAATTAGTGAGCTGAACAGCAGTGAGAGCCTGCAGTGTGATGTGTGCAGTGTGATGGAGCAGCTGTCGGCACACAATGGCAGCACACACGGCGATAAAAGCAGATCACAGCTGCAAACAATGAAACAATAAAATAAAACTAATTTGGCTGTAATATCTCAGATAAAAACTGTATGAGCCAAGACAGTCAGTCTAAAATTCAATGGTTATTGAGTTTATCATTTGGATCCCCCCCCCCAGCTTACACTGTTAACTGCTGCTAATCTTCCCAGCGATCTGCACAGTGAAATCATTTAATTCTTATCCTACATCTGTGAATAATAAACACAGACATCAGCTGATTGTGTTTGAAGTTGTGTTTTATTGTAACTACAATCACTGTGGAAACGACCAACATACATTGTGTTTGAGGGTGGATCTCTCAACTGCCTTGGACCATTTTATGCCGTTTCTATGCCGTCTTTGATGATGTCCTCTTTTGAATGATGATACCACTGTAGTGATAAAACATATAAGATCACTTATTATAATGCAAACAAAGAATTTGTCCCCAATCTGACATTCTACATTCTACAGCCTTAAACCTGACATAATATTGTTTCCTTCCTTAACTTCAGGTTTTATTATCATCTAACCAGAAGAATGAATCTGCATTTTTAATAACCCTGTAAACAAGCATTCCAGTTACTGTTTGTGGTCCAAGTAGCACTGACCAATCCTGTTTGAGTAAGCTTTGGTTGCATGGAAGTGACAATTGCAGGCCATACACAGAGGCTATAATCTGTGATAAGGGTTTTGAGACCTTTTACTAAAAAACATCACCTAAAGTAAGAAGCAACAAAAAACAAAAATGTATTTTTAATTCTTCCGAATAACATAACATACAAAGTTTTGTCATTTTGAGGCCTAACCCTTTTTCTATAGAGCTAACAGTGATGTAGGCTGTTTTTTGTTTCAGCAATTCCTCTTTATATAAGAACTACAATGTAATAGTTTTTCACAAATTAATTTTTGATGTTTCTACTAAACATCAACACTGATACTGTAGTCCTGTAGAAATAACAATAATAATAATGATAACAAGATTATTTATAGAGCCACGTTCGAAGTGCTTTCAAAGTGCTTCACCCCTTGCTCAAGAAAAGCAAGGGGTGATGTAATATGCTCACTTCTCTTAGTGCTTTTTGAAAAGCTGGCAGCAGCAGCATTTAGTATCAGCTGTAGTCTTTGGGTATTCGCCTGCTGATACCAGAGTAGAATGCAGTGCAGTAGTCTAGTCTGGAAGTGATAAAAGCACGGATGACCTTTTCTAAATCTGCAGAGGCAAGTAACAACCTGATCTTGGACAGCTGTCTCAGCTGAGAAAAGCAGGACTGCAGCACTTTCGTCACCTGAGCGTCAAAGGACAAGTCAGAATGAGAGATGACAAGATGAGATGTTGCTCTTTTAAAACAGCATACTGCTACCTTATGTTCAGTATGGTATGTCTAACTATGATTGTCTAATCATTACTTAGGATATATATATATATATATATATATATATATATATATATATATATATATATATATATATATATATATATATATATATATATATATATATAGTCAAAAATCTATATTGTTAGGGGCATCACACTTCCTAAAAAACCCGGAAAAAGTCTCAAATATGGGACCTTTAACCTGATGTATTTTCAAGTCATCTACATGGATCATCAGCTGATGAACACACTCACTTGGATTCACAACATGCAGCTTTAGTCTCAGTCATTTAACATTGTATTTATATTCATAAAAGGCATACTTAAGCCCATCAGCTCCATCCACAGCAACAGTAGCAATCACTTATTCAGTATTAGGCTGCCTTTATGGCTGCTTCCTATCTCTGAAGGCGACCATTCCTGGCCATTCCTGGATCTTTGTTCCTTCAGGTGTGGATGATGGAGCAGATATACCCAGAGAAATGGTGGCAGGCATTTATGAAAGAATCCAACAAAGGGAGCTGCGGTCTAACGAAGACCATGTCACCTATGTGAGCCGTGTGGAGCAATCCATCCTGGGCCTGAAAACTGTGAGTTTATGCGCTGGTTCCCTTTTTTCCCATTTAACAGAGCTGTCTGTACTTGTTTGTACCATCTCTTTTGGTTGTGTCATCTATTATTTCATGGCGGCCTGTCCCCTGTACTATCTGTCATCTTTATCTCTTTAACCTTGCCTCCACAGATCCTCGCTGTCCCCCACAGACGTCTGGTTTGCTGCTGTCGTCTGTTTGAGGTGCCCGATGCCAACAAGCCTCATAAGCAGAAACTGTCCCAGCTCCAGAGAGAGGTCTTCCTCTTCAACGACCTGCTGCTGGTGACGATTCACCAATAAAACCTCCATCCAATTACAAATACAATATTAAATAAAATGCTCGCGAAACAGCCCCATATCCTCGCTAAGTTGTTTATTCGGTGTGTTTTTGTGTTCTGTGCATCTCTAGATCCTAAAGCTGTGCCCCAAGAAGAAGAGCTCAGCTTCTTACACTTTCTGTAAGGCAATGGGTCTTCTGGGAATGCAGTTTCACCTCTTCAGCAATGAATGTAAGTTGCTACTTTACAGTGCAGCAGATTAGTCGCAGTCCAGCTGGACCCCGGAGGAGTAAAAATGCTGAGCTAACTTTCCGAGACAGCGTTGTTATCTGGCGAGTGGGGACGGGACCCAGATTAAAACAGCTGCAGGGCTGACGGGGACAGAAATAATCCACTGTCAATTTACAGAACATTCTACCAGGAAAATTGAAAAGTATTATCTATTAAATAAAGGTTTTTATTCCTTCTTGTTGTCTGTGGTAAAAGAAAAAAAAGATGACTCTGCTAAGGGTCTGACAAAGAAAACTAAGTATTAACTTAAGAAATGTGGTGGGTGTTAATGCATTTGATGTTAAACACTTACACTGCTACAATGCCTGGTAAAAAACAAATCTAATAATATTGTTAATACTTAATAATTAAACATGTTTTGGAATATTATTTAACATTTTGTGTCGGATTTATTAGCAGCCCTGTCCCACTTTGCCATTTAAGATTTTTATAATTTCTTCTTCCATTTTTCATGCTTCTAGTAGTTTCAAGATTAGTGTCAATTTCTTACCAGGGGTTTATATGAAAACCTCTACATTAACCCCCAATTCTTGTATTCATATTTTTAACTTGAACAGTATTGTATCAACATATTTATGTAGAAACAATGATAACATACCACCCAATGGGACCTTATGTTCTAATATATTATTGATATTTTCTATCTTTTCCAAAAGACAGGAGTTGTTTTTTCCACTACCTACAGTTTACGGTTTATAGAGCTTTTTGGTCTGCAGTTCCAGATGAGACAAAAATATTTCATAATATGAGGTCTTAGATTGGTTTGGCTATAGAGACTATTAAAAACTATCACAGGTACTGTGAAATGTACTGTATTAAAATATTATTTCAATTAAAATATATATATTTTATATTATTTTGTATTATATTTTCAATAATTAATCTGAGATGTCATTAAGTAGATTTTGTTAGGCTATTTCAAAGTGGGTTAAAGGGTAAAGAGGCAGGAATGGATTTTGACAGGTCAGTCTTACGACGATGTACTGTTTTCCTAAGGTTATGATTTGCTAATTAAACCATAATTCTAACTGAATAAGTCATCCTTTAATTAACCTCTCGGTTAGAGAGTTTTTACCACTCATCAAAAGATTTCCAAAAATAGCCTTCACAGCTTCCAATGAAAACACATTTGCCTTTTGCCCCAGACTATAAGTCTGTGCAAGTATTCTTAGCATTTTGTGAAAGAGAAACAGAATTTTAAGAATATTAGTGAAGGAAGTGTTTTGAAAGATTCACATTCTGCATCCCTTTTTAGAATCAAAGGTAAAAGCTTTTTTCTCTCTGTCTTTGTCTGTGTTCATTGTCAGATTACGCCCATGGCATAACCATGCTGAGCCCGTTTACTTCAGAGAAGAAGCAGCTGGTAAGTTTCTGCTCCCCGAGCGGAGAGGAGCTCAGGAAGTTCGCAGAGGAGCTCCGGGAGGCAATTGCAGAGGTCAATGAGATGGAGCAGATACACATTCAGTGTAAGACAAAAAGCATGGCCAACACATGATATGAAACACGCACATGCTGTAGATGGCCGGCTGGAGTCTGTTTCTTGTGTCGTAGGGGAACTGGAAAGGCAACAAGGCATCCAGCCACATGGCATGCACACCAATGGTGGGCAGCTGGACACACACACAGGACATGGATCTTCCTCAGGTGCTTACTCTGCTCACGTGGCACAAAATTACATAAAACACTACATATTAGTTATGGCAATGCATATATTACTGAAGGGAATCTCGAAAATAGAACAAAAAAATGACTATTCCTATCTGTTAGGTAAATATGAAGCTACCAACCAGCCAGCCATCTTTTGTGCCAAACTAAGCCAGCATTTTCCGTAGGTGTATATGGTAGCGTGTTTAAGGGGGTCATACCCCCCATGAAATGTTACATTCCTCAATAAAACAAATACAATTTCACAAAAGCTATGACAGACAACAAATAAATAACACTCAGAAAGCTTAAAAACAACACTTAAAGACTCCACAGTGGCTCAGAGGACAGCAGTTGTGATATGAGCTGGCTGCGACAAAGGTGACCTGGAGGTTTTTGCCAGTCCTTGTAAGAAGGGGTGAATTGTGTTTCCTGGTCAACTATTGTGATTATTTTTTCACAAAAACAAATTTACTTATTTACAAATGACTGCTTTTTAGTAATATTAAGCCAAAGTAATTGTTGTCATATGGCAACGCTATACAATAGAGGGTTTGATTTCCAGCTCCTTCAGACTGTATGTCAGTATATCCTTGGGAAAAGTACTTTTTGTTTAACCAATATGTGATATATGATTAGAACCTCCTGATGAGAGGTGAGCATCTTGTATGGCAGCCACTGCTGTCAGTGTGTGAATGTGTGTGATGGGTAAATGAACACTTGAGTGTTCACAAAGACTAAAAAGATGGAGCCAACCACTGGATCTTGGAAAAGTCATTTAGTTGGTTTTGATGCTCCTTCTGTTTATTTTACTTACATTCAAATTCGGGTGCTGATGTGAAAAGCTGTAGCTTCATATTTAACCTGATAACATGAGAGTGGTATCAGTCTTTTTTGTAACTCTCCTAACACTCAGGAAAAGAAGAAGTGAGAGTATTTCTCCAAAATGTCTAACTAGTCCTTTCACGGTGTGGATATTCTCATTTTGCTGTCTATAGGAAAGCACACACTGATACATATTTCCCAAAATATGGGGCTATTGCTATATTCCCTGCATAAATAAACTGCTGAAAGGTAGACAACTGCCTGACTTACAAACAGAGGTGTTTCCACACACAGGCCAGCAGGATGTGTATGATAAAACCGGCAACAACAATACAGTAGAGGTGAGTGCCAAAGCCACTCTTGTCTCCCTCAGGTAAGTGCCTATGTATTTACCTTTGTGGGTGTGGTTATGTATATATATATATATATATATATATATATATATATATATATATATATATATATATATATATATATATATATATATATATATATATATATATATATATATACACATGTGTGTGTGTGTTGAGTGCGCGTGGTTAGAAAGGGAAAGAAAGTCTTACATTATGCTTTGCTTTAGTAGAGCTCTGCCTGAGGCACATCTCGGCTATGCAGCCAAGACACAAAGGCCGCTGAGAAGAGTCTGCTGTAGCCAGGCTACAAAGAGTCTCTTTCTGTGCCTCACGAGTGGATCAGCAGCCACTCTACTCGCTACAACATCCCTTCTTTCATCAGCTGCTGCTTGACAGCCTTACTGTATAAGCCTTTGCAAGCCACCATAAGCCTGGCTGGTTCCTAGAGTACCATAAAGCCAGATAAGCTTGATACAGTTAACAGTCTGTTGAGTGTGTGTGTGTGTGTGTGTGTGTGTGTGCCTTTGGTAAAACCAGCCCTTCCTTTAACTAGCCATAATGTTAGAAGTTGTCTGCACTCACCACTTTCCCTTGTTGAATTCCTTTGCCTCTTTAGAGTTGTGAATAACTGTGTTAGGGAGACACCACGCCCTCGGTGTCACCACTCTCCTCCCCTGGCACTCCCTCTATGACCATGCACGTAGGCACCCACCCACACACACACACACACACACACATACAGGCAAAATCCCAAATTCTCCCGCTATGATATTGATCTCTGACCACAATCTCTTCTTACCCTGTCACCCTTTTGTTTTTTCTGGGCTGGTGTGTAAAGTAGTAGTAGTAATATGAATCATGTAAAAAAACGATTGAGAGATAAAAAAAAAAAGTATATGTGTGTGTGTGTGTGTGTGTGTGTGTTTTGCATGTGCTCGCTCTGCATTCTACCTACCTGCATGCCTGCATGCCCATGTGCGTAACACACCAGAGGGCTGCGTAGAGGCTGCATTCAGGCTGGTAACTCCTCATGCGTTCTCTGACTGTTCCTAAACTAGGTGTCAATTCACAACAGGCTGCAGACCTACCAACTGAGCCAGCCCAGCATTGAGTCCACGCCCCTGGCCCTGGCCGCGCCGCCCGCTCTGCTCAGCCCCGTCCAGCCCGGGGAGCTCCGCCCGGAAACCCTCATCCAGTGCCAGCAGATCGTCAAGGTGATTGTGGTGGACCAGAGCGGGCGGGGGCGGATGGAGGCCTTCCTCAGCCAAGGCCCGGCCGCCCACCAGCTCATCCAATCAGCCATGTCCACGCCGGTGCGTGTCCGGGAGGGAGACGGCCCCCAGCCCCCGCTGCCACCCCCCCCTCCCCCGTACAACCACCCCCACCAGTTCTGCCCCCCAGACTCACCCATGCCCCTCCACCACACCATGCCTCTCACCCGCAGACGCAACTCCAGCGGCTCCCGCAGCATCGTCTGAGTCAGGGCCTGCCCCGTGCACCCTGGAAGCCAGACATGACCCTCACACCCAGACACACACACACTGGCTGGAGCATTAGTCAGCTCACTTTAAATGGTAAGATAATAACAACAAAGAAACATACTATATGAGTTGAATGAAGGGACAAAGGAAAAGGGAAGATTTCGCTTCACAGTTGTAACCGAGTGGTAGTTTTTTGATCATGGAGTAGTTCTGAAAGACAACTTTTTTTCTTGCTTTTGTCTTGTAACACCCAGTAGCTGGTAATGTTGTCTGTCTCGATTTCACACTCCATAAGAGATCTCCTGACTCAACACCACCTGCTCAACAAATGTATTTTTGTCACTGAAACCAAGAGTGAGGTCAGAGGAGCAAACTCTGGTCACCCTGAAAGTATCGGATCCTTTAAACATGAAGGACAGGACTCTGTGATGTCATGTTCACACCTCTTTGTTTAGTCCAGGATTTTTCTGCACTCAGCAAGAAACAATCGCAACACAGTTAAAGGTAGAGTCCACGATTCTGGAGTCGGCAGCACATCGAGAGCCTTCCCTTCAGATTGGCTGCACAGCATGCTCACACAGTGATGCAAACACTTCCTAGATACACCTGATTGGAGGAACTCCTTCACTCTTTGGGCTCCTCACAGATTTGAAAACACACCAGCCGCCATCTTGTTTGGCAACTTTCTGTTATATTATGACAATACTCCACTGAAAAATGTTTCTCAAAATGTTTTAGGGAAGGAATAAGCCATGCAGACGCTAAAGCTGTCTTTATTTCAGATCAACGATGACCAGTTCTGATTTTTTTAGGCCGTGTGTCAGCTCCTCTCTCCCTCTGGAGAAGTGTTGTGTGTCTCACTCTGATTTACAGAGCAGCGACTGTATAAAAAAACACCGGCCCTTTTTTCATGTACATGTAAAACAGACAGCATGCGGGCTGTGAGGAGATATTTGTTAATTTTCACAAAAGAGTATTAGGTCAGAATCGTGGATTTATACCTTTAAACCTGCTTCACCACACTGCGACCATTGTTTTCCTCATCTCTAAATGTGACAAAAGAATCAGCTTACTTGTTTCCTTCATGTTCTAGGGAACATATAATCAGTCATGTACAACATAGTGTACTGCAGTATGCAAGGATGTTGCTGCTCGCTAAACTAACCTGAAATCACATCTTGATGACAATCATAATTTTTTGTGCTTCATTTTACTGTGTTTTGATGAACTTTTGTGAGCAAGGATCCTCACAGCAGTGTGTGAGTTGCCTGGTTCTGTGGTGTTTTTGTTCTCACAGAGCTCAGGAATCCCTGCAATGTAATGTGTATTATCTGCTCCTGTGCGTTGTACTGGAAGTGGAGTGCTCGTGTACTGTGCTCAATCTGCTTACCCAAGGGCAGCAGTGGGTAGGGCTGGTTATTCGTCAAAAAACAAGGCTAAAACACGCCAATGAATCCTTTCTCCCCCTGTACATTAACTTCTAATCGATTATTTAGTGTGAATATTGTTGTTACCTTTGGATTTAGGCAATATATCTGCCCAGAAAACTTTAGTTTTAGATTAAAAATGAATAAAAAAGGCTCTGCATAGGGTAGATCAAGGTCACCTCACAAAACATCACCCCTTTCTCATGTATTTTACCCTCTCACACTGAATATATTACATAAACGGAGATGCATTCCTTTACTGAATGTTAAATCAGGAGGAAAACAGAAGATGTCCATGAAATAATAAGCGGTTTCATCACTGTGTTGTTTGTCCTGTGTTGGCAATTCAAGCTTTGAGCCGGTTTGAACAGCAAAACACAAACCATCCAAACGAGACGCACTGAACGCGTCTTATACCTTTTGCACCACAGAATATATTGCATATATTGTAAATAGATAATATAGATTTATTCTGGAAAAGAAGTGATCGGTTTGCCAGTGTGTGTACCTACATATGTATTTGTACAGAGAAGATTTAGTTTAAAGAGATGAAAAAAAATATATAGTTATTATAGATATTATTATTCACATTTAATATCAGGTGGTGTCCTAAATCCTACTACTACAAGAGACAGGAAACAGGCAGCTTTTATAAAATATACTCTGGTTACCATGGTAACACACAGACATTATTACAGATCTACATGAATCATTAAATTACCATGTCATATTATTATTAAGAGATGGGTATGTCACCTGTTAGGGTGTGTAAAGGGCTATGCTGTACTGGTGAAAACGTACAGTAAATCGCGAGTCATGTAAGCATACACAGTATATTTGTGTGTTTATGTATATATAATATATATGTATATGTATATATATATATATATATATATATATATACACACACACACACACATGCTCACACCCATGCACACACACACGGGTGCACACATGCACATGGCTGCCAAAGCAACAAGCAATCCAGCTTACACTGTCACCTGCTCAATTACTCAAGTCAGCAAACCCCACTTTGTTTACTGTAATTCTGACTGACTTGTACTATACAGCATGAAATTTATTTTTTGGCATTTCTAATTTACAGTACACAACGGTAGGAGTTTGATTATATGTTTGTCATTATTGTCAGGGCATGTTGGTTTAATTGATGCCCCTCCCCTTTACCCCGTCTTCTCTGTTGTTGTCATGGAGACGTACCAATCTGCATCCTCACTGTGGAGCACTGTCATTAATCTTTGCACCCTCACAATATTTGTAAAAGGAGGTTTCTTAAGGATCAACATGTTTACTAATGGAATATTTATAATTTTTTGTTTGAAGAGAATGAAAGAATAAAAGTAGTTTTTACTCTCTGGTCTCGGAATATTTGTATGTCTGCACTGTCTCCAAATTACCTGATCTGTAACATGCTCTGCTATTCTAATGAATGGATTTGCACCAGGTGTGAAAATAGAAGGGTGGAATGAAGGGTATGGGGAAATCAGTCTACGCCAGTATCCAGTATCTGCTCCCAGCAAACAGGGTCTGATCTCATTCATTATAAGATGAGGCCAGTCTCCAAGCTATTTTGTAGCTGACATATGGAATTTATATGTGGCCATCTGTTTGTTTCATTGAGAATGCATGTGTGTGCAGTGATGTAAGAAGTTTTAGACCCTTTACTTGAGTAGAGCAATGTAGAAATACTCAACTCACCAGTAAAAGCCCTGCATGAACAATCCTTATTTTACCTTATATGATATTAGGGTTTAAGGACAGGGTATGTTGTGTTTCTTGTGTACAAACTGTAAAGCCTATTCAGGCAAATCTGTGTTTGTGATTTTGAATTTCTTCGGATTATACAAATAAAATTGACCTGACCTGATGGCTCGAGCCAATCCGAGCGCATCACAGGTGAGAGGCAGGGATACACCCCAAACAGGCACCAGCCTATCATGGAGCACACACACTATTCACTCACTCATACCTATGGGCAGTTTAGAATGTCAAATAACCTCCGCATGTTTTGGACTGTGTGTAGGAAGAACCTAGAGAGAACCCATGCAGAAACCTTATACAGGTAAAAAAAAGGTATTTGTCATTCCTATACTAAAGTCAAAGGATAAACAGTTGTGTTCAAAATAATAGCATATATTTAAAAACATCAGTCAAGCCAAAGTCCTTATACAGTCATAAGTTGCATTTATTATTATTTACATCCTTCATCAAAATGTAAAAAAGTGTGTTGACTTTTTGATTACTTTACAGAAAATGAAGAAAAATGTATTATTATTGTATTATTTTTTTACAGAAGCAAATATTTACTGTATAAACTGAAAAATTGAACATAACTGTGGTTTCTGAGAACTGCTTCACATCTGTGTTGCAGGGAGTCAACCAACTTCTGGCTTCTAAGAACAGGAATTTCAGCCTCACAATTCCTCTGTATTTCTTAAGTTTTTATTGGGTCCGAAGACTGAATCCAGAACATTAATTTTGTTGGTCTGGAACCAAGATGCTGCTGGTTTACTGATGTGCTTTCTTGTTAAAACACATATTTCAAAGGCATGTTCGCTTCAGCATAATGATCTCTTGTATGTAATAAATAGGCCTGACACCATGAGTGAGAGAAACATCCTCATATCATGATGCTGCAGCACCATGCCTCACTGTCTTCAGTGTTCATTGTGTAATGTGCATTTTAAAAATAACTGCCAGATAAATTTAGTGGAAAGGAAAGTACAACATTTCCATTCATCAAATGGAAGTATTTAAAGTAAAAGTCTCTCAAAATTGTATGTAAGTACAGTACTTAGATTAAATGTACCTAATTTTCTAACACTACAGTGATGTAGCTGATATATATACATTTTTTAAATACTGAGAGTAAAGTACTTATTAACTTTCCATCACTATATGTGTGTTTATGCATGACTCAGAGTGCATAACTTTTGATGGAAGCAAAATTGTGATTTGTAATTTCATTTTACATTGCTGCAATACTCACATTTGCTGTAAGAGAATCTCAAGTATGTTATAATTAAGTACGAAGGTCAGAAAAAATACATATTGCTTTTTTTATTTTTTGGAAATCACGCTTGAAAAAGGATGAACACAAGCAAAAAACAAACACCTCAACACAGACAGGATTACACATAGAAAAAAAACACCAATTTGGCTGAAAAAAATATCTTACAAAAACAGAGGATATAAATATAATACATTCATTACAATACACAGTAAAATCAGTTTGTGCAAAGTACCTGTAGGCTCACTGTTTCTTTTATCCCTGTCATGTTTGAAATGCTTTGACTCTCTCTTTGAAAACAAGTGGATAAGAAGTTTATTGAAGGGAGGATTGCTCTGAGAAGAGGTTGAAGGTTGAAGTGGAGCAACATAATCCTAATCGACTGACAAGCCATTCAGTTCATATTGTGCTGTTCATCTTCAGTTTCTCCTCCTCCCTCTAACCTTTGTGTGATGAAGGCGCTTGTGTCCAGGATCTGTGCACAGGCTACATACAAAACGGCTCCCTGAATGATGCTCTCCCTCTGGCAAAGGTGTCCCTTAGTCAGCCTTCACATAGTGGTCTCTTCCCATTCTAGTTCAACATCACCTGGAGACAAACGTGTGGAGTGAGCGCTGTGCTGTGGGACGTGGTATATCTGAGTTTATATATATTGAACACATGGTTTACCTTCCATTGCATCCAGGGAGTCCATCTTCTCCAAAGCAGAATAGCTGACGAACCAGATCGATTGACTGTTGCCTTTGTTGTTCAGAAGTTCCAGGGTACTTTGGTGCAGGAAGATGTACTGGGCCTGACACACAAACACTTTGAAAAATGTTGTAACGTTGAAATTACCCTACACTAAGTAAATGATCAATTTAGGCATTATTAGGCCTTTAAATAACCCAGAGACCAGAGATCCCAGACAACCCCCAATATCTCTCCGTTTGCGCTTGCTTTTTTTTACTAAAGACAAAATGCGAACATCTGCTTCTTCTAAATGTATCACATATGGATCTAAATTTTTTTCTGTGAAAATAAAATACCATGAATTTCATTGTCTTGCAGAGACAATTTCAACCAATTACATCTGTCTGTCAGTGAAGGAAAGTGGTCCTCCATGAGAGATTTTAAATGTTAGTCTTGTAGGTATGTATTAAACCCACTGAAGGTACCTGACTCCTGCTGCTGCACAATCTGTTTACCGACTATTTCAGGTGGACTTAAAAAGATCCCTGCTGTCTTTCAATTCAATTATGTCTAAGAGCCTTTTTGGAAGAAAAAAAATGCTAAATTACTCTGTACTTAATCAATCATTTTGATATGTACCTTGTTTTTCACTTTTACAGGAATTTATAAAATTTGACATATAGATAATCTATGGGTTTTTGCCTATTCTGTCACTGCGCTCTAGTATCATATCAATACGGATAAGGAATGAGGATGAAGTGAGGGACCTTAAATAATCACTAAGAGGGGTAAATTTGGTATAGTTTCATACTTTTTCAATTGGGGGAATCCTGCTGCAGTATGTCTTTTTAAACTACTGCGGGTTCATTTCCTTTGTCAAAACTCAAACTTTCCACATATCTCCTCATGGGGAGGAGATCACAGCAGGGCATGGAGTAAAAAGTAGGACGACTACACTGCCACAATTGTGAGTCTTTGATGTTTCTTAAGTGTACTGGAATAACTTTAGTGAAATTTAATTGTTTATTACATCTTGGATGTTAATTTCAACCACAGAAATAAAATATAGTATGTTATTTAATGTGCACTAACCAGATTCTGTACCATACACATCCTCTCGCTGCGCAGTTCCGCTACCAGGCCATAAATATCCACAAATTCGTGATCCCTGACGTGCTGGATGAGATGGTCGAGAGCGATGAACACACCTGTTCTGCCCACACCAGCACTGAGAATACAGTGAGAGGACAACACATGTCACCCTGCCTGCTCCTTTTATTACAACCAAGTAACAAACATGTTAATGCCCCACTAGAACCTGATAGGACAGAAACATGTCAGTTATTAGAGACTAGAGGATTAAGCACATGTAAAGGACTTTATTGATCACAAAAATCAGAATATAGTCATTTTATACCTAACCCTCAGCAGCCTCAGTACCTGCAGTGCACCACTATAGTGGTGTTGTCGTGCCTGTGAGCTCGGACAGCTTTGACAAACTTGATGAGCGTGCTGCAGGACTCTGGGACCCCGTGTTCAGGCCAAGACGTGTAGTTGAAGTGGCGAACCAGAATGTAGTGGCCTTGCTGCACAGAAACATTCATACAGTAAACACATAACACCCCTGTAGCATTCCTGGAACCCTAGCTGCTACTTGGTAACTTGAAAATTCAACACAAAATTCCCCAAAAACTCTGCCAGAGTCACAAGAATGTTCCATGTAGGCTCATCACCTTTAGTCAGTGTTTTATCTGTGTAGAATTGTTCTCTATGGAACAGTCTATCATACACAATTAGTGTCTCTTACAGATCCTTCACAACCCATCAAGGTCTGCTCACTATCCCATCAAACCTCCACATATTAGCAGTGCATGTTTTAGTAGGACAATGTTTATATGGTTTTGGAATGTGCAATAAATGTATATTGTATTTTGTGAATAATTCGAAAAAGTACTTTAACTTGATCAATGATGCATTAACAATAATTAATAATAAAAAAATGTATTGTATTTTATTTTAATCATTCAATCTAATGTAATTTTATTTAACATGCTTATTTTCCTTTATGTTGAGGTGATTTTATGTAAAGTACATCTACCTGGTACAGCAGAAGAAAGTCAGCCAATAGCTGTATTCTGACATCCTAACATGAATGTTCAGGAACTTACACTCATGCATAAAGATTCTTACACTGTGAACATTCTGGGAACATACATAACAAGAACATTGGTTTTATGTCAGATGAATTTGCCTTGTTAAATGTTTAATAAATGTTCCAAGGAGCTTTTGAGTGCGAGGTTCTGCTAGCTGGGTAACAACTTTGACACTATATGTATTTACATAGTTTTACATGAATCTAAAACCTCTGTGTGCTAGAAAAGGGCCTTTCTGCATGACTGATAAACACAGTTTAACATTGTGGGAAATCTGGTGGTCTCATTACCTTGTAAAACAAAAGGCATCAAGTCACATTTAATTTCTACCATATTACTCAGTAGATGGAAACATTGCAAATTAGTAAATTAGTAACTACTTTCCTACTTTACTACTTTACCTTTTCTACTTTCAGGGTTCTAATAGTCCAGTCGGGAAGGATTTCTTCTGACACTTTTGAGATTAAAATGTCACTAAACACTGACATTGGCTTGTTGTCCTCTGGCCAGTACTTGTGACACCGAATCTGAAACATTACACATTCACACACACACACACACACACACACACACACACACACACACACACACACACACACACACACACACACACACACACACAGACACACACACACACACACACACACATACACACACACACACACAAACACATTGACATATAATTTGTAATGGAGCCCAGGACTGTCCTCTGAATGCCAACACTTCTAACATAACACTCATCACGCACTCTGCCTTTCTCATAGCACTGCGTGAGCATGGCGATGGTGCGAGTTCCTGTTTCCCAGATCATCCTCCAGAAGTCGGCCACTGTGCCGGGCAGAGGACCCTGGGTGGCAATGAATTCATTGGGACACAGGTAGCCCTTAGGAGACAGGCAGGAAGAGAGGGAGGTTTGCATGCATATATATATATATATTTATATATATATATAATAATGACACATTAACAGAATATATTGCTGAAAAGAATATAAGAAAAAAATTGTTATTAACTGAGGCTCACTACTTTTTACACCCAAAACTGTTGGTAAAAAGGATCTGTCTATCAATCTAAGACCAAAACAGAAGTGACATTCTAGAATAAACGAGCTGGATAACTAATCAGTGGAGGTGACCCTCCATATTAACTTCTAGCAGCTCATCGCTGATACTCACTGAGACGAAGCTGGCGTTGATGTAATCGGATCCAGCAGTGCCTGGTTCTGACAGAAGTTTCACTCGGTTGTTGTTATCTAGAAAAAAGTATAGAGAAGAAAAAACTGTGGTAGAAACATGTGAACTATTTAGCCTGATCATTATTTCGTGGCATATTTTGAGTGAAATTGTATATTTGTCATTTTTTATTTCCGCTGTCTTTCTGTAGCTCTCAGGCCCAAGGCTGTTAGTGTATAATCAAGATGTAAATTATTACACACCTCACAAATATAAACTATTACTTTTTTTTGTTAAAGGCACAGTAAAATCCTAAAGCAGCTGGACAATGTGGACTTTATCAAACAGGAATAAATACTGTATGTCTTTGGGATATTTATTACATAAACTACTGTACATTGGTGGAAGAGGTTTACTTCTCCTTAAGAAGATCCTTTACACCATTACCAACAATAATAATAATTATTATTATAAGTCATTGTACTTATCTATTTTCCACCACTATTGTACAGTACCTTTGATCATGGTAGTTGTTTTTTAAAACACTTTTCTGGAAGGGAGGTCTACAACATGGAGGGAAAAACTAAATCAAGCTGTCTCTGACTTAATAAAATGTCCTGCAGGTCTGACTTACAGGGTTTGATGTTCGGGAAGCGGTTCTTGGATTTGTTCCAGGGCAGGTCAGCATCTGTGGTGGCCAGATCCTGCAGCAGCTTTGGGAGCTCCTGAGGAGATAGGGCACGATAAAAACATGCAAACACACAAACACGTTTTCACGTTCAGATTCAGATTCTTCGGGGCGACTCACAGCGAATTCCTCCTGGAACTTGGAGTTGTCATTGGCACACAGATCCTCTACATGCTGTAGAAAAGACTTCTTGTTGACAGGCCTGAAAGAATATGAGGAGCAGACAAAAATGTACAGAAATGCTACAAAGATATGACAACAAAAACAGAACAGATCCATGTTGCAGCTACTCTGTGTATATTGACATTATTTATGCAGGGTGACTTACTTGAGTGATTTCCTATAACTGAGCAGCCTGGATAAAATGGGAAAAAAAACAAAAACAAAATGAGCGAATTATTTGATAATCACAACTCCTACTGTGATACTTTTGTTCATGAGGGCTGAAATGATTCTCATTATGGAGAGAACAATATGTTTAATTCACTGGGGTTCAACCATGTTATTTTTTTAATCAATCCCACTTTGATTTAACTGTGACAGACTGACTTTGATGTCTCATTCTGAAAGAATATATGAACAGCAGCAAACTTCAATTAGACACATGGTTGCTTCCCCGTTGCTGGAATTTCTTTGCATTACTGTTTCTTAGCTAGTGATGAAGCCTACCATTTTTGCTCTAAAACAAGCAACCAAGCTAACACATAACATTCCCATAACACCCTAGAACCTTTCTTCTAGTTTTGTATCTGGTAAATGTTTTAGTCCAATGTAACAATCCCAAATATTCTAATAACTACAGGAAATAATGTTTTTTAAAGACATTTTTGTAGTGTTTCCCCCGAAGTTCCCTATTAGTAGAATTGTTCAAAATTAGTTTCTGTACACTACAATAATGTCTAATGCAGTGGTTTTCAAAGGGGGTCTGGGGGCCCTCAGGGATCTTTGAAGGGGTTCCAGGGAGTCTCTAGCAAAAAGGAAATGTGTCTATTTTCAGTTTAATTCCATCCAAAAGTAACACAATAACATAATGTATTATTTTAGTGAGTTCCATACAATTTCTGTAATATCTAAAAGCAAAAATCCTTTCAGATGGGGGCCTGTGGTTTAATTTGGGTCAGTTTAGGCATCATTGATGTGAAAAAGTTTGAGAACCCCTAATATAGCAAAAATGCGGTAGCGTTCAATAAATGTTCTCAGAACCCAAAACAAACATTCCCAGAACATTTAAGGAACCTCAACCTGCTAGCTAGGCAAAACGTTACAGACTATCGACCTCCACCAGAGGTTTAATAAACAACACATACTGATGATTAAACACAGACCTTTATGGTTAATAGGATGAAGACACACACACACACACACACACACACACACACACACAGTGATGCAGCCAAATAATACACACACACATACCCACACAAATACAGGATACTGTGTAAATATATATTAAATAAATAACAAAGTGTTTTTGGCTGTTGTATATATAAAACACAAGGAGCAGGCCAAACATGGCACACACAGGCCCAAAGCCCAACTTACTGGATGACATATATCTCTTTCCGTCTAAAGAAGAAGGAAGAATACCTGGTGGGAGAAAAGTGGTCAGTGAGAGAAAAGCAAGCCACACGCAGGCTAAGAAAGGCACCGGATGGGTCTGATTGAAAGGGAAGTTATTTGTGCCATTTGGTGACAAGCATAAGAGTTATTTTACCTTAGCTCACTATCCAAGTCACGGAGAATAGAGAAGCATACTGACGGCAGCAGGAGCAGCATAACGCTGAGCACAACACAATTTCACATCTTTGTTCTTAAAATAGTGTGACAGCTAAAAGAAATGGATGCTGTTATCCCAGGAGCTGCCTCCCTGTTCAGGAACGGTGACTGAACTATGAACAGTCACTGCATATGAAGGAATGTAATATTAGCAGTAGTGGAATGAGTCGCCATGTTATACCGATGCAACAATGTAGAAATACTACATTACAGGTTAAAGTCCTGCATGAAAATCACATGAAAATAAAGTTGAAGTATTGTAGTAAAAGTACTGTTTAATACTGGTTTCTGTCCCTCTGACTGATATATTATTTGACATCATTAGATTATTATTACTGAAGCATCAGCAGCATGCCACTGTTACAGCTGCTGGAGACACAGCTATTTCAAACTACTTATTTACAGTTTGGTTTTGGTTTAGTCCAATGGTTCCCAACCTAGGGGGTCAGGCCCCCACGAAGAGTCAGCAGATAGATATGAGGAATCATGATATAATTAATGGGAGAGGACAGGAGAAAAAAACCTAGTTTTGATACACAAAACTTTTTTCAAATTTTCTCTCATCTTTGATTTTTTGTAAAATTACTATTTATGAAACAAAACCAAGTAATAAGTCAGCAGGAAAAAATCGTTTTGGTGGACCTGACTCATATCATGAGAAATACCACCTACTGATTTTTGAAATATGGCAAAAGACAAAAAGGTTGGAACCTATGTGTTGTGTGTTTTAAAAGCTTGTTATAGCACCCATTTTGCATCTGAAACGCAATTAAAGCTTTCAGAGAAATGTAGTGCACAATATTTCCCTCTTAATTGTAGTGAAGTGGAAGCATAAAATGGTACCAAATGGCCATCAACCTGAATAAATGTTACTTACCAACACTGCATATTGGATGTTTTATATAGCAGTAAATATTTTCTCAATCAGGGCAGCTATGTGTCTTTTACACACACACCCACACACGCACACACACACACACACACACACACACTCCAAATGGGAAGGGACAGTTATCTGTCAGGAGGGAACACTTTATTTATCTATCTTCTCACATGTGGGATTTATGTTCACAATGTTCCTTTTCATTCAGTTCCTATTTTTATGTGTGTGTATGAAGGCAGCCACAATTTTTAAACCTACATGGAAGCCTCTATTTTTGGTGTCTCTTATTATTTTGTTGTGTGGGTGATGACATTCTTTGATATGACTATTGTTTGTTCTAATGCTGATTATTTAGAAAGCCAAATAAAAATAAGATAGAAAAAAGTTCTACACAAATTAAAATCTTTTTTTCTTCTAATGTCTTCCTACATTATAATATCAGTCACATCAATACAACCAATATTACCCTAAATATTTATTACTTGATGCACAAACCGCAGCTTGAGAAGGAGAATAGCTTGCAGCATTTATTATCTGTGCACTTGTCTGTGCTTAAACCTTGGGGTTTCTACTATTGGATATGATTTCTATAGAGAACTGGAAAGAAGTTATAAAACCACATTGTGGCTGTGTTGCTTTGTAGTGCTTCTATTTTCTTCACAAACTATACAACACTAGATAATTTTGTGCTAACAGGAGTGCCCATGATGACGTTGGCTGTGGCAAATATTTTGTCTTGTTGACTTGGATTTAAAACCTTGTCTGGAGCAGTAAAATCAAGCCTGAAGTCATGATGTACCCAGTTTGAGCTGATACAAATGAATCTGTTGTATTTGGGTAAACTGACATTTGGATTAAAACATTATGAAGACTAACCGGTTGAGCTTCTCTTGTTTCAGCTCCAAATCTGCCACAGCAATCAGCTGGTCCAGTTTACACTTCGTCTCAATGATCTCTGCCTCTCTGGGTGAATAGGTACCACCCTCCTTCTTGCGTTGATGGAACCTAATTGTTAATGACAAACACATCAAAAACATATGCTCATAATATGACCGGGACAGCAATGTAAACCCTCTACTATGGTGTTACCACATGGCAACTATATGCAAAATACATACATACAAACTCTTTCTATTTTTGGCCAAGAATGCACTGGTATTCAGATTTACTGTAACAAACCAGTTGTTAATAAACCTTTATCTGGATCAGAATGATTCAGATATGAAAACAGCATGTTTTGCTGTCCCGGATGAGGTAATCAACATGTTTTTTTCAAAGCAACAGTGGGGTGGATCACCCTGATCCTAATCCAGAAACTTTTAGGGTCAGCTGTTCAAAGGTAATCTGATTGGATTTAGGCTATGCAATTTTGTAAGTGGGTTCTTACAAATGAGAAAGAAGGATTCTGGAATTGGATTGGATCACATAAATTACTTTTGAATACCTGTGACCAGGTAGACACAGACTCAACTTGGATTGTCATTTTGCTGAAGGTTTCTTTGTGAATGAAATTGAACAGAAGCACCTGAGTGGAAGCCATGATAAAAACTGTTGAAATGATCTTAACACTAAGAAAGGAGCTCTAATGCTCCCTTAATTAGCGCCTTTTGCATAGGTTAGCTTTTATCATCCTTTCACATTAGAAAATAGAAACGCTGTCACGCTATAGTGTGAGTGTCTAAGAACTTCTGCCTTCTGGTTAGCTGATGGGATCCTATTTCAGAAACATTATGTATGCTGGTCAATGGCAAGAGACACATTATCTTTTTTTTCTGTTGGATTTGTGCTATGGATCACATATTTGATGTTTGTCTATTTAAAATATAATATTGCAAGTTAAGAAAGTTGCGATTCGCCATAAAACTGTTGTCTCTGGCCTGCCCTCTCCACAAACTGGTGAAGTGGTGTTGGTGACCTGTATTGTGAGATGTTTTGCACAAAACTGTTAAGAACGTTACTATTTTTGCTTATTTATAAGCCAGGTAGAGATTTGTAGTGATAGAAATTTACAAACATCATATGCACATTTCATGGCACTAATCATACAGAATCAAAATATAAGTTGTTTCCCTCTATTGATCACCTTTTAATAATTTATCCAAATTATCAAAGACAGATGCTCATAATGTGATGTTCACTTTAAAATCCAGTTAACTGGTTAGAAAAAGGAGTTAGGACTTTTTAACCATTTCAACAGAGCCACTTTTTTATCTGTCTGGAAAAAAACTGAAAACAAGATTTCCAGGATAGGTGATGCAATACATATTTGTTTTTGTATTTAAAATGGGTTTTAATTTTTTAATTTTAATTTTAAACCATATTGTACTTAAATTGTACAATATGGGTTTCATATAACTCATATAACACATTGTCGTGAGCTCCCTCTCCCTCTGCCTGGTAGGAGCACTAATTATCTGCCGATTACTCTCACCTGTTCTCTCTGCCACTCCCTCGTTAACCAGCCAGCTGCTCCTCATTTCCTGCTAACCATGCCATATATAAAGAGTCCGGTTTCCCAGCACACTTCGTCAGATCGTCTGCTAAGCCCGCGCCTGTCCTGCCTGTTACCTGCTACTATTCTGACTCCTACCTGCGATCCCGGACCTGCCCGACCACCCTCTGCTCTACAATCCCGGTAACTTGACCTGCCTTCTGCCCTTTTGACCACGATACTGCCTTGCCCTTGTCGGTACTTTTGCCCTGCCACTCCTCTCCTGCTGTGTGTGTGTGTTCCCCCAGGACTTCCAGCCCCTTTGGCGAGAGAGCCTGGACCCTCAACCCCCGTCTACACTCTACGCCTCTCAGCCGCTGGGACACACACACACGAAGACTCACGCCCATTCCCCAACCCCTTTCAATAAACTGTTCAAACGTATTGCTCCTGTGGTCCTCGTCTGTCCAGATCCCTGACAGTACGATCTGACCACATAATGGACCCAGCGAACGTTTCACAAAACATGGACTTAGAACCCCCCACCACCATGCAGCGCCTGGGAAACGCTGAGAGGGACATCCATCGGATGACGGTTGACGTCTCCTCTTTGTTACAGCTTGGCAACCAGCAGCAACAGCAGCTGCAGCAAACACAGCAGTTGATACAACAGCAACAACACCGGATTCACGAACAGCAAGATCACCTCGCTCAGATAACCCGACTGCTTGCCCAACTCATTCCTCAGCACCAGCCCGCCGCTCCAGCCACCGCCAGCCTGCCTGCCACTCCAGCCACCGCCAGCCTGCCTGCCACTCCAGCCCCCGCCAGCCTGCCTGCCACTCCAGCCACAGCCGGTCTGCCTTCCGGTCTAGCCCGAGCCAGCCCACCCGCCAGCACCGCTCCAGAGTCACCCACCCAGGCCACTGCCGCTGGAGGCCCGGAACCTAGAATCGGCAACCCAGAACGATTCAACGGTGACCCAAATCAAGTGCGCCCGTTCCTGACCAGCTGCCGCCTTCAGTTCTCTCTGCAACCCAGAACCTTTGCCACAGAAGGGGCTAAGGTCGGGTACACAATCACTCACCTGACAGGCCGAGCCCGACTCTGGGGAACAGCGGAGTTTGAGCGTCAGACCCCGGCGTGCACATCTTTTGAACTGTTTGCTAAGGAGATGCTCAAGGTTTTTGATCTGGGCTCATCCTCTGAAGAGGCATCCCAGGATCTTCTGAGTATTCGGCAGGGTCGACGGACGGTGGCAGATTACTCTATCGATTTCCGGACTTTGGCAAGGCGCAGCCCCTGGAACATGGCAGCGTTGGTGGACGTGTTCTTCGCCAGCCTGGCCGACTACATCAAGGATGAGTTGGTCTCTCATGAACGGCCCTCCACCCTTGATGACGCCATCGCCCTGGCTGTGCGCATAGATCGACGGATCCAGACCCGCCGCCGAGATAGGGGGCGGGTCTGATAATTGACAGATAATTTGCACTAGATGGTCACCCTCTTGGCACAGTCACGCAGGTCACCACCCCTGTTAAAATGATGCTGTCTGGCAACCACACTGAAACCATTCAGTTCCACCTGCTCCACTCCCCAGGCCAACCTCTCATCCTGGGCTACCCATGGCTCCGACGGCACAACCCTCACCTCGATTGGGCAACTGGAAAGGTCCGAGAGTGGGGAAAGGACTGCCACCAGACCTGTTTGCTTGCGGCCATGCCACCCTCTCACCCGGCATCCCCCGGCTCAGCCCCAGACATCTCCAATGTCCCGGAATGCTACCACGGTCTCAGGGAGGTCTTCAACAAGGTCAAAGCCACGTCTCTGCCCCCACATCGACCCTACGACTGCGCCATCGACCTCCTCCCTGGTTCTGTTCCCCCCAAAGGGAGTCTTTATTCCCTGTCCGCTCCTGAACGAAGGGCCATGGAGACGTACATCAGCGACTCTCTTGCTGCTGGGATTATCCGCCCGTCCTCTTCCCCTGCTGGCGCCGGATTCTTCTTCGTGGGGAAAAAAGATGGAACCCTTCGCCCCTGCATCGATTACCGTGGCCTTAACAGCATCACAGTAAAGAACCGGTATCCTCTGCCTCTGCTCAACTCTGCCTTCGAGCTACTCCAGGGGGCCACCATCTTCACAAAGTTGGACCTTAGGAACGCCTACCACCTAGTGCGGATCCGGGAGGGCGACGAATGGAAGACGGCATTCAATACCCCAACCGGCCACTATGAGTATCTTGTGATGCCGTTCGGCCTCACCAACGCTCCAGCGGTTTTCCAGGCCCTGGTGAATGATGTACTGCGGGACTTCCTAAACAAGTTCGTCTTCGTTTACCTAGACGATATCCTGATCTTCTCCAAAACCCAGCCTGAACATACCCTTCATGTCCAGCAAGTCCTTCACCGCCTCCTGCAGAACTCGCTCTACGTCAAGGCAGAGAAGTGTGAATTTCACACCAAGACTGTGGCTTTCCTTGGATACATTGTGGCAGAGGGAGAGATCCAGATGGACCCAGCCAAGGTCTCAGCAGTCACCTCCTGGCCGGTTCCTGTAAACCGCAAGAAGCTACAGCAGTTCTTGGGCTTTGCGAACTTCTACCGACGGTTCATCCGCAATTACAGCTCCGTAGCTGCCCCTCTCACCGCCCTGACCAGCAATAAACAGCCCTTCACCTGGACCCCAGCAGCTGACAAGGCATTCAGAATCCTCAAGGCTCGGTTCTCCAGGGCCCCCATCCTCCAGATGCCAGATGCAGATCGGCAATTCATTGTGGAGGTGGACGCTTCTGATGTGGGAGTGGGGGCCGTGCTCTCACAACGAGCTGCAGAGGACAACAAACTCCACCCGTGTGCATTCTTCTCCCGTCGCTTATCCCCATCAGAATGCAACTACGACATAGGGGACCGTGAGCTGCTCGCGGTCAAGCTGGCCTTGGAGGAATGGCGTCACTGGCTGGAGGGGTCCACCGTCCCGTTCTTGGTTTGGACGGATCACAAGAACCTGGAGTATATCCGCTCTGCCAAACGTCTGAACCCGAGACAGTCCCGCTGGGCCCTATTCTTCACCAGATTCAATTTCACCCTGTCATACCGTCCAGGATCACGTAACATCAAACCAGACTCACTCTCCCGCCAGTTCCAGAAGGAGGATGCCCCTCCCCAGATTCCTGCACCCATTCTGCCCAGTCCCTGTGTCGTAGGTGTCCTGACTTGGGAGATTGAGAGACAAGTGCGGGATGCTCTCCATGACCAACCTGGCCCCAGTGCTTGCCCTGCTGACCGTCTCTTCGTTCCTGAACTCCTGAGGTCTAAGGTCATACAATGGGGACACGACTCCCGTCTGGCTTGCCACCCTGGATCCACTCGCACCTGCCATCTGCTTTCTCAGCGATTCTGGTGGCCATCACTGAGGAGGGATGTGCGAGACTTTGTCCTTGCCTGTCCGACCTGTAATCAACACAAGTCATCTAACCAGCCACCTGCCGGATTACTCCAACCCCTGCCCGTACCAACACGGCCCTGGTCCCACATTTCCATGGATTTTGTCACAGGACTGCCCCAGTCCAATGGCATGACTGTAATCCTCACCATTGTGGACCGTTTTAGCAAGATGGCACACTTTGTTCCCCTTCCAAAGCTGCCATCTGCCAAGGAAACTGCCCAGCTGGTCTTGGAGCATGTTTTTAGAATACATGGACTACCCAGAGATGTCGTCTCGGACCGGGGCCCGCAGTTCACCTCCACTTTCTGGAAGGAATTCTGCCATCTGCTGGGGGCCACGGTCAGTCTAAGTTCTGGTTTCCACCCCCAGTCCAACGGCCAGTCAGAGAGAGCAAATCAGGAGCTGGAGAAGGCACTCCGATGCATGGCATCCCGTAATCCTCCCACCTGGTCCCAGCAACTGCTATGGGTGGAATATGCCCACAACTCCTTGACTTGCTCTGCCACCGGTATGTCACCCTTCCAGTGTGTCTACGGCTACCAACCACCCCTATTCAACAGCCAGGAAGGAGAAATCACTTGTCCATCTGCCCTTGCCTACGCCCGCCGATGCCGCCGCACCTGGGCCCAGGCCCGTGCCACACTCCTCAAGTCCATCTCCAGCTACACCACTGGAGCCAACCGTCACAGGACTCCTGCACCCGCTTACCGTGTTGGACAAAAGGTATGGCTGTCATCAAAGGATCTACCACTGCGGGTGGAATCACGAAAGCTGGCACCTCGCTTCCTCGGTCCATTCCCCATTCAGAGGGTAATCAGCCCAACTGCTGTTCGGCTCCTTTTGCCCAGGTCCATGAGGGTCCATCCCACGTTCCATGTCTCAAAGATTAAACCGGTTCACGAGAGCCCGCTGGTTCCAGCCACACACCCCCCGCCTCCTCCACGCCTCATTGAGGGTGGCCCAGTCTACACTGTCCGGCGTCTGCTCCGATCCAGACGTAGAGGTAGAGGCATCCAATACCTTGTCGACTGGGAAGGGTATGGTCCTGAGGAGAGAACCTGGGTGCCTGCCAGCCGGATCTTGGATCGGACCCTCATCGCTGACTTCCACCGGCAGCATCCAGACCAACCAGCCATTCGTCGGGGTCGTCCTAAAGGACCCCGTCGTTCCACCCACCCAGTTTCTGACCCTGCACCTGGCCTGGCCCCTGTCCCGGGACCCGTCCTGACCCCTGCTGGGGGGCTCTCTAAGGATGAGGCCATGGATTCCGACTGCTCTGAGGAGTTCTGACCCTCCGCCGGCTCCCCCTCCGCCCTCCCAGTCTTGGCGGTGTTTCTTTGGGACTTCTGGGGCCGTCCCTTGAGGGGGGGGTTCTGTCGTGAGCTCCCTCTCCCTCTGCCTGGTAGGAGCACTAATTATCTGCCGATTACTCTCACCTGTTCTCTCTGCCACTCCCTCGTTAACCAGCCAGCTGCTCCTCATTTCCTGCTAACCATGCCATATATAAAGAGTCCGGTTTCCCAGCACACTTCGTCAGATCGTCTGCTAAGCCCGCGCCTGTCCTGCCTGTTACCTGCTACTATTCTGACTCCTACCTGCGATCCCGGACCTGCCCGACCACCCTCTGCTCTACAATCCCGGTAACTTGACCTGCCTTCTGCCCTTTTGACCACGATACTGCCTTGCCCTTGTCGGTACTTTTGCCCTGCCACTCCTCTCCTGCTGTGTGTGTGTGTTCCCCCAGGACTTCCAGCCCCTTTGGCGAGAGAGCCTGGACCCTCAACCCCCGTCTACACTCTACGCCTCTCAGCCGCTGGGACACACACACACGAAGACTCACGCCCATTCCCCAACCCCTTTCAATAAACTGTTCAAACGTATTGCTCCTGTGGTCCTCGTCTGTCCAGATCCCTGACACACATAACTAAAGTAACTGTTGCCATTCCCGTGTAAATACATGGTGTTCATAGTAAACTAGGATCCATGCAGTTTATTGGTAAGTAAATGAATGCCTGTTTCCCTCTTACTTGACTGATCCACAGATGATGATGATAAGTAACACAGCCAAGAAGAAGGAAAGGAGCACACCCAGGATGATCTGCTCCTCTCTGGTCAACAGCCCGTCCACTACAAAGATACAGGGGAGATAAATCGGCAGTATTACACAAAGAAAGGTTATAGAGGGTCATATTTTTTACTTTTTGATGAAAATGATACAGTATTAAAATACCTGTGGTTTTGACATGTTCAGAGTATTCAGAGTCTGTGTATTGACCTTTGATGTTAGTGGCTCTGAACTTAAACCTGATAAATATGAAAAATTAGATCAGCATTCAATTTTGGGGATATGAAAAGTTGTGTTATTAAATTGAAGGTGTGTGTTCATGTGTGTGTTGTACTTACACATAGACAGTGTTAGACTTAAGAGGTCCATTGCAGAAAGTGTCAGTGTTGTTCTCC
The DNA here is from genome assembly GCA_036785175.1 of Eupleurogrammus muticus. Lineage (NCBI taxonomy): Eukaryota > Metazoa > Chordata > Actinopteri > Scombriformes > Trichiuridae > Eupleurogrammus > Eupleurogrammus muticus. The sequence goes on along the minus strand of JAYKQN010000010.1, from coordinate 25,650,531 downwards.
TCCAAACAGGTATCATTCTCTCCAATCACGTACGTGTCTGACGTAGTGTAATTGTTCCTCACCGGGGGCCAGCCGTCTGCAGACTTGCTGCGACCCTCTCTGGCATGTGTCCTCTGGCGTGACGCCCTGTTTCCCAAGCACGGTGGGTTGGGGAACCCCTTGTCAGTCAGGTAGGGGGCAGGACGATAAATAAATGCATTCTTCCAGTTGGTCAGGTTCACGGTGTCCTTCACTGTGACGGGATGGATGTTACGGAGGGGATGAATCAAATCGCTGCTGACATTAAGTCCTACAGTTACTGTTTATGGTTTATCTTTTCATTAGCTTAGAACAGAATGACTGTACTGTAAAAAAATAGATTCTTCTTGTTTTTAAGGTTTACAGGAAAAACAGAGCAATAAATACGTTTAACTAGAAGGGATGTATGTCTATAAGTGTTTTTTGAAGAGTCATACCCCCTGACTCGGCCACGATGACCTGGATTTTTGTGATTGGTCCATTGTCGTCACTATAGAAACAGGCAGGCATACGAATAGTGATACTTCTGTGGGTAACCATGGCAACCCCTCCGTGGCCCAGCACTGCCTGGGGTCTTTGGGTGGGCTTGGCAGGAGCTACACACAGAGGGCACACACACACACACACACACACACACACACAGGTTATTGTGTGAATAAATTACGTGACGTGTCTTTTGGTTGCTGCATTTACGAAACATGACGAACAGGCCATTCTCACAATCACAGTCAGAAACATGCAATCTCTATAACATCCACACTGATGCTATGTCAGGATAACTAACAGATTAACAGTTGTTAGTCCACTGGCCAGACCAGATATCAGGCCCATTTGAGTCAGCAAAACCTCCCCTAAACTAAATTGCTTATAAGGTCAATATGAGTATATTATTATACAGTATGAAAACTTTTCTACACAAGTAGCTTGATATTGTTATTTTCCCCTATAATGGGTACAAGACACTATGGGGGTATATGATAAAAAAGACACTAATACGATAAAACATCCCCAGTCTATAATTAGAACTATTTATTGTATTACAAGTTTTATGAAATGTGATGTTTAAATATTTAATATTGCTTTATCTATTCAAACATGTCATCATTTGCCTAACTTTCCACAACAGAAATAAACAATAAACAAATCCTGGTTCAAGATATTTATTTAATTTTGTAAACATATTAGCATCAAAGGTTTTTACAGAGGGAATTGTAGTAAACTTGTTTTTTATCACTCCAAAAAAAGAAAAAAAAATACTGTAGACAATCAACATTTAGTCATACAATGTTTTATAAATCAGACTGTGAATGATATTTGAACAAATCCCTCTATAAAAATCTTCATATTATAGCTAGGAAGAAAACGGGAAAGATTAATGAAGGCCATGTAAATGCTACTGAAGTGTAGATTTCTCTGCAATTCTCAAATTCTCTGTCCTGCATCTATGCACTGCTGGTACAAGATAAAAGTAACACTGCACACACACATGCACACACAGACACACACACACTTTAACCTTTGATCCCTGTTGTTATCTGAACATGTGGGCTAGGTGGGCTCCGACCAGCCCCGTTTTTGGCTGAAATCTAGAAGCAGATAAATACAAGAAAGGAAAACAGTGTTAAGGTATGGGTATGGGTGAAGAAAAGCGTGATAATTGGGGAGCTGTTGGCTACTGTTGGCTCCAGATGAGTGTATGTATCTTCTATGTATGCTGCTCACCTGTATACTGTAGCTGTGCCCTCCCTTTAGGCCTTCTATCACAGCGGTCAGCAGGTTATTGTCTCTTTGGATAATGTTGAGGCTGATGTTCTTGACCAGTTGGTTCTTTTCATAGATGTACACATAGTAGGCTGTGATGTTTCCGTTGGGCTCCTCTGGGGGGGTGAAGGTCACCTTGACATGACTCACCTCCTCTGGAATAGCTGAAAGGGTCACATTCTTGGGTGGATCACTGGGTTCTAGGGACAGAGTAGAGAGTATTATACAGAAATATAATAGCAGATATATTTAGGGATGGGCATTAGCTGGCGTTGGTGCTGGGTATGTGCAGAGTGACCTGTATTAGTAACATAATTTGTATTTACATTAGAATAAGAGTGAAAAAGGTGTATCAACATAGTTTTTGTTTGTACTTTTAATGTTAGGCTATTAAAGTCAATATTCTATTATAATGATGATTACAACTAAATGTAATATTGGTTGTCGGTTTTCATAATGTACAGTAAATCCTAAGTAACACAAAAATATACAATTTACAGTGTTTCTCAATTGTATTGGCCTATTTCTTAAAATGGTATGAATATTTGCAAAAAAAGACAAACATCCAAATCACTGGGAATTTGTTGCAAACAAATCTCAATTTCTCATGACATTCTAACAAATTACCTTAGCACATCTTTGCAATTGATTAGGTACATTTGTTTACAGTTTATATAATTACCAATTCACTTTATCTTGCTTATCAAAACCAATCATGTTGCTTGTCATTAGAATACTGTAGATAAAATCTCATTGTCATGACATGCACAACAGACCATTCAATTGTCCAACTCTGTCAGGAATGTACTGGATATCATGAATACCATCACAGTAATAGGGACAGTTGTTTGAACTCTTGTCTGCATGGACGTGCACATGTTACTGCAATAGATGCTGCTTGTGATGATCGCAGATATGATCTTTTGTAGGTAAACTAATGTGTTGTACTGAACTATAAAGGTTGTTTTGACACAAAGAGCTTTGGTATCGTTACTATTTGAAGAAATGAGTCGAAGCAATTGAGAAAACTGAAATAAAAGCCTGTGAAAATTGTGCACACATCACTATCCATCTTTATTGGAGGCTGCTGAACAGACAGAATATAAATGGAAAAAAAAATAATTACAAATAATAACTGTTCCCTCTGAAGTACCATACGCCAAGTACTAAACCTTAATTAATACCTGAGTGGGACACAAGGTTTAATATGTGCTAAAAGATTTTTGTACCTTCCTCTAGTGTTTGAAAGTCGATAGGCCCAATGGCCTTCCCATCCCTGGCAGCATGCTCCACTGGACCGATAAAGGCGGTGACAGTCACAAAGTAACGGGTGAAAGCAGTCAAGTTTGTCACAACGACAGTCATCAACTCGCCTGGAGCCCGGATTGTTGAATGGTTCAAACCAGGACCAAGCACCTGGTACAACCAGCACAGTAAATGGGAACATTTACAATTTGTGTCTTGCGTGTATATATGTGAGCACAGCTGGAGTTATTTTTGTAATGCCATATGTTAAACAGCCTTTGAGATACTACTACTATTCTAAAAAATAAAATAACAATATCCAGACCTGATCTATTCTACCAGCATATCTAACTGTGTGTGTGTGTGTGTGTGTGTGTGTGTGTGTGTATGTCTTTAATGTAAGTCAGTGGGCTGACCTGCAAAAGATAGGAGGTTGGTCCAGATAGAACAGCTGGCACACTCCACGTAATATGAAGGCTGTTGCAGGTAGGAGTCACCCGTAGGTCACGGGGAGGGGTGTCAGGGTCTAAGTTATAAATATCACATAAGATCTTTACACATCTTAACATGCTAAGGAAGTATCCTGACAGGTCATCGTTTTGTCGCACTCTCTGTTGACTCATGGCTATGCTGTTGTCTGATGTGATCATGCAGTCTCCAACAAGGTTGTTATATCTGCTCATGGTCCAGTCTATGTTCAAGTGTGTGCCCTTATTAGTTACGTCTTTAATAGCTTTGCACGTTCTTTAAGCTACCACCACCTACCCCTCCTCCTATTACAAGATGAACAAAAGGGTTTGAGTTGAGGGAATGAGAGAAAATGGTGCATTGCAGGAAGTGGAGGGTAGAGTAACGGTGCAAAGAGAATATGAAGCATTGCAACACCAGGAAAACAGAAAGAAGTAGTGGTCGTGATGAGGATTGCTGATAGTTTCTAATGCATTAAGATATTGTGTGTATAAAAATGCTTTCAACATCTTAAATCCTCATGCTGCAAAAAGCAATAAACACTTATGGTACTATAGCACAGGACAATGGGTCACAATGATAATAGATGACCTAGATACAATATGATGATTACAGCAACATTGCTGAATCATGCCTGTGTTTATTTAGGTCTTGTATTTGAGCTACCAAAGGCCTTTAGTGATATCACATGCATTTAGATGGGTTTAAAATATACTATATAATTTAAAAAGTCTGTATAGTTTTTTTTGGAATATCTGGAAAGATATCACTGATTTGTCAAATCCTTGTGTTCTGACTTAACAACCCACCCATGTCAACACACAAACATGAGATGATCTTTGTGATATTCTTACTTCCAGCCAGGGTGCGTGCGTAATACCAGTGTGTGTATTCTCCAACTCCGGCGTTCGTCACAGCAGCCACTTTGAAGCGATAATATCTGTATTTAGCCAGGGATTGGAGGGTGACACTGCGGTTGTCTTTAGCGTCATCTAAAGCTGAATTCACTGAAACGGTGACGCTGGAGTCTACGCAGTTCAGGCTCTCTTCATCCTCTTGGGCTGGATGTGTGGTAGTTAGAATATCTGGTTCACAAACCGTTGAAAGCAGCTGTGAAATAACATGGTACTCCTTCAGAAGGCCTGGAATGGAGAGTGGTGGAGCCCATTGTAGCGTCACATTGTGAGGGGTGACCTGAGAGACACTGAGGAAGCGAGGGGCAGCTGGGACTGGTAGGAGAGACACAGAGAAATATGAGCAATTCACTTTGGTTCGCTTGTGTTAGATAGTTAGTTGTGCCTACATTATGTCACATGTTACCTGATTCAGATAGAGTAGAAGCAGTGCAGTTCAATGGGTCTCCAGGTCCTGCAGAGTTGACTGCAGCCACTGTGAGTGCATACTGCTTGTCTGGTAAAAGCCCAGTCACTGTGTACTCTGACATGTAGGCCTCATGTGTGTTGGATTGCAAGTCTCCCCCAACTAAAATCTCATAAAACAGGATCTGCCCATTAGGGTTGTGTGGGAGATCCCATGACAGCTGAATTGAATCCCAGCTCACTCCTGAACAAGACAAGTTCCCTACAGCATCAGAAACTGCGCATAGAGAGAGAAAGAGTGGGGTGAGATAGATGCTGTTGCACTACATTTGTATTTATTTATTTATTAAAATTTGATTGAAATGTCCAAATGCAATTGAAAATATCTTCTATCTTTCAAGTGATAGACCAAAACATACAGCAATATAAAACAGTTATAGACAGAAGATACACAATAAGACAAGGTACTAAAAAAAGCAAAGTAAATGGAGTATGTTTTCTCCAAAGTAAATAAGGAAAATCAAAATAATCGAATATAAACATCTTAAGGAATACAACTTTAATGCTTTTACTTGGATTTAAAAACATTATGAGTTAGTTTTGTCATTTTTGTCACATTCATTTTGCAACATTTTGCCTGCTCAGGGTAAAGAATACACAAGGGCTTTTGGGACAAAGAACACAAAGAGTTCTGTCTGCTACTTTTCTGCATGATAACAAAACATAATGTCATATTGGGGCAGACCAAGAATTGCCTTATATAAGATATACCGATGTAAAGCCTATGTGTGGCCAGAGCCAAACTATCCTTCCTGAAACCACAACACACAGTGATGATTCAGAGCTTTACGTTGGTAAACCTCAAAGATGCATTTAACAGATGCTGTGTTAACTCTTTGAAGACACTAAGCAGATATATACATATAGAAAACATCAACATAGTCCAAGTCCATGTGAACAAGTTGCTTTTTATGTTAAAATTTTTTTTTTTGAAAACTAATCATTTTAGTCCCAACTCTTTCACTAATGTGGCATATATAGAAAAACTACTTACTCATCTCTTCATTCTTATCTGCATTAAAATGGGTTTCAACTAAGGTAGGTGATTTTAGACAAGAATAATTTTCAAATATTAATTTGCCCATACAATTGTGGATGCACAGCAGTATAAAATAGTGTTATCATCTTAAAAATGAGAAAAATGTATTTTGCACATTTTGACAGGTTATTTGTGGAATTAGTGAATAATAATAGACCTAATATGGAGCATACAATAACAGAATTTTGACCATTGTATTTGCTCTGCACTACCTATTACTAAGGTAGTTAAAAAACAGATCAATAAAAAGTTATGCACATGTTGCTTCTCATCAGGTGCAACAGATAAACAACATGTCATGTACCACTTTTAGTGAAGCTGTGACAATGTTTTTTTCTAAGGCTTGATTGATTAGGTGAGAAAAAGAAAAAAAAAAAACTTTGGTTGTTCACTTAAAGAAGCTTCAGGAGTTTTAGTCAGTATTGATATTATAATTGTATACTATATTGGTCTATAGTTATTCGACAATCCACTCCAGACATAGTTGAAGCAAAGTGTTGTACATAAATAATCGTGAAAATATAAAAACATAAAACAGATATAGTTTGAAGATGTATAAATTCTAATTTGATAAATAATTTATATATGATATGGTTTAATATTACAATTTAACTTTAAAAACATTTACTCTAAAGTCCATTCTCAGTGTGTGCACTGGAAGCTTCAAGTTTCCACATTACACATAAAAAATTGAATATTGGACAAAATTATTTGAAATTCTGTCACCTAAACTTTACAATAAGAAATGTGCCACTTTCAGCAGATGAAATTGTAAACAGCCTTCAAGTGTCAAACGCTGCACAAAAATCAGATTTCACAGTAGGCTTAGACATTTTACTATAGGAACAAGGATGGTTTAAAAGATGGCTGAAATACTTTCATTTTCAAATCCTAATGATTTTCTCATTCTTGAGTGTAAGGTTAAAGGATAAGCAAGAGGCTACACTACTAAGTCAGTTGCCAATTTAAAAAAATTAGGATCAAAAGGATCAGATCTTGAGGGTTTTGTAGGATCTAAAGTTTTAGGGCTTCGTAGATTCCCTGCACACTAAAATGTTAGGGATTAAAAGACTGGACCATCAGGACAGTGTTTCACACACAGCGACCAGAAACAAATAGTTACAAGATATGAAATCCTTGTTGAAATGATTCAATGAATTAGCCATGAACACTAACTTAAACCTTTATAAAAATGGCAGGTACAGCTTGAGATTTCGTGTTCATATATCGAGATTTTATGGTTTTCTAAAACCTCCTAGGGTCCCAGGAATTTTGGCTGTTTTGATGAAAGATTAGGATTTGTTTCTTAGTTGTTTAACAACAAGGCAATCCTTGTTGGTATCTTTTGCCCAACCACCAATTATGCTAATGAACAATAACTTTATCTTGTAATCTTGTAATTTTCACAGACAACCAGTGTCATATTTAATTACCGTATATTGGTTGCATAGCCAGCAGCTCGGCTTTACCAATCCACTCCGCTGTACCTGGGAATTCATTCTGCTAGTCTTATACTTAAATTATTGTTGTTTCCCACAATGCTCAGATGTTATAGTAAAAAAAGCTCAGCAGTGTAGACTGCCTTTAGATACTAACCTTTCTTGGAGTCGATGGGATGATACCCTTTTTATTGACAATATTATAACTTTTCAAATCAATTTACTTCCATTAACATTATTTGAATCAGGTGTGGGTGTTAATTTGTAAATAAAGGTGTATATACATGCATACATATAAATAAAAAAATGCATTGAAAGTATTTGCATTTTTTCTACATCATCAGCTTAAGTGCATTGGTCACTATCATTAACCTATGTTTCAAACTACTGTATTCCTCTCTTTTTTAATTGGTGCTATATAATAAGGTAATGTTAGCAGGAAACTAGGAATGGGAAGTATGTAAATACATTTTTAACAAGAAATTTCTTCACCAATGTGTGTGTAAGGCGACTACTAACACCACTCAAAAACTTTTCTTTCAACATTCCTGTGAGAAAGTTCTTTAAAATCAGGACACAATTTGGATACCCAGAACCTTATCTGTGAAAAATGATGATTATGAAATTTACCCATTTGTTAAAATACATAAAGTCTGGCATTGATTGTATTGAACATATTCTAAAATTACATGTTTAAATAATGTAAATTGCCTTATTTGCATGTAGTAATATTGAACTGTGATTATAAATTTCTCAGTGAAAAAAATTCTTCAAAAATTTGTTTTCAAACTGTCTACTAACACCTCTCAAAACACTCATTTCAATTCAGGTTTTCATCAGGATGAAATTTGGATGGCTAGAACTTCCTCCTCTTCAATTTCTTAGTCATGAATTTATTCCCAGATTTGAACATTTTTCTCTTACTAATATTACTTTGGTCCAAAATGCACTACTGACTAGTTCAGTATCTTGCCCGAAGACACTTTCATATGCAGAAAGGGAGAACAGGGAATTGGGATTGGGACTGCAGTTGGAAATTAGCTATTAGCTAAATCTAGTGTTGCACATCTCTTCTCATGAATTTAAAAATTTGAGTGCAGCAAAGCGTTGATTCCGGTCAACAAATAAGTCTCTGCTGTTTTGTCTCTGTTCCAGTTCGCTCTCTCTCTATCTGTGTGTACACCCCCACACCTTTAACTTCTATAGTTGTGCCACTCCATCTTGTATAGCCATTTTTCTCTCAGTGTCTGCTTGTGTGTGTGTGTAGGTATGTGTGCTCACTTGCTCGCTCTCAGACAAACACTGTATGTATGAAAGGTCTGTTTCATTGTGAAATTCGTTTTAGATTGAAAACTGAATGAACATTTCAGTGTCCAGAGTGTTAAAGGCTCACAGAATCAAAAACTCTTTTTGAATCACTAATTTTTATAGGCTTGGTTTTGTTGTTGATTTTTTTTTTATATCTCTTAGCCATCGTTCCATTTATTTTGATTTTATTCTTCTCTCTGTTTTGTTTTTGTTTTCTTTAGCACTTTGTAAACTCTATCTTTAAAGGTGCTATTTAAATAAAGAAATTTGTATGATTTTAAGTTCTCACACAGTCACCCGTTTAGTAATTTTCAGTAATTTTTGTTGTAAACAAAATGAATGTACCTATATTCGTTTAAAAAAAAGGATTACTGTACCCCAAAACTGTGGGCGCTAAAATAATTCAGCGTTTTTCCCCTAGTGTGTAGACATTAGAAGGTGTGTACTTTACCTGACTCGTTAGTCGTGAAGGTCACAGGGATGCTGAACTGATTCCCGTGGCCCACTCTGGTGTAACTATAAACACTGATCTCGTAGGAGCTATGAGGCCTGAACCCTGATAGATAGTCTGTGGTCAACGGACCAGAGGAGTTCTACAGATGTGCACACACAGAAACACACACACACACACACACACACACACACACACACACACACACACACACACACACACACACACACACACACACACACACACACACACTAAGTCATCCGATCCTGATTACTGGATGTCTTATTTTATCAGCACATATATATGCAGTGTAGGTGTTAGTATATTGTTACTGCTGAGTGGTATCTGGAGTGTGAAATTAGAGCTACCCTCAGTGTGACACTGTGTATTCTCACTAAGTGGGTCTCTGGAGTGTGTTTAAGTGTGTGTGTATGTGTGTGTGTTGTTGCTATTGTGGAGTAGCTTTTGGTGTGTGAAATTGACAGTACCCGGTGTGTGACGGTGTGTGTGATGAGGTCTCGGATTCTAAAGCCGTACTGCAACACCACTCCATTGGGCTCCAGAGGCGGCTCCCAGCTCAGCCATACAGAGAAAGCTGTGTGGTTGTATATAGTCAGGTTACCAGGAGGAGACATAGGCCCTGAAACACACGGTTAGGCAGGCAGAGAAGAAATTAAAACAAACAGTAGATTCACTCACACACATTATTTCATAAATATTTTGCATTGTTTTATTTGGATCTTGGAGGGATTTTAAATGTGCTTCCAACTAACCTCCTTCATCAGTGTGCAGCGGCAGCAGCAGATAGGGCCCCGAGCCTTTATGTGTTGCTGCCATGATGGTGAGGTTGTAAGCTGTGTATGGAAGCAGGTTAGTGAGGATGAGTGAGGTGTTGGGGGTCTGTGTTGTGTTGGAAGCCCCCGGGCCGAACAGCGTGAGGGTATACTCGGTTATTTCCCCGTTGGCCTCCACTGGGCGCTGCCAGACCACCGCGATGGAAGATGATGACAGGTTCCTGGTGGACACCAGCAATGGAGCAGAACTAGGAACTAAAAAACAAAAAATAAATAATGTCCACACATCATGACAAATACATGAACATAACTTGAACTTTTTTCAGTAATGGGTAATCTAAATAATTAGTTTCTAATTTACATTTGTTGTTACAACGTCATTACTGTTACCAACACTATTACTTACTGGTCCACTTACAAGCTAAAAGTTTTTTTCAAAGGACAAGGAGGGCAAGCATGGCGTTAAGCACCTGGCATCAGGTCAGAGTCAGAGAAGTAAAAGCAGCGACTGACCAGAGAAAAGGTAAAGTTAAGTTCTGAGTTGGTTTATCTGCTACTTTATTCCTCACTAACACAGGCTGTTGTGGATGTAGCCAATGATAAAACAACCAACTTCGTTCACAAGTTTGTTCACTTGCTCCAGTGTCTTAATCCAAGATGCGTCCACAGACCCCCAGGAAATCCCAGTACATTTTTAAACTTAAAAAAATAAAATACAATAGTTTCTTTACTCAGTTACTTTTTGAGTGAGGTAGTAACAATAACTCGCCTAACACTTATCATAACTGAATGTTCACATACTCACTGTCTTCATCTGTTCTCAGGTACATTGTGCTGGTATGGTTGTAGGCGGGGCCGGCACCGGTTGCCGGGGTAACAGTCAGCACATAATCAAAATACTTCCTGAGTTTGGTGAACAGGAAGACGTTGTCATTGGTGGTGTGTTTGGTGGTCTTGTTGGGAGCTGATGGGGATTGGTTGGGGAGGTTTGGGGGGTTGCCGGCCTCCTGCAGGGTGAGCAGGTAGTGGGGACGGCCGTTCGGCTCCAAGGGAGGGTCCCAGCTGACGATGATGACGGTGGAGCTGAAGATTTGAGCCGTCAGGTTGTGGACTGAGTCACTCGGCACTGGAATAGGAGACAGGTAGAATATATTATTAACTACCAGTGACCGCACTTTGATGAGGATTAACTATACTTGGAGCCAAAAAATAAGGGCATAAATCAACTGAATGAGCAGCGCATCAGTCGTTTTCATTGTCTTTAAGTCACAATTAATGGCAGCATTGTTGCAATACAACACAATCTTCAACAGCAAGGCAAGTAGAAAAAATATGGCATGACAACACTTGAGCAGCAAAGAAACACAACAAAACAAAATAGAACAAGAGACAGTCAAAGAAAATGTATAAAATTATCAGCCAATTGAAAGATATTCATGAAGGAATCTTATATACTGAAAAACCATGGGGCTGAAAGAAAGTTGAGGAGAAAATACTCATCCTGTTTACACACATGTTGATCACTGGGGAAAAAACTCAGTCAGAGGGAACAAACCAGCATGGTACACAGTGTAGAAAAAGGGGGAGATAGGGGGAAAGGTGGAGATAAAAATTTAGAAATCCATAAGATGACTGAGTGGATGTGAGTGGCCAGGCGTGTATGGGGGTCTGAGCCCAGGGGAGTGACCCCCCAGCTGGGCTTGAGGTGAGACAAGTTGCCCTGGAGGTCCGGTGCCTGGCTGCGAGTGGAGCAGCTGGAGCACAGGCAGAGATACAGAGTCAGTATGAGCAGTGATCATCCAGAGACAGAGAATACTTAACGAGTAAAATTTGAACAAGAATCACTACATCAAACATGTACTTCATGTGACTACATCTGCTCTACTACTACTGTCTGCACCATTTTTCCCAAAATCACATAAAAACAAAGAGATCTATCAGAAAGACCAATAAATATGTGGACATGCAAATGTTGGTATCCATGGTAACAGTGCAATTGTAGCATGAGCACAAGATGAACATTCTCTCAAAGCACATCACGTCTAAAGCTTTGTTTTTGTCATTTAATCATCAACGGTTCTGCTCTCCCTTTTCTTTCCTTATTGTTTCTTATCCCCTCACAACTTTCATCATTCTTAGTGAAAGGAAACACAAACTGGTTGTCTTCAAGGAACAGTGTCGCAGGCCAGTTTGCTGGACTGACAGGTATTTCTTTTCACTAATAGGCTGAAAGTTCCACCTTCAATCACAGAGTTTTTATGTAATTTTCATTTCAAGTTGAAGAGATTTGAAAAAAAAGTGTGCAGACTTGCCCTCCATTGAGACTTTGAATCAAAATTTATAAAAATTATTTGGCTTAATGGGTGTCATTTTACATGTATTTATTAATTTGATCTAATATCAGTTGGTGTATATATTCTCGAATTTACAAATGTGTCTGACTGACCATCCTCATGTAAGAACATGGCAAGTGGCTCGCTCTGGACCCCTCCGTCTCCCTGCAAAGTGCTAGAGGTCATCCACATGGTGTAGTTTGTGCCTCCAATCAGCCCAGTCAGAGTATAGGAGAGAGCTGAGCCAGGAGTGTCAGGGATGGGTAAGACTGAAGTGGGAATCCTCTATGGAGGAAAAATAAGTGATGGTGGTTACTTCAAGATATTTGGAGCAGGAAAACAAGAGCATGAACCTAAAATATGTGTGTTATATCCAGACTGAATAAAGTGCCCAATAGGTTGGTAGTCCACTGCGAATCATCAGGAGAAGTCTACATTTGTTATGTTGTATTTGTTATTATCTCCACTCATTTATGCACTTTTTTAAAGCTATTTTCTTCTGCTCCTCATAGCAGAACAAGCATAATGCTTATAAAGGTGATACGGGGTGTAAGTTATTGCTTATTTCTATCCACTCTCCTGTATAGTCTCCAGTAGCTCTATAGCAGTTTACCAGCTTGTTGTTAACAACTGGATATATACTTGGTACAGTGGCTTTATCAGAACTTTTGTTTTTCACTGCAGCTGGATCAATGAAAGCAAATAAAAAGCAGCGAAACAGTAAAAAGTGCTTGCTATAAAAACCAAAACGTGGAACGTAAGGACACTAAAGTGCTTTATGGGGGTAATTCTCTGTGTGGTTGTTTGGTTTTGTTGGAGTTATCTCTAGCTTACACAACGCTACACTACACTTACACATCCACTCACCACTGACCTACTGTCTGTCTGGTAAAATAAAATTTGAGTTGGTCAAGTTTATATTTTTATATTTATTGTGGAATTCATTACATTTTAAACTAATAATAACTAAAAAGTTTAATTGGAACATAACCTAATTTTAGTAAGCATGTAATTGATCTGTAAGTACAATAACAAATTGTTTAACATCAATAGATTATTGATACATATTGTATTTAAGTATATTTAACATGGGTTGGAATGACTAAGGAAATAAGTTTAAATGTGCTCAAAATAGTATTAACTATTAGTCTTTTGGTTACTGAAAAGTATTAAATATGTCAACTTGAAGAATAAATATGGATTTAGATAGATTTGCTGTTCGCAACCACTTTCCATAAGAAAATTAAGTAAATTAATCATTCTCTTCAGTGCATGATAACCAACACCTTTAAAATCACTCGCCTGCATATTATATACAGTTTGTGTCTCACCTGTTCAGTCACAGTGTTATTGTCACTGTAGTAAATGGTGTAGTGTACAATGATTCCGTTGGGTTCAGTTGGTGGATGCCACAGCAAGGTGACAGAGGAGGCTGTCACATTTGCGTAAGTCACATTCTGTGGGGGGTCAAATGGCTCTGAATGACACAAAGGATGCACAGAGAAATATCAAGGAAGAGAGAGAAAAGTATCATGAATAGGCCCAGTAACATTATTTATGTGAAGAGGATAAAGTTATCTGCTGAAAACACTCCAGCACCTGCATCTGTAGTAGTGAAGCTGATGTATATGAGCACGCCCCCATCTCCCAGTCTGGTCCAGCTAGAGACAGAGGCATTGTACCGGCTCTCTGAGTCCACGTTAATAATCACTGAAGTCGATGTTACATTCTGCCACATCTCCATTGTTTCATTCCTGACAAAGAGAACAGCTGTTCATGTTGCGTGTCCTTTCTTCAAAGAGGTACAGTAGATTAAAAAACTCACCAAACTCTGACAATGTAGTAGAGTATGCCTGAATTGGCTTCAAGGGGTGGTTGCCATGACAACTCAACTTCATAGTCTGACAACTTCCTGGCGAGTAGGAACTGGGGAGGTGTATCTGGATCTGAGATGCCGAAGAAAAACTTAAGCAGAGTAACACAAAGATGTGTGATGCCCATCAATGCAGAAAGTGAATAAAACAGAAGTGCGCTGAACAGAGCTGGAACTCCTACGACACAGTGTTCCCCTAAAATGAAGAAATGGTTAGTTGTGATGATTCTGTTTGTATTTCTCACGCCAGCGTCGAAGCACAAGTGGCAAGTGGCAGGTGGGATCGAACACCTGTGATGTAAAATCATGATCATGAGCTGAAAAAGAGAGATGTCACTGAGGAGGAAACAATGAGAGAAAAGTGATATTGAATCAGATGCCCTTTCTTTAGTCATCTCAATGTAAAAACAAACGCTCTCTTTTTTTTCTCTCTGTCCCCACCCTTCTCTCTCACCGTCCTCCAGTGTGGTGATGTTGAGTGGCTCGCTGCTGTAGTTTCCTGGCCCGACACGTGTGTGTGCCTGCACCACGACTCTGTAGTGTGCATACTTCCTCAGATGCGTGAGGTGGATGTAGTTGGTCGAAGAGGTGAGGTTTAGGTAGTGGGTGGAGTTCCATAGCTGCAGACTGTAGTGGGTAATAATCCCGTTAGGCACCAGAGGAGGCTGCCAGGTCACATTCACCTCACTGGGACTGACTGACTCATAGGAGAGGTTGTGTGGAGGACTGCCCGGGACTGAAGAAAGGGAATAAACACAAAAGGAAGCAGCTTTACTGATGATGACAATGATACTTCATGTTTTCATATCTGCGTATTTGTGCGGCATCTATTAACCATACCATCCTCTCCGGTCAACAGGTATAAAATGTCTGATGTTTGGTTCCCATTGCCGTAGCGTGTGTACGCCATCACGGACACGTTGTAATAGGAGAAGGGCTTCAGTTTTATTAGGGTGACTCTGTTAGAAGGAGTATCCTTAAAAGCAGAATGCGATTCGTTGTCATATAGGACCATGTAATGTTGGATCACCCCGTTGGCCTTCTCTGGTGCCGACCAGGCCAGTGTGGCGGTGGAGGGGCTGGTGTCCACCACCGTGAGGTTTACAGGAGGGGAGTCAGGTTCTGAGGATGAGATGGAAAGGCAAAATCCCAGAGAGATTGACATCCAGAATGACAGAAGTTACAAAATGAAATTTTATCGAATGTCATCAACTGAAATGTCAATCAAATAATCTAAAAGACCGGGCATCAAATTAATGATTATGGCTCAATAGGTCAAGTTAATATTACTTGTCAAGCCACTAGGAACCTAAACATTTTTTAGACGTTGTGTATTGAGGCCACAATAAACAGTGACTGACACTTGGACTTGGACCCTGTTAGGTCCTATTGAAACCCATTTGTGTGTGTGTGTGTTTGTGTGTGTGTATATGCAGCTATAGAGACATAATTTATATTAACTGCAGGTCACATTAGTGCTAAAGATATCAGCACAGACTCTCATTAAAGAGTTTAAGTTCAGAAAATAAACACATATCTGGCATTTATGATAAGGGCTGATGTTGCTTAAAAGACCTAACTCAGTGAAAGTGGAAGATTGATGCTGAGAGCTCCTTACTAGTAGGGGGCAGCATGTCAGCTCTTACCACACTCCCCCTCCTCATGTCAATAAAAAACACATTCATAAAACTATTGAAATATGTTTTAAAGTAATCTGAGGTGGATATCTGCTATTGAGCCTTTGGTTAAAATGCAAAAGTAAAGATAATCAATGCGTCCAAATAAATGTTACAAAAATCGGTTGGTGGGTAACAAGGCTAAAGCTAATTTCAGTAGGTGGTGCTCCAACCCAGCAGATAGAGTCTGTAACACTGCTCATCCTCCCGCTGAGGATGGCTGGTAAACTTAGACTGTGGTGAAATCTCACATGGTGCTCCTTTAGCTTTGCTAATAATAATAATATTCACTGTTAAAACTTAGCATTAATATGACAAACACTTAAAGGTAGATTTAGAAAATGAATTAATATGTGCTATTTTTGATCAGGACTGAAAAATGTAAATATTGTATTAACTATGTAGGTCCTTCTGGTTATCGAGATGGTCTTGTAAACTCAAGATCAAGGATTAAGTATTCAACAAATGGTATATTTGATATGCTTAAGTATCACAAGGATGAAGTATCACATACTATTTAACTAATAGTATATTTGATATGCTTCATATTTTATATAACTTTGTCGCTCATTTTCCTGGCATTAAATTTTTGCTGGTGCCCAGTTAGGTGCATCCTGTACCACATGCTAGGCACAGGCAACAAGTCAACAAACTGAAATAGCTACACAAACACAACACTGAATGCTTTGTTAGCTTTTCTTTAACTTGAACATGCTGCTGAAATCATTCATTTTCATTGAGCTTTTAAATCCACAACAGATTTACTCCTAACTATGGTTTTGGTCATCCTTTAGTTTTTTATTTGTAATTTGCACCATTATTATTCACACATCTGCAGTTTGTGCTCAGTACACACCGTCCTCTAACGTGAAAACAAAGATGTCATCTTCCTCCGACAGAGAGCTCTCTCCCACAGCTGTAGATGCAGCCACACGCAGCTTATAAAAAGTATACTTGTCCAAATCTAAAAAAATAAGTAGTAACACAACTGTATTATGATATTTATGATGATTATTACAACTGCATGCAAATGTATAAAAGGTAAAAGTGTCTGTCCATGAGTGTGCATACCTGTTATTAATATGCTGGTAGTATTAGTAACCCACTTCAGGGCCTGATTACTGTGTATTTTGAGGCCATAGACAGTGTAATGTGTGATCCAGCCGTTGGGGTTGAGTGGTGGGACCCAGCTCACAAAGATGGAGGTGGAGCTAATGTTTTTGTAGGCGACATTGAGCACTGAGCTGGGGACTAAAACAACATATACAGCATAAGATAAACTATCATGAAATATTAACTTCTATGGAAAAAGAAATATGAGAGGTAAGACATGCGACACAGGTTTGCAGGAAGGGAATCGAACAGTGAATTCTGTGAAACTCACACCTCAGTGCTGTGAATAAAAACAAAATTACCATTTTTTGTTTTTGTAGGTGGTATTTTTTTTCTCCTTTATTGTGATATATCCGAGATAAATTGTCTTGCAATATACTGATCATCATAGAACCACAATATAATGATATTATGTTCTCTTGGGCCAAGTATGATTTACTCTGATCTCCACCTTTATTTATAATATCAACTACTGTTTTTTTTGTTTTTTTTGTGCAGTCCTGTGGGCACCCACCCTGCTCTCTGGTCTTCACAGTGATATCTGTGGCAGGACCCTCTCCCACCGCCGTGGAAGCAGCAACCCTGAAAGTGTACTCTGTGAAGGGGTTCAGATCTGACACCAGGTACGACAAATCCTCAGACAACACGTCCATTGTCTCCTCTCTCACTGTGACACCTGCAACATGCAAACACAGACATATGCAAACACTGGATTTCTAGGCATCCCTAACACTCCTTTTTGAGTTTCGGTAGCATAAGTAAAGTAAAGGCTGCAGGAAGTAAAGTGAAGCAGGGTTAACAGATAGCATGCTCCCACCTGTCGTACCAAGACCTGGTGCACTGCGTGTTGAAATGTGTCCTGTGACCGACGTGTCATGTGTGGACAAGCCGACCTGGCCTGCAGTCAGTCCCAAGGGGAATGAGTCAGAGGTCAAATCCCCAGGCTGTAATATCTTAGTCAGCCAGGGTCGAGACGTAGGAGGCGGTGCAGAAGTCAGAGAAAAAGCAGCCGGCCTATAGAGTGCAGAGGTAGAAGACTGAAAGTCTGTGCTGTCAGAGTAGGAAGCAAAAGTGTCCTCAGTGGCCGTGGGGTTAGAAGTAGGGTTAAAGTCCTCAGTGTTAGTTCTCTGGTCGACAGTTTGGTGCGTGCGGTCAGAGACAGTGGCGGTGAAAATCGGCGGAGATGTGATCAGACGCAGCTCAGCAGTTCTCTTTTGTCGCCCTGAATTGTTTTGTGGCTCAGGAAGAAGTGTGTCATTGTACATACCAGCTGAAGTTTCATTCTGAGGGAGGAAGAAAAAAAACACTTTAAATCCTGAATGCGCGTTTTTCCTATGGTTAAAACCAGGGGTGTAGTTCAAAACTAAAGTGTCATCCTGCAAAACCATTCCCACTTTACTTTAATATCTCCATGGTTCATACACTGTAGGCAGATGTAAAAAAGTCAATTGGCATTATTTACACGTTGAAAATGAAGGGGAGTAATATGTTTGGCTAATATTTAGAGAAAGTGTATACTATGTAATACCACTGTGTAAACTGTGAATATTTATGAAGTCATTGTGGTGTTTTCATATTGTGATTGAAAAGCTGAAATACCTCAAACACGGTCTAATCAATGCCTCTTTGAACTTACATTAAAGGATTCACATTCCTCCAAGTTTTCTTGGAGGAAAATTTCACATGAACAAGGAGGAGGACATTTTTCATTATCTTGCATTTCATGAATAATGTCAAAATGGTGAGAATAAAAAAAGTCTGAATTTCAGTAATGGTGCCTTGTATAAAAAATAAAACAGCAGCAGGACCACACCTCAACGTTGTCAATTATGGTACACCTTTAAATACGCCTCCTTCTCCCTCATCTTTGTCATTGCTATTGTTTCTGTACTCCGTGCAACACTCAATCAAGCATACTCAAACAATTGGTCTACTACTCTAAACAATCCAAACTAAATTCTGACTTGTTCAAACAGGCCGGAACCAGGACGGTCAAGTCCACAGTTTCCACCAGCCAATGCCAACAGATCCAGCAACTGATGCAAGGCCTCCTCTACTGTCTCCCTGCCCAAAACACTGCTTAGGCACGCCAGAAGGCATCCAGGAAACAAGTGAGTCAAGTGAACTTCACTCCTACCCGTCTACTACTTCAAAGTTCAATCATTGGTGAATCACTCAGAAACCCTCACAAGTAACACTATTCTTTAAACCTCAGAGCACACTCACAGATCTCCTTTTTGTCTCTGAGAAATCAAACCACACACTTATTAATTTAATTCAATAAATCATCCAAACGTAAATGAAGGAGGACCACATCTCAATGTTGCCAATTACTGTTAAAAAAATTTCTAACTCTCTCCTTCTTCTCGAACTCTGACCTTATTCTTGAAATGCAAAAAACAAATCTTCCACCTCATATTCTTAAATATATGCATGGCCCTAATGCTTCTTTGTACAACTGCAATGAATAGAACAGGTGGTTGTTTTATTTAAATTCCCTGACATTCCCCAAAACTGGACTTTAGAGCCCACTCTACTTTAATATGTACAACAGAAGGATTTACAGTCCAATTTAATCCAACTTTTTCAACAGAACACAATTAGTGACAGTTGGCAGATTGGTTTTAAGCTGTGATGGGAACAAATATACAGTGACCTACCAGTGGTTCTGCTGTAAGAGTGATGTCCTGAAGTAGAGTTTGATCAACCAGCACCAGCAGTCTGTACTGGGTGATGGGCCCGTTTCGTTGGGCTGGGCTTTTCCAACTCACACGGATGGAAACCGAATCCTCTGCAATTGCCATTAGCTCCTGCACTGCACTGGGTGCTTCACATGCAAATATTTAAACAGGCAGAGAGAGTTGGATTTCTCATGATCAAAATGGGCAGTTTTTCTTCACACAGCAGGAAAAATCTGCTGGCACACTGGTGTTACACCACTGCTGTAAGAGTGGCAAACAGATCATGACTTTGATTCCAGCTGCTAAATGAGGCTGTTGGCAAGCTTACCACTGACTGAACTCTTATTAGGGAGAACAAAAGTAGGGTTCTCTCTTATGGCAATATGAAGACAAGATTTGTTCAAATATCTTGTGTTTGCTTTACTTGTGTGAATATTGAACTAATAAAAAGTTTAACTACTAATAATATCTAAAATGTTTATTAGAATAAACTTAATTTCAGAATTAAACCTTTTAATTGATAACAATAACACATTGTTTAACATCATTATAATTTACATAATGTACGTCAATATATTTCACTTTGATTAAGTTAGAATTACTGAGGATATTACACTTAAATTTATTTGAGCTATAATTGTAAATAAAATGTATTTAAAAATATTAATGTTTACTTCAGGAGTGTTTTTACCTTCAGCAAGTGTAATTAAATTAGCCTGTGTCTCTGGACCGACTTCTCCAGCAGCTCTGGCTCGGACAACGACTGTGTACCTTGTGTAAGGGCTCAAACCATTAAAAGCAAACCGTGTGTCTCCTGTACTGTTCTCATACAAATATCCTGAGCAAAAAGGGGAAAAAAACAATTTTGTAATTTCCAGCATTTCGAATGTGTTTATGTGTGAATACAGCATGCTCTGGAGTCAACATTTAATAACCTGTTGGGCCATAAAGGTAGAGCGTGTAGGTGAATTTTCCTGTTATAATGTTGGGAGAGCTCCAAGACACGAAGATTGATCTTGACGTCAAATTGAATACAGAGAAATTTTGTGGTGGGTCTTCTGGGGCTGCCGTATACAAACACACAGAAATAACATTTTTGTGCAGTACATACAATGTATGGCAACAATTGGCTTAATCACAAGTCAAACAAAAGCTGGTTTGCTTATTTTTACACACCTGATTCTGGCATGCGGACCATAGTGGAAGCTATCTGTCCCTCTCCATCAGAGGTGAAGGCAGACACCTCGAAGAGATAGGCAGTGTAGGGTCGTAGCTGATCGACACCTACTGATATAGGCACACTCCAGGAGGCTGCAGGGGGCACAGCGGAGAGGGTGATAGGTGGAGACGATGCAGTCATCTCCAAGGGACTGATAGTTGCACGAGACAAAATATCAGCTGCATCCTAGACACACATACAAACATGAGAAAACCTGTTATCATAGAAAGAGTACAGAAACACAGTATTTGGCAACAACAGTTTGGTTCGGAAGATTTTGTGTGACAGTATAAAGCAGTACGTTGCAGTGAGGCAGCGCTCCAGTCATTATGTCCTCTGCGTTGACCTCCAGGGTGCGGACTGTCGTCCCTGTGCGTGCGTGTTTAGCCTTGACTGAAAACTTAGTGATGAGGCCGTTGATGCGGTGTGGCAGGAACCAGGTGACCATGACGGATGTGTGATTGTGGGTCACTGCCGTGAGGTTGGTCACCAGGCCAGGGGCTACATGAAACACACGCACACACACACACACACATACACACACAGAGGAATGTACAAATTAATCTACAGGCAATGCATTTACTTTAGACTTAGAGATCAGGATGTGTGTGCATGTGTGTGGATACGTACGGGACTCAGCAGTCTTTATGTATAAAGACTTGCTGAATGGCCCTGTGCCAGCTGAGTTTATCGCTGCCACCTACAGACAGAGAGAAAGAGAGAGTCAGTGTCATTGATATTTGCTGACAATAACATGAATTAATTGCTAATCTCAGGTTATGTTTACTACAGGACCAACACACTGTAATTCAATGATCCAGAAAACAGATGATAACATGATCACTTAACCAGGGCAAGTCAATTATTTATACATGTACACAGGCACCTTTGCACTATATGAAGTTTTCCGCCACAAGGGGGCTCTCGAACAAATCCATGAGTCGTTGATGTCATGACATATGATAGAAATGATATGAAATTCTACTATCTTTACTAGGGATGGGACATTTTATAAACATGGGACATCTGTTTGGTTTGGTGGTTCCAAATTCATAAGGATGAGCTTCTCCTTTTTCTTATTCTGCTTTTTCTGATAGGCAAAGTGTTTCCCCTCCAGAACAGCAGGTGATGGTGCTGCACCTAAAGCCAACCGCATGTAGTAAACAAAAAACAGAAGAAGGGAAGCAGCATAGCCTGGTGTAGCAGATAGCAGATGAAAGTCAGTTGTTGTAGAGACAGATTAAAAAGGTGACCAGCAGCACTTTATAGGTCTGCAGTGTGGCAGCATTTAGTAACCTATGATGACAGGAACAAAGTTGGTGACTGAAGTGTAATAACTTGATAATTTTAAGCAGTGGAGCATGGATATAAAATCTCCTCCCACAAACACTTCAGCAACATTGTAATTCCTGCACTATATGAAGAGACATAATTTCAGACATAGGGACCTAGGTCTAGTGCTGATACAGCCTATGCTGTATTGTTAACTCTGTTGCCAAATAAATGAAACAGATGAACTATTAATGTTTCCTCTCTTGCAGCCAAAATCTCACTAAAACAAAATTAAGTTTTAAGATGAAGACGTGATTGATTTTCCTATCGATCAACATATACTAAACTGAACCTGAAAACTGTGACCACAAAATCATGAATCCAACGGAATCATGGATTTTGTGAACCATCCTATTGACTAATCTTTACAGTAGCTTAATTTCCATCTTTATTAATGCATGGTACAGACATAGATAGTGTTTACAGGAAACCAGTATATGTGCAGATGCCTCCTCCTTCTCTCCAAAGCAATCCGCTGAATAAGCTAAAAACACTGAATAAAGCTGTTTCATGTAAACAATCCTGGCCCTATTTATACAAGGCAAATGCTTGGTCTCAGTGCAAGGTGTACTTTGGGGGTGTGTCCAAGTCATTTTAGTAGTTGAAGAGGAAAGGGGTTGCCTGGGGCTCCCAAGTTATTAGGTGTGGCTTGGGTGTAACATGTACAGAGTGTGTACATTCTGCACACCATGTCGTTAATACACTAAATGTCAGACTCATTTAAACATTATGGAAAAATCCAACATATTAGTGTTTCTCTAATTTGCACTCAGTCCATATATGAGTGAAGGAAGATGCAGTGAGATGCACAGATCTCTGGCTCTGTCTGTCAATTCAGTCACCAGTGATTTTACACACAAAAACTATTAAATTTAAACTTTTATTTACCTGCCAGGCACAGACTGTAAGCATTGCTACTATGGTTTCATTCATTATCCATTTAGAGAAAAATTCTGTATAGGTTAGGTTTAGAGTAACAGGCGAGCACGTCATTTAAGCCTTGCCCCTCACATGGGGATACATCCCATCATTCTTTAGCACAGTCAAAGTTGCACAAAGGTGGTGCAAATGTGTATGATATCCAATGTGTCCCATTATATGTAAAACAACTTGAAACAACATGGTTGCATATAGCGGGGCTTGGCTGAAATAGTAGATACACATTTCTCATAGAAATGCTACATTATAATATTAAAACCCCTGAACAACATAAACATGACCACAGAATTAAAACCATGTCTCACTGAATTGTACATTTTATGTTTCACACAGTAAGTACTGGTTCATTGTGGGCTACCATTATGACTGTACTATCCCCTGAAGAGTGGAGTTTGGACATTTTACAATATATATTTGTGGTTTTAAGGGCCATAAATCATTAATATTGCCCTCTGATTTGCTGATGGTGGGGATTGGGTGGTTACTGCATAGTTGTGACATCTCAACTTAAAGTCGTGAAGGTTGCTTTAAAGCACAATTTAAAAAGAAACAAGAAAATCTTAATGCATCATCATTTGATGCATTAAGAAACACAAACAGAAACAAACACAGCCCTTCTGTTTCCATTTATTTCTGTTCATGTAGAAACAATAAAATAAAAGATAATTAATAAATAGTAGAATGTTGATCTTTCATATAATGAAATTAATGTAATAATAACATGAAGAGAAACCCTTTAGCCTTCCCAGATAATCAGGTCTAACCAGATCAAAGGAGAGAGAAGCTCTGTGCACAGCTTAGTGAGCTAACAAAGGTCACAGGGGGATGCAGTAACATGATACACACACACACACACACACACACGCACATGGAGTATGTGCAGGTATAATCGCTCAAGTCCATTTGTATGATGATAATTGTGGGCTAATGAATTCTGAAGACTTTTAAGCATGATCACATGCAAGCTCAAAGAGAAAAGACAATGGAAAGTGCTGTGGCTGATTCATAGATCTGTTTACCTGATTAATAATGCAATCAGGATCAATTACCAGTATGTAGCTGGATCAAGAGATAGGAACAGGTAGTCAGTGGGCTCTTGTCTTTGTGTGTATGTGTGTGTGTGTGTGTGTGTGTGTGTGTGTGTGTGTGTGTGTGTGTGTGCTACCTGAATGTGGTATGTAGAACCTGAGGTGAAGTCAGTGAGCAGAGTCTCTGGTACGTCCAGGTACTTGGTCACCTGTGTGAAGGAGGGATCAGGGTAGGGACACACCTCCTTATACCTACAAGAAGAAATCCAGTTTAATAATCTTCATTTTTTTAAACACATTATACACTTATGACCAGTATCCAGCTGGATGAAAAAGAATATGCGCACTAATAATAATAAAATCGTAATACTTTGCTTCACAAAAGTTACATATAGTCCCTTTACGTGTTTGCCAATGGTTTATAAACTATTTATAAACAATATTTGGCTGCTGCAAGTGAAGAATAATACATTGTAAAATAATCAATAAATATTTTTACAAAGCATCTATAAGAAATATTCAAAAAGATAGTTAATAAGGCGGTGGTAAGGCTGCAGTCCTGAGCAAACATTGCTCACTTAAATTTCTTTTGTATTATTTGAAAAACCAATAGAGGACTAAATATTCTTGCTATTTCATTATGTTTTAAATCAAATACTACTCAGGCTTTTTAAATGCCTCTAAATCAACTTGAGCCTATACAGGAACCTGCTTTTTGAGCACTAAAACTAAATTCAAATATCGATACAAGAACAAGACTAGGTAAAATCTAATTCATGGCTGGATGCTTTACACAATTTGTGAAGGCAGTAACTTATGTAGTCAGTAACTTATAGGGTGTTGATTGTAGCCTAGCCTGGATTCTAACATCGACTGTATTAAGTAATTGTTTTTTCAGTGATTGTTGAATTGTACAGAGTATATTACATGACATGGTTAAGAGAATTATCTTTGTGTTTATTTAGAGTGATCTATGTTGCGTTTTATCTGTGGCGTCTTGGTGTTGTGAAATGATTGATCAGCCAGTGCTCAGAATTAGTTGATGCGCTCCGAGGTATTCCTCATTCTTTATTGTGACTGAGCAGCTTCTAAATCGATCCATTAACTCGTTTACACATCAATGCTCCTGAACGCGCCAAACTTATGGCTCACATGCAGACAACTTTGACGTTCCTCATCCAAAATGATACTCAGTCTACTAAAAGCACTGCAGCCTGCTGCCAGGCCAGTAGAGGGTGGTGTAACTTTGCACCTAAAAGCCATTGAATTGATGAGCTGACGTAATGGCTGATAGTCAGTAGTTACTTTAGCTTAGCAGCTGGCTTAGCTAGCCTAGCCTTTACAGTTAGCGATGTCGTCTTCCTGCTCAGAGTTTCTCAAGTTTGGCAGTTTCTCTGTGCCTTTAGTGATAATGCTACATGTTATACATTTTATTTCTGTTTGTCTGTTTGTAATATTCAAATTTCTCTGTAATGTTTTCCATCTGCACACATCATCTACTGCACGCCTGTTCGTCCTGGAAGAGGGATCCTCTGTTACTCTTCCTGAGAGTTCTTCCGTTTTAGGGAGTTTTACCTTGTACGATGTGAGGGTCTAAGGACAGGGGATTTTGTGTTGTTTTTGTACAAACTGTAAAGCCCTTTGGGGCAAATCTGTGATTTGTGATTCTGGGCTATACAAATAAATTGAATTGAATTGAATTATTAACTACAATTAAAATACGTATCGTTAATGTTGGAGGCGAGGCTAGCTGTGACACTATCAGTTACTAGTGGCCAAAAACAGTACAGCTGGAATAGTAACAACACTGTCTGTCTGTCATTAACACAACCTACAAAAAAGATTTTTTTAAGGTACTGACATGACGTAACCTTCTTTGGTATCTTTTGGTGATGAAGTCATTTAAAGAAGTAAGATTTGGAACTTTTCAGATGCGCCATTGAGACATTTAACCCCTATAATGCAAAATGTGATTTATTTGGTATCAATGCCCATTTCATCACAATCATTGATGACTGTATCACAGTACACAGAGGTATCACAGTTATATAATTTAGATTACATCTCAATAAACATGATAAGTGTTTACCACCTCTTTAATTGACTCGTCTATTTTGTACTACTTCTTTAAATACTTCTTTACTTCTTCTTTAAATTAATGTTCTTTCCTTTAAAATGGACAACTACACATATATTTGCTAATATTTTTTGTGCTGATCCATTTGATACTTAATGTCATGACGGGTGTTGCAACAGCAGCTCTCTGGATCTTAAGACCCAAATAATAGAGGCAATATAAATGCTGAAAAAAAACAACTAGGGGAAGTACCTCATGACATATCCGTCGATATTGCTGGTATCAGATGGCATGTTCCAGGAGAGCAGGATGCCATTGGAGCCCACAGCCTCTCCTTCTAGTCCTGAAGGTGGACCAGGCACTGGAGGGGGAAGTACATGTCTGTATTTGAGATTCCCAAAGACTTTCATTTCAAAACTTTCTGTATGTTTACATCCTATAATACTATCAATAACCAGAGTGTCATCAGAATTCATCAGATTGAATAACAGCGCTATGTGAAGAATAGTGTTGCTGTGGACTGATCATCAGAGCGTGTGAGTGTGCGTAAGTGTGTGTGAGTGAGTGTGTTTTAGGCTGAACTCTGATGAATAAGGCCTCACACAGCAGTGGCATTTCACTGACATTCATTGCAGATCCATTCATCCTGCAGTTCAAAAGCCTAGGCTTCAGTTACCTAAGAGGAATTAAAAAGGGAAGGGAGAATAGGGAGAACACACAACCACCCACCCACACACACACACTAACTCTATTTCCTCAGTGTGTGTACTGTGAATGCTATACAGAGACAAAGTTAAACAGTAGAGGGCACAAGAGAACCTGATGGCCTTTAACATTCCAAAAACAAGCAAACGTTGAGCAAACAGTGTGTGTTCGCTGCTCTCACCACTCTCGTTTGTGGTGATCATGCGGCTGACTCCGGGGCTGATGTTGGAGGAGGAGGCTGCCGTGACTGTGATAGTGTACTGTGTCCCTGGATTGACACTGTCAACATTGGCCTGTTGAAACAGAAAAACACAGACACACACACACACACACACGCACACACACACACACACACACACACACACACACACACACACACACACACACACACACACACACACACACACACACACACACCACAGTGAAACACAAAGGGCCAAAAAGCTAATAAGCAGTATACTGTAAATCTGTTGTCTCCAAGCTCAAGGACACCTTGTATGTTTGAGCTGAGATATATATAACAAGAAAGCAATGATAACACAACATGGCAAATATCAATCATGACATTTGGTAGAGATTTTCATGTTCAATTTAGGAAGCAAGCTCAGTCTTGTTGTCTAGCACAATCATTAGATCCAATATAAAACTAATGACGTTCACATCAGCCTCAGCTGTACTGATTCGTTACTAACTGGTAGCATGAAAACATGACTTTGACAACATCTTACCGCTAATTTTAACATACTCGTAGTGAAAGTTGCTCGTAATTAACTATTGGTGGTAAGGAACCATAATTTAATTATGTGTGTACCTATAAAATATATAAATATAAAAATATATATATAAAAATTACTTTTCTTTTCTCTAGTGGCTGTATGAGTAAGTATGATTGTGATGGCCTATATGTAGATGCTTCTTCCTCTCTAGAACAAACAGATCCAGTGAAACAAGGCAAAAACACTAAATAAAACAGTTTTGCACAGCTGCAGTAACTGACGTAACATTTGTTCAGATTTAATATGTAAAATACTTTACCCAGATGACGATATTTTAAAAAAACAATCAATCTCTTAAATAAAGTGAATCATAAAAATGTTGCTTTAACATTGGATAAAAAGTCAATTTATGACAGCTTTGGGCTGATAACATTGACCCATGCACAAAGAGGAAACCATGGAACATCTCTACATTATAAGTATAATTATTGAATTCAGAATTTTGTTGGTTGGTTTTTGTTTGTTTTGTGGTTTGAAAATTGTTATTCCTCTATTGTATAGTGTTTTCATTTAGCAACATTTATTCTATCACCATTATTCTATGTTTTTACAGTTCTGAAAGTTGTGAAAGGGGGCTTATAGTATTAAAGGACATACAATTAATGACCAGTCTTTTTTCTTGTGGACATTTGCGTGTGAGCGTCATTGTCTCACAACCAAAGGTTGTCTTTTATTCAGACCTTTGCAACAAATCAACAAATAGAAAATTAGACTCACTATCTGGGGTAACTAAACTTGCATCCATATATATATAGCATATAAGAAAAAAATTATAGTGGCAACAGTATGCAAATATAGAAAATTCCCTGTGCATTAAACGTAATGGAGTCCCATTGACCTACATAGCATGAAACTGTCCTGCGACTCTGTTTACAACCTTTTCTTACACTATATATATATATATAGTGTAAGAAAAGCTTGTAAACAGAGTCGCAGGACAGTATCTATTATATAGGCAATTGCAACTAATTAAAACATTCAAAATATTTTTACCATGTCTAAGTAACATTTAATGCAATAGAGGGTTAGTAATATTTGGGATAATGACAGTACTCTTCTAAATATTTAACCAAGGTCTAGTCCTTTTTATACAATTTTATCCAGAAAATTTACATATCAGCTTTTAAAGACAATCTAAACTAATATGTAAAAATCTGCAGTAACTCTGCCCACAGGCAGACTTCTGATATTTCTTTATGCATTGCCTGATAAATTAGATAAAATTGAAACCTTATATGTGGGCACAAGGTAGGTGGTTGTCAATGGGTGACAGCTTGTTTCCATGGTTACAGTCCATTGTGCTGCATATGTTTAGGCTACATGTCTGTGAGGCTGTTAGTGTGTCTGTGTTGCACCTAGTACACTACCATGATGGGTACCAATGTATCATACTCAAACCCTATAACCTCCCAGAAATATGAACAAGCACTATCTGCATATCTTTGTGCATGTCTTCTACATATGTATGTTTCACAAAGCATTTGGCTGCAATGGAACTTTTTTCCAAAAATGTTCTGTGTGCTGGAATCTACAGTACATGCACAGCAATGCCTGGTACTGAGGCCCAGTTCTTACCTGTGAGTGTCCTATGCAGAGTGTTAGCAGCGAGATGAGTGAGAAGACAGCCATGCTGGGTGACAGAGTTAGGGTTAGTTTAGTCAGAGCAGGTTAGGCCTTGCCAGCAGAGCTGCATCCGATCCAACAGGTAATCCACTGAGCTGGACAGTTAGTGGCATGAGGAAAAGTTAGTGGCATGAGATAAAGTCACGACATTAGCCATCCAGGAAGTGGATTATAAGAGATTGTTGTCTGGAGATATTCCGAAAATGTTTGAGGTTAGCTGTGGAGGGAGGTGGGTCCTTTCATTAGCACGAGGCTAACACTCTCCCTCTGGTCTTTTTCACTCACCGGGGAGAGCTGCTGAGGCAAATGAATGATTCAGGGTTGAGCTCATGAGGCCATTTTAATAAATAATGAGATCTGCTACTCAACTCTGTGCTCTGTATGCACCCTCACTGTGTGTGTGTGTGTGTGTGTGTGTGTGTAAGGTTACATTTTGGGAGTATCTTACACCTGGCAGCCAGGAAGAGTCAGAATTGAATGGTTGAATCAGAGGGGTATGAGAATGAGGTCCCTCCCTGATGGAGGTCAAGTAGCCTAGGCCTTACTTTGTCCTGGTTGGTCTGGAAGCTACCATGGATCCTTGCCAACCCATAGTCCACAGTATAAGGGTCACTAACAAATCATGGTTGGCAAGATTTAAGAAGCATTCATCAGGTCTCTCAAAATGTTTATTTTATGTTTATGTTAGTTTCTTGTCATTTAAATCTCCAATAGTATCACTGTTTTTTTGCAAAAATCATGAATTTGTGTGATTTTTTTACACAAAATATAAAATGGTGTAACCAAAAAAGAATGATAAATCTAAAATATTGAATCCATTTATAATACAAAACTAGTTGAGAGCATGTGTTTATAATTTTTTTTAATCTTTTCAGGAAAGGTAAACTGTCTGGTACCAAGTTTTGACGATTGTTTTGGCAGTGTCCCATAAAGTCTCATAATTTTGTTATCCTTTATAATGTTGTATTATGTATTTCTTTCCGATTAAAATATATTGCAATCTGTCCTACGCATAAACATCTATTGCAGCTCTATCCAGAGGATAGAAGAGGGATTCCCCCACTGTTACCATTCTTTTAGTTTCTTCCATTTTTTCCTCCCCATGAAAGGCATTTTTTGGGGGGGTTTTCCTTACAATGTGAGGGTCTAAGGACAGGGGATGCTGGGTTCCTGTACAAACTGTAAAGCCCCTTAAGAAGAGTCTTTGATTTGTGATTTTGGGCTATATAAATAAAAAATTACTGCTCTTGACTAGTATTACACACATGTACTTTGTACATTTAGAATAATAATAGCTACTAGTCCAGCGCTCTACCATGCCATTCTCCTCCTCTCACCTTGTCAACATTAATTTACATCAGGAGAGTCAAACTCAGTTCACAGGCCACATACAGAGTTACATACAATTTGATCTCAAGTGGGCCAGACCAGCAAAAAATTATATATAAATAACAACACCTACAAATGTCCACCCTCATTTTTATGTAAAGAAATACATTATAAATATTTACACAACTGATTAACTTTCTCTTTACAAAACAGGTGAGATGTCCTAAGAAGAAAAGTGCAATTTCAACATTATCACTCTAGTCTTACAAATCATCTATAAATAAAAACTGTAAATAATCAACCCTTTAAGCCTTGAAAAATTCTCGCTGAATTTATGTGATGACAATGTAACTGGTCCATTTTCTGTCACACTTGTTTCAGTCATCCACTGGGCCAGATCGGACCCTTTAGGGGGCTGGTTCTGGCCTCCAGCCACATGTTTGAGTTAGATGTATTAAGGATATTATATCATCTTGCTGTAATGTGCTCTGTGTTAGGGTAGCTGAGCAGGATGTGTTTGACTTAGGTTTGTACAGGTGCATGTACCTGAACATATCCGTCCCGAGCAGGGTGCACTGTGACTATTCCCTGGTCAGGCAGTAGATTCACTCCATAATGATCCACACATCCTTCGGCCTGCTCCCAGCACAGCGAGAAAGCACGTGCAGACACACTGAGGACACGCACTCCTCGTACAGGGGATGGCACTCATGGAGGACAGGAGAGGGAGAATTAAAGTCACAGAGGTGGAGAAAGTTTCTGTAATTTGATGACCATAATGGGGCGTGGTCCTTCGTAATGTTATCTACCTGTGGTTACAGTCAGGAATGCTGCTGTCCCCGCTGTCACTCCTCTCACCCTCTCAGCGCTCACATTGTAACTGCAGCCATCCACCAGGCCGGTAACCATGGCAATCTGCTCCTCCTTGGGTATGGTGAGTGTGTGTGTGACCGAGGCGTTTGTGACTGTGACTCTGTGGAAGTCAAACTCTCCAAAGGCACTGTCCCAGCTCACACACACATGTTGACAAAACCCAAACGAAGTGCACATAATCCTGCTGGGTCTGGACAAGATTATACACTTTTACCAGGGCAGTTTTAATCAGGCCACAATGTAATTATTTAGTTGTAAGGCCAATATGCTTGATGAAGGAGGCACAAGCAGCTTTTTATATGGAAAATCCTGCTTTTGTGTATGTTCCTGTGTGTTTCTTACTTGTGCTAAACTTTCTGTGGACGGCGTGACTGAGGTCAGGGCCCAACACACTCTGAATGCTGATGCTGTAGTCTGACCCTGGGATCAAATCCGTGATCTCATAACTTGTGCCCTGAACAATCATCACTATCCAGGATCCCCTGTGCCTGGACAGCGGGCCGAAAACAAGCTGAGAAAAACAAGAAAAACAAATCTTTCTGTCAAAACAAATCTTTTTACTTTTGGTAAAAAGATTGCTCTACGTCTACCAACACCTCTCATTTATTACATTCAGTTTTTATGGGTTTGCATTATGTGTGTATGTAATGTGCTTTGTCATTCTTTCTGGCCGTGGCTCTCTGGAGGTTCATACATCTTTAAAGGGTTGGAAACTGAATCTGTGGTGTGCCGTTAGCGGTTGCTATGTTACCAGCAGCTGAGTGCAGAATCTGACGCATGCGACCTTCTTTGTCCTTGAAAATAAAATTTGGATACTGTGTGTGTCAGACCAATGACATCCGACGGTGACGGTGTATGTCTGTCTCTACTTCTGGGACCTTTGTGTGTTCCAGGTATTATGGCCTACCTTGTACCCCTCCACCTGTCCTGGTGGTGTTTTCCAGGTGACAAAGACAGATGTCACTACCTGCTCAGCAAGAGACAGTTCCTGCGGCACCTCAGGGACTGGAGACGGAATCACATTAGCATGTCACACTTACACATAATCAACATTGCTTTTCTACATCGACTCACAGATGTAAAACCATATTGTGAAATGGTGGAATGGTGGATAATTTGCACATATGCTTTTGTGTGTGTCACAAGCCTAATCAGAATTATAATAGCACAAGCAATGTGAAACAGCAATCTAAAGAAATAGAAACAGCAAACTAAAGAAATATTAAACAAATGACAAAACTTTAATTTATTTTTATTTTGCAAATGTAACCTGTCATATTGCTTTTCTACATCAACTCACAGATGTAAAACCATATTGTGAAGTAACTCCAAGCCTGAAACCAAATCAGAAAAAATAAAAAAATAATTTTTGTCTCTCATGGTTTACCAGGAACCTGCACTTCTTTTTGAAAGATAATATACTATATATACTAGAGGAATTTAAAAAAGGGTTTTCCTACTACATTGACAGATAAACCCTTATTATCTTTTTTTTGCTCACTTGTATGAAGGATAATAGTCGCAGGTTTGCTCTTCCTTTCTTTATTGGTGCTGATCACTTTGATTGTATATTGACTTCCGGGAGCAAGGCCTTCAAAAGTGTACGATCTGTGAACATACACATGCTTCAATGTTTTAAGCACCACTTAAGATAAATCCATGTTGTTATTACATCAAGATTTGAATGCATGCAATTCCAGTTTCATTCATTAATTTGTGTATTTGCTGACGACTGTGAGACTGACCTGGACTCCTGGTTAAAAATGATCAGCTCTTGAGTGGATGTTCTGTTTTTGATTGACAGGATGAGTCGACTAACCACACCCCTGACCATATGCCAACTGATGCATATGGATGATGTGGTTTTATTGACCAAAGATATCGCCACTTGGCTGGGAGCTTTTGTATAGAAAAACATAAATATTGATTTGAATAGAAAGATGGAGATGTTTTTATGTATGTGGTGTGTGTGTGTGTGTTCACCTGCAGTGATGTTGATGGTGACAGGTGAACTGTCTATGAAGAATTCCTTTTCTGTTCGCAATGCAAAGTGGTAGAGTTTGCCTGGAGTGAGACGAGTAAACACTGCACTCTCATTGAACACTTTCTGCACCTGTATGACACAAATGAAATAAGTAGGGACCTTGACTAATTGCCTAATAAAACTCTTACAGTAACAACATTAGTTTCAGCAGAAGGAGGCTGTACTCATGCCTACCTTAATGTTTGATACATAAAAACAGCATCAATATGATTTTTCCCTGAAACGACCCCACTGATTGTTGCTTTGTTCATAGCAACTCCTTAGTCATTCCAGTGGGTAGAAGCAGTGGTAGAATGTACATTTACAAGTATTATACTTAAATACAATTGTGAGGTACACAGTACTTTACTTGAGGAGCTCAATTGGCGCTACTCAGACTTCCTCTCCACTACATTTCATAGGGAAATATTGTAATTTCTACTCCACTACATTTATCTGACAGATTTTCATTTATTTATTGTGAACAGCTCTTCCACATAGAGATTTGCCCTATATGTTCAAATGGTCAAATAAGAAAAAAGAAAAATCCAAAAGGTAAAAACATATTTGTGTATCAGAACATAGTCTGTTTTTTTTTCTTTCCCAATAATCATCTCATGTTCCTTCAGATTCATCTGGTGATCCTTTGGAAGGGCCCAACCAATAGGTTGGGAACCCCTGGATTAGACTTACTAATGAAAAACTTAAGCTTAGCAGTTTTTGAGAGATGTTGCAATACTTTCATTACTAATCATTGCAGGAAGAACAAAGCTTTGAATTATAACTAAAGCACTGGGAATCAACATGAGGAGGAACCATGATACAGAGCTTTACACTGTAAAGAATGCACTGTTGCATGATAGCGCAATGATGTGTAAGTCTATGGGATTTTAACTTTTAAATAATAATAATGATGTTTTAAATATCCATCCAAACAAATCCACAAAAAGGATGCACACCATAATGCCATGCACACGCTATATCTGAAAGCTGAGGTTGGCCTAAAAACAGTGAGAGATTCCTGCTTTTATAGATAAATATGCAGAGTAATACATTTACTGCAAAACTTAAACTACATCAAGCTCATAATACTTGTGTGCATTCACTACAATAATTTAAGTAAATGGGATACATTTGTATATAGTTTGTATTTCTTGTTGTTGGTAACTACTCAAGGTGCCTTAGACAACAAGAGTTCATGTACAACTCATCGGGTTGATCTAGTCATTTATACACATATGGTCACAAAGCAATTTGGTAATTAGTATCTTGTCCAAGGATAGATCGACATGCAGACTGGAGGAGCCAGGAACAAACCGGTTGATCCTCTGACTGATAGACAACTGCTGATCAACAACTACATCAAATTAATGATATATATGTATTTTTCATGCAATATTTTGACTACATCACGTGCACAGCATTTTTTATGCAGGTGTTTGCTTGTATGTTTTTTTTATTGGTAATTTTTACTTTCAACCAGTGGGTAGGAGAGAATGACAGAGAGAGACACATGAAGCCTAGAAAACCTGCTTCTAAAACATAAAAGTACATGTGCATCCATCATTTTTGGTTTGTTTACCATGAGTGAACGGTCACAGTTGAAGCAGATGACCTCGTAGCTATGAGCTTGTCCTGCTGCTGGATCCCAAAGCAGCTCTATGGATGAATTCAATTCAATTCAATTCAATTTATTTGTATAGCCCAGAATCACAAATCAGATTTGCCCCAAAGGGCTTTACATTGTGTACAAAAGCAACACAACATCCCCTGTCCTTAGACCCTCACATCGTACAAGGTAAAACCCCCTAAAGAACCCCTATAACAGGGAGAAAAATGGAAGAACCCTCAGGAAGAGTAACAGAGGAGGAATCCCTCTTCCAGGACGGACAGGCGTGCAGTAGATGATGTGTGCAGGTGGAGAACATTACAGAGAAATTTGAATATTACAAACAAACAGAAATGTAATGAATGTTGGTAGAAGTGGAGGATGAGAAGCAGGATCCATCATAGCTTTCAGGTTTCACCAAGGCAGCCTCAGACCCTCCAACATCCGTAGATCCCTCAGTGGCTGCACTGCAGCATGCTCTGTGAAAGAGAAAACACAGGGCAGGACTCCGGAACCACAGCAGATTTAAAAGTACAGTAGTGGTACAACAGTATCACAGATAGAAGAAGAAAAAGAAGCCCAGGGCATCTCATGAGGACCCGGCAGACTATCCTATCGCAGCATAACTATAACTAGGCCAGCCAGGGCCGGCCCTAACTATATGCTTCATCGAACAGGAAAGTTTTTAACCTATTCTTAAATATAGGAAGGGTGTCTGCCCCCCGGACTGAGACTGGAAGACGTTTCCACAGGAGAGGAGCCTGGAAGTTGAAGGCTCTGCCTCCTGTTTTAATTTTAGAAATTCTGGGAACCTCCAATAAGCCTGCATATTGGGAGCGTAATGTTCTTGATGGGCGATATGGGACTAAGAGATCCCTAAGGTAGGATGGAGCCTGACCGTTGAGTGCTTTATAGGTGAGGAGCAGGATTTTAAATTCTATACGAGATTTTACAGGAAGCCAGTGTAGAGCGGCTAATACAGGTGAGATATGCTCTCTTCTTCTAGTGCCGGTTAATAAACGAGCAGCTGCATTCTGGATCAGCTGGAGAGTCCTTAGAGACTTTTTGGTGCAACCCGACAGTAAAGAGTTGCAGTAGTCCAGCCTGGAAGTAATAAATGCATGGATAAGTTTTTCTGCATCTTTCAGAGACAGGAAGTGTCTGACCTTTGCTATGTTGCGTAGGTGAATAAAGGCAGTCCTAGAAATGTGTTTAATGTGGGCAGAGAATGACAAGTCTTGGTCCAAGATGACTGCCAGGGTTTTTCACCGTGGAGCTAGAGGCCAGGGAGATGTCATCCAGGATAGCTATATCACTGGATATGGAGTTCCTCAGGATTTCAGACCCGAGTACAATAATTTCAGTTTTTTCTGAATTCAGTAGAAGGAAATTGCAGGTCATCCAGGATTTTATATCCTTAAGACAGGCTTGAAGTTTAGCTAGCTGATTGGTTTCATTTGGCTTAATTGATAGATAGGTGTTTTCTAATGATTTTACCCAATGGGAGCATATAGATGGTGAAAAGTATTGGTCCAAGCACAGAACCTTGTGGAACCCCATGATTAACTTTGGTATGGGTAGAAGAAACATTATTGATATGGACAAATTGGGAACGATATGAAAGATAGGACTTAAACCAATTTAGTGCAGTCCCTTTTAGACCAATAAGATGCTCTAGTCTCTGTAACAAGATCTGATGGTCGACTGTGTCAAATGCAGCGCTAAGATCTAACAGAACAAGGATGGAAATGAATCCTTTATCAGACGCATTGAGAATATCATTTGAAACCTTAACTAAAGCTGTCTCTGTGCTGTGATGCATTCTAAAACCTGACTGGAAATCCTCATATAAGTTATTGTTGTGTAAAAAGTCACACAGCTGTTTAGCAACTGCTTTTTCCAGAATCTTAGAGAGGAAGTGAAGATTGGAAATGGGTCTATAGTTGGCTAAAATACTTGAGTCGAGGGCAGGTTTTTTAAGGAGAGGTTTAATTACAATTACTTTAAAGGACTGAGGTACATAGCCAGATAATAAAGACATATTGAGTATTTCTAGTAAGGAAGGGCTAATCAAAGGGAAGATATCTTTTAGCAATCCGGATGGAATAGGGTCCAGAAGACAGGTTGAAGTTTTAGATGACGACATCAGTGAAGCTAGTTCAGCAAAGTTGATTGAAGTAAATGTGTCGAGGTGAATATTAGCTATTTCATCTGTCTCTACACTAACAGCATCTGAGGGCAGATTAGAGCCAGTGGATGGAACAAGGTGATAAATTCTGTCTCTAATTGTCAGAATTTTGTCGTTAAAGAAGTCCATGAAGTCATCACTGCTGAGGGTTGTAGGAATACGTGGATCAATAGTGTAGTTACATTTAGTCAGTGAAGCTAACGTGCTGAAGAGGAACCTTGGATTGTTTTTGTTTTTTTCTATCAGTGAGGAGTAATAAGCAGCTCTGGCATTGCGTAGGGCCTTCCTGTACATTCTGAGACTCTCTTTCCATGCGTGTAAAGCTTCTTCCAGTTTGCTGGAGCGCCATATTCGTTCATGCCTCCGAGAGGTTAACTTTAGTGTACGGGTGAGAGAGTTATACCAGGGTGCGACTCTTTTTTTGTTTAATTAACTTCTTTTTTTGGGGAGCAATGGAGTCAAGGGTCGTGAATCAGTCACCACACCCTCCCTCACTCTGCTGGGAGGGGCCAGACCTAAATTACAAACCACATTATACAAACCGTATTGTAATTATTCTCTTAATATATTCAAAATACTAATTAGCCTCAGCTGAGGATATTTTTGAATACTTGAGGGTCACGTCAAATAAAAATCATCATCAGATACTACAATGCTAATCATTTGTGTGTATCAACATAGGGGCAGATTCATTTGTTCTAACTAAGGAACTAAGTAATTAAGTAACAAACTAACATAAATAAATACTTGATGATAATTTATGGAAGAACAATGATAGTTATCTTAGTGCACAAGATCACATTTGAAGTCTTAAACTTGGGAGTCATTGTCAATAGAGAGAAGCCGAATTACTCTTCTCTTGTTACCTTAAAGCTCAAGTAAGCATCAGAAAACACTCAAAATGTTCTGTCTTTTAGAGGCCTGAGGAGGTAAAGTTCAGAAACGCAAAGATAGAAATAAAGACTTTTTTTTCTTTAAGATCACAAACGTGGCCAAAATGTAACTATTATGTATTATGTATTAAAATGTATCTAAATACATTTATGTTAATCTTCCAGACGAGCCATTTATTTCCCACTGAAGCACCCATTGAAAGCAGCTACTTTATGTGAAAAAAGAAGGTATGAGAGTGCTGCAGTCTGGGTCAGGAGAGAGTCTGCAAAAACTTCAAAAATCTAAAGAAAAGTGACAAGAGATCAGCTGTTCATCGGGACAATGATGACTCAGATTCAGACTGCCTTTCTCAGCTACTGTATGTTTCAAATGATGATGGTGAGTTTCAGGTAAAATGTCATTCTTGCAGCAATACAGAATAATGTGGTATGTGGATGATTTTTATGATGAAAACTGCAAAAAAGACAATGGAGATATGTCCAGCATGGATGTGTGTGGATGTGTTTGCAACTCACTCGTCCTAACAGGGTCGGTGTAGTGAGGTGGTCCCCTCTGCTGCTGGCTGGTGCTGAACAAAATGAGCCTGTATTCTGATCCTGGACGCAGGTTTCTGAGGGTTACGACATGTTCCCCAGTAGAGAGGGAGTGCCATTTACATGTATACCCGCACAGTCCCTCACACACACGTTCACATTGTGTGTAACACACACACACACACACACACACACACACACACACACACACACACACACACACACACACACACACACACACACACACACACACACACACACACACACTTTCACCCCGTCAATTAGACCCAGCTGTGGGTGCTGGATGTACAGCTGTGCAGAGTCTGTACCCACTGAGAGAGGGACTACCACCTGAACAGGCAATGGATCTACACATAC
The DNA here is from genome assembly GCA_036785175.1 of Eupleurogrammus muticus. Classification (NCBI taxonomy): domain Eukaryota; kingdom Metazoa; phylum Chordata; class Actinopteri; order Scombriformes; family Trichiuridae; genus Eupleurogrammus; species Eupleurogrammus muticus. The sequence continues at coordinate 25,611,427 of JAYKQN010000010.1, read as the reverse complement.
AGATAAAGACACACAGTTTTACAATGGAAAAAAAGCAAGTATGCTCTGACTTTGTTATTAAAATTTGTATTCTCAATTGTTTTACCTGTGGTATGTATGATGCTGGTCCTCTGACTCTTGTCTTTTCCCCTCACAGCAACAACTCCTACTTCATAAGTCTGACCTGGAGTGAATGTACCCAAATCAACACATATAGACTCATTTGCCCTGAGTGCACCAAGACTAGACTTGTTTATCCACAGTGAAGAAGCACCGGGGCTAATGACAGGGTGGGTTGTGATATAATAATCTGGAGGATCATCAGGAGGACTGGTCCAGCAGGCAGTGAAGTTTCCTCTTGTGTCCAACACCATCAGACCAGTGGGAGGCTTCACTGCTGAGAGGTTTAACAGCGGAATGTGTTTCAGTTTAGTTTAAACAACAACTCCTTGTAATGTTAGGGTATGTTCACCTTTGTGATCATCCATCCATCCATTGTCTATCCCGCTTATTCCCTTTCGGGGTCGCAGGGGTCTGCTGGAGCCTATCCCAGCGCGTTAAGGCGAGAGGCAGGGATACACCCCAGATGGTCGCCAGCCAATCGTGGGGCACACACACCATTCACACACCATTCGCTCTCACACTCACACCTATGGGCAATTTAGAGTTTACCAATTAACCTGAGCATGTTTTTTGTATTGTGGGAGGAAACCGGAGTACCCGGTGAAAACCCACGCAGACACGGGGAGAACATGCAAACTCCACACAGAAAGGCCCCAGACCCAGGCCCAAGGCGGTCTTGAACCTGCGACCTTCTTGCTGTGAGGCAACAGTGCTACCCACCGCACCACCGTGTCGCCCCCTTTGTGATCAATGAAACCGTAATACATTTCCTACAACTAATCCTACGTAATCCTCTACAGTTATCTGACAGCTTGAGTTATTTTTCAGGTGCACATTTGTCACAATAGGCAATATAACAAGCTTTTAAAATACAACACATGGTTAAAGATAAAACCAGCGGTCTTACAAAAAGCAGTCGGTGGTCATGGTCTTTCAGATGTCTATGAGTTATAAACAGTCCAAAAAAATAACAAAAGAAGTTTGTTTCTGCTTTTCTTTCCCCTCCCATTAATCATCTTACAACCCCTTAGATTTACCTGGTGACCCTTTGGAAACCGCTGGACTAAACTGTGAAGTATATGAAACTATTTATGAAGTAAATCAAACCAGCCCAACAGGAAAAACATAACAACCTAATGTAATAATGTCATATTATAAAATATCAGTCTAAGTGAAAAAATGTATACTTTGTTTCAGTGTTTTAAGTATACCAGTGCAGAGGCCATGGAAAGTATGTATTCTTGCTTTGAATTACAAACAAACTTACTTACCTGTCTGTACAGTCAGATGCACCTGTCCACAGCTCCCAATCCCATGCTGGGTACGTGTGGAAACTTCAACCCTGTATTTCCTGTAAGACTCCAGCTCTCCGATCACAGCTGTGTATGACTGCAAACCACCATCCAGCAGTGACCTAGAGATGTTACTCATTCCAACCATCCCCTCTTGTCTTGAAGATACATCCACGTAATGCACAACAAATGTCCATCCATCCACTTACTGATCCTCTGGCAGTGTCCAGTGAACATTAACCTGACAGAATGTTGTATGGCCGGCAGTGATATTTTGTGGAGGAAGAGGTCCTGTGGAGAGAAGAGCAGACATGAGAATAAATCTGCTGTTGATTTTTTGCTCTAATTATGTAAGTGATGGGCTGCTTGTTTGCGACTTACTAGTGTATGCAGTCTGTGTTCGTCCCAAGCTCCAAGTGGCACCAGCAGGGTGAGAGGCTCGAAGGGTGAAGGAGTAGATGCTTCCTGGAGATAACCCTGCCACAGTTACTCCTCTAGAGGACAGGGAGATGGGGACTTTCACAACCTTTTTAGCACTTCTCCCAGCCCTTTTAGTATCCTCGGTCCATTTCCTGTTTCTATCTTTTTCATCATGACCTGACTCTCCCTTTGTGCCATCTTGATACTGGAGGAATATCTCAAATGCCGAATGATTAAGTGAGTGCAGGAAGGAGAGGTTACCCCAATGGAGCGCTACCTGTTGCTCGGCCACCTGGACCAGGTCAAAGGAGAAAAGGGCAGGGACTGGTGGAACTGTGCCAGAAAGAAAAGAAAAGTTACTACAATTTGAGAGAGGAATGTAAAGAAGAGCTCAAAATTTTATTTGTTCGAGTGCTTTGGACAGAATTTGTAAAAATCATTAGTAAAGGGATGAGGTGAATTAATTAGCAAACAATTGTATTAAGAAACTGCTCTGATAGTTTAAACATGAACTATTTTCCCAACACTTAATCATATAAATGCTATTAATAATGATGAAAGTTATTTACTCTCATATTGGCAGATGAAGGGTAAGGGGATGTTACAGAAGAAGGAGGTGAGAAAGTATCCTGGTCCTGTGGCATTTCTCTGAAGGGCAAAACAGTCCGTCTGATTGGCTGGCAGCCACAACGTCATTGGGTTTGTCATGTTATAGGCTGAGCCATCCGACCAGTGATTTTGGCCCTCCTCCTGAGGGGGTAACAGAGGACAGGCATTACGTATAGCCATCATTAACTTAAGATTTTACTTGACCATAAACAGACCTCCTCTTTAATGAGTAACCACAGCCACAGGGGTTTTCTTGTTTGTAAAATGAACTACAGTTTGTGAGAAAAAACTCCTCAAATAACATGCTCATCAATATGGAAGTGTATGAAGACCGGGCATGAAACAAGGAAGGAATATTTTTGGTATTTCAAGAATGATGTCAAGAATAATGTAAAAAAAACAACAACATTAGATGGTTTTTGATTCAGATCAGTTTTGCACAGCCTCTGATGCTGCAATTCTGAGCTTCATTTAACTGCTTAGCTTAATATACACGTACCCTGGTGTGTGATAATATAAAAATGTATGGAGACGCAGCAATAAGTGTTTATGCTCCACATAACTAAAACAAGTTCCAAGAACACTAGAGGTTTGCTGCAGTTCTTTAATTCTATCCTGCAGCTAGCATTGTGATATAGCACAGCATTGTGTATATATATATATATATATATATATATATATATATATAGAGAGAGAGAGAGAGAGAGAGAGAGACTTAATATATATTGAATTAATTCACTCTTAATTCTCAAAATGCCAAATCTAGTCTGCCAAGTCTAAACACCTTTTTGTTCTATGATTCACAACAAATATGAGACATATGGCCATTTCTCAAACCATAGTTCTGTAAAACAATTCAGTGTATTCACTGCAGTATGTTTCCATATTACCTATCCTGGACTTAAAAAACTATGCTTAACAATAAAAATGTGTAAATTATCAACATAAAATTTGTAACACAAGGTTAATGTTTATTAAGGATTTGTACCATGACATGAAGATATAAATTCTCTCTTTGTGTGTCATACAGCTACCTGCTGGTCATTGAGTCCTGTCCACAACAGCAAGGTGTTGTGGCTCAGCAAATAAGAAGACACAAAAAGCAGGTCCTTCAGGGTCTTGAGGTCAGCCAGGTGACTTCCAGATGCCCGCTCTCTGCAGCTGTGCTGGGCATCACTCCAGGCCAACCCCGTCCTACTCACAGTGTAACAGTGTCTCTCATTGGCAAACCAGCCAGCATGGCATTGAGCTAAAGACAGAAATCATCATGAACTCACACAATCACCAGTCCAGTTAAGTCATGTGTTTGCTGTATGTCATGTATATCCTACCTGTTTCTATGCCGAAGTTGAGTCTCTGTTTCAAGGTCATACTAAGGCTTTTTATCGATGTAGTAATCACAGCTTCGGCCTTGAAGCGTGTGCCAGGCTGGACACCTTTCACAAAGTACTGGCCCTTTGCCTCTGACGAGTTAATGTCTAAGTTGTGTGTGACAGACTGCGTGTGAGTGTTGATTAGAATTAGAGTGGACAGGCTTTGTTGCCTGTAGAGTTTCCAGGTCAGGAGGGCAGTAGTGGTTGTGCTGTATATATGAAGAGAGGACAAGAAGTCTGGAACTGGACATATATATATAGAAAGAGAAGGTTAGAAACAATAAGAGATAAAACATTATACCACATGTTAAAATCTATTTGAAAGACATTTATTATGTCTTCATTGCACAGAGACTCACTGAATTGAAAGGTCTTTGCCTCAAGCATGGTCTGATTCCTGCTGGCACTCAGCATTATGTTATACGCTCTGTGGTCCTCAACCAGCCATAGGGACATCTTGCAGTCAGGAGCACATGTTGAGCGATCAAATGACTCCATGTACACCTGCAGAGATGTTGTAACATCAACCTGTGAGAAAAAAAATATATATATCAAAACCTGGACAACCCTTATTCTTACCCCTGGTCTTACCATGTGCTTACTTGGAGTCCTGCAGGTGACAGTGAACCTGTCTACATCTAGGCCATAAGGAAAGGGCTGAAACACCACTTCTACCTCAACAGGGTTTAAATGCTGTTCACAGGTCAGCAATACCACCTGAAGAGGAAACAGTATGAGTTAGGTGTTCCTTGAAAAAAACAATACCAATGTTGACTTTAGCTTTGCAGGGAAATAAAAAGTTTCTCAGCATTTACCTTACCTGACATAAACTAGAAAGGAGCCACAGATGCTCTGTTCCACCCATTCGAAGTGTCAGTCCATCTCACCAAACACACAGAATAAATGTCTTCAGTCTCAGCCATGGCGACAGATGACCGGTCCTGGACGTGCTTTCAGCCATTGGCAGGCGCACAAGGAGACCAGAAGCAGCTGTGCGTAAACATCAGTTGTGGAAAGTCCCAAACTGAAGTGTTTGGGTTGCTGATGCAAAGCTCAGGGCAAATGGATGAAAAGACCGCCGTCTACAAAATATGTATTTTAAAATGATTAGGTATTTTAACAGTCGTAGTTATCCTAAGTCCAGACGGAAATCACGGCCTGTTTTGACACACTTTATACAGAGCCCAGACTTTGAATTTAGCGCGCACCCACAGTCAATGGCTCTGTCCCCGAGAAGCAAATTGTTATGTGAAGGAGTTTTCTGCGTTCATGGGAGGAGTAAGAGAGAGAGAAGGAGAGAGAGAGAGAGAGAGAGAGAGAGAGAGAGAGAGAGAGAGAGAGAGAGCAAGAGAGAAATTTTGCATGTAAGAGCTCAACTCAATCTGTTCTGGCTCTTTGTTGGGATAAGAACAGTTTACCATGGCAACCAAAGGCACATGGCCACTCCAGAGCTAGCCCCTGAGGAGAGGAGAGGGTGCAAGAGGAGACCTGGACTCTGAGGCCAAGAGAAGGATAAGAGATGTAATACCATTGGCTTTTTATGAGGAATTGCGATGAGCTTAAAGCCTTTGTTTGCAGGAGCAGCAGAGAGCCACCCAGACAAAACAGACAAGTGTATGATTTCATAACTCCATGTAACCTCTAAAATAAGCATGTGCTCCAAATTGGTCATTGTAGCAGTGCAGTGGTGAGAATGTGTTGGATGTGGGGTGTGGTGGAAACGTTGGCCCATGTGGAATGAAAGGAATGTGAAAGGAAGAAATTACTGACATGCAGAGAGCTGAGTCCACTCAGGGGTTCTGTTATGAAGAGGTGACTCCCACAAAGCAATAACTCAGCAGTGAAACACAAACTCATGTCAGCACTACAGAATGCTGAATCAGGATGTATGTTAAAGAAATATTTAAAAGGACACATGGTGAGGACACAGCTACCCATTGCAACAAAGATTCTGTTAAATCATTTATTAACGTAATCTACTTCAAAATAAAGAAACTACAAAGAGAGCACATATGACATATCAGAAACTGATTCATCTTTTCAAAGGAAGCAAAACATTGCATGACACTTTCATTTATACAATGGCTACAATGATCTCCTAAACAAACCAAAATGCATACACTGTTTGAATCCTAAAGCAGATATACAGTAAAAATGCAACAACTGCTCTGTCAGCATGATATCAATTATTAATATGCAGCAGGATAAGAAGCTAATGGCATTGTCCAATCACTGGAAAGCACTAAAAAGCTGACTAGGTTGGCACAGCAGGTCTCAAAGAAAAGATTATAGTGCAAACAAACTACTTGAAAACAATATCCTTCTTACCACAGCTATTTTCAATATCTCTGATTACAACTACAAAATGTGTTGTAACATGCACTATTATGACAAACAAAATGAAACATGGTGTTCATTCATACATTCCAAAACTCTCTCTGCACTTTTTAATGCCTTCTTTGCTTGTTCTGCCTGGACTCTTTTTTCAGTTCCATTGGCAAGAACAGTCCAGGGGCTCTTGGAAGTTGTACTCCACAACTGTGGCATTGCGGGAGCAGTAGAGCATGACTGAGCGGGTTTGAAGTCCACTCTCACGGCAGCACTTACAGAACCTGGCATGACTGTTGATGTTAAAGTTGAATATGGTGGCAGAAGGACATTTCCCATCACAAGAATAGACTGTTACCTGTAAGAGGAGGTAGAATGTGGATGATAGCTGGGAGGCATAACATAATGCATAATTGTAGTTATTTTCATATAATGTGTATCATTTTTTTTCCACTCTCCTCATTTGCTTTTTTCTCTCACCGGAGCGTTGCTCCTGCAGTCATCTTTTCGAATGGCAGTACGGATGGCCACCCGTTTGCATGTCTTACCATCCTCTTTACCTACATACATATTCACACACACAAAGGATGGACAAAAAGGACGACACTTACGTAAATACATCACAAAGACTAGGGACGAGTATTAGGCCAGGCATAACAAAAATTGAAAAAAAAAAAGATAAAAATTGACTTATTTTGGATTATGAGAAAAAGTTGAAATTTCAAATAAATATAAATATCAGTGCCAACCATCACAAAAAAACATAAGGTAGAATATATTTTTAATTGTGTTTGTGTGTTGAGCATATTTATTCTCAATACGCAAACACCAGCAAACATATGCTCACACACAAAATCTTTTACAGCCCAGGCCAGTCAGTCGCAAACTCTGAAAGGCCTATTGAGCAGGGCTCTTTGTTGCCCAGCAGTAGGAGCTTGCTTTGATTGACAGTCGGTCGACAGAGTGCACAGTTCTCACAGCAGAGATCCGGCTCTCCTATTGGCTACTGACCTAAACTTAACCCCATTCTGACGCCAATCAAAGCCAGTCAAATTGACTCTACATAAGGTTGGAATGTTTGTCTCCAGCTTCATCTTTTTGTTACAGTTTTGATAGTCATTTTGCTAAGAACAGGTATTTATATTCCTCCTTTCTCCTCATTTTTCAATTCAACATCACAAACCCGTGGATATGTAGTTTAAGTTAGGTTAAATGTCATCTTATAATGCGTTTTTTTTTTAAAAAAGGAAGAAATTGAAAAGACTAATACACAAACACACAAACATTCTCACACATACCAACACAAAACCTGACAGTGAAAGTGAATGAGTCTCTGAGAGTCAGGATGCCAAAGAATCATTAGTACTGTAAGTGGGGAAAAGTGCAAGGTGGTGGTACCTGTGTCACAGTTAGTACTACCAGTGGGGGTTACGGGATTAACGGTAAATGGTAAGACACCCACTCCAGCACCTGGGAGCATCATCAGGACCGCAGCCATCCGGTTCAAAGAACATCAGGAGAACACACAAGGTTACGTTTGATTCGGAAAACACAGTTTTAACGTCACACACAAACACACAAGGGGATGAAATCAGTGCAGCTGGCATGCACCTGGATTTCACTTTTTCTTTTCGGGTTTACTCCCGGCAGCTAGCCAAGGGACTCAGTCGCTTGTTGTACTACTAAGAGCAGTTCGACAGGGCAAACTCTAGCCCCTGCACCATGTTGCGTCCTCATTGGTAAAATGCTCACAATGGAGCACCCTAATTGGCCAAAATGCAAAGTCACGGCTAAAGCAGGCAAGCGGGCAAGGATGTTATACCAAATCCACAGAGAAAATGTCATCAGTTTATTTATCCATTTAAAGAGGTTTATTTTAAACAACCTGGAAATGTCTTTTTACTATTTTTCATTTTGCAAAGTAGACTTAAAGAACATACACTCAACAGCAGCAGGTTGAAAACCTAACATAATTAATTTTAATGTTGAGTGCAATCATATTTCATTATTATATTTTGTGTTTTATTATTATTATTACTTGAGCTTTCCACTGTATATTAGTTCTGTGTGAGCTCTACTGGCTCTGAAATACGTAATAGCAGATTTGGGGACAAAATGGAAAAAAGCCAGGGCTTCTGTAAAATGTAGTAATAGGGCAACAACAGGCTTCATCTCCACCCTCTACAACAGGCCACACCCCCAACCACTCAGCCAATAAGCTCATCCACTGCCAGGCAACAAGGCGCTCACCCTTTTGATTAACAGCTTAAACCATTACCATAAGCGTCTAAAAAGTCTAGAGACTCACATGTCCTGCAACAGCCATCCACGTAATTCTGAACCACCCCACCGCTCTGCAAGAAGAGAGGAGGGAACCAGAGTTTAAAAAGTGTAAACATATTTCTACAGATTGTAAGTGTACATTAAAGGTACAGTGTGTACTTTTCTGGTATCTAGTAGTGAGATTGCAGGTCTATAATGATATAATGGTGTTTGTTTCCACTGTGGAAACACAGTAATGCCACACGCAAGATGAACTTCCCATGTAGAACATGTAAAAACACCTCAATCTATTTTAATGAAAACATAACTATTAAATTAATTGAATTATACAAAAACATACTTATAGATAACTGATTATACTCCATGTTCTGCTAGATGAGACTAAATTCCACTTCATTTTACACACTGTACCTTTAACTGTAAAGTAAGACTTTCAATGCTCTTACCTGAAATGTTTGCAGTAAATTAAATGAGTAGCCGGCACAATATTGAATTTTTAATTTTGTCATCTATGATTTATATATTATCCATTCTATTTTTTGGAGGTGAGCAGACAACAATTGGCTGAAGTTAATGTTTTCACACGTGTTTTTTTTTTAAACCTCAAACTTTTATAATCATGTACTATAGTTATCCCAATGTACATTTACCATATAATATATTTAGAAGTCCTGACCTGAATACACTCTGAGTCATTGAAAGGCGGACAAACCACCCCTGAGGCGAGTATCACTGCTCCTACTGCTGTTTCCAAACAGTCATAACGTGTACAGTTCTCCACCCAGGAACTCCCTGCCTGCACACACGATCAGAATCAGTATTGCTCTGGAAATGGGATGAAGAGAATTTAGCGCATGCGAAGGTATTCACTCTTACAGCGAAAAGCTCTGTTGTCCCGTTTTCATTGTTGAAAGTGCAGGAGACATTTTTACAGGAGCCACAGCACACCTGAGGGTCAGTGGATTGTACGTACACCTGGTGCTAAAAGAGATGTGAGTTGTAAGAGATCTTTAAAGAGATGAACTCATAGATGTGTGTTGCACAATGACAAGGCAATGTATGAAATGTGTTGGGATACATACTGATCCACATTTCTGGGTGCAGTTGACAGTGGTGATTTCCATAGCATAGAAGCCAGAGTCTGGATCCCTGCGATGGAGGCAGTGAACAGTGTAACACAGCTCTCCCTCAAAGTACTGAACCAGAGACTGGCCAGGCCCCAGCACTGTCAACCCCTGGAAAAGACACACCTCTGCCTTCTCTACAAATGCACACACATAAACACAAGTTTAATAATTACACTGTGGATGTGACACATGGTAAATATGTAGATAATTGTTGGTAGGAAGCAGTGGGTGAAACAACACTATCAGTCCAAGGTGATTCCCAAAGCATCATATACATTTAAGAAAAAAGGTTTTGCCTTTAATAACAGTCTGACTCTTCTACAGGTTTTCTTTTTATAAAATTGAGCTAAAAAATTTATTAGAACATGGAGAGATTTTATCCTAGTTATAACAAGAAGGGAACAGCCATGCCCTCATTATAAATAAAAATCATTCCCTAATTGACATGCCTATTTAAATTAAGGTAAAATAAATACAAAGAATAAACTAAGAGCTGTTAGACACAATGCAATAATAAAGTTACCTTACATTTATGCTCTCTCATTCTGCAAATCAACTCAAATTGGATCCAGTCCAATTTTTATGTTTGGATTTATGGGAAAATTGAAAACCTTCTGATAAAAGATTTCATATATTATTCCTAACCACTAATCAGTGATTGGAGTCCTGGTTTTAGCCACTTCTGCATAATAGTCTTTTTACCTGCTGCCTGAATTATTTGAACAAATTTCTTATCATTGGTATTCCACCCTTCAAACGAGATGTCTCCTGTGTATACAGTTTTGCATCTTAAAGAAACAAGTGTTTCCATATTGCAGTACACATACGGCATGTATGCTGAGGACAGCCACAGTTGTTGCTGCTGCTTGTGACCTCAACCCGAACCTCCCCCTGTGGGAAGAAAGTGTTGACATAACGAAATTTCCTTACTTTTCGTTTTAGCAAAGCACTGGTTAGACAGATGACTTATGATGCAGCTTTTTGCTGACTTACCACCTGGCAGGGGTGAGAGATGTCCTCGCATTGACATTCTGAGAATGACATAGAGGAAGTTAAAGAGAGAAGTATCATGAACACATGCAAATGTGTGACAGGTCTAACATCTTCTTTAATTTAAAGGAAGCTTTAATTATCATCTCATCAGTCTACCTTTTTACACTTTATTGCTATGCCCCATAATGCTTTTTAAATGCTTTCACTTAGATTTTTTGTTTGTACTCCATATTGCTTTTGTATTCTTTTTTTCATTTATATGCCACTTTTAACTTTGCTATTATATGCCTTACAGTATTTTTGTTTTATTACCTATTGTTTACTACCTATTTAATTTAGTATATAAGAGTATGTGAATACCACAGTGGTGCTGTGGGCAGCAATTCCCAGGGACAATAGTTTGAACCAAAGACAGTCCAGGTGCACAGCTCACAGATGTTTCGGGGCACAGGTTGACATCACACACTGCAACACATCGGAAATAGTATAAACCTGACTTTGATAACGTGGACGTCCATGTATACATGTACACACACAAATACAGCTTACCACAATAGTACTGTGGACAGCAGCTGTGGGTGGTGTTCAGATCAACAGCCATCATTTCTCCATGAGAGCATGTTGGAATGGGCTCGATACAGGACTCACACACTGCACAGACGGAAAACACACACAGTAAATAAGTGGTGAAAGTGTCAAAGAAGGAGTCATAGCAGATTGACGGTCTTCCTTTGGATTAACAATAATTGTAAAACCTACCACACAGGTAAGAGTAGCAGCAGGATTTTTCCCCCCTGACCTCCACTAAGAACTGATCTTCCCTGCAGTCGGGGGCTGGGACAGGAGGGCACGCCATGGGGTCACACTCTGAGGAAGATGGGTTACAGGAAAGTGTTTAATAAAAGTAAAGTTTCGGACCAAAGATCACAATGTGTCTTAACACTCTGCAGAAAATAGTGGACACTTGAATGAAAGTTTGCGCTCACCACATCGGTACTCTGGACAGCAGGAAAGAGCGCTGTAACCGATCACAAGTCGGTTGTCATTATCGCAAGATGGAACTTCGCTGTCACAGATGGTCATATTACACTCTGACAGGGAGCAAAGAAGCAAAGAAGACAGAAAAAAGAAAGTTTATGTTGTGATTTTCAATTGAGAGAAAAACAATTACACTTATTCTGGAAGCATTCTTAGCATTTGAGGATACTCAAAAGATAAAGTATTCTATACCAATCAGCTATCTAATGTTAATAAATAGAATTAAACACAATAGTGAAGAAACTGAATAAAACAATCATCTATTAAAAGAAGCTCCCATGGATTCATATTGGAAATAAAAGTTTTGCTTGTCAAACAAGTTACTTTGAAAACTCACCGCAGATCTTTGTTGGACAGCAGGCTCCTTCTTCCAGCACATCTAGTACATACTCTCCGTCCCGTTCACACAGCGGTGTGGGGACAGAGTGGCAGTCAGGCTCAACCGCCGCCACAGTGCCGTTCTCCATACACTTGTACAAGCAGCAGCCACGAGCAGAGCCATTCCACACCTCGCCCGGGGCCCGGGGGGTACCTTCATTATCTGTGCACACTATATGACCAGGTTAATACAACAAGGAGACTGCTTGGATTCTAAAACACATTGCACAACCTATTCAGTCTCTGACAAAGGTGCATAATTACTATTTCACTGACCACAGCGATCCTCAGTTACACAATAGGAGGAGTCAGCACGGTGCAGGATAGTTCCACTACGGCACACACACTCCTCTCTGATGAAGGAGCAGGTGGTCTCCTCGTAGTACTCTCTGTTTAGACAGGTGCGGCTAGTACAGGTGCTCACACATGGTTGATACTCCTTACCAGGTGGACACCGCAATGCTACAGGATTATAGGCACAGGAATGCATAAGCAAATTGGGAAACACAGGTGAGAACATCTATTTACAGTACATGTGTCTCCTTACGACAGAAGTTGTGTCGTCTCCAGCTGATGCAGACTTGATGGGTGTAGCAGACCGCCACATACGCCGCCAGAAAATCACACTGGTGATTCTTGTAGTGCAGATCCCCCGCCCAGATAATGTCGCAGAACTGCTCTGGAGGCACCTGCATGCGCACACACACACATACACAAGCAAGCTAAAGTCAGTCAACAGTCAACTGTATTCTTTTTTTGGATCAATCAATCAAATTAGGTGTTGCTGCATTGAAATAACTGCAAAATAACCAAAGTACATGCATCCGAAGTACAGCAAGCTACCTTGCCGTGGCATGACATGAAAACTCTCTGGCGGAGCATGGAGAGACAGGTGGAACAGTCCCCGGTGGTGCAGTTGTCTCCAACCCTACGTGTGTGTTCAGTTTCATCGGTAGTCTGGACTCTCCAAGCCTGCAGGAAGAGCATCATGTCTCCCACCTCTCTGATCACCGTGCCATTGGGCAACTTCAGGTCATCCTCTGGGTTCCCATCACAACAGCCTGGCAGCAGTGTGTAAGCAGAATTCAGATCCTTTACTTAGTAAAGTAAAAGGGCCAGTAGAGCAATGTAGAAATATTCACTTATATCAAAAGTAAAATTCTTCCATAAAAAATCCTAAATAAAATGTATTATAAGGTGATTAATTTAAGTATTGAAGTAAAAGTTGTTGTTTGGTTTTTCTGACTGGTATTACCATTAATATTATAAACAGTATAGGTACATTGAATTATAATATTATTAATATTGTAGCATCGATGTATAAGTAGCATGTTACTGTGGTAGCTGTTAGAGGTGGAGCTACGGTTAGCTAGTTTAGTGTTATGGTTCCCAACCTAGGGGTCAGGCTCCTACAAAGGCCAGCAGATAAATCTGAGAGGAACAAAACAGAGTTGTGGTACACATGTCTATTATCCCTTTTTCGATTTTTTCCTCAAAGGTTTGTTTTTGGATGAAATATTGGATCATTTGAACTTTTATTGAAAAGAAACCATGTAAGAAGTTTAGTTTGTGAAGAGCTGTTAATAACTCATAGACATCTGAAATTGACCACACTGGAGGACAAAAGACAAAAACTGGTTTCATCTTTACTAACTTGTTGTATTTTGAAAGCTTGTTATATTACTCATTGTGTCAAATTTGGACCTGAAAAGAAACTACAGCTATAGAATAATTGTAGTATAATATATAAGTATAATATTTGGACTTCATAATCTACCATAGCAGGTAAAATTAATAGTCAATGATGTCAAAGTAAAAGTACTTCAAAATTATACTTCAGTACAGTACTTGAATAAATTACTTAATTAACTCTCACCAATGATTGGCAGGCAGAATTATGTTGTGTGTGTCTGTAAGTGTTATTTCTGCATAGACAGTGAGGACATACAGTATAAACATGGAATAAAGTTGTGTGTTTAAATCCCTATTTAAACTAATTGGCGCTTGACATCTCAAATTGTCATATCAAATAATGACTCAAGTCAAAGAGAGACAACTCTTTAGGCCTTGAGCCTTTAGGTGATAAGAACTGCTGCTTAGAAAAATGAGGCTGGATGATGGAGTCAAATTTGATATATGTGTTTGTGAACTCACCACACAGGCCTCTAGTGGGCACGGATGTAATATTAGGGGCAATGTACTGCAGCACCATAATACCAGTGCTGTGATACCACTGTATGCTGACCCCGCCCGGTGTATGGATAAGATACATGCTCCCTGTGTCTTCCACATAAAGATTGTGACGAGAGAATGGAAGCCTGGTATCCCTATAGTTCACTGACACCTAAAGACAGACAGGCACAAAAAATCCTCATTACTTGTGTGATAGAAGGTGAACCTTTGGCAGTAAATTAGGTAAATTATATAGTCACCTTGCGATCTAGTCGGTTTATAATAATTCTGTAGGAGGAGGTAGTAATGTTCAGTTTTTTAAAACACAGACCAGATGTTCCACCTGTAGGATTCTGTCGGGAGAAGAAATAAGAGCTTTTGATCCTTGCTGCCAACACAATTGTATTATAAATAAGAAGAGACTGTGCTTACTGTTCGTCTGATGGAGTTCACACTCTACAAAAGGAAAAAAAAAACTAGTTGAAAGCAAAGATCACTTTAAGAGGTTTGAAGGTTTAAAATTTATGTCAGCTTGTTACCTGGCTAGTTGGACATTTTTCCACAGTGCCAATAATAGTCTCTCTCGGCAGGCTCACCAGAATGTAAGAGCCATTATCATACAAAGCCACGTTATTGCCATCAAATGTGATCACACGCAGATCTGACATCACAGTGCAGCGACCTGGCAAAAAAAAATGGTATCAGCAAAATAAAACACAAGTCATTCGACCATATTTTTTCCCTAATCGCAGCTATCTAATGAGAAGGAACACAACCTACATGGACACTGCCACTGTGGACAGCAGGGGTCTGTGTTGAGAAGGACAGGCAGGCCCAGCAGACTGCACTGGGGCTGAGTGGTGTTGAAGCGACAGTGAAGAGTGGAGTTGTGAAGCAGCAGCTCTCCATTGAAACAGATCAACTCTGCACACTCATCGATACGGTAGGAGTATGGAGGCTGCAGACACACATAACGATAATAAGTTAGTACATAAGTATACTCTAAGATTGTACAGTATACAGGGAATATTAATTCATGTTCATACTAGTATTTACAGAGTATACATAGAGTACCAAATTCCAGTATTATATAAATAGTTTTATATACTAAACAATAATGAAGCAGATAAGAGATCTGACAGATTATCAATAGTGTATCTACATGTTTTTGTAGATGAGACAGAGCGTGATAGAGAAAGATATTGGTGTTGGAATCAGGCTGAACAATTTCAGACTACGTTGGTCAGGGCCAGGGCTGGGCCACAGCTATGGCCACAATTTTGAATCTGCGCAGAGCTCTCAATACGCTGCAAGGCAGCTGGAGTCACAATCTCAGTCACACAAGAATCTATCTTGACCAAGTTATGCCTTTGTTTCTCATACATAGTTCAGATCTGTTAGCATGATCTCGTGATCTCTCAGTCAGCCTGTGATAGACAAGTGGTCCATCCGACCACATAGCATTTACTATTGTAATAGTATATTTATTGTGACTAAGGAAGGATTTCTAACTTTCATATGTACATTTCATATGTACATCACATCGACCAATGACAACTTGAAGTTGAATTTGGAGTAAAGTTAAAGAGAAATAGATTTTTTGGACTTGAAAATATTAAAACAATCAAAATGAAAATATTAAAACAATCAAAATATACATACATGCATCTACAGAAAAAAAAGCAATAGCAAAAACCATTCTAAGGATAGACAGCTTCCATCCTTCCTTATAACATACCCTTTTGACAGTTTCAGAAATTAAGGAGGTTTTGTGATTTCCAGAAAAGCACTCTCTTGATCCACACAGATGTATGTGTTGGTATGTTCATGTTTGTGGCAACACAGCAACAGCAACACTTACTATACAGTGAGCAGTGGACAAGAGAAATGGAGGTGTAGATGAGGCATCTCCTGTCATTCCAGAGGTGTCAGGACTTGTAATTATTTCTGTTGTGACAGACTCAGTTGTAGATGAGCTATCTGTTACCGAGATGATTTCATCCCTGGAGGTAGGGAAGGATGGAGAGGTGGCAGAAGCAGGGGTAGTAGGGCAAGGAGTAGAAGAAATTGAGGTCACTGTAGTAGCAGGGGGTGATAGAGAAGGGGTGGTTGGAACAGGGGGTGATAGATAAGGGGTGGATGGAGCAGCGGGAGATAGAGATTGGGTGGTTGGAGAATGGGTGGTTGAAGCAGGTGGTGATAAAGATGGAGTGGTTGGAGCCAGAGGTGATAGGGATGGAGTGGTTGGGGAAGGAGGTGATAGCAATAGGATGGTTGGAGCAGGAGGTGAAAGAGATGAGGTGGTTGGGGCAAGGGGTAATATAGATGGCGTGGTTGGAGCAGGTGGTGATAAAGGTGGGGTAGTTGGAGTGGGAGGTGATAGAGATGAGGTAGTTGGAGCAGAGGGTGATGGAGATGGTGTGGTTGGAGCAGGAGGTGATAGGGATGGAGTGGTTGGAGCAGGAGGTGATAAAGATGGAGTGGTTGGAGCAGGTGGTGATAGAGAAGGCGTGGTTGGAGAAGGCGTGGTTGGAGCAGGGGGTGATAGAGATGGGGTGGATGGAGCAGGGGGTGATAGAGATGGGGTAATTGGAGAAGTGGTGGTTGAAGCAGTGGGTGATAGAGATCGGGAAGTAGTAGTGATGGTGGTCCTAACAGTACTGGAGGAAGTAGTGGTTGTAGTTGTTGCTGGTGGTGCTGTAGACGTTCTGTTAGACCATGTCACATATGCAAAGGGAGTAGGTGTTGGTGGAAGGGTCACACCTAAAGGAGACAAGTACAGTAATATGCCAAATTAATTATAATAAAAGTAACAACAAGTTAAACAAGATCAAGGTCCCTTATTAGACTTAGCCTTAGAATGTTCGCAAACCCCTAATACAATAAATAGTTAGTAGTGACTTACTGTCACTAAGGCTGTGCGTTACGCCTGATTTGTGCAAAGAGGTAATATCCAGTAAAGGGGAAATCTTAGTCTTTTGTGAATGCTGTCTTCTGAGTCACTGGTTTGTATAAGGGAGCACAATCCAGTCTCTGTTTCTGAGGCCACAAGGCTGGCTTACATGTTCATAGCTGCAATGAGGAAAAGACGTCTCAGGGGCAACATCAAATGGGCATTGTTTGGTTGTGTTGTGGTTGAACTGCCTTTGGGTTATAAAATCAACTTCTTTCAAATGTACCAGAATGATCTGGCATTGACACCTTTATTGCGGAGATCTAAGAAAAAGGAACAAGGAACTGACCCAGACTTCAGCAGTCAATAGGGCTTCTTCCTGAAATGTGGTATCCTTTATCATCGGCAGAGTTTAGACATTGTCACATAGAATTTTGCTGACCCTAGAGCACTCTTTCTTCGTTCTTTGGAGGCACAGAATCTTTGTTTACATTAAGAACATTGGCCTGGCCTGGCTTGCAAGTGGCAATGACCCTTGTTCCCTGTTCAAGTAGCTGCTGTATGTTAACATACCTAAGGAATGCTGTCAGTGTGGATCACTGAAGCATCAATGGATCAGTGGTGCAACCCAGTAGCACCATAGATCTGTGCAAAGAGTATTAAGAATCGAGGGAGCTAACAGCTTTCCAAACATGTTAATGTCTGTTTCAATTGACATTCACCAGATCACCAGAGCAATTTTTAGCATTCAGCTTTAGTCTTAATTCAGATTCAGATTGACTTGATCCATTCATCTAAATAGCAATACTCTCTAGATCAGAGCACGTTTGGCTTTTAAAAGGGATGAGAAAGGAGACTGATTGGTTGAACTCATGTTGGTATCACACAAAATTTGGTGGCCAGAATGTGAGTTATTTTACCAGCAAAATTATTTTGGACATTAATTGGCCTTATATCTTTGTATTGTGTAATGAAAAAAATCCTTTTTGTACTTTTAATAAAAACCCTCATTAACTATACTCACAGTCCTCTGTGTAGACACATCTTCTAGTGACTTCATCAAGAACCATGTTCTTGGGACAGCGTGGGAAGCAGCCCTCAACACTGTAACACACAATTATTATCACTTCAGCTGAGCCTAGATTATGTTGTGTATATGATGGATACTTTCAATTAAATAAAGCTCTTACAGAGGTAGAAACTGGCAGCGTGTAGCATCAGGGTCACTGCATGTGTGGACACACGGGCTTGCACAGGCCTGATAGCGCCATTCACACATCAAACGGTAGGGAATTACTAAACTACTCTCTGTCAGGAGAGAGGACCTTATTAGTTAGCATTTATTTGCATATGAATTCATATGTATTTAGTATAGTTAAATTGTTGTCTTTCTGACCCTCTAGTATAAAGCTACTGCTGGCTTTGAAGCGGTTAGAGGTGTCATATCTCTGAGCTCGTGCAGCAGTGCGTGTCAGTGTCAAAAAGATTCCAGGTTGGCTGACAAGCTCAAATGAGGTGTGACCTGGCAGAAACAGCCCCTGATGCTGAATAAAGGTTGCTCTACGACGAAAATCTTCTCCTCGACTCCAGCGATCCAACTTAAGACGATTGCGCCCTGACATGACAAGGAAATAGTTTGGTCTCTCTGCAGATTCAAGAGACACCACAGGGACACCTGGGAAAACAGGAAATGGGAATTAACTCACCCCTTCCAAAGAGAAGTAGTTTATTATTGTATGAATTAAGCTTGGGTGAAATATTTTAAATCATGATCTGTCCCAGATATAACTAGGGGGTCATAAAAAACCCCCAATTGTAATGTATTTCATGATCAAATTATTTTAAAACAGTTTTCTGCAAGTTTGTTCCAGACATATAGATCATAAAATTTGATCATAAACACATTGTCAATTCAATTCAATTCCTTTATTTAACAATTTACAATGGTGCCCTGGTTATAAAACTATGTAAATGGTGGATAGAATATAGATAAAAAATACTCGGGCAACATTAAACTCATCTGGTAATATCCAGTTAATGAGAAAACATAGGTAAATTGAAATATTTAAAAGAGTGTTTTTTAAATGAATAACAATTGCTGCTGTGCTCTACTAAAAGACAGGGATGACCATTCCACAGAGTGATACAATTAACCTGTGATAAAATGCAAAACAAAATTGTAGACTGTGTCAAGTTGTTTTCAGGCTGAAGGACTTGCATGCATATAAATGATGTCACCATAATAAAGTCCATTCAGGAGAATTGGCCGGACTGTTTCTTCTGTTTTCTCACAAGAAGTTTGATTTGTTTTATATAAAAATCCAACTCTTTTTCATTCTTGTTAATTTATTGAAACATTTTTTCATCAATAAAAACCCCTAAGTGTTTATAAAAGATTGCTCTCTCAATTATAGATTTATCTAGGTTTTAAATTAAAAATTACTCGTTACTAATTACTATTAGTCATTCCTGGACCCAGAGTTCAGTAATATTACACATTTATTTTTTGAGACATTTAAAATTTATTTAGCCACCAAGAATGAACACCGAAAATAGCCAAAAACTTTTTTAAAAATGAGCCCAGCTTTTTCCAGTGAAAGTGCAATTGAGTACAGCACAGTACTAGTGGACCTTACAACCATCATTAAAAGAAAATAATATTAATATTCAGGCTAAAGAGCAGAGGATCCAAAATTGACCTCCGCGACACCCCTTTTGGAACTACTTGAAAGATGGAGTGGGTAGATTCAGCCAAAATAGGTTGTGGTCTCACCAGGCAGTCTGGTTTAATTCAATTTATGGTAGCCTTTCTAATATAACTGGTCAACTGTATCTAAATTTTGTTAAGCCAATGAAAAGGGCAGTACAGTTCTGTCCTGCATTGACTGACACAGTAATATGATCAGTTTGGTTGTTTCAGGGCCTGGGAGACTTGCTGTGATAAATGAAATCATTACTTCTGCTGTTTACCAAAAATTCCTGACAAGAATGTCGAGCCATGTGTTATTGACCGCAAGATAAATCCAACTTGGGTTCTTCAGCAAGACAAAGAACAACATAGCAGCAAGTCCACCTCTAGTAAAGCCCTGACCTGAATTGAGATGCTGTGGTATGACCTTAATAAGGTGGATCATACTCCAAAACCCTAAATTGAGGCTGAAATACAGCAATTCTGAGAAGATGAGTGGGTCGGACAGTTATTAGGTTTATTGGGCAGTCACTTTTTACACAGCAATCATTCATTTAAAAACTGAATTATGTGTTTACTTTCATTTTCTTTGAATAATATTTATCTTTGGTGATGATTTGATGATCTCAAACATCTAAGTGTGAGAAACATGCAAAAAAAAGAGAAATCAACACTTTTTCACACCACAGTATCTACTGATACAAGAGGACTAACTGGCTCCATAGGAACTAGAGAGGGGAACACATAGAGCATTTGGGCAAACAACAGTGTCACTTACTGAAATACTAAGAACTGCTGTATGGCATTCTTCTTACAAAAAACAGGAATATCATTACAGAGAATTGAGATGGTGGCCTGTAGAGGGAGGTGGTGCGTGACTGTGACCTGCCTCTCTGAGTGAGGAGGAAGACTCTGAGCAGGGTGTGTGTGTAGTTAACAGACAGTTTTGTGGGGTAGAGTGGGTTGTATGCTGCCACAGGCACACTTTGTCTATATTGATAATTTGAACTTTAACCATTATATAAAGATAATTGGGTGCATCCCAACTTTCTGGATAGCTGAATTTTAATTTTAATTTCATTTTCATTTTTTTCAGTTTATTACAAAAGCCAATATCCAGCATGTATTCCACTCTACCCTGTAGGACTGACCAATTGTAGAGGAAGCAAAGCAGTGAAATTAAGTTTAGGCAACACAGCGGGGCAATACATGATATATTTAAATATAAAAAAACAACATTATTTCAAAATATTGAAAATCAGCCCAAGCCTATTAATAGTGTGTAATTGTGTGAATATGGATGCTCACGTGATGTTTTGTCCTTTTGCAGGCCTGCTGTGATCATGAAGTTGAACAGTAGGCCTGGGGCAGGCAACTGTCCTGGCCTCTCTCTCACGAGAGGAATCACTGAGCTGCTGGTGCGATTCACTCCAAACATTGTGTCATTATAGACAGCACTCACCAAGGAAAAGGGGCCATCACCTAGCTCTGTGGGGAAAGTGAATGAGAGAGACACAGAGTAAGAGGGAGAAAATGATTGTGGTAACTGGCCTTTATGGAATTAGAGTGTTTAAATAAAATCTATAAATGACAATCAACAGAATAGCTCTTTGAAAAATGACTAATCAACTCTCATAAATACCTTGATTGTAGTATTCACAATCGTAGGCTGGAAATAAGCACAAAGGACAAAACATGAGTGAAATGATAGCAGCATTTTGGATGGTGGATAGAGGAAATGGTGGAAGTGGGTCAAGGATGGGTCACAACACAGAGTAGACTAAGGTACAAAGAGCATGTGTGTATATATACTCACGACACACAGAGGGTGACCTCCAGTGTATTGTGACTCCCTGTTGGCAGCATTTATGTGCGTACACAGCGATTGATGTGCAGAGACACTCACAGTCACCCCCACGGTTACAATTACAAGTGTCTGTCAGGCAGTTCCTATAGAACCACCCCACGTCCACCTGGAGGGTACACACAGATATACGCACACAATGATCAAATGAACCAGGCCAAATCCCCCCCCTCACTGGGAGATGTCTCGTTAAGTGTAGAGAAGTTTTCAATAATTCAGACCGGAAAGGAGTGATGAGCTATCAGGACAAAGGAATGTAGGTCAAGCTCCAGTGCAGAGGTGATCAGCTCTCTCATCAGCAGTGAGTTGGTCTGTCCAGCGGCAAGGTTAACTGTGACTGTTTTTTATTTTACACTTGCTACTGTATTGCACATAAATGGTGCAATTTCTCTGAGACTTATGAAGAGATAAGAAGCACAAATATTGATGTAACAGTTTGCTGCATATTGGCTGGAGCTACAGGCTTGCATGTAATTGGCACAATGTTTCTAAAAGTAACTGTTCATAAAAATGATCTGATCTGCGAAATCAAGAATCCTGTCTATGTCAGTTACATTTAAACCACACATTGTTTAAATCGTGCAATTTTCTCCCAATGCATCCCCCTTGTCTCTGAGTTTCCATAGCTGTCCTTGTATCATGCAGATTAAAAAAACACAAATAATGTCCTGAAAGATAATATGAATCTGAAACAAGGTATTTTTCTCAACAAAACTGAGCTTTGTAAGTGAACACATACAGACCTGGAATTTACCGATTTCCTTGGGTTTTTGCTTTTTGTACAATTAGAATATGGAGAAAATTTCAGTAAAATCACTGAAAAAAATTTGGTATAGCTACAATGAATGAATTCAGAAGCCTTTTGAGAGTCTTATAGAGCTTATGTGAACTTATTGAATAAAGCCTCAGAGCAGCTGCTATCCTTCCAATTTATTTAAGTGTAAGGCTATTTTTATATAATACATGGTAAATGGACTGCATTTGTATACATGTTTATAGTCTTCTAACCTTCAACATGCTTTACAATACATGTCGTCATTGACCCTTTCAAACACATACATACAATGATAGTAGTTGCTGCCAGGCAGGCTGCCAACCTGCTTATTAGGACCAAGGAATAGAGAGCACCAAGATAATTAACTGCCAATTTGTAGTTTAATAAAGTGCAGGGACAGGGGCATCAAGAACATTTAGATTATGTTCTGGAGGTTGTTCTACACCACCAATCTACTAATAAGTGAATGACCTGCCCTCCGGCTCTCCTGAGCCACAGCTACCCAAACACACAATCAATGTTTCCGGTTAAATT
Source organism: Eupleurogrammus muticus (assembly GCA_036785175.1). NCBI lineage: Eukaryota > Metazoa > Chordata > Actinopteri > Scombriformes > Trichiuridae > Eupleurogrammus > Eupleurogrammus muticus. The sequence goes on along the minus strand of JAYKQN010000010.1, from coordinate 25,588,557 downwards.
GCAAAGTAAGATACATATGAGTCATATCCAGTATGTTTTGCTTTCGGTCTGAAATCACAAACGTAATATCTCTGAGGAAAAAAATGGTAAAAAAGGGATGTTTTGGATGTTGTTTCAAAATGTCAATAATCAAATTAAATTTGAAACTTCACCTCAAATCTATCACACATAGGAGCCTTCCTAGGGCATTGTTTAAAGAAATATTTAGGAATGAGTGCTTGCATGTACATATTACACCAGCCTCCATATATTCATCTTCAATAGAATTTTTGAAGTCAAGTCTGTATAGTGGGTGATTTGGAGTTTATGTCTTTATGTGGTGACCCAATGACTGCTTCTGTGCACATAGAGTATACATGGCTCCATCTGCTGGCCACAATGATAAATACTATACTATTTACTATCAGTAAATCATGTAAATCCGTGTCTCTAAGTTTGTGTGTAAACCTTGCATGTAGTATTTTTTGTTGTGTTTTTTTAAGGTTCAGTTGTTGAGAGTTGTTCCCATAACCCCCCCCCCCCCCCCCCATCCCCTGCTCCCCTGTTGCAATATAAGCTTTCCACAGAGTACTTGCATCAGTTCAACATGGCACTTACCACGTTGTGACAGGGTGCAAAGACATCACTGTAGAGAAGAGCACACTCCCTCTTGGCGTACGGCTGTCTTCCTAAGTCCCCTTCACACGGTCGTGCAATGACATAGTCACTTTCACACTAAAACACACAAAACGCCCACACACAAAAGGTGATAGGGTGTCTGATTACACTTAAATATCACAGTGAACTCAAGGGAGGCAAGCACACATAAATTTAAGGGCTGACAAGAGAACTAGAGAGGAGTGAAATGTGGGTGAGTAGGAGATGGACAGAAAGTGGCAAGGGAGGGTACAGAGAGAATTAATAAAAGGAGCCGAGCTGAGTCATACCTGTCCCAGGGCCCAGCTGTCTCCAAAGGTCTGTGCATTATTGACTTCCATGTGACTGGAGGTGGTCATATCATTCACAGTTACACTATCAAAATTTCCACATAGCCCACTGAGGAGACCCTGGAAGAAAAGAACGGTCACTGAATTGTGTTTTCTGATTCCTTTCATGTACATCTTAGAAGAGGTTTATTACAAAACACTGTCGGTGCACAGGGTAAAGTGTTTAACTTATAGATATCACCATGAAACCTCATTTGTTTGTTCTATTATAGTCCTCCTGAAATGTTAAGTTTTAATAAGGAAATGAGGTATTAGCTAGTAAATAGTATTGGATAAATCCAGGTTTAAAATTCTTGTTTCACTGTGTTGACATGATAGACCATATTCTGACTGCCAACAAAAGTAACTCAATATGATCTTTTCACTATAAACATCAAAACTCACATGGAAACTTAACTTTTATTTCCTGATTTTGGCCACTTTCACATGCAGTGCCATGAGTGTGGTAATGGGGGAAAATAGTAGTAAATAATTATATAATCTCATCTGATTGTATTCTAAAACCGCTATTTATGCTTGTTTTTTTAAATATTGAGAACATGTCATATCATTGAGATTTGGGGTTAACTTTAAACACTTCTTTGCAGTTTTACAAGCGGTATTGCTATATTTGGATCTTACATATTTGTGCAGATGAAAAGGAACATTAAAATGATACCTCATATGGCGTGGTGTACACATAGATCTGATTTTTGTATAATACAGTAACCCTAACATTTAAATGTAGATTTTACACAATTTCTTTCCACTAGTCTGAAAAAAGGCATAATATGGAAACATCATAGCCCAAATTCTCAGAATAATGATCAGTGTGAAAAGTTTTTGTTGCTGTGTCTGGCCTAAAGCTCTGTCAGAATCAAAATGAACCTTCCACTGAGGACCAGCTCTGATGTGTACAGTTGTCTTGTGATCCCAGAGGATTGTGAGGTCCTGGTTGGAGAATTGTACCACAGTGTAGTAGCCTGCTTTCCACAGCTCAAACTCTGACCCTCGACCTACAATGGTGGATGGGCTCTGGAGCAGAGCAATAAAAATATAAGGTTAATAACATGAATGAGGGAACTGTTTAACACGTATTTGAAAATGAAGAGGCACACAGGTACATAGCTTGAGTTTGACTAGATATGTGCATGTGTAGTCCATACAGGGTTGCCAGAGTTGTCAGTGAAGTAGATCTTGGTAAGTCCAACATGAACAACCAGTATTTTCATGCACACAATGCCACTCTCATAACAGTCCTTGTTTTGGGCAACAATGGACACCTCGGTTTCTCCTGCACTCTGGTGAGAGGGAAAAGACAATTACATTCACAGAGGAAAGCAGGTCTCATCATCTCCATCTAAACCCATAGTAACCATAAATACAACACATAACATTCACATGACAGATTCAAAGTTGATCAAAGCGTTTTAAATTATAGCTAATGAGAGAAACCTTTTCATAACGGATCCAGACAGGTGATAAGAAAGGAAATAAACTCTAGGTAATTGCTGCTCTTACATGTCTTCAAGCCTAGTGGCTAGCAGTCTGTCAGGTTTGAATCAGAGTGTCGGCAACTAATTCTAATTCTATATCCCTGGGAGCGCAGGAGCTCTGGGGTTTGAAGTGAACACTGGTGTCTTTGTGTTGCTACAGCTTTGCCCAACGTCTGCTAGCATTACCAAAGTGAAAACACACCTGTACACACACATACCTAATCTGCTCTAATTAAAAAAAAACACTCTTTCTTCCAAGAATAGAAAGAGGCTTGGATCTTCTTTCCCAGATCCAAATCAGTGTTGGCCAGCAGATGTGAAGCATGCTTCTCTTTATGTCTTTAAATATTCTGCTGAAAATTTTAGTGCCCTAACTTAGTGGATCTCAAACTAGACCCTTATTTGCTACAATTTTATCTCACTTTTCATTAATTCCTTTCATTTGTAAGACAATAACAGAATAAATTACTACATTTTGCTTAAACAGTTTTATAGACTTTCTCTGAAGTAGAAAGTATCTGATAAAAGCAGAAATTCTCGTCAGAAGGGGCGTGTTTTTCTGTTTTGCAATCACTGACGTCAAAAAGTTTGAGAACATCTCCACTTACTTTAAGAAGGTAGACCTGACAGTCAGAGTGATAGTCATACTCGAGGCCATCGAAGGTGTGGTAGTGTCTGTCACTGTAGACAGTACACACGGCTGGACATGGTAAGTAACTGCAGTTAAAATAGCTACGGTGACACACACTAAGGAAAAGTAAAGAGGAAACAGAGGTGGGACAACAATTTCCACAATTGAAAACTTATGCATGAAATATTTTATCTCTTTTGATATACAGGTTAAAAATGAGTAACAATCCAACAAAACATGTGAAAACTATATCTTTACAGTAAGAGCTTATACCATTTGTAACAGAGGGTTTCCACGGTTTCCCCAGGAAGGTACTCCAGACCTAGCCAGGCACAGGGACAATTCTCTGGATAGTAACACTCTCCACGATGCAGCACCAGCCTCCATTGATGAAACATAACTCAAGTAAGTGACACAGAACATACACCTTAACAAAAAAGATGCATATATTCCAGTGCTGTATCTAAAACCTCTAACTGAGAATCATGTTTTTATGCTGAATGCTTGAGAAGTGCTGTCAAGGCACATTTGATGAATGCTTTTACAGTAATTCCCAACTGATAAAAGCATGCACTACATTCTGCGTCTGTCTTCCCTGCTTAAACATACCTTTAAAATAATATATCTGTAGTTGTGCAGTTTAGTTAATTTTATTGTACATGACTTATTGACAAATGACTTTCTAGCTTGCAAGCAGCTTCTGGAATCAGTCAATGCCTTCCATGAGAATACTAAAATCCATTTGCAAAGACTTGACAGTTGATACTTCAGCTAAGTAATCTTCTTCTCTATTTAGTGCTATTATCATACCATGGTAAGGCAGTTGCAAGCAGGAACTACATACAGGCAAAGGAATGTGCTGGTTAAGAAATTGATCTGCATGTAGATTTCTATACCATATTGAAATAAAGAGAAACCTGTCACTCCCTGCAAAGAAGGAAAACACATTTTTCGCAGTAGCTGGGACAGAAATGTTTGTTTTATACACTACATTATTTTGGAAAGTAATATGCTTTATATTACCCTGGAGGGCAGACACAGCCTGGGATGCACGGTGTGTTGGGCGGGCAGGTGAGATTCAACATCAGATTACGGCAGGTTGGTGCACAGGCCACGCCCCCTCTCTGCTCGGTGCAGCTGTGGTACACTTTCCCTTCTGGGCACTCCCCGACCTCTAAACTATCTGGCTCTACAATGTACACGCACAGAAAATCAAAGCCTCCATCCTCTTCAACATCAACCAAAAGGGGCAGTCATGGGAAACAATCTACAACTACAGACATAAGGCTCTTGATTACAGCAAGAGGGACAGCGCCTGAAACAGCACTTTGTTGTTGGAACCATTGAAAGGATTTTAAGAGAGGGGGGAGTGTGGTGGGAGTTACCTTTTTCCTCTGGCACACACTCCATCTTCCCGTTTCTGCACAGGCTGGTGGAGGACAGGAAGGGAGAGGAGAAGGGATGAGTGTTTGGGAAAGAGAGTAATGTAACAAACACAAGACTAGTTTAAGTGCTCTACGTCTCATTTGACAGTCACTCAGGCTTTTATTGCCTTCTCAAACGTGGCAGACAAAGTGTGGAAGGGTGTTACGCTGTGTGCAGTAAGGAGTTTTCACTTGCAGGTCAGAGCTTACTATGACTCACCAGGGACCAGAGGCACTGAAGGTCACTTCCCCTGGCTGTGACACACCACCCATGGAATAGCAGTGACACTGAGACCTGAGGACAAGCTTGTGACATTATTTTAATGACCTTAATTAATGATGATGCTTTCTGAGTTGGTGCGCTTGTCTATGTGTGCGTCTCTGCCAAATGACAATTAATGGCGATCATTAGGATGATGTACGATGTAGCGAAGGCTTACATTTGCACACAGCGCTGGCGAACGTCATCATAGTAACTGCTGGCTGAACAGCCACACCCTTCGGCACAGTCATCAGGGTTACACTTCTCTGTGCTGGACAGAGCACGACAAGACCGCCCGCAGGAGGACACACAGGAGTGGTACAACATTCCGCCAAGGCACACCACTCCTGTACACACACACACACACAGTAATTACACAAAGAGTGGCACCATTTCCCACACAAAACTTTAATGCGTTTGAAACACAACCGAGTATGAATGAAAGAAATCAATTCCGCTAAACACTCACCACATTCAGAGACATGTGGTCTGAAATTAATGTCAACTCCATGTTTGGTACAGAGGAGAGCGTAGTGAGCCAGAGCTGTGCACATGCAGCTGCTCCCACATCGACAGGCCTGGTAGCGACACTGCTGCTGGTAGATGTTTGGACTGATGTAGCCATGACACGGGGCGAACACACTCCCCAAAAGGACCTCACACTGGGACGCATAGAACACTAGGAACATATTCACGAACAAAACCGTAAGGTACCTTGTGGGCTTGGGCAACATCCAACATTTATTATTGCAATATTGTCCAGCACAAATAGTGCATTATACAATATTATCACAGAAGGGGGTCACATGAAAAAAAAGAATTGTTTTTTTTTTCTCTGCAGCCTTGATTTAAAAGAACTGACAGCAGAACTGAGCAAGAGTTTGTTCTAATATGTGGAACATAAAAACTATACACTGCTTCTCCATAAAGGTGTGTATTACCACACACCACGGTACATTATAGAGTAATCAGAGCAGTGAAAAAATCCTTGACAGCAGCAGGACAGATGGGAGAAAACACTAAATGAACAATATTTAATATTGCGAAAAATACTGCATATGGTAGTAATATTGCAATGGTTCAATATAAATCCAAAGCCTATTACCTTGTGGTAAAACCTGAACAATGAAGTGTCACTTGAAAAATCAATAATAGTTAGGTTTTCAGGATGTATAAAGCAATTTGTACTGCTGATGGCATTTACGTCCATTAAGTTTATCCTTCTTGTATGATGCATGGCTTGAGTGTATGTCATCCTTTACTCTATCCATACTTCCAAAATTTAGGTGATAAAAATCACAAACCATAAAAAAAGAAGAAAAAGACATGCAACCATAATTACCATTGTGCTGGTTCATCTCACATGGGTCTATTATGGGCAGGTTAACTGGAGCTACACAAGCAGAAGACACCTTCCAGGCATTGGCATGAAGCTGAGGAGTACCCTCTATCATACCTGCTGGAGACCTACACACACAAACACATTCAGACAAACCAGAGCTAGGTTTTTCGCATTGATCTATAAGCGGGAAATATTTGCTCACAGGAAGTCATCTCGAAGATTTCCATTAAAGGTTCCACAAAGGCCAAGTGTCTGTCCACGCCAATGGCTGTCCAGCTGCAAATAGACCCGCCCCCCTTGGCCATTGTAAAGCAGCTTCAGACCAATCGCTGCCTTCAGCTGTGTGAACACAGAGGTTGGCTTATACACCTCCAGTGCATCTATATACCCCCAAAAGAAACAAACAGCACCCATTATCAAATGTTTTTTTTGTCTTTCTCTTTGAATCATCAAGTAGAAAGAGGAATTGTGTCATTGTGATCTGTTTGCATTATGTATAAAAATGTTATGTATCATTCAAAGACTTTGTGATTCACACCATCAACATAGGGCAGGACAGGTGCCTGGTTGACACCAATTATCACCTCCCCCTCTCTGGTCAAAGTGATCTGACGACTCACATCTTCATCCAACACCACTGTCACTGACTGGATGCACACCTGCTGCTGTAGACACACAAAAAACACAGGAGGGCCTGTTACATCTGGAAAATAACCTGCAGGATTGATCTGTGTGTGTCAGCAATTGTGCATGTTACCTCAGCACAGGTAGTATACTGCAAAGTGACAGTGAATCTGCTGCTGCCATGGCTTTTTGCCAGGACATACTGACATGCTCCCGGCTGGAGAAACATCCTGCCGTCAAATGTTGTTACAAATACATCCCCGACCACTGAACACTCCGCTAAAAGAGGAAAAGGATAGAATTTGTATTCAATGTTTTCTATACTGTGACTAACTGAGAGGGTTAAACTTACCTGTGCACTGGTTCTCTGTGCAGTTCCACACTCCTCCCATGCAAATACTGAAAAAACAGCAGCACAGGAGGTAAGCACATTGAAAATGCAACATTGTTTACTCACTATGGAAAACATGTCCACACTCACCAAACACTGCATCCCTGATGAAGCACATGTCCTTGCAGATATGAAGCTCCATGGTAAACACAAGGACACTGAGAAACAGCGATGCATGTTCCATTTTGTAAGATAAGGCCTATTAGAAAGATAATTGGAAAACAAGACTATGTATAAAAGTCAGTTATAAAAGTTAACAAAAATTAGAAAGTAACCTGTGTTTGAATGAGTACCATCAGGGCAGTAACAGCCATCCAGACAATGCAGGTTGGTTCCCAGACACTCTTTTTCAAATGTACAGGTGGGGGGACAACAACTGATACAGTCTCTATACACAAAACTCTCCTCACAGCCATCATCTACATACAAACAGAAACACCCAAGGGTCAGACAAAGGCAGATTACTGAAAAAGACCATGGAATAAACAAATTAACTAATAAATCAGATTTGTGTTGATAGGTTTTAGTAGTAGTTAGTAGTCATGCAATATTTGGAAAAGCATGGATTTGCAATTTCTGCCATTTCCAATCATTAAGAATTAACTTACAACATGAAGGGAAGCTGTCTCTCCACTCCCTCACTGGATATCCAACATGTGAGCAGGCTCGGGTATACTCTACTAAGGCTTGACACAAAGTTTCCTCATCGTCAGACCTGAAAAAATATATATATTTTTACAAATTATTTTTATGAACTTATTATCTACAGAAAGAGGTTCTAGTCGAAATTCTATAGCTATAGTGATGGAAAGGAAAGGAAAAACTTAAACAGTCATAGGAATGTTGACTTACACACAAAGGTCAGAGACACAGCTGGCCACAAAGGGATTTGGATCAATGTTTTCATGACAAGACAGAAATGGGAAGAAGAGAAGTGCACTGCATTTCTCTATGGCATCCTGTACACAGGCACAATAAACACGGCACATAATATAATGATGGAGAAGTATTGTAGCTTTGAGCAAAATAACAAAACTGGTGTCATTTAACATAGGACCACCCTAGTTATAGTTATGAAAAGTCTTTTCTAGTTTTCTTTAAAACAAGAAGTATGAATCTTTATATAATCTTAATCTTAATGTAATCTTTACATAGGCCTAATGTTCTTCAAGATTCTTTCAGATTTCAGTCCTTGTAAGCACTGGGTAATCACACTGAGAAGAGTGGTTCTATGGTTCTCACATCCATGTCTGACTCAGAGTGGCAGGCCCCATTGAAGTCAAGGTCGACAGAGGGACAGGCTCTTTCATGAGGAAGGTCCACTGCCCAGCTGTTACCAAACACTGCAGGCTCATCTGTCCGAATGCCTAAAAAGCACAGTCAAGGCCCTCAGTAAAAATGCACAGTCTGTCAGGCACAGATTATCATGCAGGACTTATGCCATACCATTTAAACATGCACAAAGGCACACAAATGTATTCTAGGCCTGCCTCCTAATAGTCAACTGAACTTTAGTCAAAGAGAAGAGGCTTGGCTGACCAAGTCTGTTGGTTGCAGGACTACAAAAGAAAAAAAACTTATTTTAAAATGACATACACACAAAATAACTGGGGAAACTTCAAACTTTACTGTGTAAACAAGCTGGTCCCTGTGGTTATTACTATTACTATAATTACTATATTGGGTAAGAACGTGTTGGATTATTTCAGAGAATAATAAAGACCCCAAGAAGGTGACATCATCTAACTCCACAGCCAAACACATCAAATTATGAATCACATAAGTGAAGTGTTAGTCTAACATTAGCAACTGGTGCAAAAGCATCTCTTAACAAACTTTAGTAAAACAAATCTAAAGTGATTGAGTAAAATAATCTAGAAGTTATTTGGTATGTGACTTTTACATCAGTAAACTAGTCAGAAACATTAGGCAAAATATTTATAATCATTTAATAAACATGTGACAATTAGTTAACTAATGGCCTTAACTGATGACTATTGGTCCACCAGAAAAATCTCTAATCGGAGCAGTCCTAATGCATTCATTTCTTTTTGTCTGTACATTATAAATAGCACAGTAAATCAAGGTTTGAAAGCTACCTATTTATAAAGGAACTATGTAAACTAGTCCCCAGCAGCTTCGCAGCCAGAGACATTCTCTTTCTCTGAACTCATCCTCACTTCATCTAACAGCTCAAACAAGGGGAAAGCAGTTCATATTTCTGGTCATCCGAGGAAGGATTCTATCTTGCTCCTTCCAACCATTCAAATCCAAACAATCACTTCTCTCCTGTCCTTCCACACTAGTCCCACCGCTATAATTGATCAGAATCAGCGGTGAGTGTATAATATAATAATTGAGGTGAGTGGGTGCTGAGGGAAGGTATAAGAGGATGAGGGGCCAGTCGAGCCGGTCTTACCACGGGCAGTGGTGAGGTCATCGCCTGCAAGGTGGTTGAAGTTCCCACACAGACCACAGGGGGCACCCAGGTGCTCCTCGCTCATCTTTAGGTAGACTCCTGAGCCTCCGTCCCAGGCCAAAGAGAACCCAAACACACTTTTCACCAGAAGGTAATCAGCCAGTCGCTCAATAAACACACCACCTATAGTCTTAGGCAGACTAAGTCTGACATTTCCAAAAGACACACAGAGAAAGAGAGTCACAGGGAAAGACAGCTGTTGGAAAATCATCCTCATAATGCTCCGTTGTGATTTTACAGTGGAAGTTGATGAGGTGTTAAGAAATGAATTGTGTGCACTGCAATGGTGTAGGGTTAGAGTTGTTTTCACATACAGCCTTGCTCTTAAGCAACCTACCCTGGTTCAAGTTCAGGCCACAACACTTCTGTGCTGCATGTCTCCTCCCTTCTCTCCCAATACAAAAGTCTATCTGTTTTTCCTATATATCTTTACGCACGTGCAAGCACACCCACGCACCCACACACCTGCGGCCTCCCTGGTGGACCTGATATCCAGAGATGTGGATTTCCTCCTCATTTGGGAAGAACAGGCTGAGAGCTCTTGGGCATAAATACACACTCCTGTCACACTGTCTGCTGTTGTGGACCTGAGTAGACAGGAGGATAAAGAATCAAATAAAAGATAAAAATGATTAAGGCATGACAATGTATCTGGACATGGTTTTACACGGATTAACCAGTGTGTCACAGCTTAACACTAGAGATGTCAAAGGGTCAATTTTGACCCATCTGGCAGTTCTTGTGCTAAGGATAAAATGTTTCAATAAATATTTGTGATATTTAGCACCAATTAGCAGTATTTATCAGCTTATAGGCAAAGACTGATAATATTCTATTGCAAGACAGGTTATAAATTAGTCCATCTTTTGGGTATGATAATAAAACAACACGTCACTCTATGAAATGATGTGGTTCACTGAAAAGTTTTTGAACTGAGGTCTATGGCAAGCTGTTCCAGGCAATATTCTATATTTGGTAGTACAAGCAATTAATTTATTTTTAATTTGTGTTGACAATAAACAAATAAGCAAACAAATAAGTCTGTCTTTTAAACAAATAAGCAAAATAACCTTATTATAAGCTTAAAAGATACATTATGTAAAAGACCTCCAACAAGTCTGATGGTTCAAAAGTATTTAATATATAAAGGAAAAGATGATCTATGGCAAACACAGACAATTTGAAACTTAACAAATAATTATGACAATAACATGATAACATATTGGAGGGGCTTGACAACAGTAGTATTGCATACTGTGTATGCGGATCAACAAATTCTGCAAATTTGTACATTGTGTTGTGTGTTTTTTTATTTTTATTTTTTTTATAGTTTTTTTATCTTCTTCAACTTTATTTTTCTTTTTCTTTATCTGTAACGCTGCAGTAACACACAAATTTCCCCGTTGTGGGATCAATAAAGTTTTATCTTATCTTATCTTATGTTTGCTCTAACTACTCAATAAACATAAAAGGTTACACACTGGTCAAATATGGGGCTAATTAGTTATGGTGGGTAATTTTAAAATGTATGCTCTTACCCACACTGTGTACTGTGGTGTGGCAGAGTGGCAGTCCTGAGCCAGAATGTAAGAGCAGGTTCCAGGAAAGTAGAAATATATTCCATCAAATGTTTCAAAGTGGTGCTGACCCCACGATCTGCAGATCCCATCTCTATCCTGGCCCTGGTTAGGTACTAATAAAAAAACAGGCAGTTCACTACAACATGATGGATGTAATGATGAAGTAGATCAGGTTCATGATGAGTCACAATATAATCAGCAGAATTTGACACTTTGCTAAAATGCTGGGGAAAATCATACATCCCATCTCTTTTATCATATTTTATTTCCTTGACCTTATCAGTGGAAAATTAATACCTGAATTTTCTAAAAAGCCCTTTGTTACAGTAAATCCCCATAGTTGGCTAGTATGCCAAGTTGCTGCAGAAGACCATCCCAAAAATCAGAGGGGATCAGTATGAGGAAAGTGAGTCACATATCCTAATGTACAGTAGTCAGTAAATGGCTCATCATCACTTAACAAATCAGTTCCAAGATACATTTGCTTTAATTAACATTTTCAAAGTTATTTTTTGGCATCAGCTCTGTTGGCTTAATCTTCAAAATCTGCAAGAAATAAATATCTATTTTACATGGTCTGTATAGCTGAGGAGCCTTTGACAATGTGATGAATCATTTTAGAAGAAAACATTGTTGTTATGACCTACTTTCATGCTATTTTTTCATTAGTTTGATACAAAAAATTTACATTCTCAATATATTCTATATATATTCGAATTCAAAAGTCAATTTCAAGCCTCAGTTCGGTTACAGGTCTCTTAGGAGCTATAATGTTTCAAACATTTATGTCAATGTCAACACTAAATTAGTTTGTGGAAATGAAAAATAGCTTTACAATAATCGTGACCTCCAATCTCCTGATACACAGTCGAAGACTGTTCAGAATATAGAAACCAGAAACTCCATCACTCAGCTCATACCTGATTTTATATCTGCTACTGTAGAGAGTTAAATCTGTGAGTGAGTGAGTATGTGTGTGTGTGTGTGTATGGAGTCAACAAAGAGAGATCAAGAGAGAGATGTGGGGCAATCTGATGAGATGCAGGTATAATTAATTTTTGTTGAATGATTGGAGGGTCTGAAGTACAAAAATGAATAATCTTACACACACACATGCACGCACACACACACACACACACACACACACACACACACACACACACACACACACACACACACGCACAGATGAACACACACTCATTCTTGTATAACTGAATATGTACGTCTACACTGTAAGCATGCTAACCACCTGGTATGTTGCATACTAGGAATAGCACATGTCAGTCACCTATAAGGCTGTCAGCAACTTGCTCTTTGGGTGGGATTCTGACAAATCTGATCTGATTCCAAAGGAAGATGTGAAGGTATGTGTGCATGTTTGTGTATACACATTACTCACTGATCTGGCAGCGGTCTCCAAGTGCCTGGAATTGCGCACAGTCACACACACCGCCCTCCTGACACCAGCCACCATTGAGGCAGTTACAATATTCTGGGAAAAACATTTTAAAAAATCTGTTTTCTTATGTCTATTTGACAGTTAAGCTGTGAATGCATCTGAGATTGCTTCATATGCAGTGTATTTACCTGATGAGGAATCTCTGGCTGTGTAGTTGTGTAAAATGCTGCGTAACTGAGTGCCCTCTGACAGCAGCGGACTGTATGTCTTGGAAAACAATGAACATAACTTAGAATAGAAGTACTATCAAGCTCAACCTGCATCAGTAGACAATGTACTATACCGTTAGTCTACCTGTCTCTGTAAATTAAAAGTTGCATCAGGTGAATGGGATTAAATGTGTCAGTTTAGTGAGTATGTCTCATTCTTTACAAAGATAGCTTTGTGCTGGTTAGGGTGTTGTGCGCATGTGGGTGCCCTGACCTCCTCTCGTTCTCTTAGGTGTAGTGTACCAACCTCCTCCCCGAGGAGATCCCGTTTCCTCCGAAGTGCATTAGCCCTTCTGCACACACACAAACATGCACATTAGTGGGAAGAAATAGTCAGAGGGGAGACTTAAGTGCACTTTACACCACTTGAATCCAGGTTCAAAACTCCTTTCTACTGAAGCCTCACTCACACAAGTAGATGAACACACACACACACACACACACACTCACACACACAGTTTGTCTCTGTCATACACCCAAGTAAGAGAAATTGCATCTATCACTGTCAGCTTGAAATATTGTGAAAATGATCTAAAAAAAAACAATTAATTTTGTGTGTCGCTTACACCATTAAAAGCACAAATTAATGTATTCCATTTCTACTTAGATTTACCTCTGTAGTCTTCCTTCCTCTACTGAAAGTCGCCTCTTAGCCCCTTAACACAAAATATAAAACCAGTATCTTGTTAGTTATACATGTATTGCATGTATGTATCACCTTGATAGATAATCTTTAAGAATCACAAAGGCATTCACATTGATATAATTTGTAGCAGCTATAAATGCTTTATAAGTAACTATATATATATAACTATATATAGTTATATATATGACATATGCATTAATATATGATTATAATTTGCTATAATTATAACTTGTATTACATAATGCGCTTTGTGGAGGTCATGTACTTTACACTCATATCAGTGTAGTAAAACTTTATAAAAGAAATTTATAACATTTTAATAAGAGCTGGAACACCTACCCTCAAGTACCAGCAAGTGGGAGACTGAAAACGATATGAGAAGAAATCGTTTCACTGTCCACTTAAAGTTCATCTCAGAGTCTGAAAGCAAGTCTCGCCGAAACGTTAACGGTGCATCTCAGTGGTCCCGGAAGGGGAATTTCTGGTGTTTGAAAGTCCCCGGGAGATACTCAGCTGTCGCTGGAAAAAGGAAGGAAGAAGCCCGTGGCTACTCGCAGCTCCGCTAGCAGGTGAGTAGCATACAGTACACCTGTGTGGGCAGGTAAGCAGCTCTCTGTCACTCCAACATCCTCAGCCGTAGCCACGCTTAACGTGAGCGCGCGCGCGTGTGTGTGAGCCTGCAGGTCTGTGTCTCCATTTCACCTTGAGTTACCGTTACGTCTCTGATTAATCACGTGATTTCGGTGGGAGACTTTTGATGTAATGTTAGATACTGTACAACAAAACGATAGAATTAACATAAAACCTTATCATTAACGTAAGCCGGATTTTAAGTTAATGTCTACTAATGTATAATAATTTTAACAAACTTCAACAAGTTACGCGAACCAAATTAAAGCTTAAAGTAATACCAGTTAAGATAAAATTAGCCTTACCTGTTGGCTATATAACATCATCACCACACAAGCTTTTGTTCCAATACGATTATTGTCCTTTTTATTGTATTTACGCCATGTTTAATTTAATGAGGACATTGCCACACCGTCATACAAGTCCTGTACTTTACTGACTACAGTTTTGAGGTAATTGTACTTTAATGTTACGTGAGTAATTTAACTTGTAGGAGTGTGCTGCTACTTTAACCCTTTAACTTATGTGTGATTCTTTTACAGCCTTAGTTACTTTAGACACAATAAATAATATAACAAGCTTTTACATACAACACATTGTTAAAGATGAACGAAGTGGTATCCAACCTTTTTGTGGTTTGATGTCTTACTAAGTAGCAGTGACACTGGGAGTGTGAGTGTGTAACAGCTCCACTGCTTTATCCCACTAAACTTCTGTAATGGTTTTATTTACATACATATTCAAATTATGAATATTTCACAAATTAGAGAAAAATCGTAAGCCTGTACATTATAATGCACTAAAAGCAATACATCTCACTCCTATTTAATTCTGGGGTGGACACACTGAGAATTTACGCTGCAGTTTTCAAACCTTTGAAAGAAAGATGACCCCACAGACAGTCTGCCAAGAAATTATTAAGGATGGGTTATTGCATTTCTCACATTTATATTAATTTACAAATATTGCTCATATTAACATAGTTATGTAAAAGTGTTACATTCTAAATAACATGAAGAAATAATAGTAAAACTTAAATCAATGAGGAAAACAAATGAACATAAGAGCAGTTGTAAATAATACAATTAATTATGGCTGACTTCGAAGGTTCAGGGTCCTGGCATTGTATAAACTATACTGGCACATCTGTTACATTGCCTCGGTTTATTGGGAACAGAGCCATCTTTAATTATATTAGTAACACCTGTGCATTTCCTAATCTGAAAAGTCAAATATCTGCTATGAAATAGGCTCATTACATAATTCTCCAGTGATACCAAATATATAAAGAAGTATTTTGATATTGTTCTTGTTGTTAATCTGAACTGTCTTGTTTCATAAACCACAATGCTGCAGAAATGTGTATAGAATATGATATCTAGACACTTTTATTTCTCTTTCATTCATTCTGGGATGTACTCCAATGACTTTTTTAAACATTAGAAAGCACCATTTATTTTGTCAATTTTAAATATTTAAAACCCATAACAAATAATTTTTTAACTAGAAAATGGAAACAGTGAACATTATGAAAGTACAGACATAAAATATGTCATTATGAGAATCTCATTGTGTTATCCTTTAGATTGTCTCCCTCTGCAGGTCAGATGTGTCTGATCAACTGAGAACATCTAAAGAAAACATACTCACATGAGATTAAAAAAAAAAAAAAAAAAAAAAAAAAAACGTGTCTACTTTTATAGCACTGTGCATAGTGGTACATCTTTGATTAAAACTTGAACGTGAATTAAAACGTGAACTTCCCCATTGTGGGACAATAAAGGAAATCTTATCTTGAAACTATTTAAGCAGTTTAGGTAAAAGCAGGAGGAGGGAATTACTGAAGGAAGAAGGCTTGAAGTTAATACATTCATAATAGACTTGGATAGTGTGTTAAGGGTTAAGTGGAATCATTGGGTAGATTTACTCAGTTAAATGAACTGTATTTGTAAAGCTTTACACAACAAGTGTTCATTCACCCATTCACATACATTCATAAAGTGGTGATGATACCTATACACTTTGGCTGCCATACAAGGCATTGACCTCATATCAGTTGGCAAATCATTTACACACATTTACACACCGATGGTGCAGCCATCAGGAGCAGTTTGGGGGTATGTATAGTGCCCACAGATACATTAACATGCAGCCAGTAGGAGCCGGGAATCGAACAGCCAACCCTCCTCCCAGTGGAGGACTGCTGACAGCCTCCCCTAAGTTAAAACACAATAAGTAGTTTAAATGTTTTAAGGGAAGCTAGGAGAGAGTTAGGAACAGATAAGATAACTGCTGCAAGGTTTCATGGAAAAGTAGAATGAGCTGTCCACTGAGATTCATTTCTTGTTGGAAATTAGCACGTTGACCTCATCCTCTGGTTTCAGGCTATGCCACTGGGCTATTGGGCGGCGGGGATTGGCTATCATGTCTGACCAATGGCGTTGCTCCGTGCCGTCACAGTTACTGCCCAGCAGTACCTTCCCGATGGCATCGTTTTTCCCAATCTTATCATAGTCCAACACAGTCACTGCTACCTGCACCCTCTTTAAATGAAAATACACATACAAACAGGCAAAATTAATAACATTTCTGATGGAAGGTATTAGTGTGTATGTGTGCACGTACAAATGCATGTACCTCTAGCTGTTCACATGGCACTTCAAAGCTGAAAGACTCGTTGTAGTAAGGGTTCAGAGTGTTCTTCTTGATCGTTGTTTTCTTTTTCTTGAGTCTTTTCCCATTCTGCATTAAGTGGATCTTCACATAAGGGTCTGATAGAGAGAACAGTTGAGATTTTATGTCAGGGAAACAGACCAATAGCTTGGCACTGGTGCAGTAACTCCATCAGTGGAACACAACATCTATTGTATAGCTCCTGATGGTTTCCCCCTAAATAGAAACTGCTTGAAAGGTGACCCACCACTAAAAAAGTAATTATCTGGGGTTATGGTTATGGGAAATCTTGGCGTCTTAGTGTGCACTAGTGTGCTGCCTTCTGTACTTTTTGCACAAGAAGACTTAAATGTAATCAAATGTCACTGAATCTTGTAACCAATATGAGTAGGTAATTACCTTCACCAGATTTCATTTCAATTTATGAAATGAACATAGTGTGTTATATACTGTTACATTCACATCTATTGATGAAAAGGAATTTGATGCAATGATTGAACTTAAGCCTAATGTGAGTTCAGATTTATTTGCTACATGACTTGCCTGATAATCCACCTACATCCATTTTCTTCAAGTTTTTGGCCTCCAGAATCACAACTGTCAGCTTCCCAGCAGTAGGCACATATCTCAAGGACAAACAAATGTCTCCAAGTCGTTCGCTCTGGTACAAAGAGAGAAAGATCAGGAGGATATTGGTGGGGGATTTGTCCAAGTACTGTTAAAATGTCAAAATCACAAGAGGCTGCAGTCTTCCTTAGAGTCAGATTTGTTTTAAAGTCATGGTTACAATTATGTGCAGTACTGATTATAAAATGAAGCGTAAATATCAGAGAAAATGATAGCATATATAGATTGGATGTATGCAATTTCCACACACTGCTCTGCTAACCCCAGTATGTGTAGAAAATGGTGAAATGATAATAAATCTTTTTGTGTTTTCACATTGTTTCAATATTCACAACATCTGTCTATCCCTCCATAAAATGATAGTGTCTTGGAGTTTCAGTGTATTTTATAGAAAGCAGAAAAGACGGCCACGCGTTCAAGTTTTCTTACTAAGAATGCTTTTTTGTCATTGGCTACAGCCACAGTAGTGTTAGTGAGGAGTAAAGTAGCAGCTAAACCAGGAAACTTACTTTTACTACGTTGGAGCATGATCGGTGTAGGAAGACAATGGATCTTTGAATGGTAACAAATAAGGTGGGGTGTAATCCTTGTCGTGATCTAGAGCTGTAACACTGGAACAAAAGAGCTGCAGCAGGATAACGGTGTGAAGTGTAAGTGTATGTGTTATAAATGTGTTTGTAAAATATTTTGTGTCAGAGCCACAAAGAAATGCTTCAGCTAGGAACACACCACAGGTCAAGCTGCTTATGAGGCAAGAACACTACCCCCTCCACAACACCTACAGGACTTCATGTTTTAATGATAATAATATATTAATGATGTTTTTACTATCATTCCTAAAAAAATTTGACAAAAAGGAAAACCCCCATCATGCCATGCGCAAACTATATATAAAAGTTGAGGTTGATTTGACAAACAGTCAGAGAGATATGTGAGACACAGACTGACTGACACCCCTTGCTTTATAGATACAGTAGATAGTGCTGCCCTGATTTCAAGTTCAATTCATCTCTTCCTCTCAGTGTGTCCCACCTCCTCCTTCTCTGCTTTCTGCAGATCCCTCCACTCCTGCATAGACTGGCTGAAGTCCATCCTGCTCATGGGTATCTTCACACCTCCAATCGCGTCATGCTTTGAGAAACGGTCAAAGTCGTACACAGTCATCGCTAGTGTCTTCCCACCCAGCTCAGTGTATGGTACCTGTAAACACACAGACATTTATTTGGGAACATGACATTCGACTCTTTTACTAACAGTGATCTTGAAAGGATACAAAAAATATACTTTTAATATCAAGGAACTTACCTTAAATGTAAAAGTTTCATTGAAGTTGGGATCGAGAGTCTTCCTATGAACTTTGGTTTCAAACTTTTTCTTTTTGTCTGGGAGCAGATAGACTTTGACATAAGGGTCAGAGCTACCTCCCACATCCATGGCAGGAAGCTCTGCGGCCTGCAGGATGCCTACTACCAGCTAGTATGTAATAGTAGAGGAAAAATATAGAAAATAAAAATTAAAATCTATCATTTTGAATTAGACAGATGGTGGTAAAAAGCAGTATCTTACCGTATTATCTGTGAAGTTGTAGTCTAATGTGAAATGTAGTCTGCCCAACTTCTCGTCGTCCTTGGGCTCACTTTCTGACAGTTGTGTTTCTTTATGGCTTTCATCTGTCTGCAGCTACACACACATAGACACATGCAACACACAGGTAAACAATAGACATACAAGTAATCAATGAAGGGCACCTGTCACAAGGGCAGCTGTTCCTACTGTATATTGTAGAACGAACAGCAATTATATACATAAATTATGCCATATAACATTCACTTGTGTAGCATTTTAATTAAGTTATCAGCTAAAACAACAAAATTAATTCGTCCAATCTGACTTGTCCTTCTGAGTGATAAATTTCTTATCTGTATGTAAGTAATAAAGAGGTTTTCACTTTCTTCTGATTTTTAAAAAACTACAAATGCCTGAGAGAAACACAAACCACTGTGTATGCATGGCTCAGAACCTGTGTGACTAGAGAAAACAGTAAACATATAAAGGGGCACAGTAGCACCAACAAATTTGAAAATCTGCACTGCACTGCACTTTCTTCAAAAGTCTACAAGTTCATACTTGTACTGTGATTCAGGATGAAGCGAAAAAGAGAATTAAAAAGGCAACGTGACAAGCAAATTCAAAAAACAACAGTAAACACATAGCTTTTCCCAGATGGAAAAAGCGAATGAAGGAGAAAGACTTTCAAAGGTATGCTACAGTTGCTGCATCTTGACAGGTAAGTCAGTGTTACTGACAAATTACAGGATTTCCTCATTGCACTGTTGTGTAATTGATTACATAGGCAGCAAACCAAAAGAAGGCAGCAAACCAATAGAAAGCCTAAACAGTAGTGCATGTTTTGTGTGTAAAAATGCTGCAATGTACACACAGACTGCGGCGCAGCTGCACCGCTCCTGAGTTCACCCTGACTTTGAACACATATTTTCAATGTTTTGTTTGCGAACCTCTCACAGAAAAGACAGGAGACATGTTGACAGAGCTTTAGGCCCAAAACGACTACTGCAGATTTCCTTGGTTGCAACGCACATTTAAAAAAGCAAGCACGAGAGAGCACTATTCGTTTGAATACAAAATGCAATATCACCACTAGATGGGAGAAAAATTACACAGAATTCAGAAGATGCTGATGTAACACCTCCAGTGTCTAAACATGACCTGCATCCTCCAACACAGAGACTTCAAAAACATCTCCTCTCAGACCTCAATCTATTACACAGTTATAGTGTGTCTTACCACACACTGACAAATTCACTAGTCATGGGTAACCTGGATGTCAGGGCTGTGATACATCACAAGGACGAAAGGAGAAAGAAACGGTGTGTGTGTTTGTGTGTGTGTGTTTGTGTGCGTGCATACCTCATTGTAACCTCCATCCATTTCAGTGTCAAAGTCTCCCTTGTTCTTCTCTTTGCCTCTTTTCTTGTCCTTTTCTTTGTCCTTGTCCTTTCTCAAACATTTCTTCCACACACACACAGCACAGGACAGCACCACACACAAACTCACGATACAAAGGCCAGCAACAGCCCATGATGGCACTGCATATCCGCATAAACACACACACACACACACACACACGCACACACACATATTTTATTTGCACACATTTTAAGTTGGATACTTGAACTTCCAACAATTACCCTGATACAGGTCCTTCTCAAAAAAGTAGCATATTGTGAAGTTTATTCTTTTTCATAATGTAATGATAAAAATGTAACTTTCATGTATTTTAGATTCATTACACACCAACTGAAATGTTTCAGGCATTTTATTGTTTTAATACTGATGATTTTGGCAGACAGCTCATGGAAACCCCAAATTCCTTTCTCAAAAAATTAGCATATCATGAAAAGGTGCTCTAAACGAGCTGTGAACCTAAACATCTGAATCAACGAATTAACTCTAAACACCTGCAAAAGATTCTTGAGGCTTTTAAAAACTCCCAGCCTGGTTCATTATTCAAAACCGCAATCATGCCGGAATGGTGGACGACTGCTCTACCTCTGAGCTACAACAGCCCCACAGTGGTCCAAAGTACTATTTTCGGATGAAAGCAAAGTTTGCATGTCATTCGGAAATCAAGGTGAGAGTCTAGAGGAAGACTGGGGAGAAAAATGCCAAAATGCCTAAAGTCCAGTGTCAAGTACCCAGATTCAGTGATGGTCTGGGGTGCCATGTCAGCTGCTGGTGTTGGTCCACTGTGTTTTATCAAGGGCAGGGTCAATGCAGCTAGCTATCAGGAAATTTTGGAGCACTTCATGCTTCCTTCTGCTGAGGATTTAATTTTTCAGCATGACCTGGCACCTGCTCAAAGTGCCAAAACCACTGGTAAATGGTTTACTGACCATAGTATTACTGTGCTCAATTGGCCTGCCAACTCTCATGACCTGAACCCCATAGAGAATCTGTGAGATATTGTGAAGAGAAAGTTGAGAGACACCAGACCTAAGACTGTGGATGAGCTTAAGGCTGCTATTGAAGCATCCTGGGCCTCCATAACACCTCAGCAATGCCCCCACGCATTGAAGCAAATATTTCTGCAAAAGGATTCCAGACCAAGTATTGAGTGCAGAACTGAAAGTAATCATTGAAGGTGGACTTTTTTGTATTAAAAACACTTTTCTTTTATTGGTCGGATGAAATATGGTAATTTTTTGAGATAGGGATTTTTGGTTTTTCTTTACTTTTTTGCCAAAATCATCAATATTAAAACAATAAAAGGCTTGAACTACTTCAGTTGTGTGTAATGAATCTAAAATATACGAGTCTAATTTATCAGTACATTACAGAAAATAATAAATTTTATCACAATATGCAAATTTTTTAGAAGGACCTGTATATAAAATATCCCCTCGACTTGTTTCAGAGTAAGATAAAACAATTTTTTTCCCACACTCTCTGATAACATCGTATACACAAAGAGTCTGAATCAATCAAAAGGGCAGAAACAGAGACACACAATGCTAATATTAGTCTGTCCTACATATGCAATGACTTACTAGTTCAGTTGACTATTCCTTGATAATGTTAGGGTACTATTCCATTATTTTTTCTTTTTGAGTCCACTCCAGGGCTGAAATGTTTTTTTCTTTATCAATTTATTTGATAATGTTATTTTTTTTATCAAAATCTTGAAGTTGTTTCATCTGACTTAAAGCCTGAAATTTTTAGATATTAAATTTACTGTCACATATGAGACTAAATGCCTCTAAAGCCTTAAATTCTACAGTTGGCTTACTCCAAACAGCCAGAAAGTCTAAAATAATAGTTAAAGGTCTTTTATACCCCTATTGGGTTTAAAAATATACACAAGATACAGAATTTCAGGTTTTTATCATATCATCAAACATCAACATGTAGTCGCCAAGCTTCTCTTTGGAGTTCTATAAGAACATGTTGTTTGTGTCTGTTCATTTAAACTAATGAACCTCTCCTCTGGTTAGATGATTTAATTGACTGAATGGGGGGTTAAGCAGTGACTTTATAGTTGTGACATCACAAGTCTCAGTACACATTTCACATCAGATTCAGTAAAGGTCCATTGGAATAAAGTAAATTTGTCTTTATCTCACTGTGAATGCTGTGAAGTTCATTCATAAATTTGTTGGGACTTTGGCCTCCGGATGGTTTCTGGCCTGAGGTGGCTGTGGCATTTTGCAGATGGGTAAATGTCGCTGGGGTGCTTGGTGCAGCTCGAGCAGCTCGACTGTTCCCAGACATTATTTGAGTGCTGACAATGGATCCAGAATCAAACTAGCAGAAAAACAGGAAGAGCAAGATCAGAACACATGCAATATATGGAATATTGAACACAAAACAAATAAGCTCACCTGTACAATAAATGATACCCAAATACAGATGATCCCTTTTGAAGAGCAATTCAAACACATCACATAAACACAAATGCACACAAAAGAAGAGTCTCTATGAATAATATTTGTCAGATGTATGATAAAAGACATCTGTGTGACCACCAGTGTCAAATGTCTTCTGTTTCTGCTGGCCTGGCACTAACTCTTTCAACACAGGATATGCAAGCTGCTGTCTCTGCCAAAACCTGCTGACGTGGAGGGGAGAAGGGAGAAGAAAAGGAAGGGGTAGAGTTGAAGCATCATGCGTGGACCTCTGCTGTTCCACAGTGAGATGCCAGAGGTGAGAATCACGTGCCAAGGTCATGCTCAGCACAGGAACGACAATAAACAACACACTGTATGAGAAAAAAAAAAATCCTACACCATGGCTCAACTCCCAAGTGCAAAAGTATTTTGATCATGTTATTTTCTACTCCGCAGACATTACAGGTATTGAGTATCTGGGGCTGAGTCAGCCAATTGGAATCTCACTCCAAAGCAAACACTTCTCGGTTTACATCACCTTTTTATTTTTATTTTTTGAGGCATTTTTGCCTCTGATACAGATTTAGGAGCAAACACAGAGTTTAATTTTAGATACATATGTTTCACATGAAATAGCAGAAGTATTTTAGACAGTTAGTATTAGTGTTATTTTTTATTCGCTTTTGTAAAAGTGTTATAGATTTAAAAAAAAAAGAATAAATCACAAATGATGTGTTTTTATCTTGTCCCAATATGAAAGCAGGACATACAGTCTGTGCAACTAACTGAACCACAGTGCTCCTTTTCTTGACAATTCATCATTGGGTATTCGCACCATATGGTCCTCCCAACATCTGTGGTTAATGCAGCTTAAGGTCGGTGTGACTGATTACACCTGATCTAACAAAGCTGTACATACATTACAGTAAACCGTCATTACAGGATGGAAGTTCTGTATCACCCACCAAAAAAACAGCTTTGAGTTAAGATTGACATTGGACATTTTTTTCGATCTACAGGAGACTGTAATCGTTTAGTGGAAGTTACAGAAAATCCCTAAAGTAGAGTTGCTAACTAGTAAATGCTGATGATGATGATCGTGTTGTCTGTATTTAGTTAACAGAAAGACATGCACAGACCTGGTTAATATTTTTTTTTCCATTTTTATACATCCAGAAGCTTTACATACAGTTACTCAAGAAATGAATCAAACACTTTTTTAAACAAAGAGGGAAAATAAATGAACCTACGTGTCTTCGGTCGTCCCGGCAGCAGTCCTCGTCCCGGGAGCAGTGTACTGTCAGGTACTCCTTTTCCTTACACAGGGGGTGGATGTTGAAAAAAAATGACAGGATCAGAGGGGACAGGCTGAGAAAAATAGTGAGGTACAGTAGGGAGGAGTGCCAGTGTGTTGCCCTTTTTGTTTTTGTGTGTCACCCCTTCTTGGACATCAAGAAGAAGAGCGTAGGTGTGTGAACGCTGTATCAAGAGAGAGAGAGAGAATGAGAGAGGGCAGGACAAGACAGGGTTGAGGTTGGGATAGGTGGAATTGCAGCTCGGTCATCTTGTGTTGCTGTGTGTGTGTGTGTGTGTGTGTGTGTGTGTGTGTGTGTGTGTGTGTGTTTGTGTGTGCATGCTTGTGCGTGTGTTTGGGTGAATGTGGTATTTTCTGACTATTCAGGTCTCGTGGGAGCACTGGTCCTTATTTTTGACATCCCACCTCTTGTGACCTCTGTCCTATCCCTACTGGTCACCCTCACCAGGCCACAGATGAATATTCATCAGTGTAATGACATGGCTTTTAAAAGGCTCGTTAGCATACTGAGACTTCAGCAATAGAGGACATTTACATTCAGAGTGGACAGCTCTGTGAGTGTATGTGTTGGTGTTCCTGCTTTTGTGCATCTGGCAGTAGCTGCAGAACTGTCTCATATCATCTATGTATAGATGATGTTGCCTGATTTAGAA
This sequence comes from Eupleurogrammus muticus, assembly GCA_036785175.1. Lineage (NCBI taxonomy): Eukaryota > Metazoa > Chordata > Actinopteri > Scombriformes > Trichiuridae > Eupleurogrammus > Eupleurogrammus muticus. The sequence goes on along the minus strand of JAYKQN010000010.1, from coordinate 25,563,746 downwards.
ACTTAGGATGTGGTTTCTGCAGCAACACAGAGATCAAGTTCCGGCCCCGCCCAGTTCACCTTGAGGTACCAGAGATAAACAGAGATACTGTACGGAAGAAGGGATGAGACAAAAGGGAAAAGGGGGATGGGCAGGGTGGGAGCGAGTTGATATAATAATTTTTCTGTGATATATATATAAATACATACTGTATAGTTATTTTATTTCTGACTTACTTTTTAGATCAGTCATAATTTTCTTGTCCTAGTGAACCTAATGGAAATTAACATCTCTTTTTGCAATAGAGGTGAAACAAACATATACACAATCAAGTCAAGCAAGATATATAAAGATATATACTTCAATGAATATATCGTTACAAAAAGGGCCTGATTTTCATTTGAAGGAAAGCATAGAATTAAATATATACAGTGTGCAGTGTAAAATAAAGTGACAAAGTACAAAATTACCTTTTTTTTTTACAAACCTTTTGGCTTATTGTCGTAATAAAGTGCAGATGTTACAAATAACACAAATGTTTGGGAGTTAGCCACACCAGTATTGCAGTAGCACAATTCTGAAGCAGGTGCAGCTAGAAGAAATTCACCCATCATTAATTTCATTAACCACACCTGTGCTTTTCCTACCATGACATCATTAAATAGGCCTGTTTCACAGCCCACATTTTAGAGGTGCAATTAATAATGGTCTGAAATTTAGCTTTTTATAAATCTCGACCATGGCACGGTGCATGATGGTTTATCAGTTTGACTTCCATAGACACTTGAAAATCACTGAGCTGTTGTTAATGTTATCGAGGTACACATTTGCTTTTCCTGCTGTGTTCAAAGAAGTTATGTCAGTAAGTATGTTCACTGCACCTACAATTAATCTGATTCTGAAATAAAAAAAATGCCTTCTGTGGAGAGGAAAAAAACTATCATGCTGTAAACTTTCTTTAAACATGCATTTCTTGCTATTTTCACATATGCATATAAAATGAGAAGGTATTAACATAAACGGCAAGAAATAACCTCTACACAGTTGCCTGTACAAATAAACTGATGCTTTAAGGACATAGGTGCTTCATTGGTGGACCACTCCCCTCCCTGCAAGATCTTTACACCACCCGCCTCAGCCGCAAAGCGATCACAATTGCCAAGGATACAAGTCACCCTGCACACAATCTGTTCAGCCTCCTGCCCTCTGGAAAGAGGTACAGGAGCCTCTGCTCCCGCACCACCAGACTCACGAACGGTTTCTTCCACCAGGCCGTGAGACTGCTGAACTCTCTCCCCTCCCCACCCACGGGACTGCTGAACTCTCTCCCCTCCTCCCTCTCACCCCCAGCCCCAGCCAGAAGGAACACCAGGCTGGCAAACCAAGTCTAGGTCACTGGACTGTCCCCCCCCCACCCACCCACCTAAATTGACTCTGCACATGCAAAAATTTGCACACACTTGCTGCTTGTATATTTATATTTATATATATTGCTATTGCACTAGTCATTACATTACAACAACTACCTCATAATGCACATAACTGGAACAATCACTACTGTCTTGTTTTGTCTGTTTTATCTTGTTGAATTTGTCCTTCCACTCCCTACTACTTATGTCTTGTCTTGGGGTACTCATGTCTTGGCCTGTCATACGTGTTAGCACTTTACCGTTGTAGTTTTAGGATTTTCTCGTCTTGCACACCTGCACTTTGATGTTGTTGTACATGTAAACGCATAGGATAGTGAGAAACGAAATTTCGATTCCTTTGTATGTCAGGTACATGTGAAGAAATTGACAATAAAATTTACTTTGACTTTGATAGAATCAGCTCATTCATCCGGCCGCTAGGTGGCGACAGTAATCTCTGGTTTACGTTACTCCACAAAGACCGAAGAGGAAGCCTCGTCTCGAGGATACAGAAGGATCGTTCCTCAATGCTTCCTGTTGGAATGACGGGGAATTCTCACATTAAAACGTGTTCTTATCGAAAGCGAATGAGCTCGTTACGTTTTTTTTCGAGACAGCAAGAAGACGCAATTTAAAGATTCTGTTGTTCATAGTACAATAACATCGCGTCAAGGTTTGTACAACGGTTTATCAAAGCTACATGGCTACTTTATGCTAATAAGTCTAACGCTACGTAATTAGCTATTCAGAAAAAAGTACGTTAACTGACAGAAGGTGTAAGTACACTCAACAAACCTATTTAGATGAACACTGATTAATACTTTAAGTGCATCCTTAAAAAGACAAAGCATACATTAAATGTTATCTCCAATATATGCGGTGGTGTTCTAATCAAAACCAGATCGTTAAAACCAGATACCAGATAGTTTAAAAATCTTAAAAACAAAAAAAACAGGCTATCAATTAATTTTCCTATTCTAGGTGGATAAAATATTTAAAGTTATGATTGTTTTCCGGTTATACCACTTCACATTTTCGTGTCGAAAAATTCACACAAAATCATTTTTGTAAACGAAAAGGCAAAGAAATCATACAAATGAACTTTTAAATGACAAGAAATCAACATTAACACAATTTCTTTTTTACTTTCTCATCTTGCCAAATATGATTTGGAACTGACCCTTTATATTTCCTTCTTATATATGTTTTATATAGATATTATTATTGTAATGTTATATGTGTGTTTTGCCTGTAAGATGCTTACTATACATTTTTTGTTTTTTATTTTAAGCACGTCCTCTGAAATGTGCTATATAAATAAAATTGACTTAACAGTCATTGTTCACACATTACATGAATGCATCCTAATCAATATTTACATATACAGTAGTAGAGTTTCTGATACATACACACTACCACTGAATATTTAGCAGTAATCAGTATAGGTACTTTTTACTGTGTACAAATATTACTGTAAAAATTTATTTTCCTTTTTATTTAAATTTTCATTGTTTTCTGTTGTTATTTCTCTCCTTTTTATTTGATAAAGGGAAATGCAGTGAGACAGGAAGCACAGGTAGCGAAAGTAAATAAACCGATTAGCCTCTCAACCAGAAGGCTACTAGGGCACTCCAGAAAAGATTTATCATGATGAGATCAGATGATGAACTGGCCACCTTTATACTGAGAAACCTGACAAGAAGAACAGAAGTACATCTGTGCTACATGAACGAATGTAAAACATTGCAATGTGTTGTTTGAGCTGATCATATTTGAATGACTATTATGTTAAATTGTGTCATGATGAACCAAAATGTTATATTTACACACTCCATGAGGCTACAGAGAGTGGACCATTACTGACTTCCCAGCTTTTGTGCCCTTCCACAGTATGAGGACGCCACGGGTGGAGCGTTTTCACCTCAGACATATCCTGCAGGCTGTGAATGCACTGGAGGCAGTTGTCCTACGCTCTTTCGGGCCTGAAGGAGGACAGGTGCTGTTCCTCCGAGACACGGGACAGGTGATGTTGAGTCGTAGCGGGACACGCATTCTCACAGCACTACAACTGGAGCCACTAACCAGGTAACACACAGACAGTTACTTTGCTACTGCATTTTATTTGTCAACGGGCCATTTATTTTGTGATACATTTGTGTTTCTTTTTATTGTAGGATGGTGGTGGAGTGTGTCTGGAAGCACAGTATGAAAACAGGGGATGGATCCAAGACCTTCATAATACTGCTGGCATCATTACTGCGGATGATTCATACAACGGCCTGCAAGGAGCCTAATGTGTCTCGCACCTGTAACTCCAGGGAAGCAGCAGAGGCTGCTGCTGCCAGGCACTTGGCTAACGAACTGCTTGCATTTGCATTGGAGGAGCTGGAAGATCTCCTTGCTGCCGGAGTGGCCCCTTATGGATGCCGTCTTTCATGGGAGGATTTTGCTGCAAAAACACCCACCCACACAAACCCTTCTCATTCTCAAAAGCTGCTGGCATCATTCTTTCATACCCGACTGGGTTGCATCCACTGTGACTTTATCGCTGACCTCATCTGTAAATTGCTCACTGATTGGAAGTTTAAAAATGAATTATCTTCCTTACCACTTCAGTTTATAAATGACAACTTCCCTGCATTGCATACACCCGTATCAGGCTTTCCTGTTAGTTGTTCACGTTTGATTGAGGGGCAAATCATCCACAGGGACTTTGCTACGCTCTTTCCTCAGACTGACCGCAGGCCAGTTAAAGCTGTAGTTTTTACTGGGTACCTGCAGCCACAGTTGCTCGGTCCAGGAGAGGTATTGGAACTGATGGAGCAGAACACAAAGAAGGGGAGAAGTATCACAGAGTTTAGTGCCCAAGCAGAAAAGTCAGTGGAGTGTGTTATCGCAGCGCTGCAGTCTCTGGGCGTCTCTGTGCTCCTGTCTGCAGTCAAACAATCAGCTGCTGTCCTGGCTTTAGCCACGCAGGCGGAGATGTGCGTTGTGGAGTGTGTCAGTGAGGAAGAACTTTCTCTCTTTGTCCACCTTAGTGGGGCCCAGCCTGTCTCCGACTGCTGGACGATTCAACCAGAGCACATTGCTTCTCTGACCTTTTGCCGACCAATGCTGCTGGGAGCCCATAGGTTTGGAAACATCTCTCTTTTTTGTTCATATATACATACAGTATATAGCCGCTCATCTTTACATACCATCCAAAGAAGCTAGTGGTTGAAGAAGTACTCACATCTTTTGCTAAGAAAATCTACAAAATAGTGTAATGTAAAAATACTCCTCCACAAGTAAAGGTCGAATTTGTCATTTTTGGCCCAGGGGAAGGTCAAACAAAAATCCTACTTAAAGTATTGAAGTAAAAGTAAGTGATTTGTTCCCGCTGGTGAATAGATTTCTATATATGACATTACATTTCACATTAATACTGAAGCATCAGTATTAGGTAATGCGTCAGATGCATTTTACTGTTACTGTGGCTGAAGACGGAGATAGTTTTAACTACTACTGTACCAAAGTTATCTAGATTACTCCTGCAGTTTCCAACATAGGGATCAGGCCCCTCCAAGGGGTCAGCAGAAAAATCTGAGGGGTTGGGACTTGTGACATGATTAATGGGGGAAGAAAAACTAATTTCTGATACATACATATCCAAAAATGTTTTTACTTTTGGGTCCTTTTCTAACATTTCTTTTTTGATGAAATTTTACATTTGAACTAGACTACACTAAAATACAAAAAAGTCGGAAACCACTGGTTTCATCTTTAGCAGTGTGTTGCATTTACAAGCTCACTCATACACTCTCATACACAATGCATGGTTTTTATTTTTTGTTTCTTCTTCTGCTTTAACATAAAGCCAAAGTAAATTCTTTTTTCTCTTTCACAGATTTGTTCATGTGGCTTTCCATGACTCTGAGGAAAGTGTCACAGTCAGACCATGCAGTATTGTCATTTGTGGCCCAGGGGAAGGTCAAACAGACCAGTATGCATGTGCAATTCAAGATGCCATTCGTATGTTACTTACAACGTGGGAGCCCTTGCATATGACTGCAGCTACAGCATCAAAGAGTACATTGTTGTCAGACAACAATCAGAGGTGCGTGTTGGAGCCAGGGTATGTCATAGCTGCTGGTGGGAGATTTGAGTTTCTCTTACACCACGCACTCCTTCAACATGGTCGCACTCGCTCAGTTTCTGATCACACAGACATAGCTATCCCTCTTGTTTCTCAGCTCTTGGCAAATGCTCTACTGAACGTGCCAAGACAGATTTATTCCCACAGTCTGAGATGTTTCCTGCAGATTCAAACCAGGGTCCTGAACTCTCTTCAAAAGCGATCCAACCCTTCCAGCCTCATATTCAATCAAGAGCATAACACAAGCCCCGAACGCAGTTGTAGTGAAAGTGAATGTCCGAGAGAAGATGGTAAACTAAGTATGTATTGTTATCGAAAGGCTGACGTGAAATCAAAAGTATTTATGTTCGATTCAGGCCTTGAATCTGTCTCCTGTAAATACGAGCTGGTACTGGCTGTGCTGCAGTGTGCCAGAATTCTTCTCCAAGTGGACACCGTGCTACCTACACACACTCGCTCACACGCACAATCACGCACACTTGCAAGAGACATTTCCTGGAAGGCCACAGAAGACGAAGCTGAGGATTGAGACTGTATTCTCTTCCAGCATCAACAGTGGGTATCAACAGTTTGAGTAAATTCTTTCAAGCCAATTTCTACAACAATATTCATGTCACATTTTTATTTGTCTAAAGGGATAATAAATCACTTTTCAGAGTAATGCCGTTGTGTTGTGCAGTTTATAGATCAGTAGAACTTTTTAGGATGGCTCGGTATTATATTGTCCTGAATCAAGGCCATGTTAGACAATAACAGTAAAAAAAGAAAACACAATATGTCTCACTGTTAATCTGTATAGAAGAGAATGTTCAGTCATCCATCAGGTATTATTGTGAAATAGTGTGAGTGTTTATGTTGGCTTGTCTCCTCTTGAGCTCTGAGCACGGGTCCTTTTTGTCTTCCTTTTCATTTTTCCTGGTACACATTCTGTTACATAAAAGGCTTAACCACTCAGTTAATATGGCTGTTATAATCAGTGTTATAGCCACGGTGGAGGTGTGGAGTGTGAGAGGGCAACACCCAGCTGTCATCAACCTAAATCAGAGTCTGCTTCCTTTTGTTTTAATCAGAGGAACGCTAACGCCAGTCTAACATCTTATTAGACTTTTGTTTTGAAGATTGTTTTCCAAAGAAAATTGATTGTGACAGTCCTTGGCTGTGTTTATGCTTTGGATCAAACAATGCATGAGTCACAGTTGACTGTCATAAAGAGGGGAAGGTGAAAGGTGTTATTTTTCCACTGAACACACATTAGTAGAAATGGCATGTTTCCAGTCTTATCAAAGCACCCACACCCCTCGAACTTGTGCTTGACCCTGATATCCTTCACAGCGCAATCAAAAACACATTGTTCCTTCTAAGCCCAAACATGCAGCATAATTTAATAGTAAAAAATTTGCTATCTGAAAACATCACAACTGTGGTGTAAGTATAGATTTGAGGTACTATTTCGATTTTATACTTTTTCCCTGCTATATTTTAGAGGTAAATATTGTACCGTCTACCCCACTATATATATTTGCTCTTAAGTTACTACTTATTCTTCAGATTACAAAAATAATATATTTTTATATGCTTTGTTTAATCATGTGTTCCTTGAAGTAACTGGCTTGGGTGGCATGAAGGCATTATATACAGTGGCTTGCGAAACTATTTGGCTCCCTTGAACTTTGTGACCTTTTGCCACATTTCAGGCTTCAAACATAAAGATATAAAACTGTAATTTCTTGTGAAGAATCAACGACAAGTGGGACACAATAAATGAAGTGGAACACACTTTATTGGATATTTTAAACTTTTTTAACAAATAAAAAACAAAAAATTGGGCGTGCAAAATCATTCAGCCCCTTTATGTTCAGTGCAGTAAACTCTGTCCAGAAGTTCAGTGAGGATCTCTGAATGATTGAATGTTGACCTAAATGACTAACGATGATAAATGGAATCCACCTGTGTGTAATCAAGTCTCTGTATAAATGCACCTGCACTGTGATAGTCTCAGAGGTCTGTTTAAAGTGCAGAGAGCATCATAAAGAACAAGGAACACACCAGGCAGGTCCGAGATAGTGTTGTGGAGAAGCTTAAAGCTGGATTTGGATACAAAAAGATTTCCCAAGCTTTAAACATCCCAAGGAGTACTGTGCAAGCAATAATATTGAAATGGAAGGAGTATCAGACCACTGTAAATCTACCAAGATCTGGCCGTCCCCCTAAACTTTCAGCTCATACAAGGAGAAGACTGATCAGAGATGCAGCCAAGAGGCCCATGATCACTCTGGATGAACTGCAGAGGTCTACAGCTGAGGTGGGAGAATCTGTCTATAGGACAACAATCGTATACTGCACAAATCTGGCCTTTATGGAAGAGTGGCAAGAAGGAAGCCATTTCTTAAAGATATCCATAAAAAGTGTCGTTTAAAGTTTGCCACAAGCCACCTGGGAGACACACCAAACATGTGGGAGAATGTGCTCTGGTCAGATGAGACCAAAATCGAACTTTTTGGCAACAATGCAAGACGTTATGTTTGGCGTAAAAGCAGCACAGCTCATCACCCTCAACACACCATCCCCACTGTCAAACATGGTGGTGGCAGCATCATGTTTTGAGCCTGCTTTTCTTCAGCAGGGACAGGGAAGATGGAAAATTGATGGGAAGATGGATGGAGCCAAATACAGGACCATTCTGGAAGAAAACCTGATAGAGTCTGCAAAAGACCCTAGACTGGGACGGAGATTTGTCTTACAACAAGACACTGATCCAAAACATAAAGCAAAAGCTACAATGGCATGGTTTACCAAAAAACATATCAAGGTGTTAGAATGGCCAAGTCAAAGTCCAGACCTCAATCCAATTGAGAATCTGTGGAAAGAACTGAAAACTGCTGTTCACAAACGCTCTCCATCCAACCTCACTGAGCTCGAGCTGTTTTGCAAGGAGGAATGGGCAAAAATATCAGTTTCTCGATGTGCAAAACTGATAGAGACATACCCCAAGCGACTTGCAGCTGTAATCGCAGCAAAAGGTGGCGCTACAAAGTATTAACTCAATGGGGCTGAATGATTTTGCATGCTCAATTTTTTGTTTTTTATTTGTTAAAAAAGTTTAAAATATCCAATAAAGTGTTTTCCACTTCATGATTGTGTCCCACTTGTTGTTGATTCTTCACAAGAAATTACAGTTTTATATCTTTATGTTTGAAGCCTGAAATGTGGCAAAGGTCACAAAGTTCAAGGGGGCCACATAGTTCCGCAAGCCACTGTACACTTGAGCACAAAATTATTCATACCCCTGTCAAAAACAAGGGATTTCTTTATTTTTTCACTTACAAATTAGTATTTCACTTCCTTTTTTACTAAATAGGACACAGAAGAAAGTCTGAAGCCATAACTGATTTGTGTTTCATTAGAATGTGTAAATAAACAGAGTGAAAACAATTTTTTTTTCTGGGGGGGTGATAATTGAAGCGCATGAGTCACAGCTCTTTCCTCAGAAATGGATATGAATTTCCTCAAACCAAAGCTAACCACTGTTAATTAGTGATGCAGTCAGGATGCAACGCCCTTTGACATGTCCTGTTCTGAATTCATCAACAACATGAGCTGTACACAACATTGTCTAACATCCTTGATACAACTGAAAGCCAACTGTATTCAGTTTATAGACTTATGATTTTATTCAACTGCTCATCTGTCACCACCACCCATACATTATCTCAGTTCAGCCCACTGACATGTCATCCTCCAGAAAGAAACTATGGAGGAAGGGTGCTTATTTTCTCTTTATCCTTTATTCTATGGAGGATAATTAATTAAACCAGCAAGCCTTGTCTCAGTAGGCTAATTGCATATTAAATACATTTTAGATTGGGCAATGTCAGTACAAAGACATCTCTTTTACAGTAGCTCAGTTTTTACATTATTTGTTGTCTTTTCTCACAAATTCATCATATTCTATATGCTAAGAAGGCATAAAGGTATGAAAAACTACACAACTATTATTATTTGTAGTAGTAGTATTAAAAACATATGTTATACTCATACTATATATGTTATGATTCCTTACTATTAGTATAAAACTACCAAAACTCTCACATTAGTTTCTTGATGATATGCTCTTACATGTTGTTTTGTAACATTTGTTAGTGATAATACATAATAAAAAAAATCACTTTAACTAGAATGGCAATTCCTAAATGGCAGTGTGAATGCTCACTGCTGAATAGCTGATGCTGAATCAGATTGCCAGTTGTTGAAAGGCTTACACCAAACTGAACTGCTTATTCGGAGGAGGATTAATGAGTTGAAAAAGTGAAAAAGGATCTATTTATTTCCAATAAGAATGGGGTTGTATGCATGTGTCTGTGTGTTAGTGTGTTTCATACAGTAAAGTGTGTGTTCAGACACTATCTATCTGTCTTCTCCCAGTAAATTTATTGAGCCATGCTTCTCTGGCTTCTGCTTATGAGTAAAAAACTGTAACTGCTTGCAAAATACCCAATATATAATAATTTATTTTTTTTTACAAAAAAAAAAGTGTATGTTGAATTTCAATTAAAGAGACATGGGAGAAGAGAAGGCATTTTTTCCTACATTTCAGTGTGTAAATGGTGCCAGTGGTGTTGTAGGACTGAGATGATATTGTTGATATTGATGTGTCTGTGGGCAAGATAGTTGACCCTGATTTGGCTGCACCATGTGGTGTGTGAATGTGTGTAAGTGGTTAGTTCCCTGACATGCAAGGGGCACCTTGTATGTATTACTGTGTGAATGTGTGTGAAGGGGGAATGAACCCTTGTTGTAAAGGACCAGTGGTGTAAAATGCTTTGGGTGCTCAAAAGGAATACTCAAAGCGTCTAGCATTCAAATGTTACTTTTAAAAGGTAAATGTATTTATACTCTTCTCACTTTTTTAAACAAATATTTTTCTTGTGTAGTATAAATAATATGAAAATGTTTATTAATATGAGAAATTCACAAGTGTTGTGATCTGTTTAGAGTTGCTATGTGAATGTAAACTTGATCCAAAACTGATTGAAGTATTTTAATGTAGCAGAGTCCTTAGCTTAAAGTATGACTAAAGTAGTGAAGAGTTGGAAAAGTTTGAAAATGTGTCAGCTCCAGGAGAACAGCAATATTTGGGAATGTTGTAAAGGTTCAAAGGCACAATTAATAGCTGGAATAGAGCTGAAATTTTGTTTTGAATTGGGTTTTAGGTTGAAATATCGGAAGTTGTAAGAAGAAGAAGAAGAAGAAAAAGAAGTAAAAGAATTGTATAATTAAAAATGTTTTACTGATAATACTTTTATTCAAACACAAATTTACACACTTAATTTTAATGGAGTACCCTTAATTATCAGTGTTTCTACAAAATATCTGAATATTTCTTTCATCATTGCTAATACTCATACTCATACTCTGTGTATGTGAGGAAGTGTGTACCATGTTGAAAATCCTCAGGCTCAACTCAGTTGGTTTATTTGACTCTTATCGTTTATTATTGTCTTTGTGAAACATAGTGCATATGGTATCAATCAAATCTGTAAAATGAAAAGAGCATTATAAAAGACATCATCAAACCTCATGTACCATACAACCATCTAAGTTTATACATTTTTACAAATAGAAAGAAAATTTCAAAAACAAAAAACACATACAAACAAAATATGAACCCCAAAAAAACAAAGGCGATTTCGAATCTTTAAATTAGGAGACTCAAATGAAATGAAAGGAGCAAATGAAATGTCGCTACAGTGAAGGAACTGAGATGCTACTTTAAATTAAAAAAAAAAAAAAAAAACACACTCACACATCACCACACTTCACAACTCAGTGTTCCATTGGCTATAAGTCACCATGGTTTTTGTTCAGTGTTGTAAGAAAAAGGAATTATAGACTTTCATTGGCTATGCTGCTGTATTGTGCTGAAGTAGTGGATTTTTTTTTTGGCCATGGACCATGACCCCTCTTGCCAGTGGGTGACCCCAAGTGATAGCAATAGAAAATGTGATCAGTATACAATAATATGACCTTTTGTGTAGATAATTAGCAGTTCACAAACACTAATTTCAGTCAAATGACCACAAAATTACACATTTCTGTACTTCTTTTCCAATGAAGCACAAATGACACCCATTCTATAGTTGGGCTTAATAATTACATTGCATTTATCTAGTCCAGTAAGGTGGGCCTATGTTTTGGTAAGTTTGATCTAAGCTCAGCCTAACATAGGTTATCCCTCTTGAACAGCAGTGTTACTATTGGCAGTGGAGAGAGCCCTGTGACTCGAGAAATGACATCATGCAACATTAACAAGCATTTCCTGACATGATGGTGTGTGTCACACCACCTCCCGAGACTTCCTGATGGCGCAGCATAGGAGCATGCTGAAGATCATCCCAAACATCTGCAAAAAAAGAAAAAGTCAGACAGGCAGTGTTTCTGTGTTTGTTGGTTCATTGCTCCTCTGTATTCATCCCCCTGAGCTGCAGACATATTAGCATCACAGTCCAACCAATCACACACTTACCATGATGACCCCGATAGTGATACCCACTCCTCCTATGATGTGCAGCTTGGAGTCAAATACCTCATCGATGGCATCAGGGCAGCTCTTCAACACAAAAGCCATGTTTTGTGTTATTTTTCGCTACATCCATGCTGAATTGTGTTATGGCACACAAAACAGATGTCAGACAGGCTGTAGTAGCCCTGCCTGGCCGGGGTGTTAGTCCATAAAGGGAGAACTGATAAATTTGTGACACAGCAGACTGCCACTATGTGTTTGACATGCAGAAATTGCCCTAGCTCTCACAGATGTCTGACATTGGTTAGATCTCTTTGACAGTCTCCTGTCTCAAATATCAATTTTCATTATCTTTGTCTTGACTTAAGTGGCTGGCTGTATTGGCAGAAAATCTATACACACATAGAGGGTAATCGTACCTTAGTAATGAGCTCCTCAAGCGGCTCTCCCTGGGGACACGTGTCTTTGGCAGTGTCTTCCACAGTACCCGTCGGCCCACAACAATTCAGCTGTAAGCACACAAATGAATACCTTTAGAGACAAAATCACTTTCAGATGAAGCACATCTCTCAGGAAAGTGTTTCAAGAAATAGCTTTGGTCACAGTGAAGATGCCTAGAGTTAGGCAGATGGAGTTATTTATCAAGGACATTACATCACATAATACCCATACCAAAATCACATATTGTTTTTATTATAAAAAAAAGTGTTTTCCCAAATAAGCTGAACATAGCCTTTAATTTGTAGACATAATTTTCATAACGGATAATATGTGTTACATTTTAATGACTTTCGTCAAATCTTCACTTCACAGTGTAAAACAAACTTCCCATTATGCTTCGATAGCCAATAATCCACTTATTGTAATGCATTGAATTTGCTTGAAGATAAACTTTGTGCCAAATTCCTCTTAGATAAGAATTGAGTCAAGTCCAAGTCTGAATTAGAATGAAGCGGAAGTAGCAGAAGTGGCTGACCCCGGTTTGAATCACACGTAGCGTCTCCTTGAGCTGCTCATCTCCTGTCACAAACTTGTTGTAAGTCTGCATGTAGAATGTTGTGATGTCATTCACCACCTGCGTCACAAGCAGAGAAGATGATTCAATAAACAGTACGTCACTCAAGCCAATTCATTCTGAAATCTGTACAACATGATGTATTTTTTTTTCTGGTTTAGGTTCTCAAATGTGATGATTTTTAGCTTTTTTTGTGGTATGTGGTGACTGTGAGTCAGAGAAAATATGCATTTGAAGATTTAACTTTGGAAAAGAAGAAAATGCAACATGTGGCGAGGAGCCCCACACTTAAGCGCTAGGCTTATTTCTAATTTTCCTGCTATGAATGGCAATGAATACATAATATCTCTAAGACCACAAAAGTTATTGTATTTAAAACTAGTATTCAAAGAAATCTGAGGTGACTACAGAAGAGTCAGAATCCATTTATGTTAGTGTGACAGAGCAAATATAGTTTAAAAATAGCAACAAAAAAAAAAATCTAAAATTGTGTAATTTTACTAAATACATTATTAAAACAAAACCCAACTGACCCAAATCATGGGGAAAAAATGTAAATGATAAATATAAATGATAATAGTTATATATTATCTGCAATGCAAAGTTCAACGATTAATCAGTATGAATGTAAGAGTTCAAAGATTTGCGTATAAAATCATAGAAATCTCACTGAGGATCATTCCAGAACATGAAAAATCTATTCTGTTAGATATTTAAAAAGAATATTCCAAAGGAGCCAATTAAATAATCGCACAAACAGCTTAAATCTAAAGAAATATCTAAATAGTGGTTAGTTGCAGCCCTACTATTGATATTATATTAAACTATTTTCTTATTGTATTGATGATGTTAAAAAAAATAAGCTTAAAACACTCTGTAACAGTGTTTCTATATTTTATATTGTGCAAAAAAATGATTGTGTTTTTCACTTGTATGTTACCTTGCTTTGGTTGGAAAATCCCCAGATTCCTGCAGCAACTTCGATGGCAAATATGACAAACAGGAAGAAGAAAAACTGTACAAACAAAAACTAGAATTAGAATCATCTGATGTGCACCGTTGTGTGCATGCAAGATGAGGAAGGTCATTTGAGTGTAGCTGAACCCAATTTACATAGGCTCCTCCTAATGTGAGATTTAGTTAAAGAAGATTAGAACCAGACAGGGCGGGAGAGAGCAAAGGGGGAGGGAATAAACAAGTACAAGAAAATCTAGAGACTCTTCTCTGGCCTTGACACTATTCAGTTAACAACGGTGAGAGCAGACATCACATATATCTTATTGAGCCCAAGGACAGTACACATTCCACACAAGTCCAAGCTCTGTGATATCGCAAAGAAAACATAGATGCCTCACAAAAAAGACACGGTTGAATTTGATGTTAGTCAAAAGGTATTGAAATAACAAGTGGGAATGGCTAAAAAACATCAAGAAGTGGTACATACCAATCCAAGCATACAGGGAGACTCTTGGATAGCCCCACAGCAGCCCAGAAAACCCACCACCATCATCAGTGCTCCAGCTCCTATCAGGATATATACACCTACACACATAATATCTATATTTTAACGAAATACACAACCTTCATTGTACACTGATAATGTAATCATGAAATTGAACAGTGCCATAATTTGACTAAATGATAAACATGAATCCTTTTCCTGAAGTTGTTTTAAACAATGTTCATGTTCATGAACTGACAATGTATTACCTGTGTAAAACACATATGGAGAGTCTGGGCCTTCAAACAGACCCTTGGTCTTTGGGTCGAATCTAAGCCACAGGCCGATAGCAAAGACGGCAGTGCCTGCAAGCTGAAACACAGCACAGATATATTCAGATACTGAGTACTGAAACTCATAATATAATAACATAATATGTATTTAGGGCTGTAGAGCAGCAGGGATCGCATAAGAGAATGCAATTGGGAGACATAAAGCTCTTAAAGTTTGGACTGGTGGACAATCATTCATACATGTGGTCAAGATGAGTCTTCTGTGGCCATCATATTATCTATAGATCTTAAGAATTTCACCTGTTTCTACTCTCTACTGGGACAATTAGCAGTTTTCATTCTAACAAACTCATTAAAAATAACAGTCAGCTTTTCAACTCCAAATGAGGATGATAGTCTTGAGGAACAATTAAACAGCCAACAAATGCTACAAACTATATATATATATATATATATATATATATATATATATATATATATATATATATATATATATATATATATATATACACAGAAAATGTATGTTTTTTTTTCTATTTCATGATGCCATTATTTATCAACATTCATATTTATTGACACAAGGTAACCTCTTAACCCATAATCACATAGTTGTATGCATATAATTATGTCCCTTTACATTTCTCTGACATGCTTTGTTTTTATTTACATAGAGTGTGATCCAAATAGCATAATTTTGCACAGAGTCAACACATGGCACCATGTTTTGCAAAGTTCATACACAGGCATGTACTAACAAGCCTGTCTGTTAATTTTTAACTTTGATAGGTGGCAGTCTTGAACTTTTGTGTTTATGTATATTTTTCTCTTAATACTACTTTATACTACTAAGTTCATATTTTCTTTCTTCTATTATCTCATATGTTCCATTTTGTGAAAACAAGCAGCGGAAATCATTAAAGTACAAATCTAGTTGAACATTTCTCCAAATCTATAACCTATAACCCCCTCCCCCACACACACATACACACACAAAACACAGGAAGATATAATAATAATAAAACACATAAAGTACACCTACCCAGAAGACAAGGTTGAAAATAAACATGAGATATTTCACACACTTGATTCCTCCAGCGACAGCCATGCTGCTTCAGTGCACTGCTTGGAGTGTGTATTAACAAGTTTCTTCACAGTGGTGTCAGTTAGAAGAAGGAAGTGGAAAGCTAAACTATTTTCAATACCACGCCTACAATCACCTGATTATACAGTTAGGGAGCGGCAAGAGCAGCATACAAATCCTTGCCTGTCTTCTTTCCTCTCTCTTGTTCCATGTTTATGCGTGTACAGTTTTTCTTTACATCCACTGCACACATGCATGGCACACAGTACTGTGTTTTATGATCTGGGAGCTGCACAGAGAGCTCTGTTCAGGCATGCTGACATGAAACATTTACTAAAATACCTGTCTAGCAGCATATTTGCTGTCTGAATGGTGTGTGACTACAATTAATAGGTTGCTTCCAATATGACGATCTTCTCTATTCCTGGATTCCTAATATCATTCAAAACTGGTTTTGTGACCACTACTCTACACGCAGACAGACAGTGCTCTGAAGAAAAATTTGCACCTGTTTTGTGGTTGCATGAACACATTTATATTGTACCAGCACAGAGAAAAATACATGTCTAACGTCAAATGACAGAATACAAATTGTTAATTATTGATATAGTCACCTCATTTGTCGCAAAGTGAATTGTTGCATCATTGGAATCTTCCAAATAGGTTTTTCTCTCCTATCCTTAGCTCTGTTATAGCTGCACCCATTGCAAACGTTCATACATGTGTTCAACATCCATCTGAAACCAGTCACACATTCAGCTTATAAACATATAGACATAGACACACCCTGCAGGCTCAGTGGGTCGCAAATAGCCTATGGGATATCCAGGATTCATTCACACACACACACACACACACACACACACACACACACACACACGTACACACACACACACACACACACACAGACACACACACACAGACACACACACACAGGGGCTGGCTCCCTGACATGCGCAACGCTTCACACATCACGTGACTGTGTATAAGTCTTAATTATTATTATATCAGCCAGATTCTCCACCTCCCCCCCCCCCATTTATTCCAGTTATTAAAATGCCGTGCGCGCAAACTCCAGAGTTAAGTCTGCGCTGTGGAATTGGGTCACTTGGCCACCGGGGATTATTCTTCCATCCCTGCTCTCTCTCCACACGCGCTGGGACACTTTGTGTTCGGTGGAGGCCGGTGCCAAAAATAATTTGCGGGGCACATCGGAAATAGGCTGTGCGTTAACTGTGCGTTAAGTAACCGCGGTGTCCGTCAACGTTTGGCACGACTCTGCATCTGTAACATCTTATGGGGTAGTTTCATTCACTGGAATAATGGCACACTCCAACGCACGCTTCACACAAACACACAGACAGCATGTACATTTTCTCCCTGTATGAACAGAACCATACAGCTCTCGCTTCAAACTCACCCAGAAAACCAGGTTGAAGGTGAACATCAGATATTTGATGCACATCTCTCCTCCCGACAGCGCAGCCATGGCGGTACAGCTGGAGCTACGGTTGACACTTGACTGATGGCGTCGGCTATATGCAACTCGACGGCAGGAGAATAGAAGAGAAGAGCGTTGAACCAACAGTCAGAATGCAGGATGAGGTTATTTGCAGACACGCCGCCACTGATACGCGCGTCGTGCTGTGCGCGCCTGTAGTGGTCCGCCCCCACAGATAACGGGCTGCAAAGGCAAAGCCTGCTGTGCTTTCTTTCCTTCTTTCTTTCTTTCTTTCTTTCTTTCTTTCTTTCTTTCTTTCTTTCTTTCTTTCTTTCTTTATATATATATATATATATATATATATATATATATATATATATATATTTTTTTTTTATCAATGTTCATATTCAAAATGAAAAATTCATGAAAAAGCATTCCTAAAATGAAATATTTTCGTTGCACGACAGTATATATAGGAGATGGGGTGCTGCTAATTTACATCTTTCGTTGAGGCTCTTTCCTTGAGCCCATGCCTGCCTGCAGGAATCACACAGCAGCGGCCTGAAGTGAACAGTGCTACGAGCTCCTCGGCGGCAACTTGCAGCACCCTGGACAGTGCGATGACGTCATTCGCCCAGAATAAGAAAAGCGCGTCCACGGAGGGAATACTGTACATGAATGATGAACACCGTGCATGAGCACATCATCGCCAGGGGCTCTCCCAGACGCACGTATTATATATATATATATATATATATATATATATATATATATATATATATATATATATATATATATATATATATATATATATATATATATATATATGCTCAGGTTAATTGGCAACTCTAAATTGCCCGTAGGTGTGAGTGTGTGAGTAAATGGTGTGTGTGCCCCACGATTGGCTGGCGACCATCTGGGGTGTATCCCTGCCTCTCGCCGTAACGCGCTGGGATAGGCTCCAGCAGACCCCTGCGACCCTAATGAGGAATAAGCAGGTATAGAAAATGAATGGATGGATGGATGGATATATATATATATATATATATATATATATATATATATATTTCTCGGGTTAACATACCGTGGGCCGCAGTATCATGCGCAGGCCAGCATGTATGAATGCAGCTGTATGGATGTTTGGGGAACCCCGTAGATTCCATATGTCTCTGTCTGCAAGAAGCATCCAAAGTTGAGCTTAATTTGCTGATGATGATCGTAAACATTTCTCTTTTTTGTTTACATTTACCTTCCTATAATGGGAAAAAAAATGTCTGTCACTTTATAATTTAACAACTGGCCACCCCCTGCCCAAGTTAACTGAATCAAAAGTGTTAATTCTGTTTATAAAGATTTTTTTTAAATGATAATTGTAAAAACTATAGCCCAAATAAACAAATAACTTTGGTTGATTTGGTTTTAATAAAATGCATACATTATGTATGTATATTTAAAGAACAGATTTGATAGCAAAGAGAAAATATTAGAAAACCATTAAGTGCAGCAGGTGAAGTCATATTTGAGAGGATATTGAGGTGGAATTTGCAACTAAAAATATTCACCTATAAAGGCAGTGGAAGGTGACATTATTAATCAAGAGGAAGGTTAGATATCCTTATCTCTTTAAACATTTGATTAGACAGACACACTGGGCACTAGGGCATACATATTCTAAATGGTTTATAATGTGTATCTTTATCAATTGA
Source organism: Eupleurogrammus muticus (assembly GCA_036785175.1). Classification (NCBI taxonomy): domain Eukaryota; kingdom Metazoa; phylum Chordata; class Actinopteri; order Scombriformes; family Trichiuridae; genus Eupleurogrammus; species Eupleurogrammus muticus. Next base: position 25,544,726 of record JAYKQN010000010.1, on the reverse strand, counting down.
CAATTAATTATTTAGACCTACTTACACTCAATAATTCCTCCAATGGCTCCTTTGACCACTTTTGAAAACTGGATGTAATGCATTTGAAAAATAAAACAGGCTACAGACCAGATCGATTGTAAAAAAAGAACAAAAACCTTTTGTAATGACTTATTTATTATTCTACTTGATAGCATGTATCCATAACAGCCAGTACGATAACTTATTTTAAAGGACAGATTAAGATTGACTTTGAATTGTCCTACACTTACACAAGTGATTCACTGATCTAATAAGACATCTCATATGCCGTGATACAAGTTATGTGAGGTCAGATTATATGCATAGCCTATATTTGGACACTCTGTTTATGTTTGGGAGATGGAGACACTGATTTTAAATGTTTGTACATGTTTGCAAATAACCAAGGAGATTTTTCCTCTCATTCTGTATTTGACTTTTTTCCAGATGATCACTGTAGTTTGCAACTGAGAGTGTTGATCAGAGCACTTTCCCATTGTGTGTGTGTGTGTGTGTGTGTTTATGTGTGTGCACTTTTGGCTTGGCTTAGTCATATGTTTGTGCATGTGACTGCTGAAACACTGTTATTGCGTGAGATATCTCCAGTAAGTGTGTTTTCCACCAGAGTTGTTTGGGTTGGCACTGATGCAGACTCGTACGTGTAGACTAATCACTCAGCCAGGCCATCAGTGGGCATATCCTGGCATTGTCTCGCTGAATGTGTTTGATGGTGTCAGTCTGCAGTCACCAATTTGTGGATAGAATAATTCTCTGCCCTCCTTGACATAACCTGGCGAGGGGTGCAGTCTTTAGCCAATGACTGTGGGGTGGGAGTACCTTTTTTTGCTATAAAATAGAGCCTTGATTGTGGGTGTGTGTCTCTGTGTGAAACAAATGTTTGACCCTCTTCTGGGTTAGTTAGGCACATACGACTACATTTTATCACTATGTGAGGGCTGAAAGTGTAGATTTGGAGTCTTCCTCTTGGATTGCATTTGCCTTCTCTTTGCATCTTTGTGGATTATCTGAGGCTGAAGCCATGGAGGTAGGATTGATGATTGTTTGGAGCTGGAAGAGGGCATTTATTTTAGTCGTTCTCATTGAGAAAAACATGATGTTGAGACAATGAGAGTGATGTTACTAGAGATGACACTGATAATGGAAAGTGTTTTCATGTATTTTTTAGGTGGGTTTGAGAAAGTATTTCAGAGAAATCTGCATTCTCCTGCATCTGACAGGTGAGTGTTACATCAGGGACTTGCCAGATCGTTTCTGGTCTTTGCACACAAAAGGAACACAGTTCTATTATTAATACATGTGACCTTTTTATAAAATCTGTCTTCATACAGTGAATTGCATATTGATGTTTTTGGTGTGCATCCAGTTTGTGTAGCAGGTATGACAGGGAGATGCAGTCTGTTTGGGCGACACCACGTTCACACATTCGATGGGGTATTATATGAATTTCCTGGAGACTGCAGCTACCTACTGGCTGGGGACTGCAGCCATCACTCCTTCACGCTGCTGGGTGAGTCATACTCACACAGTTCAATAAAGGAATAAGCAGATTTTAATTCCAATAGAGTGCCATGCTTACATTAGGAGATCATCATCAGGAGATTCCACACAGCAACTGCCAAGTTTGAGTCTCCCTGGGACATGTATGCTCAGTGGTGGGATTACTGAGTTACTAAGCACATTTATTTATTTAAGTACCATAAATGCAATTTTGAGGTACTTGTACTTTACTTCATTTTTTTTTTTTAAATTTCCATTCTACTTGATACTTTAACTCTACTTTCTACTCCACTACAGCTTTAGATACTGATTTGACACAAGGGATAATATAACAAGCTTTTAAAATGCAACACTTTTTAAAAGATGAAACCAGTGCTTACCAACCTTTTGTTTTTTAGTTGGGCGTAACTATGTCTATGCCTATGAGTTGTTTCTTGCTTGTACTTTTATTTCAGTAGGATTTTTCATGGTGGACTTTAGTATTTTTACTTTGCTCTGTGGGTACATTTACTTCCGTAAAGCATCTGAATAATTCTACTGCTGTGTACACTAAAGTTATGCATGTACTCAAAACTATTTCTTAGCTATTTCATTAAATTTTTACAAATCATCTTCAGATTGAAAGACCAGTTTTGGTTATCTCAGCCGCTGTCAGTTTGATGTAGTGGTTTTAAAACGTGTTTTGCATTTGCAGGGGATTTTGTCCTTGGCAAAAGAAGTGGAGTCACTTTGTTTCTGGGGGATGCCTTCGAGCTGCACCTCTCTGTGGACGGAAGACTCTCACAAGGAGAAACAAGGTAAAGGAACTGTGATCCAAAAACCATTAACTACGTAGATGTGTATTGATGATATAGATTGGTTAGGAGGAGGAGCTTGATGTTTCTGTCTTTTTTTGTTTAGTCTCTCTCTGCCCTATGCCTCCCACACTGTGTTCGCGGGCTCAGAGCTAGGCTTTTACAAAATCTGGAGCGAGGAGTTTGGCTTCACTGTTACCATTGATAATGCAGCCAACATTGCCCTGCAACTGACCAAACACCATGCTAACCGCACCTGTGGCCTCTGTGGCAACTTCAACACTGTGTCAGCTGATGAATATACCGCTCAAGAAGGTAGGTTCATGTGGGCTAGTGGAGTTAACATACTCTCATTGTGCGCATGCACTATTTAGGATATGTCAATGTTTGAGAGGGAGTTGATTGTTAATGGCATTTAGGAAACTATTTGAGTGGAGAGCACACACACACCAGCAACAGGAAGAGTAGCAGCTCAGTACAGGAAAAGATAACAAGGTAAAAGAAAGCACAAGGAACAGCAGTGGTAGGATGAGATTAAAGAAAAATGTCAACTTGTGTGTGTGTGTGTGTGTGTGTGTGTGTGTGTGTGTGTGTGTGTGTGTGTGTGTGTGTGTGTGTGATTTCAGGTTTCCTCACAGAGGACAGTTATGACTTTGCTAACTCATGGGCAGTGAAGGGCGCCGGTCAAGAATGTCGACATATCTCAAATCCCAGCCATTCCTGCAACAGCACAAAAGAGACCTCAGTGGTGAGATGACATTCATCAAAACACAGGCAGCCACATGTAGATGTACATTACACAGAACTCTCTTCATGATATAAACCATTTTATTCAAAGAGGCAGCACAAACACAGATAGACTCATATTAAGAGAATGATACTATTTTAATCATGCAAGAACATTCTGTATATCAATCATCTTCATCTCCCTCTGTAGTAAAGATCTTCATCATGTTGAGAGGATTCCCCAGCAAAGGGAGTAATCTATCCATCAATTCCATCAGATCTTATAAAACTGGGATCTTTGGTCTAATATGTATCTGTTTAGAGGTCCTTGATGTAAACATTTCTGAAAATCACTGGTCTGGTGTACCCTAATTTTGACTTAAAAGTCAAAAATCGGAGACAGTCACATAATTCGATATAATATAATAATATTTCTTATCAAATTTATATGCTACAAGTAAGTTTACCAAATACTAAGGCAGGATTGTTGAATTAATGAAAACCATCTGATAACTTTGGCTGCAGAGGAAATTGTCAACTTCCCGCCTACATAGTAGGCAAAAATAAGGAATCCACTATTTAGAACATCCAAATTCCTTAGTAGGCTTAAAAAAGTATGTGAACGGTACCAGGACGGTTTGCCACATCCAGTCATATTTTGCAGTGTGCAAGTGAACCACACTATGCTATCTTAGAAGTCACTGGGAAGTCAATAACTACAGTAGCAGAATAACTTTCTCCTTTTTTCCCCAAACTTAATTGAAACATATTAACCTAAACATCAAGACTATCATCTGACTAAATAAATGTAGATATCAGATATTTCTTTTGCAATATCCTTTTTGTATAATAAGATTTGATCCATCTGTAGAGCTTAACCAACAATACAATTTATGATAAAATTGACTTGTGACTCTACGTAAGAAGAACCATTCCCGGGGGGTGCTGTAGTATATCCTTTCAATGTTCAGGTGTACAGGACGGGCAAGTTGGCTGCTGTACTATGTCCGAAATGTGCATCCTACTGTCTAACTTCCTACATCGAAGCTACTACTATGGCATTGGAGTAGCAGCTACTGGTTAGTAGCCAGTGTATAATGAGATTTAGGATTGACTTCTTCCATCTGTCATCTTCTACTCTTCAGTAGAGTTATTTAACTTATAGTATAGTATGTAGGGTTTAGACTGAAGTACCAAAGCAGGTTACCACCATATATGAAGACAGGCCTAACCATAACCATATAGAAAATGCATTATTTAAAGTGGAGCAATCAGTAAGAATGAGAGATGGTTGATAGGCAGGTGCAAAATACATCGTTCATACTGCTCCTGAACAGATATATGTCTAGGAAACTAAAAGTAATATGATTGAGTATTGTGTATATACTGAAAGGAGAAAGAGTTTTAGCCTTTTATTCAATATGTAGCATAAATGTGCACCTGGTGAGGCTGAGCTCCTTCAAAGTTTATTTATGTTTCTTCTGTCCTGTTTACAAGTATGGAATTTTGGTGCCTAAATATAAAATGTTATTTATCTTATTTATATATCATTTTAAAAGTGTGAGTGCTATGTGTGACCTGTTGAGTATTTTATGTATTAAGTGGTGTGGTACAGATGAGGGAAAACAAACTTTCTATTTAAGAGCACTGTTAATTGTCCACTTTACCATACACATCAGCAGTTTGACTCATTAGTGGACCATAAATATTCCATGTTACCATTTCAATTTAAAAGCTATAATCCAATTTAAATCTCAAATAAAAGATTGCTTAACATTAAATTACCTCATCCTGGGTGCCGAGGAGAAGATCAGCTGTGGAGTAGCTTCGCTCTTGACAGCACAGTGACAGGCAGTGCACTTTAGACCACCTCCCAGGCAGTCTTAAGGCAACATATCACTGTACTGTCTTGGCCTTAAAACACTTTTGTTAGTATCAAAACTAAAAGACGCATGGGCATGAAATTCACTCACACATGCTGATGGGAAATTAACAAATACAGCTGTGTTTCACTCAAAAGATTACTTATGCGCCATCTTAATAGCACCCCATGCTTTTGTGTCATCTAAATATCTAAAAAGGGCCGCACCTGTAAGTTTGGAAGCTATAGATGTCTTCAACAATAGTAGTTGGTGCGAGTACTATTTTTATTTACTTTTTTTAATCTGATATTGCAAAAATATTTAAAAAAACTCAATAATCAACCAACTCAAACCAACAAATCCAATTTGCAATTTTCCATTGTGAAAATATCTCAATGATCAAAAATAAAACCATTTAATGGATTTACATTCAGAAATGAGTTTAATTAATTTAATACTTGACAGTTATGATCAGGATTGAAGTGGATCTATGAAAAAAGTAGAAAGAAATATAAAATGCACTAATTTCATAGCATTTTAATATTGATTTTGATGGTTGGTCTGAGTGTAACAATATAATATAAAGATACAAGGGGAAAAAAACTCCCAATTTTGTCTCTCTACTACTTAATTGTGGTATATTTATTTTGTTTATTAAACCAGACCCAGCTTCTATTTTACATACCCTTCTGTGTGTAGGCTAATGAGCCATGGTTATGCAGTAGATGGTTGGTTGGTTCTGTCTTTTATATTTTGTATATTTGGGCATGTCATACCCTATTGCAACCACCAGGTGGCGTTTTACCTGCATCTCATTATATAGGTTTTAGTTATATGTATTTTATTTGTTTTTCCTATATTGGTTTAATCCCAACTGGCAAAAAAATGTTCATGCCCGATTTAATTCTTTGTATTCTCTTAATAAAATATTGTATACACTGATATGCATTTTCTACAATCATTCGTTTGTATAATCATGTGACATCACTGATGATCACTGTCTCTTGTGGTTGAGGTGTCCTAAAGAGAAAGAAAAATTCTTATGTAGCCAAAAAGTTGTCTATTAAAAAAAATCACACTCGTAACCTGAGTGCGCAGTGCCCTCCTATTCAAAAATCTTTTTTTGTTTCCATCACAATCAAATTTGTGGTATTCTTGTCACAAGAATATATTATTTTTTCAATATTTAAACACTGACAAGATGTATGAGATCAACACTGTTCTTTTAGTTTTGATACTAACAAAAATAACTTTCTTTCGGTTGAAATTGTGGACTTCCTGTTTGTTTAACCGCTTGAATTTGAACACTGTGTGTGTGTGTCTAGGTCCTGTCTGGGTGCAGTGTGCTGCAGACATCTAGTGTGTTCCGGCACTGTGCCCACGTGGTCTCTCCTGAGGCCTTCCAGTTGCTGTGTCAGGATGAGGCGTGCCACTGTGGGCAGGGGCAGGGGGAGGACTGTTACTGTCCAATCCTGTTGGAGTATGCCCGCACATGCCATGCCCATGGGATACTTTTACATGGCTGGCTGGAGGAGAGTCAGTGCTGTAAGTCTAGGGCTACAACTAATAATTATTTTCCTTAGTGACTATTTTTTCAAATAATTGTTTAGTCTATAAAGTATAAAAGGCTTTAAAGATTTTATCTGGCTAAAACCCAAAGACATTCAGTTTGAGCATTTTAACTGAAACAATTATAATAATTAATATTTTACTTTCTTGTTATTTTTCGTCAATCAGAGTTACAGTGTAATGTTACACTAGGATATGATGTTATATTAATAATCTCACTATGTTCAAAATGTGTGTGTGTACAGTCCCCAAGTGTCCAATTGGGATGCATTACAGTGAATGCAGCAAGTTGTGCTCTACCACCTGCCATAGTCTCAACATCCAGGAGGTCTGCAAGGAAGAGTGTACAGATGGCTGCATATGCCCTGGTAACCTTACAGTTTCTTTCTCTCTTTCTTTCTTTCTTTCTTTCTTTCTTTCTTTCTTTCTTTCTTTCTTTCTTTCTTTCTTTCTTTCTTTCTTTCTTTCTTTCTTTCTTTCTTTCTTTCTTTCTGTCTTTCTTTCTTTCTTTCTTTCTTTCTTTCTTTCTTTCTTTCTTTCTTTCTTTCTTTCTTTCTGTTTGTACCATATAACACGGTGTGTATGTGTGTGTTTTCAGTGGGGAAGGTTTTAGATGGTAACCGCTGTGTGGAGGTATCTCAATGTTCCTGTGTACACATGGGTCGACATTTCCCACCAGGAGCCACTATCTCTCAAGATTGCAACACCTGGTGAGAGGGCAACAAGGGCACACTGATAAGAAAACACACCAATATATGAAATCTACTTCACAATGCTTCCTGAGAAATCAATCTTTAAAGCAGTGGTTCTCAGATAGTGAGGCGTGCCCCCCAGGGGGGCGCGAGGCTCCATCAAGGGGAGGCGCGTTTGACCTTGGGAAACATGTTTTTTATTTTTTATTTTTATTTTTTTTTTTTTACGGTCCTAGAATAAAGTGCAATTGCACCTCCACTACATTAGGGGGCATTGGTGCTCTCAGTGGCAGAGTGTGAGCAGGGAGCATACAGCACAGAGTATGAGTATGAAGTGTTGATACGGAGTGTAGCAGACCCTCAAGTGACACCATGAGAAAGTATTTAACAGGGATGAGAAGACAGGCGGAGAGAGGTAGAGATAAAGAGACAAACGAAAGTCTCCTGAAAGCTAAGACGAGGAAATATGACAAAGCGTCAGTAGCACTTAGTTCACTGTGAAAGACCGGTGTGCTACTGTGTCTAAAATGTTGGCAGTGGACAGCATGAGGACAAATAAATTAAAGACATTACACCCCAAACACGCTCATGCGCTGATTTTATTTTACAGTATCATATGGTTTGACATCAAGTCAGTCAATATTGTTTATAGTTTAATTAAGGATTTAATTGTATTTTTGAATTTCAGATGCACTTTAAATCTTTTCTGTTACAGATAACAAAGCTATTCTTTGTTGTAAGTTGGTCCATATTTCTTTCTTTTTTTATTCTCTTATATGTTAATAATGATACAATGTTATGCAGAGGTGTTATTATAACAATGTTATAGACAAATTATACTATTTATAGTTGCACGGGGGGGCGCAAGATGTTTTCTTCTTCCATACGAGGGGCGCGACAGAAAATAAATGAGAAGCACTGCTTTAAAGTAAGGAGTCTCTATGTGTCTGTGGCTTATGTATCATGTGTTTGTCAGATCAACCCCAGCTTTCAGATAAAGATGCACATGGCACTGTAATGTATATCCTTTTTATTGATTTTTTGGATAGATAATCAAAACATTATTAATCTGATTAAAAGTTAGTCTCCCATGTGGGTGCTGCAGTGATGTAGGGGTAGAGTGCTTGCCTCTTAAGAAGCTAATTTCTGGTTTGAATCCTGGCTGAAGCCTTCCTTTGCTGCATGTCTCCCTCTCTCTCCTTCTCCAATTACTTCCTATTTGCCTACTGTATAATAATAGCATCTATGCCACAAAAAAAGAAAAATAAAAAGTTAAAATTTCATAGACTTACATATCACAGTGCTATATAATTTATTCCTTGCACTAACACTTGCTAATGTGGCTGTTGCCATCTTACCTCACGACATATTCACAGACCCTTCAGGAAATCCTAGCTCTATCACCTAACAGAACAGTATCTGGGCCCAAATTTATTTATTTATAAACACATATAACAGTAACACACCCATGTTGTTACACTATACAAGAAAAAGTCCAAAAGGAAGAGATTTCTCATAAGTCCGGTTTTACTAGGCCTATCAACCTAATTTCAAAACTGATATGAAGATCAAGATTCAAAATTACGATATAAATTGTAGCCTTTTCTTACAACCGTATTTTCATAACTGTACTGTTCTCATTGTATGTCCATGTCTTACCCAATGTAGATTTTGTTTATTATAACTATGTAAGTCCAACACACCCTCATTTAGCCAAATATGAAAACTCTATTTAAGCATCCACTTTTTATGGAATACATGCTTCCTATGGGTGTTGCATTATTAAACTAAATTGTCCTTCTCCAATAGTGTTTGTCGTCACGGTAGCTGGGAATGCACCAACGAAGACTGCCCTGGTGAGGGAGTTACACAGTTACTCAGCCTCCAGGCTTACAACTTCCACAGGTTGCAAATATGACATATATGATATATATAGCTTTGTCTGTACTATAGGTGAATGCCTTGTGGTGGGCCAGTCTCACTTTAAGACCTTTGACAACAAGTTCTTCACCTTTACGGGCCACTGTCAATATCTGCTGGCAAGAGACTGTGAAGATAGAGACTTTTCTGTCATTATTGAGAATGTACAGGTAATGACTGCCTCTTTTAAAAACCTGGATTAGAATTTTTTTATTTGTATTTTAGTATTTAATTTACTGTCTCAAATTATATGAATAATAACCCCGTATTTAATAATTCATTGTCTCACTGATTGCTTATCATTTGACAGTATTTTTCTGTTGTATGTGTGTGTGTCAGTGTGCAAATGATCAGAATGCAGTGTGCACACGCTCAGTGACGCTCAGCCTGGCTGCTCTGGAGGACATGACAGTGAAGCTGAAGCATGGAGGTGTGGTCTCTGTCAACAGCATGGACATCCAAATGCCAATGCTTCATGGTATGCAGTCAGGGTCATAGCCATGATTACAGAGGTCAACATTATACATATAATATACAATATACTGGCATACTGAGTCTACTACTATTTGTATATACTCATATTTGTTGTTAAAACTGAATTTAACTTGGCAGTCTTGTGTGTGCAATTCTGCAGGCCGTCTACATATCCGGAGATCTGTCCTGTCTGCTGTAACTGTGAAGTTTGGAGAGGACCTTCATCTGGAATGGGATGGGAGGGGCCGGGTGCTTCTAAAGGTGAAGCAAGTTTATCTTAATCATTAATAAAGATGGTTTTGACTAATAGATGTGTAAAGTTTAGTAACTTCAAAATGTTGTTTACCTCCCCAGCTGGGACCACAATGGGCAGGGCGGACCTGTGGTCTATGTGGTAACTACAATGGTAACCAAGGTGACGACTTCTTGTCTGGTTCTGGACTGGTTGAGGCAGGTCCTCAGGCATTTGGCCAGTCCTGGGGAATTAACGGAGACTGTACATCCCCCCATAAAGCTGTGACTGATCCGTGTGCCATTAACCCCAAAAGAGGTAGGCACATTAGACACAAGCAAGCACACCTCACCACAACAACCAATGTTGACCTTGATTCAACCTGCTGTGTCTTTTAGTGCGCTATGCAGAGGAGGCATGTTCAGTGATGATGTCAGAGGTGTTTAGCCCGTGCCACTTCCTGGTGAACCCGGGTCCGTTCCAGAGGTTCTGTCGCTATGATGTGTGTGCGTGTCTGGATAGTGAGGAGTGCCTCTGTTCTGCTCTGGCTGCCTATGCAGCTGCCTGTTCTGCCAAAGGGGTGCTGGTCAATTGGAGGTCTGCTTCACTTTGCGGTAACTCTCTCAAAGATTCACTTGTACGCACAGAAATATTTTGTCCACTTTTTTTTTATCATAACCGTAGAACAAATTCTAAAGTCAACATTGATATGGATGATGACCATCCAACCAAAACCGAGGATCCACTTATATTAATGTTTGTATCACCATGAGTACAAGAATCAATAAAGGAAATGAATATCATAAGTCCAGAGAAAGATTTTTGACATAAAAAACAAATTAGGTGAGATTCAGTGGTTAATCTTCTCCTGATTGATTTGTTCAGAGCTGGACTGCACTGGAGGACAGGTGTATGAGGCCTGTGGGAGTGCGTGTGACCGGACGTGCCGTGCTCTCTCTGGAGTCGAGCCCAGCTGTGAGGGGGAGAGGGTGTGTGAGGAGGGCTGCTTTTGCCCTGCCGGAAAGTACTTGAGTGATTCTGGAGAGTGTGTGCCGGCTGAGGAGTGCACCTGCCTGCACGATGGACAGCTCTACCAGCCTAGTGATGTTTACGCTGACCACAACAGCATCTGGTCAGTGAGTATGCATGCATCAATACAGAAATGAATCAGCTATGATGCATTGTCACACACATATGGCTTTATTTTTTTTTTAATTTATCTTCTTGTGCGTACAGCTACTGTGAGAACGGGTCAATGCGCTGTAGCTCTCCTGAAGCAAGCACCTTACTGTCTGACCTCTTCTACGACGATGTTGACCTGGCACCATCCCGAGGTAAGGATTCAGTCTTTTAGAGCAGAAGCTCCCAACCTGGGGGGGACAGGGGCCCACAAGGGTTTGGCATTTTTTACATTTTGGATACAAAATTGTATTTTTTTCCAAGCTTTCTTCAATTCTTTCCTTTTGTGGATTTGTATATTTTACCTCCTCAAGCCTCTAAATGTTATTTAAGATGAATTTATGAATAAGAATGCGCCCTCTTTCTAGAGCTATAGGATTAGTCATTAGACATTGAGGAGTTGCAGGTCAAAAAGGACCTAAATGGGACCTTGTGATCAGTGATGACACTTAAGTAAATCTGCTTCATTATTTCTCAATAAAGTAAAAAAGATGAGAGAAACTGATCACTAGCTTCATGTAAAAACTACATGTTGGTGCTTTTTCTTCCTGTCTGTAGAGCGCCGGTCAGCCCAGTGCCCTCCTCCATTAGTCCGTGCAGAGTGTAATGGAGAAACCAAGGGCCTAGAGTGTGCCAGAACCTGCCAGAACTTGGATCTTCCCTGTGTCAGTCTTGCCTGCATCCCTGGCTGCCTCTGTCCTCCTGGCACAGTAGGTTTTGTATTACTAGTATTATTATTTAAAAATGAAACATGCTGATTCATTAGCTGTTTGATTTTAGGTACGCCACCGCAGAGATTGCATTGCACCGGAACAGTGTCCCTGTTTCCATAACAACAAACCGTATCAATCAGGACAGACCATTACTGTCGACTGCAACACCTGGTAAAAGGAAAATGTTTGCATACATGGTTGTGAGGGAGAATACCTGTATCCTACTACCTTAATATGCTTTCTGTTTTACAGTGTGTGTAAGAACAGAAAGTGGAACTGCACAAAAAAGATATGTGATGGTGTGTGCCGTACTGTGGGCGAGGGGCATTATATCACCTTTGATGGCCTCAAGTACTCCTTCCCAGGCCTCTGCCAGTATGTCCTGGTCCAGGTGAAAGACAGACATCCAAAAGAGCACCACTTTGGTGTCAAAGCATAAACAACAGCACACATTTCTTTCCTCTATCGATCTGATACTTATTATCTTCTTCTGCTCTCATTAATGCTAGGATATGTGTCATGGTGATGAGGGGGCGTTCAGGGTGCTCGTGGAAAATGAGGCCTGTGGAATCATTGGACATCGCTGTGCAAAAGCTATCACTATCTACTACCAGGGAGGATCAATTTTAATGCAACATGGAGAGGTAATACAGGCAGAAATCTATTAATATATACTAACTCCCATGCACTTAATGAACAACATATAATATCATTCAACAGTGCACCTTTAGACACATGCATACATTGCAACAACAATGTATATTAGTGTTGCACAAATGATGATCTAAAGCACAAAACTCAAACAGGACTAATTTGTGTGGTAATTTGTGAGTCATATGTCTGGCACTTTGTATTCTGTTTTGCTCAGACTAGCTGACAAGTGACTTGAAACCAATGACTTCCGACTTACTGTATGAGAATCCTGGATATATCCTAAATTTCCATCATTCTGTTTTGCAGGTAAAGATGAAGAAGCCTGTTCCACAGGGCTCGCAGGTGGAGATTGTCCGGTCTGGTCAGTTCTATATCCTCCTGCTGGGAGAACACATTTCCCTCAGTTGGGACAGGGGAAATGGCCTGTTGGTTCACATCTCAGCCTCCTACAGGGTATTGATGTATTCAAGTACTATTTGTACTGATTAAACAAATCATCCCTCTATTTCGTATGAATTATGTTCCTTTGTGTATAGGGTCGGGTTTGTGGCCTGTGTGGTAATTTTGATGGGAACGTCAACAACGACCTGATGAGCAGCAACAAAGAGCTGGTGGTGAATTCCTTCCATTTTGGCAATTCCTGGAAGGTCAATCCCAGCTGTGCTGATGTAACACAGGTAAAATGCGGTCTGAGATTGAAGGGTCAGTTCTGCAAAGTAGAAAATGCAAAGTAAGATCTGTTCTACTATAGTGGTATATAGTTAAGCAAATGGCAATGCATCTACCAATGACATTTTATTAAACATGGAGTTAAGCATCTGTTAATAGAATACAGTCTATTCAATAACAGATATGGGATTTTAACCCGTCATATTTATTTTATCAAAGTTTACTGCCTTTTCCAATTTTTGTATGAAAAATGCCCAGCACTACACAGTTCTGAGAAATAATAACTAACATAATAGAAATAAATAATATTAGTCATAACAATAATATTTATTATAATAATAATAAAAAAGAAAAAAAGAAACAAATTGAATGAACAAAAACAATACATAAATAAGACAGTTTGTTTAGTTTATGAAGCTTAAATCCAGAAGCATACATTTATTTTGAGTGATGTTTGTGACTAAAAAGGAATAATAAACATTTCTTTCTATTAGGGTGCTCTATGGCCTAATTTTATAAGGCAAGTAAGGCGAGTTAGGATCTTCATTTAACTTGACAGACTCATCATGTGTAGTCTTTTTTTCACAGCCTGTAAGTGGTAAACATTAAATCCAAATTATACATTTCAAATAATGTGATCAGGATATACAGGCTTCATTTTATGATTATTACATATTTATGCAAAGAAAACATGATTACTCGTTCAGTTCTGTGGCTCCATAATGTTCCCTATGGTGCCGTTCTTGTGGAGCATGTTGCAACATGGGTTTTTTGTATAGAGAGAAGGGATAGTAGCCTCTGTAGGCTGTCTTTGGGCGAGACAATAACATTCAATATTCTTTTAAGGTATAAAGTACTTCCATGTACTGCCTACCTCCGGTCAGTCTGTAAAAGTTGAGCTTTGCACAGTAAACAGCAAGAAAGCATCTGGCTGGTCAATCAATGATTTGGTACATGGATTACCATAATATAATATATACCCAATTTGTATTTAATGTCCTGAAATATTGTTTGATATTTGATATGCTTCTTCCTCCTATTATTATTATCATTTATCTATAAAACAAGGACATCTGTATGTCTGTGTGTGTCTGTGGCTCATGTATCTCTGTGACTGTTTGTCAGATCAACCTCAGCTTTCAGATATAGGTTGCATATGGTACTGTAAACTGTATCCATTTTGTGGTATTTTTAGGTTGACATTCAAATTATCATCATCTTAATCTTAATTGTCATTAATAGTTAATATTCTCAGAGTGCTGTGGTGTATAGGGACGAACAGTTGACATCTAGACCTTTTTAAAAAAAAAATCTACATACGCTTCTACTTTTTGTAGTAATACAACATACTTCATATATACAACATACTCATATATATATGATATATCTTATATAGATATATATCTATATATCATCTTTTTTCTACTCTTTTTTTATTACAAATAGTATATACAATTATCACCTAATTTAAGGCAATGATGGAAGCACATCACTATGATCAATAGAGATGATTGAATGTTATTTATTGTTATTGCAATACTAATAACTTCAATACATCATACAAAAATCTGTTGCACCGCATTTGTGTGTGTATAGATCCCAGATCCGTGTGGTAACAACATTGTGAAGTTGGTAACAGTGGAGCAGTCATGCCGTGTGCTCACTGGTCCCCTCTTTAAAGAATGCAACAGCCAGGTAAGTGTAATTACAGGCACCCATGATATCCCATAATATGCAGAAGCAGCATTGGGTTCAGGAATGCTCTGTCCTTTTTCTCTGTGTGTCTCTAGGTGGATGCAGAGCCATACATAGAGATGTGCGTGGAGGCTGCGTGCTCTTGTCCATCAGTAGGCGACTGTGCATGTTTCTGTGACGTTATTGCAAGCTACGCTCAGGCTTGTTCAGAGAGAGGTGTAGCCACCAGCTGGAGATCCAATGAGCTTTGCCGTGAGTCTGCAGAATTTCTCCATCTATCATTTTACCTTTTTTTGGCAGAAATATCCTTTGTTCTCATGGGGAGCTCTGTTGACAATGTTACATGTAAAAAACAAATGACCTAAAATACATATCTTTCATACATATATGATTCATTAGTTGTTTTTTTTTACACAACCATAGAACAAAAACACAAAACAACACAAACATGTATAATTGACATCACAAATGAAATATACTATACCATTACAAATATACCACATACTGTATATGCATTTATAGAAACATTCTGTAAAAAAAGATACATGCCGTGTACATACTTGTAATACAAGTTGTAATGGCAATTGTATTGTAATTATAATACAAAAATATCACTTCTACACCATTTCAAATATTTCATTCTATAGGTGAAAATAAAATCAAATGAAAAAGAAAATAATAGAGTTCTGATACCATAATCACAACTCAATATACAACGTTTTGATATTGACGGAGCTGATTTGTGATTTGGGGCTATGTTCAGTTAAGTAATTCTTCACTTCCGCTACATGAAGAAGAAGTTAGCCTGAGTTTCTGTTCTCTCTCTCTCTTTAGATTTTTGTTTTAGCATTGTTGTGGATTTATGACAAAAGAAACCTATTTTCCTGTATTTCTGAATATGTTATTTTTAAATGCAGGAGCATTTTTGTTCCATGGTTAATAAAGTAATAACATAACCTAAACTTTTTGTTTAGCCATGAGCTGTGAGGAGCTGAACCCTAGAAGTCCAGGTGTAGATGGAGAAGAGTTATGCCAATGGAGATATAACAATTGTGGCCCTGCCTGTCCGATCACCTGCCAGCACCCTGATCCCCTCCACTGCCCCCTCTCATGTGTGGAAGGTTGTCATCCCTACTGCCCCCCAGGTGCCTGAAAGCACTCAGTGGACACTAATACAATATCGAAACACAATTCATTGATTGTGTTTGTGTGTTAAACTGTTATCCTTTTTCCCCTTTCTTTTTTTAGGCCAGCTATTAGATGAGGTGGTCATGCGTTGTGTAGATCCTTCTCAGTGTCAGGTGTGTATCCATGAGGGTCAGAGAATCTCCCATGGAAACAAAGTCATTCTCAACCGTGATGACCCAGATCACTGCAAAATATGGTAATATTTGATTAGAGAAATGTTTCAATTAAAATCAACTGACCAGTGTTTAACTTAGCACCAAGTCAAGTTATTTATGAATTCCCTTCGTTCTTGTTCCCTGAAGTCACTGTGACAACAACACCCTGAATTGTGAAGTTTGTACTCCCATGACCCTGGTCACCACTCCTGCACCGACTCATTCTTGGGCCACCTACACAACCCTGCCTTTCAGCACCTTGATGCCTGAGGGCACATGTGACCGCGCGATGGATCTGGCCTTCTTATTGGACGGTTCCTCAGCCCTGACCGAAGATGAATTCCAGGCAACCAAAGAGTTTATTCTTGGAGTGATCGAACGATTCCGCATGGGCTCAGCTCACACTCGAGCCACAGTGCTGCTTTACCATTCTGGAGTCAAAACCTATGACCTGCAGGTGCAATATATACAACTGTGATATAGTGTTTCATGTATTTTTGCTCAAACATTTTGAAACACAGTAAAAGTCTAGTTTAGAGCTCCATATCTCTCTCTTTCTTTACACCTATAGGTTCAGAAGTGGCTATTTAAGAAGACTGTGCGTGAGCTGCATTACACAGGAGGGGATGCAGCCTTCTTGGATGAGGCTGTCAAGTATCTCGTTATCAACATCTATGACAAGAACAAGCGTGAGAACGCCGGCCGTGTTGCCATCATCCTGACTGCCAGCGCCAACCCTCGTCCTGTGCGTGCACTCGTCAAGATGCTTCGCAAAAAAGCCATCACCACCCTGACAGTTGCTCTTGGTCCTGGGGTAAACATGGGGCAGATTAATGACATCACCAAGGTTAACCCAGACAACAGAGCCTATGTGCTTAGCAGCACAGAAGAGCTGCCTGATCGTCTGTTAGAGGTGACGGATCAGCTCTGCACTTTAGGGATGGAGCCTGAAACAGGGAAACCTCCAATACCAAAGTCCACACCGGGTAAAGCTCAGCAGAGCACGACCACCACAACGCCATCTCCGCGTCTGGAGCCCAACCCCACAAAATACCTCCCAAACACTCCTACTTCTACCTCACCCACTGGTCGGTCTCCCACCACTACATTTACAACATCCACACCTATAGCCAAAGAAGTGACGTTCGTGGTAGAAGGTTCCGATTCAGTAGGGGAGTCCAACTTTAACAAGACGCTAATCTTTCTGGAGGAAGTTATCTCACAACTGATAGAGGAGGAGGAGGTCTTACGCATCACTGTGATCCAATACTCAGTCACAGTGACTGTGGAGATCCGACGTTGGGAGGTGAGGCGACAGAGGACCCAGCTGCTGAAAAGACTGAGGACAATTCCTTGGAGGGGTGGAGATAAGACAAACACAGGAGCAGCTATCACTAAGACCTTTCAAGAAGTGGAAGAAGTTCCCACACATCCACAAGGTCCCACACCTCCTCAGCTGGTCTTCCTTGTGACAACGAACCCACCTACTGACATAGTGACACGCCCGCCATCCACAAGCACCCACACACATGTGTATCCCATCCCGGTTGGACAAAAGGTACGTGAGATTGACTTTAAACCCTTCAGCTTCCCCCAGCCCCCAATGATGGTGGACAGCTATGACAGACTGACAACCCTGGTCCACCGTGTGGTCAATATCACACAACACGAAATCGGATACCGCTCCCCTACACTGCCACCCCTGGTCCACCCAACACTCCCTACCCTGCCACCCTCAGGTACCCCTTATTAATTTCATTCAGTCCAAAATTATTCAAGATCTCTGCCTGTATTGAATTGCTTTTTTTTAATAGTGCCATGTAAAAAGCCCATGGACATATTGTTCCTGTTGAAGACTGGCGAATCGTTTGAGGATATGAAGACGTTTGTCAAAGCTTTTATCAAAGAGGCTGACATAGGTAGGTTGGACCAGGCACATTTATTCCCTACAACTACTCTTACTACAACCTTACAAGAGGGTGAAAACTGTTTTAATGTGGTCTAGATAATGGATTTCAATGTATCTTCTATTGCAGCTGTAACCTGGTAGTGATGGTACAGGGAGCAGGGCAGGACCCGCACCAGTGTATGGATTCACTGAATAAATTAGTTAGTAAAATTAGTTGTTTGGTTCATTAAATAATGTTAAACTTCTAATTTGCGAAGCTGGAACCAGAGAATTTGTTTTTTTTCATTAATCAATTGATTAATCTACTACTAGTACTACTGTTGCCAACTATTACATTGGATTAATATAATAGTTGGCAATTCTATTCACGAACTTCTACATAACTTTCCATGAGTTCAGTAGCCTGAGGGAAAATTATTACATATTAATATTCTTTACTGTAATTTTGCTATATTGCAAATTTATGATCATTAGATATGTTATATAAATACTGTCCCGTATTTCAAAACGTAAATCCACAGAGAAATACACACAGCCTCCATTCATCTTTCTTCTTTCCATTCTGTAACCATTAGGACAGTCATTGAGACAGTCACTGCCCACTCGCCATATACAGCCATTCAATCAGCTAATAAGAGGTCCATTACTATTAATAAGACTTATTACTATTAATGAAACAAAATGACCTGTTATTTCTAGAGCTACAGAGGGAAGCTTAGGAGAGGTTAATTTGTACATATGACTACAAATATCTTGTGAGTGATATAAATACTCAGATAAAGACATTTTTTATGAAACAATGTTACTGCATTAGAAACATTAATTAATGTGCCAGTGCGCAGATCTTCCATCTATGCACTGCTATGATGGTTTATCCCTGTTTATTCATTTTTTTACCTCATAATGCACATAGCTGGCACAATCAGTGTTGTCTTGTTTCATCTTGTTGAATTTGTCTTTCCATACCCTACTACTTATGTCTTGTCCTGGGGTACTCATGTCTTGTCCTGTCATACCTGTTTGTTCGTCTCTAGCAACACTAGGGAAAAGTAGCCTTAAGCTACAGCACCTTACCATTGTAGTTTAGGACTTTCGCGTCTTGCGCACCTGCACTTTAAATAAATAAATTGTTGAAATAAGAAACGCAAAGGATAGTGAGAAACACAATTCCGATTCCTTTGTATGTCAAGAAGATGTGAAGAAATTGACAATAAAATTAACTTCGACTTTTGACTTTGACTTTTAAGGTGTAAATGGTATTCTGGTGAGTGTGGTTCAGTATGGAGACACCAACACAGCAGACCTCACCTGGAATGATGAACAAAGCAAACCACACCTGCTGAACCAGCTGGAAAGTATACAGAGCAGGACTACTGCTCCCTCTGCACTAGGTAGTGAATACATCAGCTAACATGTGCACACACACGCACACACACACACACACACACACACACACAGACACACACACACACACACACAAACACACACAAACACACACACACACACACACACACACACACACACACACACACATATGTGTTTACTGTTCTGTCTGTGTGCAGGCTCTGCATTGCGATTCGCTGTGCAGACTGCGATCTCACCAGTAATGGGTGGGAGAGTGGGTGTAGCCAAGGCTGTTGTGATGCTGGTGACTGACAAATCAGCTGATGATGTCAAAGAAGCGGCTAATGAAGCACTGGCCGCAGGTAAAGAACCCACTATTAGCATGATCACCTTGCTTCCAAGCTGGAGTTGTCACTAATGAGATTTTTTGTCCGTCAGGTGTATCGGTGTTCCCCATTGGGGTGGGATCAGGCTATGACAAGAGCGAGCTTAGCGTGCTCGGTCACCAAGGCAATCAAGACAACACTCTGCATTTGAACAGAATGGATCAATTACTGATGTTGCTCACATTAGACCATGGTTACACAGAGAGAATCTGCAGAGGTGCTTACACACATACATAGTTTTTAGTAATAAATTAAATAAGTGAATCTCATAGTAATGATAGTGATTATAATTAATGCCTACAAAAGCATATTTGCTTTTGTTCTCAGCTGGTCCACCTGGAGTGTGTGTAGATGATCATGGAAATGAGAGAAAGGTGAGTATTGTGTGTATCTAGGGTTGATGTAGTTAAAGTATAGTTAAAGTATTGCAGTAACAGTAGTGGTTGGGCCCCTCTGACTGACTTATTATTAGGGTAAGTCAGTGCTCTCCACACTACTGTTCTTTGTATCTTGATTGTCTATAATTTTTTGTTGGCTATCTAGTTCTACAAATGTTAGGTTACATGGGAGCAGAAAACACAGACACAGCGTAAAACATACACAACATACCGTTGAGGAGAAAATAGGATTGGAGAAAAAACTAAGATCGTTTTCAAATGGTTTGTCTTTTCTTAGATTTTTGGCAAAATATTAGCTCATTTGAATATTTATTCAAATGAAACCGGGTAAGAAGTTGCGAGAGGAAAATTCAGTATTTGTTGTAGCTATGAAGTATAACCCAACTACACATTGTGTTTTGTAAGACATCAAAAGAAAAGAAAAAGTTTGAAACCACTGCTTTTGTCTTCATCAATATTGTATTTTAAAATCTTATTATATCATCCATTGTATGACATCTGCATCTGAAACTGAAGCTGTCAAATAAATGTAGAAGGGTAGAAAGTACGATATTTTTCTCAGAAATATAGTTGAATGAAACTATAAAGTAGCATCAGATGGAAAAACTCAAGTAAAATAGAAGTACCTCAAAAAGTTTTTTATAGTACTTGAATAATAACAATTATTACAGTAATACTTGCACTGAATTGTGTGTCTTTGTGTTTGTGTGTCCCAGCCTGGAGAGTCGTGGCTGCTGGACACCTGCCACTCTCTGCTGTGCCATCCCAGTGGAGCAGTCACAATACAGAACCATAAAGTCAGTTGTGACAAACTGACACCACCAGCCTGCAGAAACAACATGCCACCTGTCAGTGTTCAGGACACCTGTGGCTGCCACTGGGAATGCCCCTGTATGTATCAAAAGGGTTAAAATAGCCTCTGAAGTTCTAAGATTACATTTACGCAATCTATTTTAAGCACACTTGCATTAAATAAGGCCTGGCATTCCTTCCTATTTATACTCGATTAAATGGATCACATGTTCCTCCTGCCTGTATTGTGTTGACAGGCATGTGTATGGGCAGCTCGACCAATCATGTGGTGAGGTTTGATAACTCAGCACTTAGGCTGGATGGGCAAGGTTTGTGCTCCTACACACTTCTCACTGTCAGCAGAGGAGTCAGGGAAAGGTCAGAAGTCAAACTCCACACTGGACCGTGCCAGGATGCTGCTAATTACAACCATGTCTGCATGAAAGCCATGGAGGTGACACATGGATCAAACACACTGCAGCTGCAGGATGATATGAAGGTAGGCTTCGTGTTGCTAGGTGGGATAGCTACATGGGCAGTTGTTCGTATTATGAAGGGTTATTTATTTGCTGAATGCATGTGTTTTTTTTACGAGCAGGCAGTGATTCAGGGGGAAGAGATAGCGTTGCCGTGGCGGTATGCTGGCCTGGAGCTGGTGCGTTACGGGGGGGTGATGCTGCAGCTGAAATCAGACAATGGCTACATCCTGACCTTCACTCCCCAGAGCAACGAGTTTACCATCACCCTGCTCAGTTCCACCACCACCAGTCACACTGCTGGACTCTGTGGTAACAGAAATAAAAAACATTCCTTCCAAACTGTCAAATCAGTCTTGGAGTAGTGGTGTCTTGTTTGATCATCCTCCTTCTCCTCTATCCAGGTGCCTGTGGGGAGGAGATGGTTAATGTCCTCACCTTACGTAACGGCAGCTCAACCACTGACCAGCCGGCTTTCATCTCTGACTGGACGGTGGCTGGAGATGGCGGCACGTGCATGCCCGCAGCAAGGCCGGTGTGTATGTCTGGGGCAGCAATGGGATGTCAGGCCCTCCGCTCGGAGGTGTTTCAACCGTGTCACGAGCACATACCCGTTCAGATGTTCCTCGCCAACTGCGAGAAGCAGACATGTGAGGAGTCAGACGTATGCGAGTTAATATCTACCTACGCACGCCTCTGTAGACAGAGCGGTGTGTGTGTGGACTGGAGGAGCCCTTACCTCTGCCGTAAGTCCATTTTCTGATGTGTGGCTGTTCGCAGGTTTCAGGTTTTAACGCCTCATCTAGGCCTCCATCCAAACTTAAGCCTTTATCTCTGTCACAGCATTCCAGTGTGCCAGCTCCATGGAGTATGATGCATGTCGGACAGGGTGTGTGGAGGACTGTGAAAGCATACAGACGTTGCCAGGAGACTGGTCTGTTGCCAGGGGTAACAAGTCATCATGTATGGACACACCTACTGAAGGCTGTTTCTGTACTGGAGGGACAGTTTTGCATCATGGAAAGTGTATTCCACCAGAAGCTTGCAGGCAGTGTGTGGATCAGCATGGGCACTCTTATATGGTAAGTCATGACTAAAAAAAATCTAATTCAGTTAGAGAAACAAATACTAATGGAATGAATCGTTGATGTTTTCTCCTAAAGTGTGCTGTGACTGCCCTCTATTGTTAGTATAAAGAATAAAAGAAAGTTTTTTTCTTTTGTGTGTACAGTATATGCAGAGTTGGGTACCAGATGAGAACCCATGTTTGATTTGTATGTGTTTGGACCAACAACACATCAACTGCACCGCCCGGCCATGTAATGACGTCAAAGGCAAGCACTATTATTATCATTCTACACAGTGAGGATGTGAGAAGCATATGATGAACACAGTTTTGAATGGAGAGGGTCTTATGTTATCTCTATGTGTATGTAGCTCCAGTGTGTGGACCCTGTGAGGTTCTGAGGGAGAAGAGAGAATCCCTGTGCTGCCCAGAGTATGAATGTGGTATGTATAATAAACTATTTATATTATGTAATCTTATGAGATCTATTTCTAGTATGAGTACATTTTTCCAATATTAGCTTTAACAAATAAAAGTAAAGAAAAGGCCTGTTAGTGTTTAGTGTAAGTTTGAAGTACATGAAACACTGACAGGAGATATTGGCAGCGCTGTACTGAACAACAGACACCACTGAGCATAGAGCATAACTTACATTAATTTAATTAAATTATTAATCTTTTTATGCGAATAAAGGATTTGTATGAAAAGTTTGTATTTACAGGAGAACATTTTTTTCTACTTTTTAGGATACAGATTTAAAAAATTGTGCGGTATTGGAAATGCATTTTTGATAACTTGTTTTCATTAGCTTCAGTTTATAGCCTCAATCTACCATTTCAGTGTGTGATCTGGTGAGTTGCAATCTGCCTGATGTGCCCCGCTGTGAGGACGGTGAGACTGTGGCTTTGAAAAACCCTGGAGAATGTCAGCCTATTCATGAGTGCGGTAGGCCATTTACTCATTCTTTATAATGTCTGAGCACTGCTTTTGTCCGGCATATACACCCATAATGAAACAAGAGCACACACCCCTGTGACCTCTTTTATGGCTTTCTCTTCATCTCCTTTTTCTCTTAGTTTGCAAAAAAGAAGAGTGCGTTTTACAAGGTCCTCCTGCTTGTCCCGCACATCGCCGGCTATCAGTCAAAAAGACCAAGTGCTGCGACGTGTATGAATGTGTGTGCAACTGCCAGAACTCCACACGCACCTGCCCTGCTGGATTCATCACATCCTTCTCTACCAACGACTGTGGTTGCACAGAGACTAAATGCCTGCCGGATAAGGTGAAAGCGTGTTTCCCTGCAACTTAGAATGTACCGCTTTCCTATTTAATGTCTGACACATACCCTGCGTCTCTACTTGTAGGTGTGCGTGGTCCATGGCGTTACTCACCAGGTGGGCAGCGAGTGGGATGATGGATGTAAAAAGTGCAGCTGCAGCCAGCTGCAGGACAAAGACACCGTACAGTACATCGCTCAGTGTAATCCGCCCGTCTGTGACAGGAACTGCCCTCTGGTGAGAAGACACAACTGCATACACAAACACATGCAGTACAAACACATTTGGGTTATGCATCTGTCACCATTAAGGTGCGAGTTAATAGTTGTGAATCTCAATGTCTGTTAAGAGAGATGCATTAAGAGTGCAAATATTTTGGAGTTTTTAAAAATTCCTATTTTCTAAAACTGGAGGAGAAAAGAGAACACTGCTGCCTCTACTCCACTTCTTTCTAAGAGACATTCCGATTTACCAGCCTTGACTTACATTTTACAATATAGAGCCTTAGCAGTACAAACATTTTGGAAATTTTTAAATCCATCCATTAGTAGTGTAAAAAAGCAGCATCAATGTGATGTAATATTCCAAATGGAGTGGAGGCAGTGGGCTTGCTACCGTATGAATTTGCAGAGAAGATCCCAAGCAGATGATGGGATAATGCCTGAGCTTTTGCTCTTATATTTCTAGTTTACTAGAGAAAATCCTTAAAATAGGGTTTAACATCGAAAAACCTTTACTAACACTTTAATGCTTATACATGTATTAATATTGCAGGGCTCAACATACACTCCATCAACGGGAGAATGCTGTGGGAAGTGCATACCATCCAGCTGTGTGGAGTCAGAGGGGGAGATGCGAGGGGACATGCTTGTTGGGAAAAGCCTCCGACGTGTACGTGTGTGCAGGAATTACTCATATCTGATTAATATGAGAAGTTAATTCCTAGTAATAATGCTATTTCTGTAATTGTCTAAGGCACTTATGTAATTAAAAAAACACTGACATCAAAACACTCATTTCTATTTTAAACAATTTTCAGCAAATATAGTTACTTTTCACCTACTGTTACCTGCAATGAGTGTTGCATCCCCCTCTTTGTAGAACAACGTGTGTTTTTTCATATTCTACATAAAGCTATACCCAATAGTAAACCTTTTCAAATTAAAATGTGTAAAATAAAACCTATGTTAGACATCTTTTCAGAGTTGTATAACGTTCATTATTCAAAATGAAATGCCTATTTATGGAATATCAATTTGTACTTTCTTATTGTTGAATTGAAAGACCTTAAAATAACAGTCATACTGCTTAGTGTATAGATCACTGGGTGTAAGTACAAAAAATACTTCTGTTTTCCCCTTCTTGTTTATTTGATTTTATTAACATCTCTCTTCATTAATAGGTGGGAGAGGTATGGCAGTCTCCACATGATAAATGTGTGTTAAATCAGTGTGTGAGGGTGAAAGATGAGGTGTTCATCGATGCAAAAAATGTCAGCTGCCCTGCTATGAACACTCCATTCTGCCCACTGGGAACTGAGTTACGCTGCGACACCCAGGACTGCTGTCCCCGCTGCCACTGTGGTAAACACACATACACTTAGACATACACATATACATGCACATTCATAGGAGAGTCTGAGTAGAAAATGCAAAAGTCATTCGATAAGGCTATATGGACACACAGTATTGTCTATATACACTAGAATGCAGTTGCAGTGTCCAGCAGAGAACATGCTCTATGGTCATAGCCAATTTTTAGTTACTTTGATTTGACCATACACACTTGTGGTTAATTTCTCTCTCCACAGCTCCTATGGATGCCTGTGTCCTCAATAACACCGTGATAGGAGTAAGTCATCCAGAGAAGTTATTTTATTGTGTCATAAGAGAACAATACCAGTGGCACTCCTTCACAATCTGTGTGTGTTTGTACAGGCAAATGAGAAGCTGATGGTGGACATTTGCACACACTGTCACTGTATGGTAGAGGATGGCGCAGTGAAAAAATACAAACTGTCCTGCAAGACATTCAGCTGCGCCACTTGTCCCACGGTAACCATCATCGTCCCATCATTGTTTTTATTACCGTCATCACCAATAAAATCAACTAACAAATCATTTCAAATGTCCATCATTCTTATAAAAGATTGTCTTATCATCTGACCACATTCCCATCGCTCATCATTAAATTGTGGCCAAATTTGTGATTCATTCTATTCACAGAGGTAAACATTGAATTATTTATTGGCACAAAATGTTAAGGTGAAATAAATGCTGCTGTATTGACAATAGATAAAACAATACTTCCTAATGCCATCCTAAGAAAACTAATGCTTAGTATCAACTCCAATGGTTTCAGGGATACACTATGCAGAAGGAGGAAAATGCTTGCTGTGGTCGTTGTGTTCCCACCGCCTGTGTCATGCAGAGACCCGATGGAAAGCTACTCAGTCTGCAGGTACTGTAGGCCTTATTAGAAGAAAAAAACATTTTTTTTAAATGCTCTTTAATGTAATGATGTGCTATGTGCATGATATTATACTATATACTGTACTTTATTATACTACTTTCTTCAACTACTTATGCCAAGGCTTGCTATAGCTTGCTATACTTTACTACAGTATTATACTTATATCTGTTATGGGTGGGAATCAAGTCAAGTCAATTTATTATATATAGATTTTCAGTTTGTACAACGGCAATACAATAATATTGCAATCCTGCAATAAATGATATGTTGCAAGACATTCTTCGAGGATAAATTATCTTATCTGTGACCACGAAACAAAAAAGTAAAAATCAGTAATTATGTATTTTTTTTCTATACACTAGGGTTTCAGTTTCACAGAATACATAGTATAACTCAGGGACCTGTGTTGTCTGATCTACCACTCTCTTTAGCTTTCTCAGAAAGATGTTTATTTAAATCAGTGTATTGATATTTTTTGCAAGACGAAGTTTTTAGCCCATGCACACTGTCTGCGTGTGCCTCTCTCCTTCTAGGTGAATACTACTAGTGAGGACGGTTGCAACCTGTATACCTGCGGTGTGAACAATAAAGGAGATCTCGTCCTGCAGACTAAAGTGACCACCTGCCCTCCTTTCAACCGTAAAGTCTGCCTGGACCAAGGGGTAAAATGACTCCACAACTGTCCTCCATCCCATAATACCCCAAAACTACACCTTTGTATCTGCACAATCCTATTCATTAAATTTGGCTGTGTCTGTTTTCAGGGGAAGGTCAGCCAGATTGGAACCACATGCTGTGAGACATGTAAGTAGACAGCATCTTTGGCAAATGATTGCATTGTTTTAAATAAAAAAAAATCTGGACAGTCTGATTTGAAAAGAATATGTGTTGATGTAAAGGTACAGAGCCAGAGTGTCGGAGGACAGTGGGAATGCTCAACTATATCAAAGTGGATGATTGCCAATCTGAGCACCAGATAGAATTGCACTACTGTGAGGTAAGGGACTGTACACACAAACACACACACACAAACATACACACACACACACACACACACACACACAAACACACACATACATGTGTTGCATGTACAACAGAGAAGGATGTTAATACTTTCCAACCTAGAATTAGTTTACAAAGTTCAATAAATCATCACACTGACCTCACCATCCCACCCTCAATGTCTGCCTGTCTGCCTATCAGGGAAAATGTCATAGCAAAGCCATGTACTCCCTGGAGAGGGCTGCTGTGGAGCAAGAGTGTGTGTGCTGTGCTGCTGTGGAGACGGAGCCTCTCAGTGTTCCTGTGCTTTGTGCCAATGGGACCCGCAGCCAGCACACCGTCCTGTCTGTTACTGCATGCGACTGTCTGTCCAAACACTGCACCTAAATGGATGAGATCTTATACATGTACATTACTGCTGAATTACATGTGTGTATCCAAGTTAAGTGTGCCTATATAAACACAAATAAAAATAAAACAAACATGCCTATTTTCTGTTGTGCTGTAATCTGAATATTCCTGCTGTAATGTCTGGAAAGTTAAGATTTTAATAAAAGGAGGATGACAAATGTTCTGCTTTTCTTTTTCATCATGCATGATCTGTAAACATGATTATCTTATAAAGTATGATGCACTATTATATATGGTAGAATAAGCTCATAGCATCTAAAACAGCAAAACATGTTCATTTTAATCTAGCAGTAATAGTAAATGCACCCCAAGTCTGTAGTTGATGAGTGAAGGATCGCAAAACTTCCTCTGCCACTGGAAAACGCATATTACAAGGTTACAGTTAAAATAAAAGCAAAGAATTGTATAGTAAGCCAATTTATCCATTTCAACTCATTGCAATTGATGCTTCGCTGCTAAATTAGAATGATCCGATGCCACTTATCAGGCTAAATCAGTCAATAATTAATACA
This sequence comes from Eupleurogrammus muticus, assembly GCA_036785175.1. Lineage (NCBI taxonomy): Eukaryota > Metazoa > Chordata > Actinopteri > Scombriformes > Trichiuridae > Eupleurogrammus > Eupleurogrammus muticus. Next base: position 25,516,641 of record JAYKQN010000010.1, on the reverse strand, counting down.
AAATAATACCAATAATTGTGGTAATTTAAACAAAATCTACTAAATAAAACGATTAGGTTTATGTATGTGGCACTGGTTTCGTTCTCCTTTTCGCGTTATCTGACGTGCATGCCTGCAGAGGGTAGGCGAGTTTCACTTTCAAATCCGGTCACCTGTAAGCCCTTTCTTCCCACACACCTCGGTGCGACGCATCACACCTCGCTCTCCTCCGGTGTGGAACGGCCAGGGAATTAGCCGCCCGGCGCGCGTTAAGCCAGCCGTTCCGGGAGCGCGCACGGATTGTCCACCATCTCAGCCTTTCGCCAGGCTGTGCCCCCGCGCGTCTTATTATCATCCATTTAAAAAGCGGAGACCTGATCCTCGGTGCGCACTGGTGAGTACACTCTTTTCCACTTTTCTTTGACTACAATTGTGAAAGTAAAAACTTGATTGACTTGACCTTTCATCACTTTTAAGGTCATACTTAAATGCGCAAGTGTCGTCTTTAAACTGCGTGTTTTTGATGTGTGCGCCTCTGCGTGCGTGCGTGGTACGTGTGTGTGCATGCCAGGGTGCTGAGACCTGTTTTTTCCATCCTATCATCTGCGTGCAGACACCTGGTGCGCCTCATCGGTGTTTAATTAGAAGCATATTCGTGGGATAAGCAACTCCTGGAGAATAAGGAGTCTAAAGTGGAAAGGGATCATTGTCATCCTGTGTTCTGTGTTGTTCACGTTGCTGGTTAAAGTAGAACATCTGAGCGCAGAAAGTCTTTGTGGCGGTTTGAGTTTGACTGCGTGTTTTCCTGTTATGGCATCACAAAGGAGCTCGCAGCTGTTAAAATCGTCCATGTGTAATCTGCTGTTGGCAGGGAGAGCCACTATTGGATCGCTCCCCAGCTGCCCTCTGCCCCGGTAATGTGAGGGTGTATGTGACCCTCCCCTGCCCTGCTGGTGAGCTGTCACACAGCTTACAGACCTTAAGCCCTGGCCTGAGACACACACCTGAACACATTTGTACACTCCACTTGTTGTGTGGACTACAGTAAAACCAAACAGACAGGAAAGATGGTAAAATCGACAAAAACTAGTCCATGAATTCAAAGAACATTGTAACATATGTGCAGTTATACACGTGAAAGACACACCAGCTCTTATCCTGATTAGTTGACTTTACAGGGACATTGCAATGAAACCTGTTGCTTTGAACCATTTAAGTTTATACACAAGGTGAGACTGCACAGATCAAGATTCATTTCCATAGATCCTTTATTGGATGCAGTGGACATACTTATTTTACATTAGCTATCTTTACTACAAACCATTAGTTCAAGTATAAATGTTTTTTTTCTGCACTGTAAAATGTGAAATTTAGAAAATATGATGGAAGGAATTTCAATAATGTCATTATGGTAAGTGGGGGTGAGAGTACTTAATATTAACTTTTATTTTTATATATTTTATATATACTTTCCATCATGTTTTCTCCAAAATACAAAAAGGATCGCCTTAAGCTACTGCGCTTTATTTATTGCTAAGAACTTAGTTTAGGATTGTCCATTCATACAATGGAAATCGATTTACCCAAAATTATGACTTTAAGAAGAAGAACTCTGGGCCGCCTTTTATTACAGAAATTTAACATACTAAGTTATGGCTACTTAAAATAATCATTTAATTTAATGTCTTTTCCTGCATATAATTATTAAGCATTCATTGGCAAAAGTTTTGTGCACCTAAACATACCAATTTCTCCTTTCTCCATTGGAGTATATTGATAAACATATCCCTACACTGTAAATATCAGCCATTTGGGAAAAGGCATCATGCTAAACAGACTAATGCACCAAACACAGGACATGTGGCTCACCTCAGAAGTCTTAATGCTTCTCCTAAAACAACCAGTGGTTCCCAACATGGGGATTATGGCCTTGAAAGGGGTCCTCCAAAATAAATCCAAGGGATTACAAGAGAGTTAAAGCGATAAAATAGAAAAAAGAAGAAATACATTGTGATACAAAATTATAAAAAATATTTACGCTTGTTTTGCAAAATTCGAGGGACTGGGGACTAATTTCTATGATTTTGATGTGTTAAACTCACTCATAACCTCCATTTTCATCTTGACTGTCTGTTTGCTAACACATATGGTATAACTGGGATTATAGAGGATATGTGTACAGTATACATACTGATGGGATTGACTGTTGACCCTATGTGTCGTGTGCTCAACTATTGGTTTATTTGCATACTTAATGGCTTTCCTTGTGAGAAGTGACTTTGTATGTCTTTCAAATTCTTCCAATCCTGGAATATTTCGGATGATTAACAAAAGCTATAGTGTGCTGAGTATAGATACTATTTTGATATAATAAATACGAATAAACCAATCGATAACCTATCCATAACAATCTCAGGTGGCAACTCATTTGGTCAAAGATAGATCTATAAAGGCATCAAGAGAAAGTCTGGCTGACCAATTTTCACAGTTTTTTTTCCAATTTCCTAAATTCAGTCTTAGGTGCAGTGTATTGTTAGTAAGCAATTCAAACACAGGATCTACAGCCTTTGAGTGGACAGAATTAGGTCTTTTGATTGTGAGTGTGGAATTGTATATGTTTGAAACATAAACAGACATATCCTCCATGTTAAACTGTTGATTTTGGACCATTTAAATATACATGTTGAGTTCTATTGGATAAATATTGATAATACTTTTTGTCTATCAATATCTTCCAGTCCAATCAGTAATATAAATTCCCCATTAGCCATGGGCCCTTTTCAAATCACCATATCTAACGTCTGTTCGTTCAAGTATGGGAGGAGGGGGGCATGTGCTTCTAGTAGTTTGGGACTTAACCTCTCAATTGAACCCAGTGTACAAATTAATCCAACAGATTGTAAACTATTCTGCTTGGCTTCCAGGGTGATCTTAATCCAAGCCTACAGCTTCAAATGGGTAAAAACGAAACAACAGTGCTCAAATCTGTTGACCAAAATCTACCCTTACTGTGCTAGCTCATCGTTAGTGTTTTCTTTTTTTTTACAGTTGTTGTTATACAATACAATTCATACACAATGTATCTATCTGAAGAGATGTTATAAACAGTTACGCAATACATATTACATTTTATAGTAATGTAAATGCTAAATAATAATAGTTTCCCGCCCTACTATCATGAGTGATAATAATAAGCTGCCAAATCTTATGATGTAGGATAATTCAATTATTATATTCTCTTTCATGTTTCTGAAGTCATAATTATGGGAGAGTATATCTTAATTAGGAGTCCTTATAAAGTAATGTGCTTTTACATTAAGAGGAATGTTAAGCATTCAATTTATCCCAGAATCACAAATCGCAGATTTGCCCCACTGGGCTTACAGTTTGTACAAAAGCAGCACAACATCCCCTGTCCTTAGACCCTCACATCATACAAGGTAAAACTCCCTAAAAAACCTCTTTAACGGGGAAAAAAAGGAAGAATCCTCAGGAAGCGTAACAGAGGAGGGATCCCTCTTCCAGGACTGACGTGTACAGGTGGAAACAATAAAAGCAATAAAACATTGCACTTTTTTCAGCTTTACTCAACTATTTCTTTTTTTCATATTTAAATTGCTGCATAAATTCACATTTCAGGCCAATAACATTATTTTAAAAGAAAACCTGGCAGACATTCAGCCAGTTGTGCCATTCAGCTGTCACAATCCAAAAAGACTGGGAACCAACAGTCTAAAATGGCAGGAATCTATTGGGAGGAATGGTTGCATCATTAATGGAACCCTTTTTTTTCCTCACTTACAGCCTCACACAGAGCTGCCAGACTCTTCCCTAACTGTGGCTGCTCTGTTCATGTACTGAGTGATGAAACGGAAAAGAACGCATGTCCGTCACTACAGCAATGAGTGAGCCATCATCCCTTCACTCTACAAAACTTGTTTCATTGGCCAGATCACTGTCTGGGCTCGGGTTGGACGCCGCCAATGGATGCCCCATCAACCCACCTGATAATGAGGACTCTCCTGTGCCGGTATGGTCTAACGCAGGAGGTGATCCTGTGGCTCTGCAGTAACACAGCAGCTTTCTCTCAACATATTATTACTGCTTTGTTTTAATGAAAGTATGGTATGTCACACACATTCCCAGCCTAAGTGATGAAACACATAGTCCATGAGTCCATTACTAAAACATTGACTACAATTAGACTAAAATTAAAGCTGAATTCCACTGATTAAATCTTGACTAAACAAAAAAAATTAAACTGAATGTGACCTTAACTAAATATAATGTTTGCATTATTATCTAATTAAATTGATTAAAAATCCTTGTCAAAATGAACAATGTCTTGAGCTGACACCCAGACTGTTTTGCCCCAGGGTATCACTTAAATTTCCTCCATGCTAGTCCTTATCAATTAGCACTCATACCTTTGTGTGCTATCGTGTGTTTGTGCAGGAGTCCGGCATAGAGCTAGGTCCTGGGCTGTTTTTCGCTGATGGCAAGAGGAAGGTGGACTACGTCCTTTGCTATAAATGCAAGAAAAGACGGTCATCCAAGGGACGTCTTTCCATTGCATCCAATGGTAGTATACCAATACAGATACCGCCCCGATGGGAAAATGAGGCAGAGGTTCCACCAGCAGGAGATGTGGAGGAGCCTAAGCTGACGGATGAGGAAAAGGCTTTAATGAGACAGGAGTTTGAAGCTGAATTACTCAACGCTGGACTGGAGATAGAGCGTGATAAAGAGGTGTGTGCCTGTTTCTACACAGCTTTCACCATGATTGTATTATCATCTGGTCTACACTCCTAGAAATGTACAGGTTAGAGCCAACCTTCAGTAATGTGACCACAAATCCTGTGATTAAACACATGACAAACAGTTTAAGTTTAAGACTCAGACTATCCCTTAAAAGAGGACATTACTGCGATGTAATTAAAGAAACAACTTAATATCATCTGCATACTATAAGACAATATGATGACAATAATAAAAGAAATTATGCTAAATTTGTATCATAATTCACTGTTCAAGTATTTTCATTTATTTTTTGACGCTTTATATGGGTACATGTATGTGCATGCATGTTCTGTGTGTCCCTGTATGTGTCTGTTTGGCTGTGAGACATGTGCGTGTTGATTCAGCTGCTGTTTTGGCTGAGGATTAAGACAGCTGACTGTAAGTGTGAAGCCAAAAGCCAGATTATATGGTCTTATTAGACAGTGATCCCCACTACTCGGAAGTGTTTGTACTGGCACATTGATGCATACGGACGGTGACATTTTGATTGAATGGGTGGACGGATGTACTCTGACTGTCTGCCAGCCGGCACATCGCCAGCAACGGGTCAGGGCTGCACCGGCCCACTAAATTTAATCAAAAAAGCCTACATTTTGTAACAGAGTAATACATATAAAATATAAAGAAAATTAAAGGCAAAAGGTCTCACCTTTCATTTATTGTTGATTTGATGTGTGTCAAAACTGTTGAGACAAGTAATCGGCTGCTTTTGTTCTGACTTTCCTGAGCTGCCTTCAGTCAATTAGTGATGCAAATTCTGTCTACTTTTAGTAAGGCAGGTCACGTAGATAGAAAAACTTTTACCTATTTAGCAACACTTCTGGCGGTATTTACATTTTTTGTGATAATAACCTTAAGTAATGTAAAAGAGTGGTATGATGAAAGTTTCTTAATGGAATAGTATGCAAGTACACAGTGTTCTGTAAAATGTGCCGATTTGTTTTTTCATGAACTGACCTGCCATATGAATGTACGTGCCATAATGTGCATGTATGACCTCTGTCCAAGTTTAGTTGCTGTCCATGTTTTATTTATACTGATGTGTCTAGTCTTTACAGTCTGATGCTGTATTAGCATGTTGGACAGGCATTTTTTTCTGTTATTGCCTTTATGTTGTTTAACATTGCAAAGTAAACTGTTGACCTATTTTTTCATTTTGTTCATGTTATGTTTATCTATTCTAATTTATCTTATGTTCTTTTTTTCTTCTTCATAAGTCAGTTTTTTGCTAGGAAATAAGGGCCCACCCAAAATACAATTTCTCTCCATACCACACAACACTGAAGGATTAGTGTTGTATATCAGGAAATGAGCATGGTGGTTTTGTGGAAATCTTTTGTAAGCCTTGTAGAATTTTAGATTAGTTTTTCTGAAAATTTCAACTAAAATGCAATAATAAATGAATAGTCATCATTTGCAGCTAAAATGAGGAAATAATCCTCCTCTTAAATTAATTTTAATGAGGATCTTGTAGGGATTTTGTTTTTATGTATATTGAATCTAAAATTACTATTAAAATGTTCAAATATTCTAATTTAGATCATGATTAACTTCAACATAATTTCATTGCAAAGGCAGACTATAACTTTGTCTTTTTTCACTGCTAATCCAGATTTAATTGAACATATATGCAACAGCACTTGATGTAAAATTACATATCCAGTGTTTTTATTTTCACGTTGCACATTAATCTGTGTGTGATGTGTGTTTATGTGAAGAGGTCCAATGGCATGAGATTTATCCGGCTACATATCCCGTGGCCAATACTCAGTCGAGAAGCAGAGCTCCAGAAGATCAAAGTTCCTGTGAAAAAGGTCAGCAGTTCATCACTGTTATATACATGCACCATTTGTTCATACTCTAGTATCAGTTGATAAGTTGATAATTTTTCACTAGATAAGAAAAGAAAAAAGAGGTTGATAATTTGATCAATTTGATTGAGCCATAAAATGACCTGCTCCAGTAATACTCGTTGTTTCCATGTTTTCACTGAGCAGAAGTGTGAACTGCGGAAACGGACAGGAATTGCTGGAATATGGGAATCCATTGTCACCAAATTGAACACCCCATTTCAACCGGACGTCCCTGAGTTTGACATCCACAGAGACTCGCAGACACGGATCAACATCAAAACCCTCAAACACCCTTTTATCAGAGATAAGCTCTACCTGTGAGTATTTATCACACTCATACATACAGGGAAGCATCATGTAGTGGAATGGAATATATCCTGTGTCAGCACACTAACCCACATCAGGAGGTAGCCTTGCCTGAAACGTGTTTTAGTTCAGTCATTGTTTGTGATTTAGATAACAGAGTAATATCTAAATCACCTACAGGCCGTAGGTTTTCATCATCCTTATCATACTACAGTGTGGCTCTCACAATGATTGAAGTTTTACTTTTTACACCATTGAAATGGGGATTCTACCATCTGCTTGCTAGTGGGGAGACAGGCCAAACAGTAGTAACTACTGTTAAGAGAACATTTTAATTCAACAAGCAAAAGAATACATTTAATTTTTAGATATTATTATGAACATCGATCTAACAATCAAACTGTGGTGATGAGGTCTCACATGCTTTCTGTGACTCCACTATGTCATTTCCTGCAGGTACGACATCAAGTCAACAGAAACTGTGTTTGACAATGCTACACGCAGCAGAATAGTAAGTTCATCAACAATATTTTGTACATGTTTTGCATGCAGTGTGTATTTGAGTGCATATAGATCACCATCTGTACAATGCTGTGTTTGCGTCCAGGTTGCTGAGATTATTTCACGGAGTACCTGCAGACAAACTTGCCAAACCACTGGTAACGACAAACTTTCTGCTGTCTAACTGCATCAGTTAGACTATACACTAGTCTGATTGTTCACTCAACTCACCACATACCCATCCTCTTTGTGTCAAAAGGCATCAATTCATTATTGGCTCGGGGTGTCTATGACTCTGCCTTCCCTCTGCATGATGTGAGTAGAACTTTTAAACACATCGGTACTGAGCATACTGTATATTATGTGTAACATGTAAGGATAATACAAAATGCATTTATTAAGAATTATGACTTTTGTGTGGCCTATTAAATAAACAGAGCAAATTCTTTTGTAACAGGTAGAAAATGTGAGACACTGCATTTGCATGATGGGTGTTATGGAGATAAATGGGGAAAAAAGAGAATCTCAAAAGCTTTCAGGAGGAAATGAATAATTAAGTCAAGTCTTTTTTTCAGGGGTCATTTACCAGGAGAGGCCGGAAAGAACAGCGAAATGACAGACAGGTGAGCTGAGTAGCCCGTAACAAGGTTTAATGCATAATAGAATGTGACTAATCAAGTGCTTTGACTGATTCAGAATATAATCAGTAAAGCTTGTTGAGATAATACTACTCAGGCTAAACAACAGACTGTACAAAAGCCTGATTATTGGCCCTCTAAGACTGATTTTGAAGATCTTGGAAACCTTGCACCCTTAAAAAAGGTCAGAGTACTATCATCTGTCTGTTGTGTTTGGGTTTAAGTAATAAATCAGTGGCCTGGAAGTATGAGCTGCACAACAAATGTTAGCTGATGGACATGGTGTCAGAACATCGTGAAGAGTGTTCTATTCCTGTGTCCTTCAGGTCCTCCATGAAGAATGGGCTAACTATGGAGTCATGCATAAATACCAGCCTGTGGACCTGATCAGGTATTAAGCTTTTTGTATGAACAAAAATATAATTTAAAAACAAAAGTGAAAAAGTCACATTTTTTCCTGAGGGCAGCTTCAGAGGAAAACATAAGAGTGTCTAAAATAGAAAGGATTTATAATATAATTCATATAATCATGACAGTCTGCTTCAAGTCCTTGGACTAGGATCTTTCTGCGTAGAGTTTCATGTTCTCTCTGTGCCTGTGTGGGTTCCCTCCAGGTTCTCCTGTGTCCTCCCACGGTCCAAAAACATGCTGAGGTTGATTGGGGACTCTAAATTGCCCCTATGTGTGAGTGTGTGTGAATGGTGTGTGTGTGTGTGTGTGTGTGTGTGTTCCATGATAGGCTGCTACCTGTCTGGGGTGTATCTCTGCCTCTCACATGTAATGTGCTGGGATTGGCTCCAGCAGACCATGTGACCCTAATGAGCAATAAGTGGGTATAGAAAAGTCTACTGATGTTTATGTACTGTTTGTCTGGAGTTGCATCGTACACTTTTGCTCTAACTACATCCAAACTTTCCTGTATATGTTTCATAATAAATAAATGCCTTATAAAAGCGTTTCTGTCAACTTTAATGCTGGACATCTTTATTTTAAAATGGATAGAGGAAGTGATTACAGTAATTTGTATATAGCATAATGAAGTATCTTTAAAATGGCAAACAGGAGCAGATCACAATGAGGCTTCAAAGTAAAATATGACCAATTACACTTATCAAAGGGAAGTAATCAGAAATAAAGGCCTCTAATACAAGAATGCTCTAAATAAGACCTGGAAATACAATAGCTTATGTCTGTAAAGGGCATTGGATCTTTTTTTTTTTTTGAATATTTCGATCATAAAATAATAATTAAACCTAAATAGATTAAAGATGAAGCTAGATGAGACAGGAAGTTGGGGCAATTTTGAGAAGTTAACATATTTATTAATTGTTACTTTCATCTGCCTCTTTTTACACATTCATATGATATAAATGTCTGAAAAGTCAGAGGTGATTATAGCCATACAGTTTGAATCACCCAAATACAGCTTTGTTTAGTTTCTTGTATAAAAGTGGAATGTTTTTATAATGCTGGATGAAGAAAGGTCAATAAGCCACCACAGCATTGTTATTTAATCCCTGGGAGCCATTAATACCCACAGCAATCTTTTTCATAGAAAAGAAGCTGCTATTTTGAAAAGGTTGGACCAGAGTTGGCTAAAAACCAATCGATTGAAAGTCTGACATCGCAGTGCACAACGTGGACAGCTGATTGCTATGTTGTTTCTGTTTTGACAGGAAGTACTTTGGAGAGCAGATTGGGTTGTATTTTGCCTGGCTGGGTGTTTATACTCAGCTCCTCATCCCTCCCTCTGTACTGGGCATCATCGTCTTCCTGTATGGCATATTCACTGTGGATACCAATGTGCCAAGGTAGGCACATAGTAAATATTTTGAGATACTTACCTATTCCTATTACCACTCAAAAGTTTGGGGTCACCCAGACAACTTTATGTTTTCCGTGAAAGTTCACACTTTTATTTATCAAATGAGTTGCACGGTAGTGAAATGTATCAGAATATATTACCATATAATATAACATATTATTCTCTTGTGTTTTTCAGTCAGGAGACATGTGATGACAGCCTGAACATCACCATGTGTCCACTGTGTGACAGAGTGTGTGACTACTGGCAGCTGAGTACCGTGTGCTCACTGGCCCGAGCCTCCTACCTCTTTGACAACGGAGCCACTGTCCTCTTTGCTATTTTCATGTCTCTATGGGGTGACTATACTTTTCTGATTCCTTTTGTGCTGATAAAAATACAGCAAGGATATCTTAATAAATTATTCAAATCATTGCAGATTAATGTTCAACTGGATCTAAATTTGCCCCTTTATCTATTTAACAAGAGTAGTGAGGTTAAAAAACACATTTCGACACAAAGAACATAATAAATAATGCACCTTATACTCTAAACTTATTGGTGTGGTAGCATTCATGATAAAATCATTGTCCCTGATATTGTAGCAGTAGTAGTTATACAAATTGTTCTTATAAGGCATATTACTCTCAGTTGAGTGTTTGTTCTCTTGCCAAAACATTATAATACAGTATAAGACATACTTGAATGTGCAGGTTTTTTTTTAATCTTTCTCATGCTGTCAACTGTTAACATATTGGTTGTAGCTGCTTGTTTCCTTGAGCACTGGAAGAGGCGACAGATGTGTCTGAAACATACCTGGGACCTGACAAGCTTGGAGGATGAGGAGGTACTTAAATAGATTCAAGAATACTGTACGCCGTTGCAGTTCACACGCGCACGCACACACCCACACACACACACACACACACGGCCACCCATGAATACATGCATTAACATAACTCTTTTCCCTGTAAAGGGCTGTAATGGGATTTGTCTGTTCTTAAAGCAGTGAACTTGCAGAATAGGATGACGCAGCAAGGTTGCTGCAGCATAAACACTCAGGGCCTAGTGTCTCTTGCTTTCTCTCATTCCCTCCCTCTGTGTCTCTATTCTTTTTTTTCTCTGCTACCTGAAGGAGCGAGTCCAGGTGGGCAAAGTTCTATACATTGTTGAAGAGAAAATTGAACCAGAATCTTTCATTTTTATATTTTTCAGTATAAAACATTTTTTAAAAAGTGTACCCAGTTATTGGGCAATTTTTAAGCTGTTGCAAACATTCTAGAAAAAATTTATGCCAAGATTATGCAAGTGCAATTTGGATCCAAACATTATACAGTTTCACTTTCTACATAATGAGGTTTGGTGTATGTCAAAACTGTTTGTGGTGTAACCCTTAAAACTTGGTACCAGATAGATTAACTCTCCTAAAATGTTTCGAAAATTAAAGACACATGCTATCATCTATTTTTATATTTTAGGTGGATTAAATGTATAAAATGTATCATTCCTTCTTAGTAATACCATTGAACATTTTGTTTCAAAAAAATCACACAAATTATGTTTTTTGTAAAAACAATTGTACAAATGTACATTTAAATGACGAGAAACCATCATGAATACAAATTTACATTTTGAGAGACCTGATGAATGCTTCTTTAAACTGTATTGTACGTTTTTTTTTTTTTTTTTACTTTCTCATCGTGCCAACCATGAGTTGTGACCCAACTACATCATCACTGTGATTCTGTGACCTAACAGTTTTGCAAATTTCACCCAAATGCCAACAAACATGTCAGGGAATAGAGCAAAAGAGTAAATTTGTAATTTTAAGAGAATTTGGAGGTACAACTGTAGCTTAAAAATGGAGGGTGAAAGTCGTCTTGTTGGATGTATAATACAGTTTCCTGTATTCTGCCTCCGCGTGTTACAGGAGGAGGTGAGGCCTGAATATGAAGAGGCTTTACAGGAGAAAAAAGTTAAGATGAAAGCAATGTATAGAAAGAAGGTGAGTGTGTGTGTGTGTGTGTGTGTTACGGATATAATTCAATATATTTTTAACAATAAGGGATTGGTGGGGTCCTCACTGCCTGTTTTTTTTTTTTTTTTTTTTTTTTTTTTAATTCCATAGTTGACACAAAATGTGGAGGGCAAAGACGGGGAGAAACACCAGATGCTGGCCTCACAGGTATCACTGCAGCTCTGCTGCTAGGGGTGAGGGCATGGCGGGTACAGTAAGGTGATTTAAACACGCCCCACAGCCAACACTAACACAGACTTCATTTACTCCATGACACTGCACCTGGTGAGGTTAAATAAACCCCTGCTACACAAAAGCAGGCTGCAGCCGGCCTTAGTCTTTCATGTACAGTTAAGTTACGACAAATAACTCCTTGTGTATGACTCTATGTGTGTGTATAAGGAGGAAACCCCCTCCACCTACTGCAGGGTGGTTGAGTCCAAAGCTGCTTACCTGCCTGAGATTAGCCCAGATTACCGATGGAGAGGGAAGAGGGTGGAGGGGACGGAAGAAGGGGAGGGGAGTTCTGTCCTTTCAGGTGGCAGACATGCACCTGACAAACAGGAAACATAATGTGTGTGAAACTGCACATCACACAATGTTGTCAGTGTGTTACTTTTAAAATGTATTCCAATACATATTATTCAATACACACTCCAAAATGTTAGTTATACCATATTGCATTAGATTATTCAGATTTAGTCACATTTAAATATTTTGGGTGGTTTCTGGAATACTGTATTATAACATGCCTCTTTTTTATACAGTCTTACTTTGACCAACATTTGATATCATAAAAATAAAGTTTTGTGCTACTGTTTATTTATTAGTATTACAGGAAAATTGCAATTTAAACAACCAGTTAACAAGCAATCTATCACAACTTTGTTTGCGTTTTAAATAATGCTGGGCTGATCAAATATGAGTCACCTCTCATGTTTAGAGCCCTACTATTATAGTGTACTAGACTGGATTAATGCTGCAGTCACAAATATTAGGTTGCTGATAACAAAACATATTGGTGTAATGGGAAATTTGTTTTTTAAGGCCTACTTTGTGTTTTATTATTTAACACAGTTCCTTATATTCTGTTAGTACCCAATCCTGCATACTGTACACAAAGTCACATACCAATGTCTGGTAGGTTTACGTTTGCCCCAATAATATGAATAAAAAGAACCATGTTTTTCCTGACAGCTGGAGCCAGAGTCCTTGGACATTGAGGATCACCTGCCAGGATACCTCATCAATGTGTCCACCTTACTACTGCTGGTACTATGTTTACACCTTTTTTAGTATTAACTCTCGTAACTATCACCCCTGTGTTCTATTTTATACAAGCTATGTTATGCCAAACTATTAAATGCCAAACTATTAAATTACTTATTCTAAACATTATATCAGATTATATGAAAGACAATGAAAAACAAGAAGCCTATATAAGATAAAAAAAAAAAAAAACAATTGATAAAAAGGAGAGGAGGAGGACTTATTGACTCAAAATGTATCTGCAGTAATTCTGATTCAATTAATCATCTCAATCAGTCATTTCTGTATTTAGATCCCTGAAAATAAAATGTCCTGATCTTTGTGTGGACAAAACCAGCAAACACAAATCTCATAAAAATGTCATCAAGTCTACTTTGTAACTCTTTAATGGTGTTCAGACGGTGGTGACCATCTCAGCAGTGGTGGCCGTGGCCGTGTACCGCATTTGCATGTTGACCGTGTGGTCCATGAACCCTGACCCTGAGGCCAAGGCCAGCGTGAGGATGACCGTCACCACCACGGGCATCGTCCTCAACATGCTGGTGGTTCTGGTGTTGGAAGAAGTGTACGGAGCAATCGCCGTGTGGCTGACTGAGCTGGGTAAGGCCACTCTTTTAATACTCCTTAAGAAGCGCTGACTTTCACTTTAACCTTTGTTTGCCGCTCCCTGGTCGCTTTCCTGCATTATGCCTTTTTATTCTCATTTCAATAGTGGTATAACAAGTATTCAAATCCTTTCCCAAAGTTGAAATAGAAATACCATTTTCTTAAAATTCTCCATTAACAGTAAAAGTACTGAATTCAAAATGTTATGTCAGCAAAAGTACAGAAGTATTATCAGCAAAATGTAAGTAAAGTACTTCAGTACTGAATTACATTACATTCTAACCACTTTGTTTAATCATTCTTCATAGTTTTTTTTATATAATTCATATTTGACATCCGAGTAGATTTCAGATTCATAATCTTTAATGTCATATTCTATATATATTCTATTTTCAAAGAAACCTAAGCTTATAGTAAGTAGTAGTTTTTTTTTCCTGTTGGATTTTTCTGTATAGTACAGGTTGTTTTACAAAAGGTATTTTTTGAACTTATTAAAATAAAATCTAAAAGCATTTTTTTATAACATTTCAAGAATACAGGGTTGAAATGTTGAGAAGAAAGTTGAAAATGCCATATAAGACATACATTTTATTGTCAAAATTCAAATTTGAAAAAATCTGCCCCTTCCCCATTTATGCCTGACCCTATTACTTGACCTAATGATAGCTACAGCATATAGGAACGTATACATGCTCTCACTGTAAACATACTGTATTATTCTATGTGAGAGGAAGCAGAAGTTCAGATGCACGTGCATGTGAGTGAAACAGCTACCATGACGATGTGTTTATAATCCATCAGAACTTCCAAAGACGAAGGAAGAGTTTGAAGAGAGGCTGATCTTCAAATCCTTCTTCCTCAAATCCATGAATGCCTTTGCACCTATTTTCTACGTGGCCTTCTTCAAGGGCAGGTGTGCTATCTTTTATATTTGCTTCTCCGCTCACCTCTCACCATTCTTTGTCTTTGGGACGACGTCAAAAGTGTTGCCCGTTATTTGTCACTGACCCATTTATTTATCCACCTATTTATTCAGGTTTGGTGGACGGCCTGGGGATTATGTTTATGTCTTTGGAGACTATCGCTTGGAGGAGGTCAGCGCACATTACTTGCCAGTGTGGATGTACAGTGTAGCATGTGTAGCTGCTTTTGTGTGTTAACTTTGTGTTTTGTACCGTGCAGTGTGCTCCTCCAGGCTGCCTCATAGAGCTGTGCATCCAGCTCAGCATGATCATGCTCGGAAAACAGCTCATCCAAAACAACGTGTTTGAGGTTCTCATACCGTATGTATTTAACTTTTTTTATACCTAAATTATACAATTATGGCATAGTTTATCAGCATCAAAATCATATGTCTTGCATGCTTATTTTCTTCCAGTAAGCTAAAAAAGATGTACAGAACACTACAGGAACAAAAGGTAAAGAAAGGATCGGAGGATGAGGATAATGAAACAGAAGGGAAGCGACCAAAGCAACAATTTGACAAAGATTTTTCTCTGGAACCGTTTGAAGGTGTATGCCCAGAGTATATGGAAATGAGTGAGTTTCTTCTTTCAATTAGGATTCATGATTCTTTAAAAGGAGTGGTTGTGTTTGTGTGTCCCTTGCACATGTGTGCGTTGCTATTTGCAGTAATCCAGTACGGATTTGTGACCCTGTTCGTGGCCTCCTTCCCTCTGGCACCTGCGTTGGCTCTGCTTAACAATGTCATTGAGATTCGTCTTGATGCTGCAAAATTTGTCACTGAGATTCGGCGGCCTGACGCTGTGAGGTGTAAAGACATCGGTAAAGACCACAAATGAGAGCACGTCCACTTTGTCTCAGCCTCTGTGTGAATGTGAAAGAACCTATCCAGGAAGTTCTAATCACTTTCTTTTCTTTCACTCCTCTTTGCCCCTCCATGCTTGTCTCTTTGTCTCTGTTCATGTCTGTCTGTCTGTCTGTCACACTTTACACACACACACACACACACACACACGGATGGACACGGATGGACATGCTGCCTTCTCCCTATTTGTCTTTTTTCATTGACATGCTATCTCCAGGGATTTGGCACAACATTCTCTGTGGAATCAGCAAGTTCTCTGTCATTACCAATGTAAGTGTGCGTGTGCATATGTGTGTGTGTCTGTGTGTGTGTGTGTGTGTGTCTGTGTGTGTGTGTGTGTGTGTGCGTGTGTGAGTTTGTTTACTGTGGCATTAACTTTGACCCTTCTGCAGAGAATGCTAATCTTTTATCTGTTCTGTTTGGTGCACAGCATTATGATCATCATTATTATGATGATGATGATGATTATATGATTGATGATTTTATATATATATATATATATATATATATATATATATATATATATATATATATATATATATATATATATATATATATATATATATATATATATATATATATACAAGAACATTTACAAAACATTTGAACTGATATAAATGAATATAAATTTGGTGATATGTCATTTGGAATGTCATTCATTTAGTTGAACTAAATGAATGACATTCTTGTCAGAGTGAAGTCGTATATCTTCAATTTCCTCTCCCACGTTTGTCTCCTTAGGCGTTTGTGATCTCCTTCACGTCAGAGTTTGTTCCCCGGATGGTTTACCAGTACATGTACAGCATGAACGGGACCATGAGTGGATACACTGAGCACTCGCTGTCCTACTTTAACGTCAGTCACTTCCCAAAGGGCAGCGCACCCACGAGCACACTCATCACTGGAGTGTCCATGTGCAGGTCAGAGTGGCTATCTTAACCTTGACCTACCTGGATCTCTCTCTAAGTCCTTGAACAGCTTAACTCTTATATTATCTAAATCCTACAGTCTGAAGTTTCCAGAAACTGTGAAATGTGGCATTTAAGTATGCTTCAAATACATGTATCTAAATATATGAAATGATGTTACATAACTTTATATTATCACGAAATGTTCAATAGAATGTTTAACACATCAAACAGTACATTTTACTGTTGTACAAAACATATTTCATTGTTTCCTGATTGTACAATTAACACTAAATCAAGGAATGTTGAAAGGTATTGTGAACCTAAAAATTAATTTCCAAATGTTAAGTGCTTTACTACTATCACCTTTTAATACTTTTGTAGTAATCCTTTTCCTGCAGCATTGAAATCCCACAATGCTGCTAAAAGGTGTTGATGGGTTAATGTCAGCAGCACACAGATCAGACAGTTCACTGACACTTGACACTGTGCACTTTTATTAGCCTGGGCTACACACAACATGCACACACACACACACACACACACACACACACACACACACAACAAAGAATTATTGTCCCAGACTGAACAAACAATGAAAAAATTAGAATATACAGACAGCTCCCAAAAAATATGACCACACCTTAATGGGTCATAAATAATGAAGAAGGAAGAATGATTTTGAGTCGTTATTGTGTATTATAGAGAGGTCCTGCATCCTCTATCTCAAAAATAGTTCTATTTGAGCACAGCAAGAAAGCTTAATAGAATAAAGTTTGTACAACCCCAATGTTATTTTATTGTTACAAGTACAAAAAAATATTTGGTCCATTTTAACATACTTTTAAGTATATATAATAATTTGGATGCAAGTACACTTTATAGTGCTGTAGCATAGCCTATTTATATTTTATTTCACTACGAATCATGAATAAGGAGATCTTTTTGTGATTATCAACATTCATCATTCAGTACTGTTGATCTAGGTTTGTTCTATAACTGTGGCACCATTACTGCTGCTGTTATCCACCTAATCCCACTGCCTGTGTTTCCCAGATATAAGGACTACAGGGATGCACCGTGGGAACGAGATTCCTACACCTTCTCTAAACAGTACTGGTCTGTCCTCGCAGCAAAGTTGGCCTTTGTAATATTCTTCCAGGTAGGCTGTGGAAAGAAAATACTAACAAATATATTTATGTAAATACTTTCAGTCTAAAAGGTTGTAAAAAGGTGGTCTTCTTCTAATGGATGGTCACCATTGCATCAATTTACATTTTAACTAAGATTATCCCTGTTACATATTTAGTAATGCTTATTACAAGAACCATGTATATAAAACCTTCCATTTTTTATGTATGATATCATGTGGCTAAAGTGTATTAGTGTATCTAATAGTGAAAATATTATAATGACAACAAGTTTATTGATGATGTTGTTGATGATGTTGTTAATGTGGATAACCAAGTCTGGCTCATACCCAGACCGGTAGAGTGGAGCGTCCTCATAAACCTTCTAAATTCCTTTTTGCATCTAATTAAAACTATTAAACCACTGACTATTCACAATAATAACTTAAAAGCAAAGATACTATTTCCACTCCCCTTTGATTCTCCAGAACCTGGCCATGTTCCTCAGCATGCTGGTTGCCTGGATGATCCCAGACGTGCCACGCTCTCTGCGGGAGCAGCTAAAGAAAGAAAACATGATGCTAATGGAGTTTCTGCTCATTAAGGACCAGGAGCAACACGGCAAGTCTCAGCCCACAAGAGGCTCCTTCTCTTTTATCCCCACTGCCATAAACATTGTGGTGGATGCACCCCCAGAAGAAGAAGGAGAAGGGGAGCGACAGCAAGAGCAGGAGGAGGAGGAGGACGTTTGTGAGGTTGACCCGGGGGAACTCAGGCGGATCAGCGACAGCGATCTAGAGGTTAGTAAGTCACTCAAAGAAGTTGAAGAAAATGAAGATGAAAAGCGACCACATGACTTAGAAGAAAAGCGAGGATGTAAAGGAGATGATAAGGCTACAGAGGAAGAAAGGGAAAAAGATAACGTGGTAAAAGAGGAGGATGGAAAAGTAGGTGAACGAGAAGAAGGAGATGAAAAACAAGAAGAAAGACAAATAAAGGAAGAGGAAATAAGCCAAAGAAAAGAAGAGGAAGAAACACAAAGAACAGCAGAAGAAGAAATACAAAAAAAGGAGGATCAAAATGAGGCTAAAGAGGAAGCAGCTGAGCAGGAGAATTTTACGGTTGATCTGGACTTCTTCATGGATCAACTGGGCCTTCTAGGTAAGAGGAGAAAACCTAAACTTTTCCTCTTTTTTTTGTTAAATTTCTAATATTTCCATGCTATTGCATTTTTTGCATTTATTTTCTAGATGACGAACCTCCATTGAGGACATCCGAAGACACAACACTTCCCCTCTCAACATCCAAACAGGAATTCCAGACTGACCCGGCGCCAGATCCAGATCCTGCATCCACAAGAGGCTCCTCGCAGAGTCTGAGGGGCTCCAGACCAGAGATTTCAACACTGGATAATGACGCTCGGTTGTTCTCACTAATAGCTCCTCCTCCCAGAGAGGCCGGCTCGAGGGCGAAGGCCCGCTGCTCCACACTGCCTTCCCGCCACAGAGGGGCGGAGCCTTGCTACAGCCGCCCGCGACCGAGCCACTCCACCAGCCTCACGAGGTTCCAGCAGGCGGTCACACTTACTCCCCTGGTTCCCCTGGTTCCCCTGGTTTCCATGCACTCTTCATTTGAGGTCTCTTCCAAACCCAGCCCCCCGCAGACCCCTTCATCCCCACACCACATGGAGTTCCCATCAGCTGACCTTGCATCCCCACAGTCCAAAGCCCCTAGTGAACTGTTTGCGCTGAAGGGACCTCCACCCCAGCAGCGCCGCTCCAGGGGCAAAGCCTCCACCCTGCCTGCACGTCAACGAGTTCCTGGGCCAGAGGAGCGACCCACAAAGCCTAGTAATTCCACCAGCTTTACCAAGCCAGGTGACCGCATCCCCCCTTCTCCCAGCGAACTGAAGCGCAACACACCAGCATGAGGAGAGCTGGAAGGGAAAGGGTCCGAGGATGGCAGAGGGAGGGGGAGGACGAGACAGAGTATCTTCTCCTATCTGTGCCTGGAGCCTCACCCGCCACCTGTCCTGTGGTCTGAAGCTAAGTGCTGAGACCATCCAGATGAACTGAACCTCCTTTTTATCCCCTTAATCTTAAGAGATGTGTGTACCACACAGTGGTTTTAGAGATGATCCTGACAAGGACAGAGTTGGACTTTTCAGAGAAAGGGACTGAAATCCTCTGAGACTCTCCTTGCCATGCCTGAAGAAAACCCCACTGGAACTATTTTTATTCTTTTCATTTGTTTTCAGGTCGTTGTTGGTTGTTTTTTGTCAGTTTATTGTCGCCCACAGCTCATTAGGCAGCCATAGTCTCCTCTGTTATTTTCAGTACCGTACATGCAGCAGTGCTGCCTTGTAGACCTGAGCAATGAAGACAAGATATGCAGCACAGCTAGAATCAACAGTTATGCCTGTAGATCTGCTGTTTATTTATTAGACATTTTGATATATAAAATATCTAAAATTATAATAAAAGAATGACACTTTTTCACATCTGTTTTCCCTTGTGGAGTATGATAATTATTGCAGTCTATGCGCACACACACATGCACACAAGATGAGTAAGTCAAAATCTTACTAAAATACATTTTTAGAAAGCATGTTCATGATGGGTTTTTTTTCATTTAAATGTCCATGCGACAAATTTTAAATATTTAGTCCACCTAGAAGAGAAAACTAGTTGATAGCATGTTTTCTCTAAAACCTTTTTATGATAGTTAAAGAATCTGGTACCAAGTTTTTAGAGTTACACAAGTTTTGGCATTGTCCAAACAACAGCAGCTCTTTGCTAACAAGCCTAAATCAGCTGACAGGCTTGTTGCGTTTGTGTTGTCTGTGTTGCCCTCTGCTGGTAAAGTACTGGCTAACTAATCAGTATCTCACAGTTTACTGATGTGTTGTGGTTGCAAGTCTGCAAAGGTAAAGAATAATCATCTGATAATCGAAATATGTGCATTGAATTCACAAATATAAACATACTGCAGTTTTGCAACAAAGAAACAGTTTAGTTGAAACACTGCCTATTTATGAGTTTGTTATTAACCAGAGCAGGTATTTATGCAGAGTGATATTTCACTCCCTCTCTCTCCCTCGGTGAAACTTCCCTTTTCGTCTCTATCCATAACCTGCCTTGGCCCCTCCTCCCTGGCCCCACCAATGAATGGGTCCTTTGTAGGGGCTTCCCAGCATTCCAAGGGAATTCTTGCAGGTGAGAGTTGACGCAAATAAGCCTCAGATGACTGCTGTAGCTCACCATGCACTGCAGTTGAAAATGCAAAAAAAAAAATATTTCCAAGGAGAGAAACTTGGGATTTCCAGTGCAGAGCTAGCCGTACACTAAAGGTAACTAGAAGGGTGTGATCACAGTGAGAGGGAAACATCCCACATTTCTTACCAGGTGAGCGACCACACTCATGCTCAAACATCCACATGCTCTCTGGAGCCTGTCATCTTACATGCAGTGAGCCTAATGTGCAGATCAGGGGAGATGAGTAAAAACTTGTCTTCCTTTTTCTTTTGCTTTTTATCATGCATAACATATGTGAGTGTGATTGTGTGTGTTACGTTACCTTTTCGTATATGTATTCTCTAGCAGAAATGCGACAACCATTTAGACAAGAACTTCAAGCTTTCAATTAGTGCTGCTGTATTTCACTTAGTTTCAGTGAATTTTGTCACACACTCTACTTTTACATCCACCTTTTGCTTCAGCCTCCAACTCTGTTGGTACTTGTGAAATCAACACAGCCTGCAGGTAGTATGCTGTATTTTCCCATGCTGACTTATTACCTGACATTGAGGTTTAGGGCCTAAGGACTACTTTTAATTTATGTTGTATTCAGTGAGTAAAATATGACCAGTATTCATTTATCTTTACCCATATGTATATATGCACAGCTAGAGCGTATTTTTTAAATGCTCTCTAGCTGTGCAGACAATATTTTTATCTATACTATTATGGGCAGAGTCCACAAATAAAAAGGACTTTACTTCTCTGTAATCTTTACCTCCATGAATTGCTCCCACCCTTTCTTTTATCTGTCTTGCCCTTTGATATCTTCTACTGTTTCCTCTCTTCAAATTACTCATATTACTTCTCTTAAGGAGGTAGTGGAAAAGCATAGTGGCAACTGTAGTTGGTAAACATTTAATATCAGATGTGATGAAAATTGTAATATGAACTCTTCTAATGGTGAAGTCCCAGGAGGAGCAAAATGTGTATTCTACATTCTATATCTTTCTGCAAAAATCAAACCATGATCATTTTGACATGGCTTTTGGTTGAAAGGAAAATAACGATGTAAAGCTTGCACCAACAGGGCTCCTTTGCTTTTTAGATAAAGATTTTAATAATTCACAAACATGTATACTTTATTACTCTTTTATCTATTATAATCCATTGCATCGTTGCTCTTTTTTGTTTTTAAAATGTGCCATTTTTCATGATGCATTACTATTTTAATTTATGTAAAGCATCTAAAAAAACACAAGATGTTCTCTCAAGTATTTGTGATTAAAAACTAGTATAAAATACTTTCATAATATGACACAGTCTGCTAAGTACTTTTACTTTTAATACTCTGAGTATATTTTGCTTGTAATACTTATGTACATTCACTTGAGCAAAACTTTCAAATTAGGACTTTTACTTGTTCTTGAGTATTTTTTGAGGCCAGTGTTTCTACTCCCTGCTCCCAGTTGTGTGTTTCAGCAGCATGCTGCAGGCGGTCAGTGAGTGGCTATGGTGGGAGCGTCTGTGGCTGCCAGGAAACGTCTCCTGGTCCGACCTGGAGGACAGCAATGGTCGAGTCTACGCCAAAGCCTCTCAACTTTATGCTGTCGTCCCCTGTGCCCTCTGCCTTCTCCTGGTCAGATTCTTGTTTGAGAGGTGAGAATGGGCTGAATGTGTGTCCATGGGCTGCTGTGGCGGTGGTTTCACACTACCTAATTGGTGTTTGTAGCAGTCTTGAGGCCGTAGCTAGAACTGCAAAGAACCAGGGCACTTCTTTTATTAGTTGTTTTTTTTAGGATGAAAACAGTGCTGTGTCATATCATTCCTTCTGAGACATGATGCACTGACAGACATTAAACAACTATGTGATCATGGGTGATGTTTCTCTTTCCTTGCTGTTTGCAGATTCCTGGCCACACCACTGGCTGAAATTTGGGGAATCAGAGACAGGGTACGCTGCACACCAGAAAAAAATACCACCCTAGAAAAGTATTTCTGCAGCCAAACACGGCTCCCGTCACAGGTTAGTTAAAAGGTCAAGGTGAAAAAAGAAAAGTACACATGCGGTCATCTCAATAAACAGTTAAACACTATTGCATTTTATGTGGTACTAGGAACAGGGACTTTTATACTAATAAAAGTAGTGTTTTGAAATGATTACAGAAAAAAATCGAATTATACTGTTTCAAATACTAAATACTAGACAATATACAAATAAATAAAAAAAGCCTTTTCAATAACAGCAAACTACTCAGAGAATTGAAAAAAGGTAAGTTGAGAAAAAAAAGGGGTAGTAAGAGTGGTGGAATCAATGTCAAATTTGAATCTTCCCTTATTTCTCAGGCTGATGTGAGATCTTTGTGTAAGAAGACCAGTTGGCCAGAAAAGAGAGTTCAGGTCTGGTTCAGACGGAGGAGGAACCAGGAGCGTCCAGGCCTTCGAAAGAGATTCTGTGAGGCCAGGTGAGTGTGTCTCTATGTGTATGCCTTCTAAATTAATGTGGTTACAAATGAAAATGTGTTGATTATTGTTTTTGTCTGTCAACAGTTGGAGATGTGTGTTCTATTTTTTTGCATTTGTTGGTGGAGTCCTTGCTCTGCATGATGTAAGTGCTTTTTAGCATTTTGGCCTTTTCCCATAATTTATTATTATAGGAACCGTTACTATAGCAGGATTTTAGATGTTTCCATTGTGCGAATAGTTTACTTTGGAGCTGTAAGATATTGCACTTAAATCGTTCTCCCTATTTGGATGTCGTACTCTGATTTCACTGCGATGCATGTGAACCTCCTGATCTCTAGCTTCTTTTTGCTTGTCTCTCTGTGCCTTGGGGTATTTCTCACACTCTGGCAGCTAACATAGCAGACAAATGTGCCAACATCTGCCCTTGTTGCTCCTCTCTCCAACTGCCTCACACTCTGCTTCTGTTTATTGGCTTTAGAAACCTTGGCTTTATAATCTGAAGGAGGTTTGGGCAGACTTTCCTAAACAGGTAAGTGTTTCTATCAGGACAACTTGTACAAAATAACAGAAACCAATATGATATGCAATAAATATGTGCATTATGTGTCCATGCAGTCCATGCTGCCATCTCAGTACTGGTATTACCTCATGGAAATGGGTTTCTACCTTTCTCTGCTCCTCAGCCTCACTTTTGATGTGAAACGGAAGGTGAGCATGCAGATGTGGACACGTTAAGGTCAAAGTCATTACACCAGTTTTCCACATTTAAACACATTTGCTCTAAACACAAAATTGAACATTTTTCCAAACCCATAAAATTTTCCTGCAAAATAGAAAAAACCTCTTACACTCAAAACCATGTTCTTGTTCTTAATAATAATTCTTATCACTAAAATCATATGCAAAGCTATCATATGTTATTTTTTTGTTCAGAACATCGAATAGTCGTGTGACAAATTTTAAACATCACAATGAAAAGAAAGACAAATGTAAACTAAAAAAGGCTAAAATAGGAAGAAACGGAAAATAAGCTGCATCCTATCATTGACATCACAGGCACAGGTTATTCCAACTAGGAGGTCACATGTGGCCCTTATAATGCTAAGATTTTGATTGCACAAAAGCCTTGGAAATGGAAGACAAGGATATAGGCATTGATGAAAAGTCTGCAAAATAGAGAGAAGTATGTAGCATTCAGAATTGAAATCCAGGTCTAAAGCAGGGAGTTAACAAGTGATTGTGGTAATAGTGTCATAAGTTACAATTTTGTGTGTAAACTGAGAAAAACTGTAAAGTTTTCATAATTGTGTGCATAGATTCTTTTTAGACTGTTTATAATGTAGAGAAAATACAATATGGAGACCAATAATAATAATAATAATTGTAATAATAATCATAATAATAATAGTAGTAGTAATAATAGTGTGAAGGACCAGGAAAAAAGGTGTGAATGCACATTTTTTGTGTATATGTATATACATGTTCACATCTTCCACATATTGTGTGTGTGTAGGACTTCAAAGAGCAGGTGATTCATCACATAGCCACTCTGATGCTTCTGAGCTTCTCATGGATTTCCAACTACATCCGTGTTGGAACCTTTGTGATGGTGGTTCATGACTCTGCTGACATCCTGCTCGAGGTCGGGGGCCTAGCTGCACCATGTGCAGGCTTCTCTATGTGGAATTTACTCCTTTACTATAGCCTGGTGCAGTACATGCATATAATGATGTGATACTGCATTGTCTGTTATGCATAAACAGGGCTAATAATGGCCCTTTGGCTAAACTACTGGAAGGTTCTCAAGTAGTCTGAAAACCAAGAAATACATATAACTTTCCTTTCTCAACATTCCCTTTGATGCACAAATGCTGCTCTTCCCTCCTGCAATCAATATAAGGTTTTCTTGAGTTTTCACACCAGTAAAAATGAAGGTGGTACCTAGAGTAACCCTACTGTATATTTCTTACCATGTTTTATTTGTCTATGCATTAATAGCAGCATAGAAAATCATGATTGGTGCTTGAAACTGCATCTGAGAAGTGTTATTTTAGATGGCAATAAATGATAAGTGTATCAGCTCTGAGTTTATGACAGTCTTGGTTCTGTTTCTGCAAAACAAAGAAACTGAACCTGATACTTTTCCTGTTTTTATCTCACAGTGTGCAAAGGTGTTCAACTACGCCAAGTGGCATCAAACTGCTAATGCCATATTTGTGGTGTTTACAGCTCTTTTTATGTTGACAAGACTTGTAATTTTTCCTTTCTGGTAAGTGTGCACAATAAATGATGCAGAATGATATTGGTGTATGTGTAAAAACGGAATGTTGCATGTCTTGCTTAGGGTGATCCACTGTACATGGGTGTATCCACTGGAGAGGTTTGCGCCCTTCTTTGGCTACTATTTCTTCAACATCATGTTGGTAGTTCTACAGATACTCCACCTCTATTGGGCTGTTCTTATATCACGAATGCTTTACAAGTGTATCTTCACCAAGGTAGTCTATTCGTATCCATATGCATTTTTGCAGAGGAATTAAACTGCTCCATGTTTTTCTAATGAAAACTAATGCCTCTTTTCTGTGGCTCATTTTCATCCTGTAGCTGGAAGGTGACGACAGAAGTGATGCAGAGGAGGACAGCGACTCGTCGACGGAAATAAATCACAAATTGAGTCACATTAATTGCTCTGGAGCCAGAGGACGGGCCAACGGCCACTAATACACACAGACAGACAGACAGACAGAGAAAGAGACAAATGTGGACAGATCTGGTCTGGGTCACTGTGGTTGGAATATATCACCTAGTAATAAGGACAAATCATTGAAGGTGCCTCAGCTATTCAAACCTGAAGTTTAAATAATTTATTATCCTGTCAATAAAACTCCTCAATAAAAAAGAGGAAGACTCGTCTTTTTATATTTTCTATATGATATTGAAGATCATGATGACATTTTGAGTCTACATGTAGGCTATGTATGCCTATGTGCGTATACATGGAAAGGCACATTTGCATGTGGTGGTGTTAATGCAAAATCAAATTCATTTTTTTTGTTTTAATTAAGTGTCCATATCAGTTCTTGAACTCTTCATTCAGGATCCTGTGAGAAATGTTTTCTTATTGTTTTTTTAAATGTTATATACACACAGTCGGTCCAGTTCATTAAATAAAAAAAAATCATATTTATGAACTAAACATTGTCATTACAACAGATTAAACATTGATGCTGATTTACAGTTTTTCCTCAAGTGCTTAAAGAGATTTTCCTAAATCTATATGCACAAATCCAAACATGTTCTGCAAAGTGGTACTTTGTCTCTAAATCAATTTTAGCCCTAGTCTTCTTAATATGATATATTATGTTCAAATAACACACCGACCATCATATGAGTAGAGATTTGTAAGAACCAATTGAACACTGATGTGCTAATTTTAAACAGCTACTATAAATAGGAAAACACCAACATGAAAGCCAGAGCAGCTTTTTATGTTCAGCGATACTGTAAGTGTAGTCCTTGAAATATTACAGTATAATGTTTATAAAAACCAAAATATATTACATATAAATTAACAACAATAATGTGTCTTTATTTTATTCCAAAGAAGAAACATGTCAAATAAAAGACAAACCAAGGAGCTCCCCTGTTTTGATTCTAAATTGCTGCCTTGGAAATGGAGGTTTTGTCATTTGAATGGCATCACAAGACTTGGTATGGCATGATGAGCGTGAACTAAATTGTCAGGTCCCTAGGGTGGCCTTAGCACCCCCACTGGACTTTCACCGGAACTGCACTGTTTTTTTTTCAGTCAATCAGTTCATAGTCTTCACCTGTTGAGTTCTGTTACTACGTAAGCCCCACCACTTCTTGTGTTCGTTATTGGATTCTCTGCCGCGGATTCTCTGCCGATTCTGCTTCTGCTGCCAATTCTCTGAGTAATAAAAGAACTGTTTGGAGCTGAGAAAAAGATCTGCATTTGAGTCCTAGTTTGTAAGATCTTGACATAAATAGAGATATTTCTGTGTATTGTTTTAATAAAAGGGGGCTTTAGAATTAAATCTAAATCTGCTAATGTGTTTATAGTTCAGCAGAATTGCTTTATATGACATGGCACATGACTTACAGGTTGTGATCATTTTATCATTGATTTCAATTTTTGGGGGGTAAACATTTGAGAAAAACTGTAAGTACTCTTGATTTATAGCTATGACATCTAACTAAGGAAATGTAAAAGTTTGGTTATATGTCATTATCTTTATGTTCATCTAGTAGGTAAAAATATGCTAAGCAGCTGTACCAGCACGTCCTCTTGCCACAACCTGCGGGAACTGGGAAAAGATTAACCAATCAGTTACCGTCGAAAAACCACAAAAGCACAGAATTCAGGTTCTTTTCTTCAGTAGTGTTCTCTAATATTCTGATTTCAATATTAGAGGAAGTATGGCTTATAATATGAAAAGATATAATAGTAAGGTCAAATTCGGCTTATGGTACGACAGGAGTTTCGTTTTTAAATCAAAACTTTCAACCATCAACAATGCATCTTACCTAATGTTATTTTGTTAACCAAATCATACTTGTTAACTGTTGTCCTTGTATGCTATAATGTGAACAATGCATTAAAAGGTTGTAATGGTCTAATAATTGTATTATTACTAAGGTAACTTAGTAGTATACTGCTAGTAGTTCCAAGTTAACACTAACAAATACATGATAAACGTATTATAGCACTTACCAATTATTTTTTACATGTTTTACAGATACTTAGACCTAGCCTTTAGGAGAGTAATTACAGACAATTTTTACTTTGATTGGCAGCCAAGGAGAAGAGAGTTTATCTACTCAGTAATTATTCCTAACTCTAACCCTAACCCTGGATAGTGACTGGTAAAAGATTCTTATCAAATGTCTTTACAGCATAAAATTTCATTTAAAAGTATATCTGAAAAATATAATGCTTTAGTGAGTTAGTCAAATAAAGTGGATTTCCGCCAACAAGTTAAATATGAAGAGATCTCCTAATGGTCAACTTGATTATTGTGAGAAAAACACGTTTTAATATTCATTTGATGACAGACTTGAAAATTTGTGAACATGAACCATAAAATAGATGCAATAGAAATGCTGACATTATACTTAAAAAAGGGATTTGTATTTTAATGACAGTGTACCACCAGTGGCAGTGGAGAAATCATATATATAACAGGTTTTCCATATTGTTACCTACAGGATGCAATAACAGAATACTAGGAGAAAGAGAAGCTTCCAGCAAGTCGCCTTCCTCAAACTGTTTGAGACACTATTCAAAGAGATTATTAATAATTATTATTACAAATTAAAGAATTTATCAATTCAATTAATTATAAAGCGGCACCACCAGAGAATAGTTGTAGTATATATTAGAATCTGTTTAGTTTGAAGTGATTTTAATTTGTGAATTATTAACTACCAACTACAGGTCACAGGCATTGGTTATAAACAAACAGTGAGAGAGGAGTTTTATGCAACTGTGTGTGTGTGTGTGTGTGTGTGTGTGTGTGTGTTGTGAGACGGTGGCTACACCGGAGTGTGGAACAGCGTCCTCTAACAGTCAAGCTGGGACGGTACACTTCCAGATACTGCCCAGTGTGTGTGTGTGTGTGTGTGTGTGACACCACGCGACCCAAAATAAAGAAAGCATGGGCAACATAAGCAGTGTTGTGTGTGTATTTGTGTTAACATAGGTGTAGGGTCGATTGTTTATGGAGAGGCAAAAGAACAGAGAGAGAGAGAGAGAGAGAGAGAGAGAAAGAGAGAAAGAGAGAGAGAGAGAGAGAGAAAATTATCAAGTCAGCCTCGGCTCGGATGCAGTGATTGTCAGGTCCCTGGGGTGGACTTGGCGCCCCCACCTGAGATCTGCAGGAACTACATACAATCAGCTAATGATCCCCACCTGGGACTCTGGGTATATAAGCACCACATGTTCCACTGCTCGGTCTCTGGTTCTCCTTTTTCGACTGCTTATTTATGTTGTCACTACGAGAATCCTGCCTGCCGAGTCCTGCCTGCCGAGTCCTGCCTGCCGAGTCCTGCCTGCCGAGTCCTGCCTGCCGAATCCTGCCTGAACCCTGCCGATAATAAAGTCATTTTTGATCTGCACTTGGGTCTATCCTTTCTTGAGAAAGCCTAACAGAAGAACCAAAGCACGAAATGGACTCAGCGGATCTTCTCTTGACCTGCCTGGAGCACCGGCAAGTGCTGCTCGACCGGCAGGCCCGACTCGATGCTCTACAGGAGAGTATCCGGGACCTCCAAAGGGCCTTGGGAACCTCCACACCAGCCCCAACCTGGCTCCCTACCTGGACCCCTTCCCGGGTGCCGACCCAGATTCCGGCCCAGACCCCAACCTGGTTCCATGCTCAGATCCCTGTCCAGGCCCCCTCTCTGAGCGCAAGACAGACGGAGGACAACATGGATCCGTACACAACGATTCTGCGTGTGAAGAGAAAAAGGGGCACCGACCCCGCCGATGCTCTGCTACCATCGTGCAAACGTATCCGACCTGAGCCTGAACCTGAACCAGCACCGGAACCAGAACCAGCGCCTGAACCCACACCTGAACCAGAACCCGAGCCTGAACCAGAGCCTGAACTTGAGCCTGAACCAGCACCTGAACCAGCACCTGAGCCGGAACCTGAACCAGCACCCGAGTCTGAACCAGCACCTGAGCCGGAACCTGAACCAGCACCCGAGTCTGAACCGGAACCAGCAACTGAGCCTGAACCGGAACCAGCAACTGAGCCTGAACCGGAACCAGCGCCTGAGCCTGAACCTGAACAAGCACCGGAACCAGAACCAGCGCCTGAACCCGCACCTGAGCCTGAACCAGCGCCCAAGCCTGAACCAGAGCCTGAACTGGAACCAGCACCCGAGCCTGAACCGGCCCCAGAACCAGCGCCCGAGCCTGAACCAGAACCGGAACCTGGGCCTGTACTCCCTCTGACTGTGTGCCCTGCCCCCAAGGCCCCCCCACCAGGTCCATGTCCAGGGGACGCCAGGAGTTGCCATTAGGAGGGGGGTACTGTCAGGTCCCTGGGGTGGACTTGGCGCCCCCACCTGAGATCTGCAGGAACTACATACAATCAGCTAATGATCCCCACCTGGGACTCTGGGTATATAAGCACCACATGTTCCACTGCTCGGTCTCTGGTTCTCCTTTTTCGACTGCTTATTTATGTTGTCACTACGAGAATCCTGCCTGCCGAGTCCTGCCTGCCGAGTCCTGCCTGCCGAGTCCTGCCTGCCGAGTCCTGCCTGCCGAATCCTGCCTGAACCCTGCCGATAATAAAGTCATTTTTGATCTGCACTTGGGTCTATCCTTTCTTGAGAAAGCCTAACAGAAGAACCAAAGCACGAAATGGACTCAGCGGATCTTCTCTTGACCTGCCTGGAGCACCGGCAAGTGCTGCTCGACCGGCAGGCCCGACTCGATGCTCTACAGGAGAGTATCCGGGACCTCCAAAGCGCCTTGGGAACCTCCACACCAGCCCCAACCTGGCTCCCTACCTGGACCCCTTCCCGGGTGCCGACCCAGATTCCGGCCCAGACCCCAACCTGGTTCCATGCTCAGATCCCTGTCCAGGCCCCCTCTCTGAGCGCAAGACAGACGGAGGACAACATGGATCCGTACACAACGATTCTGCGTGTGAAGAGAAAAAGGGGCACCGACCCCGCCGATGCTCTGCTACCATCGTGCAAACGTATCCGACCTGAGCCTGAACCTGAACCAGCACCGGAACCAGAACCAGCGCCTGAACCCACACCTGAACCAGAACCCGAGCCTGAACCAGAGCCTGAACTTGAGCCTGAACCAGCACCTGAACCAGCACCTGAGCCGGAACCTGAACCAGCACCCGAGTCTGAACCAGCACCTGAGCCGGAACCTGAACCAGCACCCGAGTCTGAACCAGCACCAGAACCGGAACCAGCAACTGAGCCTGAACCGGAACCAGCAACTGAGCCTGAACCGGAACCAGCGCCTGAGCCTGAACCTGAACAAGCACCGGAACCAGAACCAGCGCCTGAACCCGCACCTGAGCCTGAACCAGCGCCCAAGCCTGAACCAGAGCCTGAACTGGAACCAGCACCCGAGCCTGAACCGGCCCCAGAACCAGCGCCCGAGCCTGAACCAGAACCGGAACCTGGGCCTGTACTCCCTCTGACTGTGTGCCCTGCCCCCAAGGCCCCCCCACCAGGTCCATGTCCAGGGGACGCCAGGAGTTGCCATTAGGAGGGGGGTACTGTCAGGTCCCTGGGGTGGACTTGGCGCCCCCACCTGAGATCTGCAGGAACTACATACAATCAGCTAATGATCCCCACCTGGGACTCTGGGTATATAAGCACCACATGTTCCACTGCTCGGTCTCTGGTTCTCCGTTTTCGACTGCTTATTTATGTTGTCACTACGAGAAGCCTGCCTGCCGAATCCTGCCTGCCGAATCCTGCCTGAACCCTGCCGATAATAAAGTCATTTTTGATCTGCACTTGGGTCTATCCTTTCTTGAGAAAGCCTAACAGTGATCCATACAAAATGTGAACTCAAACAGTGGAATGAGCAAGTGAAACAATAACAGGTGAAACAAGCTAACTAAACAGCTAACATTCACTGCCCAGAAGATAACTTCTTAGCTTGTTGACCCGGATTTGTTGATCCGGAGCTCCAAGTCCTTTGATAGCTGTAGGCAGAGAAAGGGGGGGAAATGGTGTTTCTTGGTTGTCCTTCTATCGTAAGCGGGCTTTGTCTGCATTCGCAGGAAAAACAGCTTGATCTGGGGGTGTCCACCAAGGAGGGGGAAGATATGTCTTGTCCAGCTTAGGATTTCTTCTTCAGGCCTTCTGGAAATGCACTTGTTGTTACTTGCCTCAGTGACTACTGGGTGGAGCGGGTTGAAAGAACAAGGTTAGGTGTTTCCGATCATCACAAAACGTCAATGCAACTGGAAAGAGCGACCTCTTCTGGTTTTTCCGTACCTTTATAACCTTAGTTGTCACTGCCTAGTGGTGACACTACAGCCAATCATAGCCCGTCTTCTGGGGACTCCCGCTGGGAGTTTCTGTAACATATCCTGCTGGAAGTGCTGTTGAAAAACTACCCAGGGCTCCAGCGGGTCTGGAGTCCCTGTGGTGCAGGAATTTCTATTGTCTTAGGGGCCCATTTGTTCAAACCCTCATATGTAAGCTTCAGGCTTCTCAGTAGACCTCAGTTGTCTTACGATTGCGAGGCACAACAATGGGGAAGTGCAGAAATCTCACATACATACCCATTTCACAAGATTCCCACAATATTTCCATGAGCAATGAGTAACCCGCCTCAAGGCAGTAAACCTGACTGACGATGGTTCCTTTCTATCTTGGTGGAAAGTGGTGCACTTTGACCCCCTCATAAGTCTATACTGTTACCATTGGTTCATGGTTAACTATTTCAATATCCACATCAAGATTTTCTAT
Organism: Eupleurogrammus muticus; assembly: GCA_036785175.1. Lineage (NCBI taxonomy): Eukaryota > Metazoa > Chordata > Actinopteri > Scombriformes > Trichiuridae > Eupleurogrammus > Eupleurogrammus muticus. Next base: position 25,483,814 of record JAYKQN010000010.1, on the reverse strand, counting down.
TGTTCTGGTTTGTGAATGATAATAGTAAACAGAAAACTCAAAGTTTTCTGTTTAGGCAAACAGGTAAGGCAAAGCAAAAGAAAATTCTTTTGCTTTGCCTCACCATGATTACATAGAGAATTTCCATGCAAGCCTTGACTTGTTTTTTTTTTGTTTATACAGGCAAACATGAAAGTGGTGAACATATACGAGGACATTTACTGATTTACCAATTTACTTTTCCTGCTCTCCTACTGCAAAAACATATTTGATGTCAACATGGATGTCCACTAAAAAATTGACTTTGCAAAAAATAATGGGCAAAGATTTATATGTAAACAAAAAGAAATGTCTCATCCATGTAGATGGAGCTCAGCTTGCTATGAGTAAGCGAACTGCCTGATAAGGAATTCATTTCTAAATACAGATTACAGTGACATGAAAAACAACCTGCTTGCAGAAAACTCCAAGCTGAAAGAATTATCTGCTATATTTACATAAACTTACAATCTTTTATTTTTATTTAAATAAAAATATTCCTGCTTAAATTATGAATAAATAAAAGTTGTAAAGATTCACTTTTGTTGCATGGTTTTCACATTAAGGTATTCATAGTGACTGCTGTCAAACGATAAGAGACTCAGCCAGATGTCCTGTTACAGTGCCTACATGCATGCTGTCATTCTGCAGCTAACAGTTGTGTTTCTGCAGGTCCAGATTTGGCAAAGGGTACGAGGTGACAGCTCACACTTTCCTGGACTCCCAAAGAGCTGAATTTGACAACAATCACTGGATACTCTGCAGCTCTGACCCTGCAGGGGAAGAGCTGCTACTTCTCAACCACCCGCAGTCATGGGTTGAGGACGCAGAGCTCACACAGGAACACAAAGTCTTCTAAATCCAACCAGATCCACTCCCCTAATGCACATGTAGACAGCTACTACATTTAGAAAAATAAATATGTGTTGATTTTTTTCTGTGTAGGGCAAAGATTGTTTCCTTCTTGTGCAAAGAGATTCCGGGCTGGACTACACACTACGGGCGATGATATGATATATTAGCCAACCAAAACATAGCATTTCATATGTTTCTACATGCACGGGTGGGATAGTGTTTTCTTTTTTTAGTTAGAATAGAATTAGTTACAATAACGTGATATTGGGCAGCAGGATGTGTGGCCACATTCCCATTTAAATGCTTCACTGAAATAAATCAAGAGAGAGATATATAGATTTGGATCAATTATAGGCACTGTGATTAACAAAAAAGTTAGGGAAAAAAAACAAATATTGCGTCTGAAGAGCCAACTGACATCTAATTTAAAACAATTCTTTTAGTCTTTTTGTGTGTTAAAATATTCAATTCAATTAAATTCAATTCAATTTATTTGTATAGCCCAGAATCACAAATCACAGATTTGTCCCAAAGGGCTTTACGGTTTGTACAAAAGCAACACAACATCCCCTGTCCTTAGACCCTCACATCGTACAAGGTAAAACTCCCTAAAAAACCCTTTTAACAGGGAAAAAAAAAACGAAGAACCCTCAGGAAGAGTAACAGAGGAGGGATCCTCTTCCAGGACAGACAGGCGTGCAGTAGATGATGTGTGCAGGTGGAAACATTACTGAGAAATTTGGGTATTGCAAACAGAGAAACAGAAATGTAATAAATTGGGTGTAAGTGGAGGATGAGGCGCAGGATCCATCACAGCTTCCAGGTTTCACCAGGACAGCATCAGAGCCTCCAACATCCATAGATCCCTCAGTGGCTGCACTGCCGCATGCTCTGTGAATGAGAAAACACAGGGCAGGACTCCGGAACCACATCAGATTTAAAAGTACAATAGTGGTTCATCAGAATCACAGATAGGAGAAGAAAAAGAAGCCCAGAGCATCTCATGAGGACCCGGCAAACTAATCTATCGCAGCCAAACTATGACTAGGCCAGCTCTAACTATACGCTTCATCGAACAGGAACGTTTTTAACCTATTCTTAAATATAGGAAGGGTGTCGGCCCCCAGACTGAAACTGGAAGAAGATTCCACAGGAGAGGAGCCTGAAAGTTGAAGGCTCTGCCTCCTGTTTTAATTTTAGAAATTCTGGGAACCTCCAATAAGCCTGCATATTGGGAGCGTAATGTTCTTGATGGGCGATATGAGACTAAGAGATCCCAAGGTAGGATGCCGCCTGACCGTTGAGCGCTTCATAGGTGAGGAGCAAGATTTTGAATTCTATACGAGATTTCACAGGAAGCCAGTGTAGAGTGGCTAATACAGGTGAGATATGCTCTCTTCTTCTAGTGCCAGTTAATAGACCTGCAGCTGCATTCTGAAGCAGCTGGAGAGTCCTGAGAGACTTTTTGGTGCAACCGGACAGTAAATTGCAGTAGTCAAGCCTGGAAGTAATTAATGCATGGATAAGTTTTTCCGCATCTTTCAGAGATAGAAAGTGTCTGACCTTTCCTATGTTGCGTAGGGGAATGAAAACAGTCCTAGAAATATGTTTAATGTGGGCAGAGAATGACAAATCTTGGTAGAAAATGACTCCCAGGTTTTTGACCGTGGAGCTAGAGGCCAGGGAGATGTCATCCAGGATACCTATATCACTGGATATGGAGTTCCTCAGGATTTTGGACCCGAGTACTATAATTTCTGTTTTATCTGAATTTAGTAGCAAAAAATTGCAGGTCATCCAGGATTTTATATCCTTAAGCCTAGGTAGAAGTTTAGCTAGCTGTTAGGTTTCATTTGGCTTAATTGATAGATACAGTTGTGTACCGTCAGCATAACAGTGGACATTAATAGTGTTTTCTAATGATTTTACCCATTGGGAGCATATAGATAGTGAAAAGTATTGGTCCAAGCACAGAACCTTGTGTAACCCCATGATTAACTTTGGTATGGATAGAAGAAACATTATTGATATGGACAAATTGATATGGACAAACGATCTGAGAGATAGGACTTTAACCAGTTTAGTGCAATCCCTTTTATACCAATAAGATGCTCTAGTCTTTGTAACAAGATTTGATGGTTGACTGTCAAATGCAGCGCTAAGATCTAACAGAACAAGGATGGAAATAAATCCTTTATCAGATGGATCGAGAATATCGTTTGAAACCTTAACTAAAGCCGTCTCTGTGCTGTGATGCATTCTAAAACCTGACTGGAAATCCTCGTACAAGTTATTGTTGTGTAAAAAGTCACACAGCTGTTTAGCAACTGCTTTTTCCAGAATCTTAGAGAGGAAGTGAAGATTGGAAATGGGTCTATAGTTGGCTAAAATGCTTGAGTCCAGGGCAGGTTTTTTAAGGAGAGGTTTAATTACAGCTACTTTAAAGGACTGTGGTACATAGCCAGATAATAAAGACATATTGAGTATTTCTAGTAAGGAAGGACTAATCAAAGGGAAAATGTCTTTTAGCAATCCAGATGGAATAGGGTCCAAAAGACAGGTTGAAGTTTTAGATGAAGACATCAGTGAAGCTAGTTCAGCGGAGTTGATTGAAGTTTCAATTTCATCTGTCTCTACAATAACTGCATTTGAGGGCAGATTAGAGCCAGTGGATAGAACAAGGTGATAAATTCTGTCTCTAATTGTCAGAATTTTGTCGTTAAAGAAGTCCATGAAGTCATAACTGCTGAGGGTTGTAGGAATACGTGGATCAATAGTGTAGTTACATTTAGTCAGTGAAGCTAACGTGCTGAAGAGAAACCTTGGAATGTTTTTGTTTTTTTCTATCAGTGAGGAGTAATAAGGAGCTCTGGCATTACGTAGGGCCTTCCTGTACATTCTGAGACTCTCTTTCCATGTGTGTAAAGCTTCTTCCAGTTTGCTGGAGCGCCATATTCGTTCTTGCCTCTGAGAGGTTAACTTTAGTGTACGGGTGAGAGAGTTATACCAGGGTGCGACTCTTTTTTGTTTAATTAACTTCTTTTTTGGGGACGCGATGGAGTCAAGGGTTGTTCGCAGTGAACTTGCAGCGCTCTCAACAAGTTGATCTATTTTAGATGGACCTGCAACAGCATATAAATCCACAGCTGTGGTGAGGCAAGGCAGTGAATTAAATACTGAGGGAATCACCTTCTTGTATTTAGATATAGAACTGTCAGGTATCGAGTGAGTATGTTTTTTTTAGTGAGTAGTTTAATAGCAGGAATTCAAAAGTTATTAGATAATGATCTAACAGGAGGGGATTCTGTGGGAAGACAGATAAGTGTTCAACCTCGATGCTGTATGATAAAACGAGGTCAGAGGTGTGGTTAAAGCAATGGGTGGGCACATTTACTCTCTGAGAAAAGCCGCTTGACTCCAGTACAGAGAGGAAGGCAGAGCCAAGGCTATCACTGTCAACATCGACATGAATATTAAAGTCACCTGCCATGATGATTTTATCTGTCCTGAGTACTAAACTTGAGAGATACTCTGAGAATTCTGATAAAAATTCAGAATATTGGCCTGGGGGGCGGTACACGGTGATAAATATGACTGGTTGTAGTGATTTCCAAGTTGGGTGGGAGAGACTAATCACAAGGCTCTCAAATGATGTGTAGCTACACTTCGGTTCAGGGTTGATCAGTAAACTGGAGTTAAATGGCTGCAACTCCACCACCAGGGCCGCTGTCACGAGGAATATGAGTGTAAATATGGCTGGGAGGAGTGGATTCATTCAGGCTGACATATTCATCAGGATGCAGCCAGGTTTCAGTAATACAAAGCAAGTCAATATTATAATCTGATATTATATCATTTATTAATGTGAGGAGAAATCCAGAGATATTCTCCTCTGCGATCCACGACCATGAAGAAAGGAGCAGACACAACACAGGAGTTGTCTTTGTACAAAGGGCACCCTGCTCGACAAAACTCATAGAGAGTCCGCCGAAGCAGTTCCTTGCTCCTTTATTTATATGTAGCGGATATATACAGAGCATAACATGGAAAAGTTACTGGTGTGTGTGTGTGTAGGCGTGTGATGTGTGCAGTGTATGTGTGCAAAGAAAAAGGTTATTTGTCTCAACTGCCAGGTGGATGTGGGAGAGTCCAGCTATCTGTCTCAAATACCACCCGGAGGCTGAGTCACAAGGACGTGTGTGCATGTCTGTGCGAAAGTTATGATTGTGATTTAGCAACACATGTTTCAACAAATTACAGAGTGTACTGTGGATACAGAGTGTGACAACAACATTAGAAACAGAACATTATGTACAGGTTTTCTTTTATCAATTAACAAAGCTTTGGATGACAGAGATCTAATGTTTAGAAGTCCACATTTCACTCTCCAGTCCTGTTGCTTTATGGCTGTATCGGTGCTAATATTAATTAAGTTGCTGTGGGTGACTCGTCTCCTATTGTTCGATGTAAAGGATTTAAATGATTTAAGTTGAGTTAAGTAGTCGGGGGACAGACACCGTCTCTATGTAGTTCTGAGCCTCCTGGACTCTGTGTAGTCACGGTTTTCGGGTGATAAAGTTTAACATATTCCTGGATAAGAGAGAGGCTCCATCCAGGGTTGGATGTATGCCATCTCTCGCTATCAGACCAGGTTTCCCCTAGAACGTCGACCAATTATCTATGAAACCCACATTATTATCTGGGCACCAACCCGACAACATTGAGGAGATAAAAGTTCTGGGCCAGGTTATGGCTCAAAACTACTGGATGCAATGCAGGGTATGATGTTAAAAGTTTATTCTGCAAAGCAGTGTTTACAAAACAAACACAAAATTTGAGTAAGCTCCAGAAACACACTGAATTCTGGTTTGCTGATACTCTGGACTGTTCCCTTTGGGGTCTGAGCTCAGTCTATTTTTATCATAACCAAATTTGGCCAGGCTTGGTTCTAAGGGAGCTTCTCCATTTGCTGTGTCAGGTATATTCCATTCATCTGATGATCTCAGCTTCTGCTTTGAGACCAGTTTTTCCTATTCTCACAATACACCAAATCCGACTCTTTTCTACTGGTCAATTGAACAAACAAACAATCAGAATCAGCTTTGTTGGCCAAGTACACTTACATATACAAAGAGTTGGACTCCGGCAGATGTTAGATCTCTATACACATAAAACAGAACATAATACAATAAAATAAATACAATAGAAGTAGGTGTACATGTATTGCACAGTAGGGGCAACAATATACATACAGGCACCTAATATAAGCAATGATGTACAAGTAGGCACATGGTGTTGCAGTTGGATAAACAACCGGTATGACAATATACCAATACAGTATAAAGTTTTTTGGGGTGGGGGTACAAAGTAAGAGACTTGAGTTCCTGGGCAGGGGGCACCTAGGCAAGTCTTTTCTTGTGTCATGTGCAATGCAAGATAAGTGTTGGGAGGGGGGGGGATACAAGGGCATGACAGTAAACATATACACATATGTACATGTATGTATGTTTGCATGTGTAGTTCAGCTGTTCAGTAGGGTGATGGCAGTGGGGAAGAAGCTGTTTTTGTGTCTGGTAGTTTTGGTGCTCAGGGATCTGTAGCGTCTACTAGAGGGAAGGAGGTCGAAGAGGATGTGTGCAGGGTGAGAGGGGTCTTTGATTATGTTCTCTGCCCTCTTCCTGGTCCTCCCAGTGTACAAGTCCTGGAGGGAAGGCAAGGGAGCACTGATGATTTTTTCTGCAGTCTGAATTGTGCGCTATAGTCTGTGTTTGTAATGTTTTGTGGCTGCTCCAAACAAGATTGTGCACACAATCTCCTGGGTGCAGGGGATCAAGACAGGACTTGCACTACACTTCGGTCCCTCCTTTGTTAACAGTTCGTTAACTGTTCACAACATTTAGGGCAACATGACCTGCACTCTTACCAGATCCAGTGTCAGCTTCTTTTTTAATCTCCACTCGCTTTTAGATCACAGCCTACTCTACTTTTTGCTCTGACTAGTATCAAGTTCAGTATATCAATGGGTTGCTTTGGGGGTGTTAAATATCACACTTAAAGAGTTAACGCTACTAATGTTGAAGGTTCACTCATAACCCTTTAAGGGTGATTTTAACTCTGGTGAATATATTGTACAGATAGACACACCGAGCAGAACGTTGAACACAGCAGGGCCACGTTTCACAGGGACACAAGAGAGGGAAGTAACTTTTACATTATTGCACTGGAGGCAGCAGGACTGTGGAAAAAAGATCTTCACTGTGCAGAAAGGTGAGTAATGAACTGACACACACATGTCCCATGGCCATTCAGAAAGTGAATTTAATTAATTCTTCTGGCTGCAGTGAAAACATTTGCCTTTTATTATGTGTAACTTTAAGTATGTTTGTACCTTCAGCTGAACTGTGAGGGAAAAAACTGATTGTGTGTCAATAGATAAATACAACAGATAAAAACAAAATTTCATGTATTGAAATATATATGATAGGTGTGTCTTGTTCTGATAAATGTGATGTAAAAATGTACATTTTGTGTAAATGTTAGTTTTTTGTCATGTAAAAGTCCAGTTTTATCATTTTTTTCTTCACAAAAAACTTTATTTGTGCGATTTTTGACAAAAAAATGTCAAATGGTGTAGCCGAAAAAAAATTGATACATTTTAAATATTTATTCTAGAATATAAAATTAGTTGATAGTATGTGTTTTCCATTTAAAAAAAAAAATTTTTTTAGAGAGTTACCCAACCCAGTGAAGTTTATATGCCTGGACATGTAGTTCTGTAACATTTGTAGAATGCGGGATAAATAGATGGCAGGCTAAGGATGGGCCTAGCACATTTATACTTTTGATATGATACCAATACTTTTTCTTGAATTTTCATCAATAGCAATATCAGTCCCAATAATTCTTTATTGGAATGATTTTTCTCTTGTGCTCTTTAAGACTCATCTGGAAAAGGACACATTACAAAAGGCAAGATAAAAATGTACTTGCTATAAAAGATATTACACATTTTAGATATTGGGGCTTTTAATTAACTATCAAATAGTCCACATTGCAACATAACTAACATAACTAAGTGTAATATTGAATTGCAAGAAGCTGCAGTTGTTGTTTTTTTAATTGTGATATAATTAATGAAATATTAAAAGTTATCCAAAAGTAAGAAAACATGTGTCTGATTTTAACTAATATTACACCATCATAGATTTATTATTTTCATTTCAATAGAAAAATAAAACAGAAAACAATGAATATTCCAAAAACTGTATCTTCCTTTTGCATTTTTTTTCAAAAAAAAGAAGGACAAGACACTTTTACTCTTAGGGTCATCCCCAGTTACATGAACTCACAACCTCTAGTTTGCAACAGAGTAACAACTTAATCCTTCCATGGCAATCCTCCATGAGTCCTGGAACACAACTCACTTATGCATTGCAGGACATGCACTCCTACACAGTCATGGTATGCAGTTCAAAGAATGAAAGAGCGCAAATGAGTAAATATGTGTAAGTGCATAAAAAAAGATATGGGCTTCAAACAATATCTACCTAGTCACAAATCAAAGGCAAAACAGGCAATTTTGTCTTTGTCATTTATAATTTAGGTACCAAGGTGTGTTCAAGTGCGAAACTTGTACACCATATGCTACTGGTTTGCAACAGTCTCCAGCTTCTTTTTAATGCTAATCAGTAATGATGCTAACCCACAGCAGCCTTTGGGATGTCTTTTATACCAATCCAGCTTTCGATTTAAATATGATCTGGGACTTAATTAGAGGGGACACTCCTGGATATGCGCAAAAAATTGGCAGTGTTAAATATCACACTTAAAGAGTTGATGCTACTAATGTTAAAGGTTCACTCATTAACCCTTTGAGGGTGATTTTAACTCTGGTGAATATATTGTACAGATAGACACACCGAGCAGAACGTTGAACACAGCAGGGCCACGTTTCAAAGGGACACAAGAGAGGGAAGTAACTTTTACATTATTGCACTGGAGGCAGCAGGACTGTGGAAAAAAGATCTTCACTGTGCAGAAAGGTGAGTAATGAACTGACACACACATGTCCCATGGCCATTCAGAAAGTGTATTTAATTGATTTTTCTGGCTGCAGTGAAAACATTTGCCTTTTATTATGTGTAACTTTAAGTATGTTTGTACCTTCAGCTGAACTGTGAGGGAAAACACAGATTGTGTGTCAATAGATAAATACAACAGATAAAAACAAAATTTCATGTATTGAAATATATATGATAGGTGTGTCTTGTTCTGATAAATGTGATGTAAAAATGTACATTTTGTGTACCGTATTTTCACGACCAAAAGGCGCACCGTACGAAAAGGCGCAGTCTCAGTTATGTGTGCAATTATTGTATTTAACACACAGATAAGGCGCATCTGAAGATAGGGTGCAGGTTTTATATACACGTTTTATATACACGTTTTATATACACGTCCGCCCCTGTGTGTATTCATATACTACGTACGGCCCGCCTGACAACACACACGTGCATATTAACAAAAATAGATCGGGAGCAAAACTGAGTTTAGCTGTGCTTTTTATTAATATATTAAAATACTATTAACACTAGAACGACCACGGAGGGGTCAATTGACCTTTTTACCTAAAAAGCCCACAAGAGGGTCATTTGACCCTTTGGACCCCCTGTGGACACTCCTTTTGTTGTGGAAATGTGGCTGTTAGCGGCTCAGAGAAGTCACTTGAGTCACAGAGTCGCTTGAGCCTGTGTGGGGGAGGGGAACCCAAGGCAAGCTTTTAGTACTCAGGTAGGTTAGTGTGTTTTTGCATGTGTGTATGTGTGTGTGTGTGTGTGTGTGTGTGTGTATGTGTGTGTGTGTGTGTATGTGCCCATATGGTGGATTTATAAACATATGGTGGATTTTTATGCAGTAAATCATCAGGATGAACGAGAATTTGGGATCAAAACTCTTGACATTTATTGTTAAAAAAAATCAAAACAAAACATATTTACAATGAATAAAAAAGCAACTGTTTTCCCAGTTTTCGTGTGGAAGGTTTTTGCAGAAGTAACTGCTATTTTTTTGCCAAAAATAGAAAAAATATATTTACAAAAAAGCATATTTACAAAGAATGCAAATGAGTCAAATACAATTGAGCAGTCACTCACAATTCTGGCACTGCCATTGCTCCTTTCTGCATTTCCCACATGTATATTTGTAACAGTCAACACAGCGCACAGTTGCACGATTGTCCTTGCATTTGGTTTTTCGACCAGCAGTCATGCAGTGATGGCACCTTGATGATTCCCCTCATGATGGTGATGGAAATAAATGCCATTAGTTCAGGTATGCCCATGAACCAATCCACATGCTCAGTTTGCTTGTTGTTCGCATGTTGAATTGTACAGTCTCGTATGATGCCAAGCATGTCCAGAGTGATGAAACAAAGGAAGCTCTGAAGGCGACTTGTGATTGCCCTCCTGGCCTTAGCGGTTGGCTCTCCATCTGCGCTGTATGGCGTTGGTGGGGTGAAATGTGGACCCGTTCCCACCTGTTCTTCATGCCATACTGTGCCATCTTTTGCAGTCTCTGCCACATCAGTCGCCAACCGAGCTTTCTGGCTATTCCCATGCTCTGTTTGTCCGCAGATTCTGGTCAACATCCCCTCTGATGTTTTCTCTTGAGATGCAGTGTGGGAAGAAGCGTCAATGCCTTAGCCCTCCTCAATATTGAGGAGAGACCTCTGTTTTTTGCCATGATGTTCATACTCTCCACCTCCAAGCAGAGAAAAACACCTTCTATGGTTTCAGGAGAATATGATGGTAGCAAGGCATAATGCATTCTTGGATGCCATGTTGAACCATGCCTGGATGTGTGGACCATGGCAGAAATTGTGGAAACATTGCCCCATACAATGACAAACGTGGGTATGTCTGCAACATGATCTCCTAGAAATCTGTGAAAGCTGGCAAGGATCATTGTGACACGAAATCTGTGGTACTGGCACGGATTTTTCCAAAATTCCCTGTTGGGGGACACGGAATTATTTTATGTGTCCAAAGTCTTATTTTTGTCTTTGTTTTTTTTCTGATTTCAAAGATTATTTACCCTCAAAAACATTTCTTACTGAAAGGTTAGGGTTAGGGTTTGTTTAGATCTGATCACAATGTGTCCTGCTAGGATTCTTGTGATAGGATTTTGTTGCCAATCCACCACGTTAAAAAAAAAAAAACTGACAGGATAAGGTTAGGAATTGTTTTGATCAAAGCACAACGTGAATTGCTTTAATTCATAATATTATATGTATTATATACAGTATACTGTATCAGTTACTATTTACCTGTGGTGATTTCAGAGGCTGACAGCCCTTCATAAGAAGCTATCTGCCCCTGTTTTTCTTGGCTGTTACCTGTAAGGTGTGACCCCCTCACCCCACACACTGCCCCTAACAGCCTCATTACCATAACAAAATGAGTGATTAGTGTACTCGGCAAAAGCTGTGTGGGTCAAATGACCCCTCTCTGGTCCTTCTAGGTAGGCAGAAAAATTGTGGTCTTTCTAGTGTTAATTACAACAACACTAAAACAAGCACATTACCGTAACAGTCACTCAAACCCATCGAAGTCTTCATCCTCTGTGTCGGAATTGAACAGCTGCGCTAAATCACACATGGCAGGTTCACGTTCCTCACTGTCAGAGTCAGAGTCCGTGCCATGCGGCTCCCCAGAAATGATGCCGGCTTTAGCAAAAGCTCGAACGACAGTGCCAGCAGACACGTTAGCCCAAGCAGCTACAATCCAGTCACAAACTGTGGCGTAACTCGCCCGGCGCTGCCTTCCAGTCTTTGTGGAACTGTGGTCTCCTTCGGTCATCCACCGCTCCCACGCCGCTCGCAGCCTCACTTTGAACGGCCGGTTTACGCCGATGTCCAGCGGTTGGAGTTCCTTCGTCAGACCTCCCGGAATCACAGCAAGCGTAGCGTTCATCTGCTTCACTTGCTTTTTGACGTCGGCGGTGAGATGGGCACGCATGGAATCACAAACCAGCAGCGATTGTGATGTGTGGAAAAAACCACCCGGTCTCCGTACATACACCTCAGCCAATCCTTCATCATTTCCTCGTCCATCCAGCCCTTTTCGTTTGCCTTAATAATGACGCCTGCTGGAAACGTCTCTTTAGGCAAAGTCTTTCTCTTGAAACTCAGCTGCGTTTTTTTCACCTGTCGCAGCTCGTTCTCCAGCTTCCTCCACTTGTGAACCATTGATTCGTTAATTTTAAATTCTCTGGCGGCGGCTCGATTCCCGTGTTCCTCGGCGTAGCTGATAGCCTTCAGCTTAAACTGAGCTTCGTAAGCGTGTCTCTTTGCCATTTTCAGGGTTGTTAAGACAGCAATGTTCTACATAAAGCACATACCTGTTCTTTTATACACAAATCACACCCCATCTATGCCCGATCCACGCCCACAAGCCCCCCTTCTAACGCACCATGTTCTCTATCACGTCCGCAGCATCATGGTTCTCTACTACGTCCGCACACAGATAGGGTGCTCTGGACGATAGGGCGAGCTGCACATTTTGAAAAAAATCAAAGACGTTTATATGCGCCTTATAGTCGTGAAAATACGGTAAATGTTAGTTTCTTGTCATGTAAAAGTCCTGTTTTATCAATTTTTTTTCACAAAAAACTTTATTTGTGTGATTTTTGACAAAAAAAATGTCAAATGGTGTAGCCGAAAAAGAATGATAAATTTTAAATATTTATTCTAGATTATAAAATTAGTTGATAGTATGTGTTTTCCATTTTTTTTTAAAAACATTTTTTAGAGAGTTACCCAACCCAGTGAAGTTGATATGCCTGGACATGTAGTTCTGTAACATTTGTAGAATGCGGAATGATAATATTCTTACACATATATGTTCTCTGTAAGGTGCATTATTTTACCTGTGGTGTTGTACAAGTAGTTGAACTGCATCAGGAATGGGTTAAACACATACCACATGATAGCAACATCCACAGTAGTGAATTGTGCTACAACCCATGTTTAAAAAGAAAAGAAAAGTTAACAAAGTATCTGTCAGGTTCTCACAACCTAAACACTCACACAAACAGAAGTGGAAAGACAAAAGGTCAGATCTTATTATTTGCAAGGAGAATGGACAGAGCACACAGTTACAGTCTCCAATACACTCTGAACACTCACTGCCCAATCTTCCTCTTTTAATGAGATAAGGGTAGTCCCTAATTCCATGACATTTTCCTCTAAGGGTGGGGGTGCAAAGAATTACAGATAAAGTAAAGCATAATTATTGAGGACTGAGTGAAAGCTGAGGCTGATGTGTCAAATGAGTGTACTTGATGTGCTGTGTAACCAGACATGGCTGTGGATGTACCTGGACTGGTGGCCACAGTGTTCTTTTATATCGTCATCCTGGTAATTGGGATTTGGGCATCTTGGAAAGCCAAGAAAGAGGAGAAGAAATGTGTCGGCACCGAGAGCGAAGTTGCCATTGTTGGTGGCCGCAACATCAATGTCTTGGTTGGAGTATTTACTATGACAGGTAGAACTTTTCCTTTATTTTCTCTGCCATTTGTCAAATAATGTGATTGAAGTGCTCTGTTGCTCCTTTTTCCATTGTTCTCTTTCAGCTACATGGGTCGGTGGTGGTTACGTTCTAGGAACCGCTGAGGTTGTTTATTCTCCAGGTCAAGGTGTCATTTGGGCTTTTGGGCCTCCTGCATATGTTATCAATTTTGTTTTGGGTAAGTACGCAAGACAAAAGAATTCTGTTTTGTAAAACAAGAAAAAAACAAACTGTTCTCAAATGTTATGCTTAAACATGTAAATGAGGTAGTATCTTCAAATAATAGTTTGAAAACACTGAACTTTAGATAAAGCCAGATCAACATTGTCCAATGACCCGGACTTCATCTGCCAGCCTGGTGTTCCTTCTGGCTGGAGCTGAGGGTGAGAGGGAGGAGGGGAGAGAGTTCAGCAGTCTCATGGGTGGGGAGGGGAGAGAGTTCAGCATTCTCGCAGCCTGGTGGATGAAGCTGTTCGTGAGTCTGGTGGTGCGGGAGCAAAGGCTCCTGTACCTCTTTCCAGAGGGCAGGAGGCTGAACAGACTGTGTGCTGGGTGACTTGCATTGGTGGCAATTGTGATGGCTTTGCGGCTGAGGCGGGTGGTGTAAAGGTCTTGCAGAGGTCGCCTCCTGTGGCCACATCCTTATTTCTTTCAGAACAGGTTTGATGACACTTTACGACACATGATACACTATATTTTTACTCATCCACACACTGCTAACACCACTAATACCCTCCCTATTTCACACATCCCATCAATTAATTAATGTTGAATTTGGTTTGATTTAAATAAAGCTGTTTTAGCCACGTTTCCATTGCAGGAGTCCCTGTTAAAGGGAGACGGTAGCAACTCTGAGCAGCAACCATTGTTTTTACTCTCTCTCTCAGTGGCTGTGTCTCCATTGCATAGCAGGAAGCCTGGGAGTTTTCATTGCCAAGTAATCTTCAGCGACAGTTTTACATGATATTACCAATAATCATAATAATGGATATATTTATTCAATTTCAGGTTGGCGTGGTTTCATTTCCTCACGCACAGTGAGCGAATGAGAGAGTGTGCGAGGGGCACAGAGGCGTTTCAGGGACTACCTCTGAGTAGGGCTCCTCCATAAAAGTTCCTGCAAATAGCTCTGAGGGGGAGATTCCTGCAGTGGAGACAACCACCAGCGTGGCAGGACCAGTAAAATGACCCCGAACTTTCTGCAATGGAAACGTGGCTTTTGTTTCAGATGGGTGTGTGTGGCCTCACATCTTGTTGTCACCCTGTAGGTGGTAATAGTGACCTACTGATGACGATAGAAATTTTATTATGGAAACATATCAAGGTACATGCTTCATGTCTTTGATAGAAGAAAACAGTAACTGACAAGGATTCCTAATTATTTGTAATTAACAAAGAGCTCTTTGGTTATGCATTGGTGTTGATGGTGCACATGGATGTAACTAATAAGCAAGCCGTTACTGTTAGAGAAAAGACTACTAATTGCAGAGAAAGTAAAGTGTCACAGAACGTGGTCTAAACCCCAGAGCAGACATAGAGACAGAAGCAGAGGTGGGTGAAAAACAAAAGTCTTTATTCGCTCTGAAGCAAGTGAAAGGGATAGCTGGCAGGGAGCGATGAAGTAGACTCCGACTGAAAGCGGCAGGGCAGGGAAGAGACGACGGGAGACCGAGCGTCGGATCTGGTGCAGGCGGGTGTGCAGGACAGGACTGCTGAAGGTGGCAGAGGCCAGACTGGGTCCGTTGGAGCAGGCAGGGCTGGTGTAGAGGGAACAGTACATCATTAAGGGGAGAATCGTGGCACAGAGACAAAGTAGCTGTAGCCGAGGAAGCGAGCATGATGAGGTGTACATTACCAACATAAAGGCAGGAACTTTCTGGTGATAAATGGAAGAAGAGCCGGTGTTTAGGAGCTGTGGGTAATGAGGTGGAAGTGGTGACAGGTGTGCCAGGATTTCAACATTGTGCCCGCTTCTACCTGTAAACAGAAAGGGAGCGGCAAACACCAGGGAGAGACAGACAGGGAAAAACACATAGAACTCACAGAGTCACAGCTGGGGCTGTGACATAAAGGCTGTATTTAAAAGATAGTTTAATTTTACATTTAAAGACAAATGCAAGAACTGCATTCATTTAGAATCAGAAATCAGACTCATTTCAGGACTTAAGCATCACACACAAAAATAGGTCTAGAGCCTGTAATAAAAGATTTATTTCCACAGACATACAGTTTAGACTTTAGGTTCATAATATCACAATATTTAGTCCACAATAAGTTTTATTTAATGATACTTGGTACATTATAATGGAACTTTTATGATTACATAAAATACATATTACTATCATGATGATGTGATTCCGCTGCAATCAATATATTGCAAGAGAATTTATTTTTGATACATCACAATGTCTGAGACAAAAGAGGAAAAACACCCCTCAAAATTCAAAAAGCATTAAATTTGCATTTATTCGCTGCTTTAAAGTGTCAGTTTTCCAGAATCCATGTGATTCCAGGCTAAAGGGACTGTAAAAGGGACTTGCATGTTATATTCCTCTCTCTCTAGAAAAGAAAATATTTTTGTTGTCAGCTATCTTAGAAAATAGTAGTTTTTTGCTTTGTTCTGTTTGTCTTCGTCATTGATTTTAGGTTCACGCTTCAGATTAAAAATTCTTATATTTACATTAAGCTGAGCTTGAGTTAACCCCAGTAGCACCATTAGCAATTCTGTATTCAACAGAAGTTAATCTCTGGGAAAAAAATACATATTTTGGGGTTGGAATGGACCATCCTGAGGAAGGAGGTAGGGTTGTGAATGAGGCAGAGCCCAAATTAAAGTGGATTTGTGCAATAACCAATGTTGATTTCAATCACAAAACTATTGGTGTAATGCATTATAGCACATATCAACATTTCTCTTTTACAGCAATCAAATGAGGCGTTCATCAGAATATTTTTTTCTGTCAGACATTATGTTTCTCCTCAAACCTTGTGTAATCTCTGTCTCCTAAGGAGGATTTTTTTTTGCAAAACAAATGAGGTCAAAACGCTATTTGACCATGTTGGACCCATTTCAACATCGCTACGGCAACATTTTCACCACAGGATTATTGCTTCCTGCTTTGGCCAGTGATATTCTCTGGGTTGCCTGTATCCTTGCTGCTCTCGGTTAGTAACCATCAGTCTTAATGCCTATGTGGGCCAAACAAGATAAACATGATATATTTACATATGATTCTCTGATTTTAATCCTCTTTTTTGTCTGTTCCAGGGGGAACGATGAGTGTAATTCTTGGGCTGTCATCTACCACATCCATCCTAATCTCAGCTGCCGTGTCAATCATCTACACTTTTCTCGGGGGTCTCTACGCTGTGGCATACACTGATATCATTCAGCTTTCCTTCATCTTTTTTAGCCTGGTGAGAAACAGAGTTGAACAAATTAATTGGAATGCGTGAAAAAATGTTTTGGGAGTTTTCACCTGACTCAGAGTAAGGATGTGAGGAGGGCAACGTGTCTCATGGGACCTAAATATGGTCCTCAAATACATGGTGCCACCGGGAAGTATTTCATTACGTGTTACAGTTTTGCTATAACGACTGTTTCTCTCTGTTTTAGTGGCTTTGTATTCCCTTTGTGATACTCAGTCCTGCTGTTCAGGACATCACACAAACATCCCTCAGCAACCAAACCAGTGGCAACTCATGGTTTGGAGAGCTGAGGCCGGCTGAATCAGGAAAATGGGTGGATGAGATGCTGCTGTTGGTCAGTTTACACTCTTAAAGTATGATTTTGTAAATGCAACCACAAAATATGACACAGGCTTCATGTACATCTGGGAAAATGTGCTGTTTCTATTCTGTAGGGTTGTTTCTCAGTATTTTGCCTTGTTGTAGTTAAAAAAAAAAGAAAATCGCAGGCATCACTGACATTATACACTGTGTTCTATTTAGGTGTCCTCGTATGCCTAGACATGACAGTGAGACAATACCAGGACCCTGAAACTGTAACACTTTTGCTTTTTTTTCCTTTTTTTTTTTTTTTAATTTTTTGGCACCTTAGAATTTCAGAACATCTGTTGTATTTTAGCTGAACTTCAAGTTCTTTCTCTCAGGTCTTTTCCAGTTTATGTTAACAATGTTTCCTTTATCTGTACAAAAGTTAGACACTGAGTTCCACAAGGTCCTTTGCTTGGACCAATAATTCCTTTAGGTAAAACTATTAGGAAACACTTTATGAAGCCAACTAGTAGAACCTCAATTGTCTTAAGAACATAAAATCCTGCATGACCTACAACTTTCTGCTACTGAACTAAAGTTATTGAGCTTGGACCTGACCACTTCAGAAATTCAGCATCCAGTTTTTTCTTGGAAAGAAAAGGGATTTTGCATTGGTATTATACAAACTGTAAAGCTATTTGTGATTTGTGATTTTGGGATATACAAATAAAATGACTTGACCTTCCTGTCGAAAAAAAGGAAATGTTAGAAAAACGTTGTGGGGGTGGGGGTGGGGGGTTGTAATTTAAAAAAAAAAAAAGGATTGCTTTGGATTCCTCTAGCGACCTTTCTGGCACTGGACAACGGCTCAGCTCTATAAAAGTAAGCCAACATGCATAATACCAGAGCCCTTGAACTGGCGCACCTACATGATCTGCAGATATGGTTCATTTTATTATGAATAAATCTATCAAAATTACATTATTTGTACAGCATTTTCATACAATCCAATCATAAATAAATTAAATAGCGTTTCTATCAATAAATTTATGTATGTGTATATACAAATAGGCAAATAAATTAATTTTAGTCAGTTAAATCAAACAACCAGATCTCATGTAAAGTGATGCTTCTTGTGCGTGTTGTAGGCTTTAGGGGGGCTGGCCTACCAGTCTCTGCACCAGCGGCTCCTTTCTGCAGCCTCCTCTACTCAGGCTAAGGTCACCTGCTTCGCTGCTGCTGGGGCCTGTTTCGTTATGGGAATCCCTTCCGTCATCATCGGTGCTGTGGCTGCCTCTGCAGGTACTCACTTTAGTGTATTTGTACTATTTCGTGCGGTGTACATAGAAAATTGCCGACGGAGTAAAATTTCTCCCTGGAGGTGATGGATGTCTCGTGGGCCTGTCTTCTCTTGCTGTCCAAGTTTTTAGACTTGGGTGTTTCAGTAAAGATCAAGATTAGTGGTGAAAGGCAACCTCATTTTATTGGGGAGGGGGCTCCTAGGGG
Organism: Eupleurogrammus muticus; assembly: GCA_036785175.1. Lineage (NCBI taxonomy): Eukaryota > Metazoa > Chordata > Actinopteri > Scombriformes > Trichiuridae > Eupleurogrammus > Eupleurogrammus muticus. The sequence continues at coordinate 25,465,152 of JAYKQN010000010.1, read as the reverse complement.
AAAGAGGCATCCCTCTCTCACATTTTTTTATCTGAGGAAAGTGCCTATACACAATATATAGGCATGAATGACTGAACCTTTACGCTGCTGGGTCATTTATAATATTTGTATTATATTTGTATGTTATATTGGTTTAAACTTCTGAAAGAGCTTTTGAGAAATTTGAGCTGTCATCGTTCAAGTTCTACAGGGCATGACTTCAAGACTTGGCTTGCTGTTCTTTATGGGAACAAACAGCAGGTCTCAGCGGGGGCATGTCTGTGACTAGTCATGTTGAATGTGTCTTAGCATGTTTTTTCACTTAAAAGATGTACAGTATAAATTCAAGCATGATAAACATCGGATATGTGTTTGTTACCTTCTAAGAAGCCTTAGGTCAAACGAGTGATCTGAAGCAACAAGCCAATTTCTCCTAAGGTCAAGAGTTTAGACATGACTTGCCATTTTATACCTAAACAAACAGGTGCAGGTCAGCTGTTGCATACATAGCTATGGGCAGGTACTGATAATGGAGGGACATTTGCCTATTTTAAGAAGTTAAATTTCTAAAGTCTTCATTTCCTCAGTGGTTTTATTTTATTGGGGCCTGAGCCAGGAACTTAGCGAAGCCCATTTTCTTTGCCTTGGTTATTATTCTTTTTTTTTTACATTGTGACTCACTGCACATATTTTTCAGGGACTTGTAAATGTGGGATTTGGCAAAAACATCATTATGCACAGAACTGAATGTTCTGTAGTGAGTCTGCCCCTGCATGATCCGCCGATCTGTCGTGTCCTAGCATTTTAGCATTTTTCTTTCTTTTGTTTTTCTGGTCAACTGAGCCATGTTGGATTTTGTGTGTTTTCAGATTTTCAGTCTTTTAGAAATGTGTAAACTCGATGTGCAAACTGTATTCAAACCCATTTTTGGGTCGTACCAGGTCCCCAAAACACAGAAAACTTTGTACATACATTGGCGGAAGTGTCCCCACACCTGATATGGTTTTTGAACAAAGTTTGAGGGTGCCTCCAAGATTTTTTGAAAGTCCTTATCTTAAATACAGTTGTCTCTCAGTTACAGTTGAGGATACGTTATCCGCAAAGTAATCAGCTTTAATTTTTTTTTTAACATTTCCTCAGATTTCTGTCCTGTTAAAACCCCCTCAAAGCTCAAACTTTGTTATTTTCCTTCTTCATGTAATGAACTAAAGGTTAATTTATGTTTTATTGGCCCCTACAGCTGCATAACTTCTACCTTCCTTCAGCATAACACATTCACAAAGTCCAACATTTTCTGCCATTCTTCAGCCTTTTGAGGGCAACCGCAGGTTCATTTTTAATTGCATGTTGTTTCATCGACATTATAGTCTTGTTTTTTTTTTCTGGAAAAAAACAAACATACAGCATTTCAGAGTCAAACTGCTAGCGACTGGCTAGCCAAATGCAGGAGACTGATTAACAATGGTGTACACCAGTGGTCCCCAAACTACGGCCCGCCTCCACATTTTGTCCGGTCCCCTGAACAATACCAGAGAGCATTCAAATTTTTTTTCATAGACCGTATTTTCCTGACTGTGCATTATGCAGAACATCGTTGTTTTGACAACCCTGAAAATTGCAAAGAGACACGCTTATGAAGCACAGTTAAAACTGAAGGTGATCAGCTACGCGGAAGAACATGGAAATTGAGCAGCCGCAAGAGAATTTACAATTAACGAAAGATGCAGCTGAGTTTCCTCTGACATCAGGCGGGTGGTCTGAGTTGTAGGAAAGACTCGATCAGTAGATCACTGAGCAAAGAACGAGTGGGAGAAGCGTTCCGACGGTCACCATTCGACTAAAAGCAGTAAAGCCAGCAGAAGAAAATTTAACATTTCCGTCTTGAAGCTTTCGTTTCATAAAACGGTGTGATATTTCCATCTGGACCAGGACTACGGTAGCGCAGCAGATTCCAGCGGATTATAAGCATCATTTAGAGGAGCCACACCTCACGGGAAGTAAAAGTGAAGCTGGCTGTTTGATGGAGATTTAGCTGCTGTTGGAATCAGAAACAGAGGATGAGGACTTTGATGGTTTGAATGATGACATTACCCTGCTCTATTTTTAAATACACACACTTGTGTGATTGTTTTATCCGTGAGTTTTACCATGCCCGTGCCTTTTGATGATTAAAAAAATGTCAGTTCTTTGTAATCAATACTTAAATAAAGCACAACCAAACTCCGTTTTGCTAACTCTTTTTTGTATATATCTGTTTATATATATCTATATATATATAAATATATATAGTTAGGTGCCCTATGTGTGTGTTAAATACAGTAATGACTTATTTGGTTATTATTTATTTCATAAATTGTGTTATTTATTTCCTGGCTTTTTCCTGTGAAGAACCCAGAGTTATTTGGTTATTATTTATTTCATTATTAGTGTTGTTATTTATTTTCTGACTTTTGTTCTGTGAAGAATCCAAAAAGGGTTATTTGATTGGCTTTCTGGAAAACAATAATTATTTACATTTAGGCACTCCTACAATCGTCACACATTCTCTGTTACAAACTGACCCCGGCCCCTCACCAGAGAAGGGAAAAGTTATGGGGCATTGGGTAAGGCTGAAATGTCTGTCAACACATATACTAAGAGTTGACACATCTTTTCTACAAATGTCATTCCAGAAGTATGTCATTCTATACTTTTCAGAATATACAAAATCATAAAAAAACATAAATTCATGAGTCTTGTTTGGTTTCATCATATTTCATTGGATTCAAAGTCAAAGATATTTTCTATCTCATCCAGTTTTTACACAGTTTTCACAAAATTCCCCTTACAATAATTTTTGTCCTTGAACTACAGCTGTTAGAATAAACAGCCCCTCCTCTATGTATGAATAACATGAATAGATGGCAGTGTTGCCTTACTGTTGGATTTAGGTCATGAGCAGGCCATTTCCATCCAACTCTGTTAATGATGCCGCTGACAGAAAGAGGCAGATTTATATTATATTTTTGGAAACCTATTTAAGGTGTATTGAGCTGATCATTTTCTGCATAACAATATAAAATATATTTGCCTTGTTACCATTTTGGAGAGTATAGTTCTTACTGAAGTGTTTTTCATTTTACTTGTCAGTCAAAATAGGAAAATGTGTGTGTTACAGAACTCATTAATGTTACAGTATCAGCAGTAAGTCTTTGTATGCACCTGGCTATTTTAGTTCAATGAGCATTGTTTCTCTCTCCCTGTCTCTCGCACCTTTGTCATTTTCTCTCTGATTGAACTAATCCAAATCAGTATCTTATGGGTTGAAATGACTGAGGTGCTCATCTGCTTCCTAAAAAGCAGCAGATGCAGGGCATCGGTTCCAGCGTCCACGTGAAGGCTCAGGCTCAGCAAGCAGCTTTAACTTTGCTTTGTTTTCAAATGCTTTGTAAATTACAAATGTTGTAATTTTGCTGCCCGCGAATAATTTATTTCGTGTCTCTTTCTTTACTTCTCTCAGACTGGAGCCAGACAGCATACGGTCTGCCACCGCCTTATGAACGTGGGGAGGCAGGGAAGATTCTGCCGTTGGCGTTGCAGTACCTCACACCTAAGTGGGTGTCGCTGCTAGGGATCGGTTCTGTGGCTGCTGCTGTCATGTCCTCCATGGACTCTGTGCTGCTGTCATCAGCATCTATGTTCACACAGAACATATACAAGGCAACTTTGAGGAAGCAGGTGCGTGTGTGTGTGTGTGTGTGTGTGTGTATGTGTTTGTGTGTGTGTGTGAGTTTCCGCACCGTCCCATCCTCACACTCCCCCCCCCCTCCTGCTGCAGGCCTCGGAGCGGGAGCTGCAGGTGGTGATCCGTGTGAGTGTGGTGGTGGTGGGCCTGGCTGGAACAGGCCTAGCCTTCACTGACGACAGCGTGTTTGGCCTCTGGCTGATAAGTGGGGACCTGCTGTACTGCATCATCCTCCCGCAGCTGGTTTCCGTGCTGCACCTCCGCTGCGCCAACAGCTACGGGGCAATCAGTGGCTACGTGGCAGGACTGCTGCTGCGTGGGCTGAGTGGGGAGCCGTTGCTTGGGATCCCCCCTGTACTCTTTTTCCCCGGGTGGCGTGAGAAAGATGGAGTGATCACACAGTACTTCCCCTTCAGGACTCTGGCCATGGTTACCTCTCTGATGTGTGTTATTATAGTTTCCTGGATGGCAGAGTTGGCCTTTCACCACAGATTAATTCCAAAGCGCTGGGATTTACTGGCGGTGTTTGGAGAGAAAAAAGGGGCAAAGGGTGAAGAAGTATGTGTTACTCAGGAGTTGGAGAGCTTTGCTCTTTAATACATATACTAATAATACAATACTCTCTCTAATACATCATTTTAGGCTTCGCAAACCTCTTTTTTATGCACATTATTCTCAGCCTGCTTCTCTGCACAATCTATTTATGGGCCATTGATGTTTGGTGTTTTTTAAAATACTGTTTTATAATATATGAATAGACCACAGAAATTAAAATATTAAACTGTTAAACGGAGTATGGAGGATAAATTCGAAAATATATCAGCATATATATCAACAACCCCTCCTCATTTAGTAGCCTGAACAACATTGTCATAAAAGGCACAAATAGGAAATGTTTCCTATTGCTCATAAATGTCACTGTTTTCCTGAGTTGTTAACCACAGAACACTAGGCTCTCTCACTGAGGTAAACCCAACCTAAGTGATGTAACTTACATGAGTAATCTATAGCCATTTCTAAATACTTTCTTTAAAGCTATTCTACCTTTTTCATTTAATAATCAATGTTAGAGACAAAGCTTGATGAGTGTATATGTTTTTTAAACAAAAAAATGGTTAGTGTTGAGTGTTTACTATTCTTTTAGATTTTAAAGGAATCATCATTGACAGATGGCAATATATAAAAGTGCAACTATTTTTAAGATGTTTTGGGATTGCAAGTGTTTATAAAAAAAATAAATATTATATGTTTCTTTGCATCTGATGGAATCTGTGTGTTTGTGCGAATGTAAAACAGAAAACCTAAAAAATAAACAAGAGATTAGACTGCATATCTCCATAGTGTATAACACTGAAGCTGTAACGTAACTGCACTGATGCCTTTAAAGCAGCAGATGGTGACACTTCAACACGGAAAGGACAAAAGTTAGTCTGAACCACTGATTACTACCTAATACTGCAGTGTTAAAGTACTAACAAATAAGCAGGACCCATAATGTCATTGTATTTATCTATTAAATTTGTGATTTTTTTATATTGGTTTACTTACCACATATCAGCACATGCGTGACTTTATAGGGCAAACGTGAGTACTGAAACCCAATTTACACTGTTTCTTTTTCAGTGCTACTTCATACATTGTCTTCAAGTGACACATTTCCACTCTTTACATGTTGACAGATACAAATTACTTACTTACGTCATTGCACAAACTTATCAGACTTAGGTAATAAAAGACTAAAAACATAGTTTTTATTTACAGTGTGTATAAAGAAAAATAGGCTACTTCTAGTTGATTTACTATATATATATATAAATATATATATATAGTATGTAACTCTAAATCATGAGAAACCTCTCAATTTTTGTAAAGTAACATTTGCTAAATTACTAAGTTACTGTTATGTGTGTTTTAATTGTTTCAAATTATCTATTCCAATAATCTTTTCAGTTTCCTGTATAAGTGTCATTCAAATTTAATGCAACCACAATTCATTTTTTTTATATTCGACACAAAAACAAAAATGATAATTATTATTATTGATAATACTACTACTACTACTACTACTACTACTACTTCTACTACTAATAATAACAATAACAATAATAATAACAATAATAATAACAATAATAATAATAATAATAATAATAATAATAATAATAATAATAATAATAATAATAATAATAATAATAATAATGTACTAAAAATAAACTTTAAAAAAGTACTGATGTGACATGAATGCTGGGCTTATTAGAAACCATGAATCCCTCATCAGGTAGTTAATAATCATGGTACCATGGCATAATCCACATGAATTAGAAGTTTGACAGTGATTATAAAAATGCATCCAGGATCAGGATGAACAGAGTGTAGCTGCTGCATGTCCGGCATGAATGTTCCGTGAGTCCTTCGCTCCATGTCAGGTTTTACCTGTGGCCTGTGACGGTGGCATGTAGCTTAACCTATGGTACAGCTCCAGTGCAGCGAATACGCTTCATGGTGCTGGAGGGCTGCTCTTCATTTAAATACTGTGACTTTTAGACTGGCTTCTTTGAATGACAGAAACACATTGACAAAAATCCAAAAGCGTCATCAAATTGGAGTAAATGGTTGACAACAACCAACAAAATGAATAACAATACCAACATTTTACTGATTGGAGGTGCAACTGTTTCCCTAAATACAGTAGTCCCTCAATTACTGCATGGTTAGAGTTATAAGATTTACATTGGTTCTTAATGATGCTAAAATCCCTTTACGCGTAGACCCTTAAGAGATTATTTTACACTGTACTGATGCATTATACTTAAAAAAACAATTTAAGATAAAGTCAAAAAAAATTCATTATGATCTTTAACAAAGCACATACAATTTAATAAGTAATTAACCTGAAGTTTTTTACAAAGTTTGTCAAGAATATCCAGAGAAAGAAATAAAGTGGCCTATACCTAATAAAGGATATGAATATTCACTCCACCTCAATTGTTGCATTTTTCACCTTTCTAACCCGTATGAAGTCTCACATGTACACAAACACACCTTACTTTTAAAAAATGAAATTCTTTTTTAGCATTTTTGCTTCATTTGCACATGCTTCTGTCATTTTTGAAAAACAAAACTAAAATTACTCAGTCAGCAGTGAACAAAATTAACACCAGGTACAGTTTTTTACTAATACTTTTTTTATCATTATTTTTGTCTATAAATAAATATTTACATATACTCATTATTATATATTTACCCATAATGTCAACAAGCTCAGTTCTGGCACAGTCTCTCAACTAATTTGTTAAAAAATAATTGGCATGTAAGCATAACATGAATATAAATGGTAAAAACATGATTATGACAGATGCAGATGTACATTTACAGTTATTGTAGCCACAAAGATAAATTATTGCCTTTATTAGCAGTATTTTGTTCCTACAGAAACCAAGCAAATAAAACCATACCTACATCAGCACTGCTGAAAGAAAGCAAAGACAGAAGGAGAAAAACAAAAACCACATTGTCAGATTATAGATTTACTTCTTCTTTTGGATCAATCATCTTGCAATTCCTGTCCTGATTTACCTCAGATAACATGCCTATTTTCTTTTACTAGATGTAGAAAACGTTTTGTTGTTTAATGATTGGAAGTATCTTCTTATGGAATAAAAAACAAGACCCATTGCAGGAGGGGCTTCCCAGCATAATATAAAACAGTTTATTTCCATCTACTAGAAGAAGGAATGGTTGTATAACTTGGAGTAAGTATACCAATAAATACACTGAACGTCGGCCCGCGGTGCTGGTGCGCGCTCCCGTGCGCGCGGCGGGTTGAGGGGGGGGATCCGTGCATCTGATCTGGATCCGTTCCGGGTTTTCCCCGCCGCTCCCGACCACCTTAACCGTAGCACTATGTGTTTCTGTGCGAGAGAAGCCGACTCTTGTTTACAGCAGAGATTCC